>JAJHZJ010000812.1:3725104-4387374 GCA_023548195.1 Bettongia penicillata ogilbyi
CTGGTGGGAACGGGTCCTTGTAGAAGGTCCAGAGTTATAATAAACAGTAACGTTTCTGTCTCACACAGACTCTTACCTCACATTGTTGGGACCATGGAGAGCATTCCCTGGCTCCAGCAATGTTCAGGAGACTTATTCACATGTGCAACCACATATGTGCATACTCATGTACACACAAAGACACGCAAGTGCTTGCCACTTTAATGCAAATTCTCCTAATGTCATCACATCACCCTCGTGAAACAGTTCCCATTAAGTCCTCCTCATCAAGGCTATGCTCCTTGGGGGTAGGGGGTGGGGTTGTCTGTCTAGGAGGTTACAGGTGAAACCATGTTAAAAGCCAAAAAAGTCATAATCAGTTCATGGTCTTTAGTGACTTAACTTGTTCAACCCGTACTGAGTTGGCTGGCTGCATCGCTGGGTCCTGAGGGGCTTTGGTCCCCGTTCCATCCACTAGTCCAGCTCATCAATCTCCACCTCACATTCTGATTTCCAGCATCATTCACTGTTCCCTTAGCAATAAGGGATGGTCTTAGGCAAGATGGTTTTCAGCCCTTTGCCTTTATGATGCCTTTATTCGGCCTTTTCATTGAAAGTAGCAAGTATGCTGAGAACATGAGGCAGTTTTAGGACCTATATACCAGTGAGCAAAAGGATTAATGCTGCTGTGGCTGCTGGCAACAGAGACACTGTGTCAAAATGTGTGAAGTCAAGAAGACTTGGGTTCCAAACTCACCTCCAATGCATCCTGGACCTAGGAGCCTTGGACATTGACCTCCTCTCTCTGCTTCAGAAAGGTCTTGACTGTAAGTAATGGCAGCTGGCAACATACATTGGAAGAGGGTGTTTCCTCCCTGGGAGTTCCTTATACTAATAACATCATAGGCCCAGCACAGTAATAATAGTAATGATCATGGTGGTCAGTCAGCAAATACTTATTGAGTGCCTACTGTGTGCCAGAAGCTCTGTCAGGTCCTGAGGATACAAAGACAAAAATGAGTTAGTGCCTGCCTTCAAGAAGTCTACTGAATGGGGGAGACACTCTAGGAAGTGGGTGGGGTGTACTCTCTGGACCTACTCTCCCATCCTTATCTGGGACTGACAGGCTGAACCCGCAGAGCTCCATCTGCCCTTAGTGTTCTTGGGCCATCCCTAAGGGCCTGCGAGGACCTTTCCAGTGTTGGTACTCATGAGCCCTCATTAGCGTGCACTCTCCCAGACTTAACTTTTAGAAAAAGTGGTGGAGTAAAAAGAATTGGTACAATCCCTATCCTCCCCCCCAAAACAATTAGCCTGTGACACACTTTCCTACCAGTACATACAAAGCCCATAGGACAGTGGGCATAAGCTTAGGAAGTTCACATGGGGAAGGATTACCTCCCAGATCCTAGCTGTCAGAAGTATTTTTCTCCCTTTGTTAGGCATTCATGAAATTCCTCTTTGGCATGGGCTCCTTGTAGCATCCTGAAGCTGCCTTTCTCCTATGAGTTTAGTTTGTCCTTGGCTCCCAGCGCAGACAGTGTGAGAGCTTTACCAGACTTCCTGACATTCCAGAAAAGTTCAAATCCTTTGGCCCTCTGAAGTTCACAAGGTTCTCCTCAGATTAAGGGTGTAACAGGAGACCGAACCCAAGGCTGACTCCATGGGTCTCACAGGTGGCTACTCCCTTCCTCTCTTCCCCCTAAATAATACCTTTTCAGGGTCTTTGATGGAATTTTGCCTGGGTGGCTGGCAATTAGCTCCAGTTCTCAATGGGAAACATTTCTTGCTTTTATAGAAGCAATACAGGGCAGGATCAAGTGTCTCAAGTGATATGGACAGGCTTTTGGTGCATGTCATGTAAACCTCTGATGACTGATTCAATAGGAACGTGTTCTCACCTGATAGAGATATCCAGACTAAGTGGGGGAGGAGTGCTCATTGGTTGATTCATTAACTCCTCACACAATAAAAGTGAAGTAATTTTTTTTAGAGGGAGTCACTTTTGGGTAGGAGAGGCTCCCCAAGAAGGTGGAATTTCATCTGAGCCTTGTAAGAAACTCAGGTCTCCGAGGCAGAGCAAGGAGGGGAAGCCTTGTAGGCAGGATGGATTGTCAGTGTAACAGTATAGAGGCAGGGTGGAGATTCTTAATGAAGAAATGTTTAGGGGGTTACGGTTGGATGACAGGCTGTGACAGCAAGTCCCTGTCACCCTGGGCAAGTCACTCCAAGTCTCAGCTTCCCCCACTTTGTGCTAACATATACATTGGAGAGGAGGCACCAGACTCCATTGGTAGAGGGAATTTCCTCATCAGCAAAGAAATCAGGTCCAGTCCAAAAAGAGCTGTTAACATTTATCTTTTAAAACTTTTAAAAACTTACACGATGCCCGCTTTCTTCTTTGATTCTCCCAAAAACCCTGTGAGGGAAGCTGTTTAGGTCTTACTAACCTCATTTTACAGTTGAGGAGGTTCAAAGAATTTAGGAGATGTGCCAAGGATTAGACAGCTGGTCCTCCTGACTCTACGTCTAGTATTTCTGCAACTCCTTTAATTGGGATGGGAAGTCTTCGTGGTGGGAATACAAAGTCATCTAGGGAAGCCAAAAAACTACTCAGGGATTAATCTCAGGGTTCCCTCCAATGTCCTCCAGGAGGCATTGAATCTGAGGAGAGGTGAGGACGACATTTTATGATAAGAAAAATGGTTGTAGCCATTGGAGAAATATACGCATAGTCAGAAAGCTAGGCTGAGAACCAAATGTGTCCCAAAGAAAAATGGAAGACATGGGGGAGGAGACTCGCAGGAGGGTAGTGGAGGACAAGCCACAGCATCAATGCTAGCTGGAGATAGTGGGATTTTGTAGAGAGAAGGAGTCTAGAGAGTGGAGAGCTGTCCTCCTCCATGAGAAGGGCTATCCTATAGGGAAGGGGGCCAATTTGGGCTCAAGACCAGGGAAAGCTTTCTAACAGCTAAAACTGGCTGTTCAAGGAGGTGGCAGACTCCTCCTTAAAGATAGTAAGCAAAGAATGGATGACCATCCAAGAATATTCTATAGGTCCCAGTACTGCTTTAAAGTTAAGAACATCCAAGTTCAAATCCTGGCTTAGACATCTACTGGTGGTGTTAGCCTGGGCAAATCAGCTGACTTTTCTGTCTCAGTTTCCTTATCTGTGAAATGGGGATCAAAATGTCAGTTACCTCTCAAGATGGAGGAGGATTCAATGAAATAACACATGTAAAATGCTTGACAGACTTAAAATTGTTGTGCCAAAGTTAGTTGTGTGCTATATTATCACGTCAGCTATAGTGGAGAGTCTGCTTCCCATTTGGAGGCATTGTGTGAGTCTTTATAAATGGGAAGACTTCATCAGGTATGGGAATTCTGTCCATTTCCCTGACACACACACACATGCACACACATGCACACATAGACTGCACACACAAACACACACACACTGTTCACACACACACATACATGCAGGATTTGTTTGTTTATTTCTCCCATCCATCCTGTAACTGATTGAGGAAGACAGGGCTCACAGTTCCTGCCTTTCTTGCCCTAGATTCAGAGATACTCCAAAGGACGAGTGATCATGTTTCTCACTGTTGCTCAGTGTGCTTTCTTTCCCATTGTGCTATCTACCTTTCCATTTTGCTATGCTTTTCATTAGAGACCAAACTTAGGCCTTTGATGTGAAGAAGGTGAGCATCCTGGAATCACCAGCCTCCAGAAGAAAATTGGTAACTGCATGCTGGTGGAGCCTATCCAGCTACATTTAGCTGCATACATACATCTAGCATGCATTTTCAGAGTCTGTATGGCCCATTGGATTATAAATTTAGAACTACAAGTAGCCTTAGGAGTCATATATTCCAACAGAGTAGAATTGGCTGAGCCAGGCTCTTCAGATTGATCCCTAATGACCCCATCCTCATTTATCCCTGCTCTGTTAGCAGTTCCTGGGGAGAGGAATCCTCTCTGTTGCTCCCTTCCCCTTTTCTCTGCTTGAAGGAACATGGCCCAGAGTAGGAAAGGCCATTGGCAAGAAAGGACTAGATGATCAGATTCTGAGCCTAAGAGCCAGCCACGCTGATGATTCACCAAGAGAAGCTACCAGCATGGGGGCCAGCTGACCGTCTGTATGGCCTGCAAGGCAGACTTGCCTAAGACTGTGATGGGCAAGCTGAGGCCCTGAGGCCTCAAAAGACAGTCTGTTCTACTTGATGACTCTGTTGCCTTATTACTGCACTTGAATAAGACCCGACTCCCACTTTGCCCTTACTTATGTTTAAGAAAGAAGTTGATTTAGTTAAGGTGATTGAAAGAAATAGGACTAGCCCCATACACTAAAAATGTGATTAACATAATTAATTCCAGAGACCAGTGGGGCAGAAAACTGGGAGAAGGCTCCAGTCTGGAAAAGGGTCTGACTCCAGCTGGCTGGCATAAAGCCTGTTGGTTTTCCTGAGGAGCAACACTCCACAGTGCCCACCTTCTCCTTAGCCAGAACTCCCCAGTTCCCTTCTAGCATGTTGAGAATACTTCACTCCAGCTCAAGAATTTAAACAAAGCAAAAGACTCCCTTGGGCAGCTGCCCTTCTTGTGCGGAATCCATTGACCAAATGGTGCCATCACCATTATCAGAGCTGCTCATTACTGGACTATTAGCACTACTTTAGGAAGCTGCCTGTCAGTAGGCACTAATTAACATTTGCAGCGTTGCTGAGTGCTTCCAACGATCCTGGGGCTCATGTAATTTTTTTTCCCTTCCTGCTTCCCCCCATTCTTTGCACAGGGTTGGGCATTGCAGTGAAGGTTTGTGTGATACCAAGGCTACAAAGAACTGTGGGGATTCAGGCTGATGAAGCTTTCACTACAGGCCTACTTCTTACCTACACATCAATCTTTTTTATTCACTTTATCTTGGACTTGCTGGCTTGTTTGACCTAGAATGGACAGAACAGGGTCCTGCCGTCCCCTGAAAAGTCAGTTTGTGGAGAAACGCCTTTTCCCTTAGAGATGAGAATTATGGGTGTGATCGTATATTAGGAGGCAGTGTGATATAGTGGAAAGAGCTGGCCAGACACACACACCTGGGTTCCCCACTTCTTACTGTTAATATAAACTTTAGTCACTCCCTAAGCACCTCTGGAGTCTCAGTTTCCTCAGCCATAAAAAGGTAGAGCAGAACTCTGCTCAGAGAGAGAACACTGAACTGGAATAAAGTATTTCATCAAAGAAGCAAAATGACGAGAGGTGGGCTAGACATGTGGTGAATGCAAGCAATGGCAACTGGACAGACAGCTGGTTCTGCCGAGATCAACCCTGTGATGTTCTGGAGAAGTGGGGAAGGCTGCCAGAGGACACTGGGCAGAAGGCCTGTGGTGAGCCAATGGGAGGACGTGGACATGAGTCATGTAGATGAGATGAGTCGGTTGTCATCAGCAACGCTGCAGGGAGCATTCATGTCCACAAGATTCCAAATTCTTGGCATCATCCCCGACAGGCATTCTGTAGGCACAGCAGGATGCCCCATGTCCAGGCACATAGCTCTTTGCAGATATCTTTTACACTATAATTTGTGTGCCAGTCACCATCAGTAAGAGATTGCCATCTATTTTTACAGCTTGCGAGACTGTGGAGTGGAGCCAAGGGCCCAGCCTTAACGGTGAGTATGAGTGTAGGAAAAAGCTTTTATTAAGTCCTTCTTAGGTGCCAACCCCTGTGCTAAGTGCTGAGGATATACTCAGAAGCAACCAAGTTGTCTCTGCCCTCAAGGAGTGTACATTCCAGTAGGGAAAGACAACACATTGAGAGGAGTGGACTGTTTTTTTGTTTTCTTTTTTTGACAGGGAAGTTGGAGAAATGGTGCTTGGAGGGCTAGGGTAACTGCTGAATATGTCCTTACAAGGGTGGGAATGCCAACTCCATTAACTTTTCTCAGAGCTAGGGCTAGAAAGTGGGAGGGGCAATGCAGAAGGTTGGGCATTGATGTGACTGGGAAATAGCCTTAAAACCCCAGATCCAGTAGCCTTAGTAGCCTGCCCTGGAACTGAAGCTGCAGTCACACTCTGCTCCTCCTGAGGGTTCTGCTACTCTGGGGCCAGACTTGACCAAGGACCAACCCTTGAACCATCTCTTTATAGGAGGAGCTATATAGCTATAAAGTAATTCTTTTTGTCAGATGAAGACACTGAGGCACAGAGGGATTTGGTAGACACCAGACGCAGTTTATATGGTGTCTTTCCCATCATTTGCTATTGGCCATCTGATGACCCATGAGCCCAATGTACCCCCCTCCATATCGCCCATTAAAGGAAATTCCTCATAACATGGAAATAGGACACGTTCAGGTATGCATCTTTGTGCCTGTCTCTATCCCCTGCCCCTATCCCTTGCTCAAAGTATCCTGTATCCATTTGGTCTATACCTATGTTATGGGTGTATCAAGGAGGGTGTTCAAGGAAGAGTAGCACCCCTGAGGGGAGGGCTTCTCATCCACCTGGGAAGTCTCCATGATGCTCATTTATCACCTGTGGTTTCAGGAAAGTCAGTGGCCACACCCAAGTAACAACCTCTCAGCACACTGTCTACAACAGCCTGACTGATGAGTCTCAGACCTTCTGGTGAACTAGGGAGTGTCTGTCCAAGCAAGTGAAGTGTTTTCCCCAGAGTGTGGGCGGATGAGAACAGGCTGTTCTAGAAGCCATGAAGGTGGTGGAAGCAGGCACTGTGGAGCGCTTAGAGCTTGGTCAGACATTGAGGATGCTGAGGGCATTCCCTGCTTCCTGCCAGGGATTCTGCCACTGTACTTGAGTGACTCTGGAGGAGTGATGGAGGCTGCCAACTCTGCAGCTCAGCCTCCCTCCTGTCCAACGCACATGCAAGTCAAGACTCTACCTGTGGTGTCATTGGGAGTGGTTTTCACAGTTTGATGTGCAACTATTTTTTTTTCCTCCTCTTCTACTATGTTATGGAAACCCTTGTTTTATTTCTTAAGCTCAGAATAAAAAAAATGAAAGCAGTAAAAGACCCCCCCAACAAACCAAAGAAAATGAAGTACAAACAACCCCCCACCTATATTTGGACCTAGACCCAGATGCGTGGTCACGACTGAGCAGATGTAAGCTCTTTGGAGCAGACATTATTTGATTCTTGCCTTTGAATTTCCAGTGCCCAGCACAGTTCCTGGCACATAGTAGGTGTTGCTGACCTAGCCCCTGGTGACTGGCAAAGTCTATAGGAAGTCCTGGATCACATATCCTGACTCCCATCCCATAGGGAAAACAGCTGCCCACAAAGAAGCCGTTCTGGGGTGTGGCGGGGGGAGAGACAGAGTCTTTGACTGGTCCCAGACCAGAACACTGTGTCCTGTAGAGAAGATACCAGCAGGCAGCAATGATTGGAAGGCAAATAGAGAAGCTTTTGTCCATGTGCACTAGGCAGTTCTTTCCTCCAGCATACATGAGTGGGGGGGGCCAGACTATCTGAATCAAGAGAGATCTGAGCAGGTATCCCCAAAGGAAGCTGGGAACAGAGGGCAACAGCTGCCTTGGAGGGGGCGTGACCAGCAGCCACCATCAGACAGTGGAACACTCTATGTGTGGGATGAGTATGACACTCCAAGCACTCCCGTGGCCTCCTCAGGCTTTGACCAGACTGCAGGAGGCAACGGCATCATCAGGGAAACAGGGCATCATGGCTGTCAGGTGCAGGGACATATGTGTGTTCCTGGGGTCTTGTTTGGAGGGCTGAGAGGCCAATTCTGGGGGACCTGTCTGACCTCACCTATTGTTAAGACTGTCAACTCCAGTTCCAAGTCTAGGTTCAAAATGAAAGCAAGAGTGAGTGATGATATTTAGAGGCTAACGAGCTTTGTTAGCCAGGCAGAATAAATAAACCTGACTTGAACCTCCAAAGGAAGAATTCATTAACCACCCTTATCGACATGGAGGAATCGTGCTAATTGATAGGGGTTTTTCCTCTCCATGTCTTTCACTGCATGCTAATTACTGTTCTGAATTACAGTTCTAAACTCTATGAAATCAGCATTGCTTATGCAGATAGTGGAGAGCCCACTGCCTTCTTTTATGGCTGCTGCATCCCCCAAAGGCCAGTGGAGCTGGTGCTATTGTTTCTTACACAATGGCCAAAGCCCACAGTATGATGACAAGAGACATCGACCAACAGTTCTGCAAAACTCTGGCATGGAGCTTCCTGTCCCTCCTGGTCTGGCTGGGCTGGGGAGGACAGAATATGAGTGCCCACCTTGGGCAAAAACTTGTCAGTAGAGATTAGACAGCCTGAATTGTAATGGAGCTAGTCTCCACAGATGCCCAGCTTTCCTCACTTCTAGTCAGCAGCCCAAGAGTGGTAGTGGAGAATACAGAAGGGGGAGCCATTCAGGGCTGAAGTTTGCATGATGTGAGTGGTAACAAGGCAAGGGGTAAAGGGGCCCAAGAATAGAGGACAGTGTATATGTCTGAGATGAGCATCCAAGGATGTGATAACCTGGGGGATCCCTGAGGGATGGAGGGGTCAGAGGTCATGGGGAGGATGAGGATGGCAGTAGGACAGATGAGAAAGACTAGAGAGATGGAATGGATAGAAGTCATGGTTACAGACTGGGATTTCCAAAGAGTTGGTCATGGGAACAGGGCCCTGCTTGTGGGTGTGGAATGGTGCATGCGTGTGTGCATGTGCATGTGGCTGACATCAAGCACATGATCCCCAGTTGTGACCATATTGCAGGGAAGGAGTAAGTCATAGGAGTCGAGGAGATGGAGCAACTGGAAGGTGAGGCTGTTTAAGGAAACCTCTATATGTCTGCTGGCATCCCCTGGTATAAGGGCAGGAGTTGGTGGAGAGAGGAAGACTGATGGGGAACTTGACGGAGACACATGGTCCTGGGGTCTGGGAGGTAATGGCCACCAGGGTATGGGCTGGGTCATATATTTGGGTAGAGAGTTTCCCATGAAGAAGTGCATTTCTCATTCACAGCCCTTGGAATTCTTGCAAAGACAATCCAGTTACAGATATTGGGCTCCAACTGAGAGCACACTTTGTTTTCATAGAAGTAGTTAGCTTAAATCAATAAAGCAAATGCCCAAACCCAGCATTTGATGCTTGCCAAATGAGAACCAAATGAAGACTACAAGGAGCCTGGGAAGAAAGATGTGTGCTCTAAGGCAGAGATAATTGGGAAATCTCGGAAACTGGGTTATTTATTTATTTCCTTGGTAAGTTATTTTTGTCATTTATTAAGCCAGGCTATAAATGACAACTTCTGGATGAATGAAGTTGGGAGAATATGAACAGTATTAGCCAGAGCTGTTTACTGAGTACATCTTTACTAAGGAGAGCAATGTAGAGGTAGGTATGCAGGTACCTTGAGGGTTAGAGTTCTTAGGGTTCAGTTCAGTTCAGCCAGCGTTCATTAAACGCACACATATATGTATGCAGATATAGGTATATGTGTGTGCATGTATATACATACATATATAGTTGAGTCAGGAGTTTCCTTGATTACCTCAGTGAGCTTACAGGGAGGTAAGCCTTGGTTTGAGACTCTGACAAGTAAAACACAAAGCTGGGGGAAGAGCTAACACCCAGTTGACAGGCTGGGACATTGGGTGGCAGAGACTGACATGAAATCCAGTAGGGATGAATGTAAAGTCTTACATTTAGGTTCAAGAAATCAACTTGCCAAGTTATGCAGGGGGCTTTAGTGAGCTGCAGGCTCAGTATGAGTCAGAAAGGTGGTCAAAAAAGCTCGTTATCCCTTGCACTGCATCGAGAGAGGCAGGGCCTCTGGGAAGATGGAGGTGACATCCTCTGCTGTCTTCAGACCACATGTGGGAGCACTGTGTTCATTTCTCAATGTCACAGGATAAGAAGATCATGCTAAGTTGGAGAGTGTCCAGAGGAAGGCTGTCAGGAGGGAGGACGTTGCAATTTAACCTTAATGTCCAGAAAACTTTTCTGATAATCAGAACTATTCGAAAGGAGAATAGGAAGTCTTGGCAGGTGGTAGCATCCTCCTCCTTGTCTATTTTCTAGCCTTTAGGGTTCAGTAACATTCCAACGCCAGACGACCACTTGTTGGGCTCGTATTGTGGAACAATTCTTACAGGTGTGGAATGGAGTAGAAGGCTGTTGGCTGCCTTCTGAGTTGGTGATTCTATGACTGGGAGTATGAAAAGGACCAGGTGACCTGTCCTAGACTCCCTAGACGTTGGGTGGGGATGCATTGGTTGGCTCAGCCTATTGTGGGAAGAGCCAACATTTTGCGCTGAGCTTATCGAGCGGGGGTTGTTTGTAGAGTGCGTCCTTTTCTCCTCCTTCCCTCCCCCTCTTCTGGAATAAACTTGAGAAGGTGAATGAGCAGAGGAGCCAGAACCTCAAGGTCCCAAAGCCACAACACCCCCTACAAGGCACTTGTTATATGGAATTATTTGGATAACATAGGTCTGATGGGGAAGGGGCTTTGTTGCCTGTCTAACAACCATGAGCTTGGTGCTCCTCCAAAGAGTTCTCAGGTTGGTGCCATTAGGCTGCATGGCCTGGATGAGTCTCTGCAGGTAAAGTGGAATACACTGGAATGTTAGGGATTACCTGTGCATGCAGCTGAGTTGAACAGTGGAGAGCAACACAGGGTTTGGAGTCAGGAGGAACCCAAGCATGTCAATGTTCTCCATCAGCCTCAATGTCTTCATGTGTAAAATGGTGACCATAATAGCACCTACCCCACTGGATTGGGTGAGGACCAGATGGGGTAATGTTTGTAAAACACTTGGTGCCTGCACATCATAGATGCTCTATGTTCATTCCATTCTTTCCCACTGTAAAATAGTAGCACCTGCCTCACAGGGTTGTTAGCCTATCTACAATTCTGGCAAACCTTGAAGTGAACATAAATACACGCACTTCTTTCCAACCCCAAACTTGATTCCTACAAGGGAATTCAAGGCCTTAGGACAATGCTCAGGAGGACCATGGGGCTAGGATCAGGGAAAGATAGGGGATTCACCAGAGTGAGAATTTCACTGGGCATCTTTTGTCTGTTTCTGCATTTTCTATGGAGTGGAAAAGGCTGTCCTGTACCCGATGTGCAATATTAGCACTTAGAGCTTATATAAGTTTTGGGGACCTTTTCACCCACATCTATAGAGACCTAGCCAATACAATGTTCTGAGATTTCCTAGGGCCATTCTTGACTTAGAGCAACATAAGACAAAGAGTGAATGAATTTTGAGGGATATTTCCAAGACAGATTTCAATTATAAGCCCAGAGCTTGGGATGCTAGGCCATGGACTGTATTTCTTAATCTTTTTTTTAAATTCCTGGGATGTGCACTCATTAAGGTTGAGGTAATTTATGAAATAGTCTACGGATTTTATGTGCATCTGCCTTTATTATATTCATACTATCACTATCCCATCCCCCTCTGTTTGGTGAGGTATTCATCATTAAGCAATTACTGTCATAGAAGGGCTGACATTTAAAGTTTTCACAGTTGTTATGAGCTCATTGCTAAGGTTTGATCTTTGTGACATGCTGGTTTTAATGAAAAGTAAGATAATGTAATAAAATGTGAGAACAGTGTTATTTACCTTAGACAAACATATATATATATATATATATATATATATATATATATATATATATAATATGTATTATATTGTATTAAGGGAAAATAATCTTTCCTTTTGTTGGGCTACTCTTAAGACCTCACCTGATAATGAAAAGAATCACTAGGACAAAATGAGAAAATAGTAACTGGAACAATTCATAAGGGGACTCTGCCTTGGTGGCAGTGTGGGGCCTCTCCCCCATTGCCCTATCCATCAGGCTCCCCTATCCACTTTTCCATCTTCTCCTCTATGGGTAGCTGGCCTGCCCAGAGAGCAGAACCTGAGAGTGGGCCTTCAGAGGACACCAATGTCCTTTTCACTGGCCAGAGCAGAGTTAGAGGCTCTCAGGAGGATAGTGATGCCCTAAGAGTGTAGCGACTGGCCCCTTCACCTGGGTAACAAGCACCCCAGGCAGGCTGCCCATCCCTGTTGGCTCCAGACTTGGTCTCTCCACCACTCCCCACTGCCTGTTTCCTAAAGGAATTTGATGGATCTTAAAGAATCAGTAATGTATTAATAAGCGAGGGTCCTGGGTCCCCTGGTCTGGGGTAGGGAAAGAGGGGAAGCAGCATGAGCAAAGCACAGGGAATGATGAGAAAAAGGGATTATTATGATTCAGTTGACCTGTTGGGTCCTGTTCCTCTAATTTCTGTTGTGTTCTTTCCCCCAATTAACTTATCTATTTTGTACATATCCGTGTATGTAATAGTGTCTCCCTGGAGATCAAGGAACGTTCTCCTTTGAATTCCCAGAACCTAACACCATGCTTAGAATGCACTAAACATATAATAAATGCTTGTGGATTGATTGGTTGGTAAATTGGTAATAATTATGACATGGGAGAAGGCAGGCCAGCTCTTTGGGATGGAAGGTTGGGATTGGAAGGGAGACAGGTAGCATGGGGTAGAACAGGGGAGGGGAGAGACAGAGAATAGCGCTCATTCTTATGGATAGAGTTGGGAGCACTTGGCAGCAGGGGCCCAATGGAAATGGGAGAGGGTTCAGGGGACAGGAGTTTGGGGTCTCTTTTTATAGGGTTTTGAGGAAAACAGACCAATTCCTATCTGTGCCACCTTGAGGCTGACTCATGAACGTATCCAAATCATCTCAAAGTTGTTGGTAAAACTTCAAGTTAACATGCCCACATCCTCAAAATTATCAGCCCCTTTTGTTTTACTGTGGGTGTCTGGAACTTGTCTGAGATTTAGATGTCATAGGATCAAAAACCCTGACAGCAGAGTCCAGATGTCTTCCCCGATTCCGCCTGTAGAGCAGGATGTGATTGTGCGGTAAATACACAGCACGATTTGTAAATGGCGATCCTTGGATCTTTGGGATGTTTGCATGGGACTTCTGGGCTCCCCTTATTGCCCCTTCACACCTGTTTAATAACCTTACTTATTATGCTGACCCAGTTGTTATATAGTGGCCAAAACTGATGGGAGAACTAGGCCCAAGGGCGTCATCAGGGGAGACCCAGGTTTTCAGGATGCTCTGGGCTCCCTGTGCGTCCCACAGGGAGGGGAAACAGGCTGGGCCAGAGAGAATACTCCGGTCTGATAGAAAAAAAGACCATTTCAGTGTGAGCCTTGAGCCTGAGAGTTCTTGCTTGGTACAGAGAGCTGTCTGACCCAGTCTACAATTTGACTATTCCTCACTCTTTTATTATTGTTCCTTATAGTGTTAGTAGCAGCAGCAGCAGTAGCTAACATTTATCTAGCACCTACTATGTGCCATGCCCTGTGCTAAGAGTTTTACAATTATTGTCTTGTTTGAGTCTCACAACAATCCTGGGAGGTACATGTTATTTTCATTCCCATTTTACAGGTGAGGAAGCTGAGGCAAACTGAGGTTAAGTCACTCACCCAGGGTCATACAACTAGTAGGTGTCTGAGGCCAGATTTGAACTCGAGTCTTTCTGCCTCCAGGCCCCACAGTTGCCTCTAGGGATGTTTCTGGGTTGTGTCAGAGGGTGTATGGGGCACAGAAGTTGTATCAGATGAGGACATTCTGCTCCCTGTGCTTCTGAGGCCTGGAGGCCTAAAGGGCGGGAGGACAGTGGTATGGGGGCTGTAGGGAGATAGCTGAAGTGAACAGACCAAGCATCCTGCCTAGGGCTTTCAATAAAGTAGAAACGCCATGAAAGGCAACTTGTCAGATAATATAAGCTCTTAGAGCTGGGGCAAGTCTGTAGAGTCAGGTGAGAGGGCCTTCACCCTTATCTTTGATGCTGACTGCCAGTGTGACCTTGAGTAAGTCTCTTTAACTGTCTCTCCCTCAGTTTTCTCATCTGTAAACTGGGGTGATAACAGCCCCCACCCCCACCTCCTGGTTTCCTTGGCTTTCTTCAAGTCTCAATATAAATACTGGCTAGCATCTTCTTCTCCTCCTCCCCCTCCTTCTTCTTCCTCTTTCTCTATCAGATGTATGGTGGTGGCCAAGTCACTCTACTGATCTAAGCCTAAGCTTCCATCTCCTGATTCCATAAAATGCCTGTTAGACCGTGTGTGTGTGTGTGTGTGTGTGTGTGTGTGTGTGTGTGTGTGTACAGATGTTTTGGAGTCATGTTGGAGAGGGCTCTGAAAGCCAGGCTGAAGCATCTGGCTTTAAGGCCATTTTTTTCCTTTTTAATAACAGATAGCATTTATATAGGTATAATTATTAGGGCTATGATTTTTCTTTTTATGTCTTCTTACAAAATGATAAAGCTGTGCTTTGTTGCATCCTTAACATAAAAATGGGAATACATAGTAGCTTGGAAGTTACCCAAACAGTGATGCAGATTACAAACTGGCCCTGGAGGTGGGGGGGGCACGCAAGGCTGCAGCCCAGCCCTGTGAAAATTCCTTGCTCTTGGCCTCAGTTTCCTCATGTGTAAAGTGATGGGTTTGGACTCTCTGCATCCATGATCCTGTGAGGTCCTTTCCTGAGCAGAAGGCTTCAGAATGAGGCTGAGAGGACACTCCAGGTCAGAAATGTCCTCTTTGAAGGCTTTCCAAACAGAAGCGCTCACTAAGCAGTGACACTGGCTTTTTGGTGTGGAGGTAAAGCGATTGTTTTGTTAAATGACAATGAAATAAGGCTTTGCTGCAAATGCCCACCATTTTGGAACCAACTTGGAGAAGTGGGTCACCTTGCCTCTTGCCATGGTGCCACATGGAGGGGACAGAGCCAGTGATCTGAGACACTTGGTACTCTGGCTGTGTTAGTGAAGCACTGATGAGCTTGGCCGCCTTGCTTCTTGGAGTCACCCTTTGGAGAATCTCAGAATTGTCAGGATGGGAAGGACCTTAGTGGTCTTCTTGCTCAAGCAGCTCCCAAGGCGTAGATACCAGCGGCTTGATTCGGCCTTCCTCGTGTTACTCTAGGCCAGCAGATAAATCTCACTCTTCACTTTCATTCAGTCCATCCACAAGTGTTCATTAATCCTCTTTGTGC
Source organism: Bettongia penicillata ogilbyi (assembly GCA_023548195.1). Classification (NCBI taxonomy): domain Eukaryota; kingdom Metazoa; phylum Chordata; class Mammalia; order Diprotodontia; family Potoroidae; genus Bettongia; species Bettongia penicillata. The sequence goes on from JAJHZJ010000812.1 coordinate 3,740,159, forward strand.
TTGGCACTCTGCTAGATGCTGTACCCAGTACCCGTCTTCAGAGATCCAAGGAGGGGGAACATTCCAGGCCAGGTAGCCTCACCTATGCTCGTGTGGAGGTAGCAGGCGAAGCGTCCCATGGGGGAGCAGCCAAATGGAACCAAATGTCTGTAAATGGGGTTAACATGATGCATGTCTACAAAGGCAGAGGCCTGGCTAGCTGGAGGTAAGGGGAGGGAGCCTTAAATGCAGGGCTGAGGATTTGGACTTTTACTCCAGAGGCCCCAGGGAGTCACTGACATCAGGATGCTTCTGCTCAGACATCCCTCCTGGATAAGCTTTCCTCCACTGGGAACTTATTTAGAGACATAATGACCCTGATCCATCCAGAAGAGAAGTCTTGAAAAGGCACGGGAAGACTGGGGATGCAGAGGCTGTCATTTGGAACAGAGACAACACCTGGTCTCAGAGGGCACACCCAAGAGCCCTGAGCGGCAACCACAAGAGAAAATTGAGGCTGACAGCTGGGCGCAGACTTGCTAACTGAGCTATCCCAGAGAGGAAGGGGCTGCTCAGGTAGGAGGGAGGGGACTCCCGCTCAGATCAGCTCCTAGTCTGGGCAAAAGGAAAAGAAGGATGGTCGTCAGCCAATGAGTTTGGTCCGTCAACACGATTCTGTTTTTAAGATAGAAAAATAACTTAAATGTCTTTGCTTTTCTTCCAAAGAAAGTGTTTTACATCTTATGGAGCAGTAGGTTTGAAGTCAGAAAAATGGGTTCAAATACTCCTTCAGAAACTTACTGTCTCTGTGACCGGGCAAATCAATCTCCAAGCCTCTTCTTATTCAACCATAGAATGGGACTCAGTATCTATTTTGGAGTGGATATAAGCAGCATCATGATGGTGTATGGAAAGTACTGCCTTACGTGAGCTATTAATGATCTCAAATAATCTGCTATTTACTTGTTTAGAGTCCATATCTCTAGTAGAATATAAACCTCTTGAGGATAGGGGGTTGTTTTTTCCTTTGAATACCAAGTACTGTTCCTGGCGCCTTGTCTACAGAGCAATCACCTGCGAAATGTTTGTTGCTATTGAGTTATTTTCTGTGTAACGTTTTCTGATTCCCATGTAACTTTGTCTTTGTAGATAAAGACTTTATCAGTGTGATGGAGAAACTTGCAGAGTAGGACAGCTTCCGAAATGTTGATTTTTCTCTCGGCTTTCCCAGCTCTGCAGGCACAGTTGGAGAGTGTTCTTACTGGGTGTTCTGGGATCTCTGAGTATGTCTTGTTGGAGATTCTCACTGTATCGGTAAGGACAGGTGCATTCAGGGCTAGGGCTGGCTGTGTGAGTTGGCCAGATTCTTGTGTAGAAGGCCTCCCCAGTGGGACCTGAACCTTGGATTTTTGATACCTAGTTCTTTCCAGATAAACCTGATGATGAGGTCAAGAATGGGGCTGAGGCAACTGGGATGAACACGTGGCAGTGAAGGTCTGAGCTGGCAAAGTGCCTGTGGTGGGAGAGAGGAAGAAGTGGATGGGGGGTGCCACCCAAGGGGACCCACTTTGGAAGCCACTTCCTCATTGCTCAACTGACCCTGCTTCTACATGTAGACACAGACTGCCTCCTGAGAGTCCTCAGAATGCCTGGCACACAATAGATACTCTATAAATGCTTATTGTCTCCTTTTCCCCTCTTCAGCCCCTTACTGAGGCATACTTGGGGCAGTGGATTCTTGACAGTTGTGACCAGGTCTGGCTGAGCTGGAAAGACTTGGGCAGGTGGACTGGATGTCTGCTGCCTGAAGCTGTCGTTGGGTCTGGGTTGACTCATCCCTAGGCTGGCCTTAGAGAGATCAACACTTTGGCTACCGCAACTTGTAAAAATAATCTATTGAGTCATAGAGGGGTTATCACTGTGGAGTGGTCCCACACAGCCAGCTAGGAGGCTCAGCTAAGAGATGCTGGGCGCAAAGTCAGGAAAATCCTGGTTCAGTTCTGGAGTCAGATCCTCACTAGCTCTGGACCCACAACAAGTCACTGAACCTCTGTTTCCCTCAATGAACTGGAGAAGGAAATGACGAACCACTCCAGGATCTTTGCCAAGAAAACATGGCCCGTATTGGCATGTGATGGCCCATAGGGTCACAAGGAGTCATGAACAATAAGTTCATGTTTGAAGAATCAAACACGGAATCCTGCCTCGGACACCTAACAGCCACGTGACTATGAACACAGCCTTTAACTCTCTCTGCCTCCATTTCTTCATTAGTAAAGTGAGGATGATGACAGCACCTCCATCCCAGGGTGGTTGTGGGCATCAAACATGGTAATATTTGTGAAGCATTTTGTAAGCCTTAAGGAACTATAAAATACTACTTCTTATTACTACTATTGTTAAATATTTTATCCCTGCTGGGCAAAAACCCAAGCCAACCAACAACGGCCAGCTTAAAAATATTTTGTATTCTTCATTCATTTTTATTTGGATGTTTGAAAAGGCCAATCCAGGCAGTAGGTGATATCACTCCCAGTTTACAGATGAGGAAACAGCAGCAGGCAAACCTAAATAATTTACCTAGAGTCCCACAGCTAAGGATCATCCAAGCTGAGAATTGAACTGAGGTTTTCCTAATTCTAGGACCAGGGCTCTCTCTGTGACTCCACCTAGCTGTGTAGGTTTGGCTAAACATTCTTTTTTCTCTCCATTATTGGGAACTGTGCAGATACAGACTTAATATTTCAGAAGTGGAAAATTTAAATTCAAGCTCCCTGGAAACTTCTTACAAAAATGTTGAGTTACTGTAAAGAGACAACGAATAAGCACTTTTAGGATCCACGAAGTTCTTTCATTGCTTCGAGGGAGATGCTGTTTACATCCCCATGCTGCTCAATGACGTCTTTACACTGGAGAAATGCAATTATCCTCCTCCAGGATCCATACTCAGTCCAGTTATTTCCAGCACAAATTCTCTGCATGTTATTCAAGGTTTGATATCCACTGAGGAGAGTATTGGTTGAAATTGAACCTCCTTCTGAATTCCTCATCCCTGGTGATTGAGACACAAGATTTCTTCACTTGATTTGTTCTGGACTGGAAGGAGCAGTCGCTGAAGCTCCAATTGCCCCAAGGTTAACCAAGAAAGCATTCTCTCAGGAGAGGAGTTTTCTGGAACAGAGCAGTTTGATAACCAGTGATTGCAGTGGTCTTACTAAGGCTTCAGGTGACATGTTTGTGATGGCAAGAAACCTATCTGGCTGGCTGGGCGCGCGCGTGTGTGTGTGTGTGTGTGTGTGTGTGTGTGTGTGTGTGCATTGCAAGAGAGAGTTGATGCTGGCCTTTCACTCCCTTGAAATGAACTATGGCAGAAGTTGAACTTACCAAGCATTTATTAGACACCTACTACCTGGTAGTATTGGGCTGGGCATGGTGGGTTGCTGTTCAGTCATCTTCAGACATATCCAACTCTCCATGAGCCCATTTGAGGTTCTCTTGGGAAATATTTACTATTTGATTCTTTAGCTTTTTTCTTTTTTACAAATGAAGAAACTGAGGCCAACAGGGTTAAGTGACTTGCCCAGGGTCACACAGCTAGGAAGTATCTGAAGCCAGATTTGAACTCAGGAAGAGGAGTCTCGCTGACTCCAGTCCCAGAGCTCTAAGCATTATGGTGCCACACAACTGCCCCTAGGCTTGAGGAGAGACAAAAGAAAAGTTGAAAGGCATTTATGGTCTACTAAAAGAGGTGATATGTAAACTGATACGTGAATAGTCAAATATGGGGAAGGAGTCTTGACAAAAATGATGAAAAGCTTTGAGGAAAAGTGAAATTGGAGCCCAAAGCACTTGTTGCTACCTGTCCTAAATGGAGATGGCCATCCTTCTAGGTTCTGTTTCACTCTCTTCTTGACTGCACATTTCCAGAAGAGACTTTTGGCCAATCATTAGCTAGAGTTCTGCTGCCCCTGTTTCACCTCCTGCCTGCCCAGGAAGCAGGCTAACTGGGTCCCGACGGGCTGGTGTGGAAGATTTCTGACTAACAAAAGAGGGTGGTCTATTGTGGATAGAGTGAGACTTTCTCCAGAGGTAGATGAGAGGACCATGGAGAACAGCAGTCAGAGCTGATGCTCCATTTGCTTGAAAGTGTCTCAGGCTTTTTCCATACATTATCTCAGTTGATAACAATTCATGGCATTAGGCTTGTGGATTTTTTTCATCATCTTCAGAGACTTCTTAAGGGAATCAAAACACATCTGAGGGAGACAGCTCGATAATAGGAGGGTAGAAAACCCGACCAAATCCCTGCGGCTGATTATGCTCAGCATGGTGTGTAGGCAGCTCCTGGCTGACTGACAAGACCCAACGTTTTCAGAGATGCTTTCTGTGTTTGGACGTGTGCCACCCGCCTGAACATGGATGATGTGCTCCTGCCCACGCCAGAGAGCCAGGTTAATTATAGACTGCTCTGCGAAAAAGTATGTTGGCATCGTTTTGGGACTGGAGAGGGGAGAAGACTTCTCTTCTTTGTAACTAACCAGCCTCGGAGGCCCTGGCTGCCAGTGTTTGGGCTGGGCATAGCCTGGGCTATGTGCTACCAGCTCATCAGAATAGGATTTCCCTAAGGCATGTGTTTTATGGAAGCATCTTACCCAAATGTATTGATTCAATCAACCAATGAACCTCTATCGAGTACCTACTGTGTGCAAATGTGCAGTAGTGGCTAAAGGTCTGGACTTGGAGTCCAGGGGCCTTTCTTCAAATCCTGTATCAGCACATACTTTCTGTGGGACCCTGGAAGGTGGTGCAGTCACCAACTTCTGTGTGTCCAGGAATCCCTTTGAGATTATAAGTTAAGTAGCAGATGCTGATCTTCATTGGTGAAGGGAATCAGGGTTGGGGAGCTCCCTACACCAGTGAAGTCATAGATCCTCTCTTCTCTCTCCTCTTCCCTCCCTCCTTTCTTTGTCTCTCTGCCTTCCTTCCTTTCCTTTCCTCTCTTCTTCCCTCCTTTCCCCTCCCCTCCCCTCCTTCCTCTCCTCTCCCTCCCTCCTTTCTTTCTATTTTTCCTTCTCTCCATCTTTCTCCCTTTCTCTGTCATACATATACGTGGGATATGTATATACATGTACTTTGTATATATACATGTATCTCTATATGCCAGGCTCCATGCTAGGTGATGGGGATACAGGGGCAGAACTGAGGTAGTGGCTGGTACCAAGGATTTAACATTCCATCATGGAAGACACCATGTACGCAAATGAATGGATCCCAATAGACATAAGATATTTTTTTTGGGTGAGGCCCTGGCATCTGGGGAAGATCAAGAAGGGCAACTTGGAGAAGTTGTCTAAGCAAAGATCTGAAAGCAGCTCTGCCTTGTAAGAGGGAGAGGTTAGTCAGTCAGCTTTTGTCTAGTGCCTACACTGTACCAGGTGGTAGGCAGAGGGGAGGAGGGAAGGGGTCAGTCCACCAGGCATGGCGGTAGGAGATGGAATGTCCTGTGTGACTGGTTTGTTCAGAGGGAGGCACATGCTAAGGGGTGGGATGAACCTGGGAAGGTGGCTGGAGGCACCCAGTGCCCTGGCATATGTGCTGTTGACCCAGTCAGAGCAGACCCTGTAGAACATGACTACCCTCAGACCACCCTGAGCTTGAGGCTCAGGCTGCTTAGTTAGGATCTGTCTGGGCATGGCAGACCAGAGAGGGCTCCTCTGAAAACTCAGATTTGGGGTTTTCAAGTCAAGCTCGCCATCCTGGTTCACATCATGATACTACAGCCTTCCTCAAGACTACTGCCAATACCTGGTATTTCTGCACTGCCTCTGACTTTCCTGTTGCTCCTCAGAGCCATGCAGAAAACTCTGTGAGATGAAGTCTGTTACTCTCCTATTTTATGCACAAGGAAACAGGTTTACACATTTACTAAATATCTGAGGGCAGATTTGAACTTTGGTCTTCCTGATTTCAGGTCAGAGGTGCTGTCCATAGCAGCACCCAGCCACCTCACTCAGTTTGGTTTTAAAATGCCTGGCAAGCTTAAATGCTAATCATTTTGGGGATTGCAGGTGGTGTGTGTATGTGTGTGCGTGTGCGCTCATGTGCACTTCACTTATAGAGCTGGTTACAGGTAAATTTCATCTTCCATTGTGTTTCCAAGTTCCCTTACATCTCGTTGCCCTCAGTCAATGGCAGCTGTAATCTCCTCCTTCTCTAACAAACATTGACTGGACCAGGTCTGACCTCAGAGGATCTGGGTTCAGTTTCTGGCTCTACCTTTTCATGACAACTACCTCCATAGGTTTGTTGACCACTTTACATGGACTCTTTCATTTGATCTTATTTCCTGCATGACATTGGGTCAAGTTACTATTCTTCTCATTGGATCTCCATTTCTTTTTTTGGTGTGTGTATATAAACACATTCATTTTGCCCAGACACATGCTGCAAGTTACAAACATTCCCCAGCCCAAAGACTGGCTGATTATTGTCAAGCAAGAGATTCTTTTTTAAAAAAATAATCATTTCCACACGATTTTGAGTTTCAAATTTTCTCCCCCTCTCTCCCCTTCTCCACCCCAAGACACCATGCATTCTGATTATCCCTTTCCCCAATATGCCTTCCTTTCTATCACACTTCCCTTATCCCCATCTTCTCTCTTTTCTTGCAGGGCAAGATAGATTTCTATACCCCGTTACCTATATTTCTTGTTTCCCAGTTGCATGCAAAAACAAGTCTTAACATTCATTCCTAAAGCTTTGAGTTCCAACTACTATCCCTTGCTCCTTCCCCACCCATCCCCACTGAGAAGGCAAGCAATTCAATATAGGCTATACATGTGTAGTTATGTAAAAGACTTCCATAATAGTCATGTTGTGAAAGACCAACTATTTCCCTCCATCCTATCCTGTCCCCCATTTATTCTATTCTCTCTTTTGACCTTGTGTCTCCCCAAAAGTATTTACTTCTAATTACTCTTTCCTCCCATTTGCTCTCCCTTCTATTATCCCCCCATACCTCACTTATCCTCTTCTCCCCTACTTTCCTGTAGTGTAAGATAGATTTTCATACGAAATTGAGAGTGCATGTTATTTCCTCCTTAAGCCAAATGTGATGAGAGTAAGCTTCACTTTTTCCCTCTCACCTCCCCGCTTTCCCCCTCCATTGAAAGTTCTTTTTCTTGCCTCTTTTATGAGAGATAATCTGCCCCATTCCCTTTCTACCTTTCTCCTCCCAATATATTCTTCTCTTACCTCTTAATTTTATTTTTTTAGGTATCATCCTTTCTTATTCAACTCACCCTATGCCTTCTGTCTATATATATGTGTGTATAATCCCTCCAACTATCCAAATACTGAGAAAAGTTTCAAGAGTTACAAATATTATCTTTCCATGTAGAAATGTAAACAGTTCACTTTTAGTAAGTCCCTTAGGATTTCTCTTTCCTGTTTACCTTTTCATACTTCTCTTGATTCTTGTGTTTGAAAGTCAAGTATTCTATTCAGCTTTTGTCTTTTCATCAAGATTGCTTGAAAGTCCTCTATTTCACTGAATGACCATTTTCCCCCTGAAGTATTATACTCGGTTTTGCTGGGTGAGTCAGGCATTTTAATCTTAGTTCTTTTGACTTCTGGAATATCATATTCCAGGCCCAAGCCCAAGCCTGTCAATCCCTTAATATAGAAGCTTCTAGATCTTGTGTTATCCTGATCATATTTTCACAATACTCAGATTTTTTCTGCTGCTTGCAATATTTGCTCGTGGAACTGGAAATTATGGAATTTGGCTACAATATTCCTAGGAGTTTTTCTTTTCAGATCTCTTTCAGGAGGTGATTGGTGGATTCTTTCAATGTTTATTTTACCCTCTGGTTCTAGAATATCAGGGCAGTTTTTCTTGATAATTTCATGAAAGATGATATCTAGGCTCTTTTTTTGATCATGGCTTTCAGGTAGTCCAATAATTTTTAAATTGTCTCTCCTGGATCTATTTTCCAGGTCAGTTGTTTTTCCAATGAGATATTTCATAGTCTTCTATTTTTTCATTCTTTGGTTTTATTTTGTAATTTCTTGGTTTCTCATCAAGTTATCAGCTTCAGTCTGCTCCATTCTAATTTTTAAAGAACTATTTTCTTCAGTGAACTTTTGAACCTCTTTTTCCGTTTGACTAATTCTGCTTTTTAAAGCATTCTTCTCCTCATGGACTTTTTGGACCTTTTTTGCCATTTGGGTTAGTCTATTTTTAAAGGTTATTTTCTTCAGCATTTTTTGGGTCTCTTTAGCAAGCTGTTGACTTGTTTTTTATGATTTTCCTGCATTGCTCTCATTTCTCTTCCTAATTTTTCCTCCACCTCTCTTACTTGATTTTCAAAATCTCTTTTGGGCCATTTCATGTCCTGAAACCATTGAAAATTTATTTTGGAGGTTTGGATGAAGAAGCTTTGACTTTGATGTCTTCCTCTGATGGTATGCTTTGTTCTTCCTCATCTGAAAGGATGGAGGAAAATACTTGTTCACCAAGAAAGAAAGCTTTTATGTTCTTTTTTTCTCCTTTTTGGGCATTTTCCCAGCCAGTTACTAGACTTTTGAATCCTTTGTTAAGTGGGGGTAACTTTAGGTACCTGTAGGTTCTCAATTCCTTCAATGTGGCACAGTCAAGGGAGACAAGTTTTGGTCTGGAAGCAACCATGAGCTTTTCTGCCAAGGATTTGTGAGTAAAATTCCCTCTCCAGAGTCCTCACCAACTCCACCATACCAGCACTCTTCCTCACCTCAGGACTGCCATTCAGAGCTGAGATCCAGATTGTCAGCTCAATTTCCCCAATGTCTTTACACCAAGGGCTCTGCTGCTGCAGTGGCTACTGCTCCGGTTAAGGGTGGACCCTGCTCCCTTCTCATCCAGGTGGAAGAGCTTTCTCACTGGTCTTTGAAGCTATCTTTGATGCTTGTGGGTTGAAAAATCTGGGAACCGCAGCTGTTTCTTGTGATTCTGAGCCCTGAAGCCTGCTCCAGTCCTGTTTGAGCCATGCTGTGCGGCCAAGGCTGGGCTGTCTTCTGCTCCAAGCCTGGTGCAACAGACCTTTCCTGTTGGCTTTCCAGGCTGACCTGGGCTGGAAATCTCTTTCACTCTGTAGTTTTGTGACTTCTGCTGCTCTGGAATTTGTTTGGAGTCATTTTTTTACAGGCATTTTATGGGCTATGAGAGAAGAGCTAGAGTGGGTCCATCCTTCTACTCCACCATCTTGACTCCACCTCTGAATCTCCATTTCTTCATTGACAAAAGATGAGCTCTGAAGACTTTTTAAGATTATTAACCTAGGACCTTACATTCTGAAAATTGGGATATTGGTTAGAATTTTAAGGGATGGGAATTTAGAGGCTGGGGTCAGTGTGTGATGGTTTTCTTGGTAACAGCTTCTCTTTGGGATTCTGAAATGGCCAACTGAAGAGAAGAGAGCATAAGACAAAGTCTTGGGGAGTATCCACAGTTATGAGGCTTGATAGGGATGATTAACCAGCAAAGGAGTCTGAGAAGGATTGGTTAGTTGGCTGGGTAGGAGAAACCCCTAGACAGATCAGGATTAGAATAACCCAGAGAGGAGATATTATCTAGGGTGAGTGTCAAATGAAATCAACAGGTGGAGCTGAATTAGAACTGTGAAAAATTAATCTTATCGAGCAATTACGGAGTGATTGGTAATTTTCTAGAGAGTGATTTCATTTGGATGATGAGGTGGGAAGTGAGGAGGATGGTGAGGGCTAAGGAATGAGTAAGCAGAAAGCATGGGGAAGCAGTGAGGGGACACATTTTTCTAGGTGTTTGCCTGAGAAAGGGAGGAGAGGTCAAGGTCTTAAGACTGAGCTTTCCCTGATCAAGTGTTTTGTTGTTTTAATTCTGAGTCTGAAAGAGGTTGAACTGGATGTCTCTGAAGTCCCTATGCTCTCAAATCCTGAGATTCTCTCAACTCTGTGATGTGTGTTAAAAGCATCCCACCAAACAGGAAGAAAAAGTTGGTTACTTGTGTCTACCTTTTATCTATCAAAAACTGATGATTTATTTTGGATTTCTGAGGGAAACTCCTACTATGTAATGGGTAGAAACCAGATTCATTTAGAAAGCTTGTGTCAATTGTATCTGCAGGAAAAATAAAGTCTCAGGTATTTTTGGTACTCTGTCTTAGATACTCTTTGGGAAAGGATATGAGTATTATATCTCACTGTGCATACCAAATTAAATATCATTAAATTGTATACATAAATTAATTAAACAGTTGGGAAATTGGATTTAGCAATGGATCACTGGCTCTACACTGCAGAAGTCTACCTTGGGCAAAATTAGAAAGTCTCCACTTGGTGTTTTGATATCTCATTAGTCTAACTTCTTCCACACTCCAGCAGCATGGCAAAATGCTGGACGATTGTAAATGCAGCCTTGGAAAAGACCCAGCTGGGAAACTTGTTTGTAGCAAATGCTGTTGCTGGCATTGATAGCAAGGCCCCAGAAACCTAGACCATCAGCTGGGTGTGGGTCACAGTGTCGACAAGTGACCTTGGGGTTTTCCCATCTTGTTTGCTTAATGATAGGACCTTAAATATGACCCTACTCAACATCTGTGTCAATCAGCTCATCACTGATCAGCATTTATTAAATGCCCACCATAGTCCAGGCCTTGTGCCAGGCGCTGGGAGGACTGAGACAAAGTCAGAAAATCCTTGACTGTGAGGCTCTCACATTCTATGGAAGATGACGCAGATATCTATAGGTAAATACAGCATATGAAGGAGGAACCTTGTACAGAAACCAGACCTTAAGGTTAGGGTTGAAGGAGACCAAAGATTCCAAGAGGGGAGGATAAAGAGGTAGAGTATTCTAAGCACAGGAACAATCTATGTAAAGGCTTGGGGGTGGGAGCTGCAGTGCCAAGGGAGGAGCAGATTTGATGAGAGAAAGAATGAAAGATAATTTCACAAAGACCATCAAGTACATTGATTATTAGGGGAAATTCCTCATTCAGTTGAAAGACAACTCCTATTAAGGAGAGATATTGTAAATTAATTTTTATTATAATAAATAAAGAATAGATAATAAATAAAATAAATAATTTTATACAGGAGGGAAACTGAGGCCCAGGATGGTGAAAGAACTTACTCAAGATTGCCCAGGTCAGCATCAGAAGCAGGATAGTTTCCTTGGCAAGGGAAACTTCCAGGGAAAGAAATTTGCTGCATTCGTGTGTCAACGCCTTCTGTGGCCTTGCTCTACCCCTGGAGTTGGTGAGGTATCTTTCTGTAATGCTATTGACTTGAACCACAATTTCAGAGTGATTTCTCCTATTCTTAGCTGCCAGTAATTAGCACCCTAGTGCTGACCAAATTAACATTAATGAGCTTTTAGACAAGTTATGTTGGCTTTGAGGATAACATAAGCACAAAAGCCCTGACATTTTTCCTCCACACTCCCACTTTAGGGGCATACTCCTCTCTATATCACCTTGGTCTCTAGGAATAAGGCTCAGACTCAATGAGGTTTTTATGTAGTGTCTATCCTAAGTTCACATCCACATGGGCATCTCTACTGGATGAGTGCTTAGCCACTAATGGGTTAGGTCTAATATTTATTCCTCATTCCTGGGGACCTCAAAGTTGGTCCAAAACCTCCATCAAAGACCACTCTGCTGGACCTATAGGTGGCTTACTCTAAGGATGCTCTGAAACCCTCATTGTTACAACCTCAGATTTATTTCAGCTAAAATGAAAGAGCAGATGTTGAAGCAAAGAATCAGGGCCCATGTCCTTGGGTCACCTGTTGGTCTTAGATGGGGAGAGTCTGAGGCCTTTTTGTAGCCCTGAGTCTCTTGGAGTCTCCCAGGAGTAAGCCAGTCAGAGAAGGAACATTGAATTCTTCTCCAGTTTGGCCATGCCCTCAGTCCAAGAGGCCCCACCCATTGCACCAGTGATTCTCCAAATCTTTGTTCTGAGGGCTGCTCTACAGTCTTAATGATTGTTGAGGGTCCCAAGGAACTTTTTTTTGTGTGGGTTTTATCTATCAATGTATATGGTATTAGAAATGAACATTCTTAGTGTTATGAAAAAAATATGGAACCCCCTGAAAGCCTTTGGAATCAGGGACCTAGGTTAAAATCTTGCTTCTTGGGGGGGCAGAGTGAAGATGGCGGAGTAGAAAGACGCACGTATGGGAGCTCTGAACCCACAGTCCATAGATTTAATGTAAGAAGAGCTCCCCAGAAGTTCTGGATCACTGCAGGGGGTGCAGAAACATAGTGGAAGAGATTTCCGTTCCAGAGAGCCCTGGAGAGCTGTCCCCAGGGTCTGTTGCACCCCAGAAAACAGACCCCACCCCAGTGCTGCCCTAGCTGCGGCCCCAGAGAAGCTGATCCGAGCAGGCTTCAGGGACGGAAGCTCCGGCGGGGAAGGTCACTCTGCCCACAGAGGCTACAGGTCAGTGAGAGAGATGACTGGACCGGCCGAGGGAGGAGCGGGGTGTCTCTGTGGCTCAGGCCCCCTTGGGAGGAAGCGGCAGAGGTGGGGGCGGCAGAGGCAGCGACCCGGGACTCCCCCAGCAGCAGGCAGGATCTTCATTACTGAAAGTCTCTGCATAAACCACCTGAAGGAGCTGAGCCTGGGAGATGGCCCTGCCCCACCCGCTCCATTTCTGAAGGTCTCTGCATAAAGCCCCAGAGGGAGCTGAGCCTGGGAGATGGCCCTGCCCCCATCCCAGCACCAGAACTAAAGCTCACATTGAATAGCAGCCGTGCATGCCACTGAAAGCCCATTTGAATCTCAGACTCCAAGCACTAGCTGGGCGGATCTAGGCGGGGGTGGACAGGAATCTCAGAAGTGAAGTAACTGGCTGGGAAAATGCCTAGAAAAGGGAAGAAAAATAAGACTTTAGAGAGTTTTTTTGAACAGATGCAAATGATCCCGACTTTCAGATCTTATGATGAGGACATATTCTTGCCATCAGGGAAAGACGTGGAGGGCGGGGCCTCGGTACCCCAGACATCCCAGGGGGATGTCAGGTGGGCTCAGGCCTTGGAAGAGCTCAAAAAGGATTTTGAAAAGCAAGTTATACAGGTGGAGGAAAAACTGGGAAGAGAAATGAGAGAGATGCAAGAAAAAGTATGAAAAACAGGTCAATACCTTGGTAAAGGAGACCCAAAAAAATGCTGAAGAAAATAACACCTTGAAAAATAGGCTCACTCAATTGGCAAAAGAGGTTCAAAAAGCCAATGAGGAGAAGAATGCTTTCAAAAGCAGAATTAGCCAAATGGAAAAAGAGGTTCAGAAGCTCACTGAAGATAATAGTTCTCTCAAAATTAGAATGGAACAGATGGAGTCTAATGACTTTACGAGAAACCAAGAAATCACCAAACAAAACCAAAAGAATGAAAAAATGGAAGAGAATGTGAAATATCTCATGGGAAAAACAACTGACCTGGAAAATGGATCCAGGAGAGACAATTTAAAAATTATGGGACTACCTGAAAGTCATGATCAAAAAAAGAGCCTAGATATCATCTTCCATGAAATTATTGAGGAAAACTGCCCTGACATTCTACAACCAGAGAGCAAAATAAGTATTGAAAGAATCCATCGATCACCACCTGAAAGAGATCCAAAAAGAAACTCCTAGGAACATTGTGGCCAAATTCCAGAACTCCCAGGTCAAGGAGAAAATCTTACAAGCAGCTAGAAAGAAACAATTCTAGTATTGTGGAAATAAAATCAGCATACCTCAAGATCTAGCAGCTTCTACATTAAGGGATCAAAGGGCGTGGAATAGGATATTCCAGAAGTCAAAGAAACTAGGACTCAAACCAAGAATCACCTACCCAGCAAAACTTAGTATAATACTTCAGGGGAAAATATGGTCTTTCAGTGAAACAGAGGACTTTCAAGCATTCTTGATGAAAAGACCAGAGCTGAAAAGAAAATTTGACTTTCAAACACAAGAATGAGAAGAAGCATGAAAAAGTAAACAGCAAAGAGAAGTCTTAAGGTACTTACCAGAAGTAAACTGTTTACATTCCTACATGGAAAGACAATATTTGTAACTCTTAAAACTTTTCAGTATCTGGGTAGTTGGTGGGACCACATACACACATGTACACACATGCACACACACACATACACACATGCACACACATACAGAGACAGAGAGCACAGAGTGAATTGAATAGGATGGGACCATATCTTAAAAGAAATTAAGGTACATGGTGAGAGAGAAAGGTAGGGGGAGGAAAGAGGGTGAAATGGAATGGGGTAATTATATGTCATTTAAGAGGCAAGTAGGAGACTTTTTAGTGGAGGGAAAAGGAGGAGAGCTGAGAAAAAAAAAACAAGAGGTTTACCCTCATCACATTCAACTAAAGGAAGGAATAAAATGCACACTCATTTTGGTATGAAAACCTATCTTACAGAATAGGAAAGTGGGGGAGAAGGAGATAAGCAAAGGGGGGGATGATAGAAGGGCGGGCAAAGGGAGGAGGGAGCAATTTGAAGTTAACACTCGGGGAGGGACAGGATCAAAAGACAGAAGAGAAATAATGAGGGGCAGGATAGGATGGAGGGTAATTCAGTTAGTCTTACACAACACGACTATCATGGAAGTCATTTGCAAAACTACCCAGATATGGCCTATATTGAATTGCCTGCCTTCCCAAAGGGAATGGGTGGGGAGGAAGGGATGGGGAGAATTTGGAACTCAAAGTTTTAGGAACAACTGTTTAGTATTGTTGTTGCTACTAGGAAAGAAGACATACAGTCAATGAGGAATAGAAAGTCATCTGGCCCTACAGGAGAAAACAGAAGATGGAGACAAGAGAAGGGAGGGATGATAGAAGAGAGGGCAGATTGGAGATAGGGAAAATTAGATTGCTTGGTGTATTGGGGTGGGGGAAGGGGATAAAAGGGGAGAAAATTTGGAACCCAAAATTTTGTGAAAATGAATGTAAAAAGTTAAATAAATATTTTTTAAAAAAATTATCCCCCCCCCAAAAAATAAAATCTTGCTTCTTATGCTTCCTACCTGCTTGTTTTTAGGCAAATTCCTTTGTACACCTTTGTTTTCTTAG
The DNA here is from genome assembly GCA_023548195.1 of Bettongia penicillata ogilbyi. Taxonomy (NCBI): domain Eukaryota; kingdom Metazoa; phylum Chordata; class Mammalia; order Diprotodontia; family Potoroidae; genus Bettongia; species Bettongia penicillata. Next base: position 3,755,233 of record JAJHZJ010000812.1, read on the forward strand.
GTTTAAAATGAGAGGCTTGGACTACATGACTTCTGAGGTCTCTTTTGGTTCTAAGGCTATGATCCTCTAAACATCTTGTAGTACCTAGATTAGGCAGAGGGTGGGAGGGGAAAGAAAGAGACAAAAAGACATAGAAAAAGACAGAGAGAGACAGAGATAGAAAATCAGAGAGAGGTGATAGTGAGAGAGAGAAAGGAGAGAGGAGACACACACAGAGAGACAGAGAGAGAAACAGAGAGACTGAGAGAGAGAGAGGGAGGGAGGGAGGGGGGGATGGAGAGAGAGAGAGAGAGAGAGAGAGAGAGAAGGGGTTAGGAGGAGAGAGATAAAGAGAGCAACCAAGTCAAAGTCAGCTAGAAGGATGGACAAAGATTGTGAAAAGATTGATAGCCCAAATACCTGACTGTGAAGTCCTGCCTTGGGCTTGTGTTTCACCCAGGCTATATCATCCTTCTTGCCATGAAGTCCCGGCCCTGCCCTGTGACCACTGGGGGCTACAGTAGGCAACATCCTCATTCCAAGCTCTGGGAAGTATGAAGGTCAGTGCTCTCCTCTTTCCTAAGAGAATCCTTTCCTGTTAGAAAACATCCCCCTCAATTCTGTCAGGGCAGTTTGGTGGCGCTGGAGTCAGGAAGGCTCATCTTCATGAGTTCAAACCTGCCCTCAGACACTTAATAGCTGTGTGACCCTGGGCAAGTCACTTCATCCTGCTTGCCTCAGTTTCCTCATCTGGAAAATGATCTGGAGATGGATATGGCAAACCACTGTAGTATCTTTGCCAGGAAAACCCCAAACCTCAAACAGGTCCATGAAGAGTCAGATATGACTGAAAAATGAACTCAACAATAGCAGCCCTGTTAACATGACCCTTTGGGGCCTTCTGTTGATGAGCAGGAGAAGGGAGGAGGAGGTATTAGTGTCCTCTCCTCATTTCAAACAGCTGGAAGGTAGCTGGGTTCTAGCCGTCCATCATGGCATTGCCAAGGACGATTAAGAAGGTGCAGGGTCCCAGGACCCAGATGAAGGAAAGAATTGCTTTGTCATAGTTCATGACAGTCCTGTAGATATTGTCACCACTCTCCCCACCCCTTCTCTGACTTTGTATTCCCCGAGTGACCTTCTGATGTGGATCTGGTTTCCAAGCAGACGTTTCCCAACTGAGAAGATGCTTCTCTTAGTAGACAGCACAGGAGTACTCCAGTGTGTTTGCCAGTTGTATTTCAGGATAAATGAGCAGACAGACTCATTGGTTCCCAGTCCATCTGTTGTACATTTATTTAATGTTAACTCGGTCACCTCTGGGAAAGCTGGTACAGTACACTCCTGATTATGTAAAAGTGAGGACCCTACCCAAGTCCAACTTCCCAATGAGGCCCCAGTTGGGTCACCAACTCTGTCGACTCTCTGCCTTCTGGGAGCACCTGCTCTCTCAGGCAAAGAGAGAATCTGGCAAACAGGACCTGGGAGCTGCCTCTAGCTCTAAGTTCCCTGGAAGAGCAAGGGAGTGGGGCAGCATCTTCGAAAGGAAGAGTGATGATGGAGGGAGAGTTTTTTGTGACTTTCTTTAAAATGTAATTAAGTTCTTTTAGGCCATTCTTTTTTAAAATTAATTTGTTTTCAGTTTTCAACAATCCTTCCATAAGTCCTAAATTTTCTCCCCGTCCCTTCTTGGTCCCTCCCCAAGATGGCATGCCATTTATATGGGTTTTACACTTATATTCTTATTAAACATGCTTTCACATTAGTCATGTTGCTTAGAAGAATTAAAATGAATGGGAGAAGCCATAAGAAAACCAAAATATAGCACAAGAGAAAATAGTCTGTTTCATTCTGTGTTCCAATTCCATAGTTCTTTCTCTGGATGTGGATGGCATTTTGCCTCAAGAGTCCTTTGGGAATGCTTTAGGTCCTTGCATTGCTGTGAAGAGCTATCTGAAATAGTCCTCTCACACTGTGGCTATTACGGTATATAGTGTTCTGGTTCTGCTCACTTCACTCAGCATCAGTTCATATAAATCTTTCCAGGTTTTTTTCTGACTTCCGCTTGTTCATCATTTCATATAACACAATAATATTCCTTTACATTCATATACCACAACTTGTTCAGCCTTTCCCTAATTGATGGGCATCCCCTCAATTTCCAGTTCTTGGCCACCACACAAAAAACTGCTATAAATATTTTTGTACATGTGGGATTTAGGTCATTCTTTTAAAAATTATTTTAAACTTTAATTTATTCCCATTGATCTTAAATAATGTCATTGATAGTTTTTGTTCTTATGTCACCTAAATTTCTCTCATTGTCCCTTCTGCTCCTTTCATAGAGATCCATCCCATATAACAAAGAAAATTTTTTTAAAAAATTAAAAAATAAAAATAGAGAAAAAATAAAGAAAATTGATACAATGAAAAAATTTTAAAAATACATACAATATACCACCCTTCTGATGTTGTTTCTCTGCAAAGGAGTTGGAGGAGTGTCTTCTCTCTCTTCTTTGAGTTCCTAATGCTTCTTGGTAATTCTGCAGTGTTCATTGTCAGATCTTTGGTGATCTTTAGTTTGATCATTTTTGTAGTTACCATGTATATTACTTTATTTTTTCCTGCTTTAGTTCATGCAAATACTTCCATGTTTGTGTTCCTCATGTGCCTCATTTCATGTAGATAACAAAAATCCGTTGCAATCGTGCACCACGATTTGTTTAGTCATCCCACAATCAATGGGAACAACTTTGTTCCTATTCTTTGCTATCACACAAAGTTCTGCTATCAATATTTTGGTGGATATCAGGATTTTCTTCTTAATAATCTCCTTTGAGTATAAACGCAGTGGTGGAAGCTCTGGGTCGAAGGGCAAATGCATTTTAGTCACTTTATTTGCATAATTCCATTTTTTAAAAAAATGATTGCCACTAACCATTTGATAGCTACACCAACAATGCACTAGTTGCATAAATCCTTCAAGCCTTCCAATCTGAAAGATTCATATCTTTCATCACCTTTATGATTTTGTTGAATGTCAGATGAAATCAGGGTTGTTGTGATTTTCATTTCTCTCATTATTAATGATCTAGAACTTTCTTTCCTATGGCTGTAAAAGTTTACAATTCTATTTTTGAAAACTGTGTGTTCATATCCCTTGACTACCTATCTTTTGGAGAATACTTTCAGCCATGTTTCTATGAAGCTGGAAAGAGGAATCATGAAGTCCATAGGCATTTATTAAGCATCCACAATGGCAGGCATTGTGAAACAGGAACATTTTTTATAGACTTGGTAGTTTGGGAAATCAATTTGCATGATTTGTAATATTTTATGCTTTTTCATCCATCCATGCTTCACTGATGTTAAGGGAGTTATATATGGTTTTGAACTGCTGGACGTAAAGAATTAAGTGATTTTTTTTGGGCATCCCATTTTGGTAGGGAACATTCTGGTTATCCTCCAGATAGGTTCTAAGAAGTCCACTGCAGTCTAGAAGTGAATCAAAAAGTTGATTATAAGTTGAAAACTGTGAATAATCTCTTTCCAAAAGAAGAGGAATGACATTTTGACTAAGATATGGAAAAGCTTCTCAGAGTACAAAAGGAGAGATGCTATCACAGATTAACTTAAATGCTGAAAAATTATCTGGCATAGCCTTTGGAAGAAGACAGGATGGACACATGCTATTAGGCTGGCAGTGACCAAAGAACAAGGATGCTTTGCTTTTCATTGTAAATGCCTACTTTGTGCCAGGAACTCCACTACACTATAAATACTACATAATTGGATCCTCATAACAACCCTATGAGATTGGTGCTGCTTCTTGTCCCCATTTTACACATGAGGAAACTGAGGCAGGCAGAGGTTAAGCAACTTGCTTAGGGTCATATAGCTTGTAAGTATCTGATTTGAATTCAAACTTTTTGACTGCAGGTTTAGTGCCCCATCCGCTGCGGTGCCCCATGACAATTTTCTGTCCAGCAGGTCCTGGACTGGAATGACACAGGATAGGGAGGAATGGATGGGTTGTGATCTATGTAGTCTGAGGGACTTCCCACGTTGGCAGATCGAAGATAAACTGGAGTACTGGAACAGGGATTCTCATGTGTGGGAATGGCCTAAGGAAAAAGAATGGGGCCTTTTTCATTGGCTTTTTGATTGATCTTGAATTTCTGCATGTTTATTCTGAATAATTGCCTTGGAGGCTGCTAAATCTAGGAAACAGCTAGGGGGGAACAGAGTGGACTACAGAATTAGCCATGTCTAGACAAGGGTTCCATACTCCCTCTTGTCTTTTTCTGAGTCTCTGTCCCTCTTTTCCTCCCTTGGGCTTCCCATATTAGAAAGCCACAGTCTATTTGTATCTGTAGTAATATCTTATTTTTTCATTGATCTCCAAATGTTTTCTGAAATGAGTTTGTCTAAATTTTCTTTGAACGGGAAATGCAGCTCAGTCCTGTAGAGTTTATGGTTTTATGTTTTCTTGTCTGTTAAATCTTCACTAACCTACTGTGTGTTTGAAAATAAGATTATCATGTATTATGGAACTTTCTCTAGTTAAAGATTTCCATAATTCACCCAGTGTTTCTTAAATTTTTCAGTTCACATAAAATATGTCTTAAGACTTCATGTATTATGTATGATTCCTAGTCCTATCTAATTTTGTTCTCTGGGGCAAAACTATAAATATCCATAGCATTTAGTTCTGCTATTGAGCACATGTGAGGAAAATTCTGCTGGTCCAAATCATAGTCATCACTAAACATTTCCTAGGTTGGGGAGTCTTCTCTTTTGAAAAGGCTATTCGGTCGTTAGTGCTATCTGTATTTCAGACTCATCTTAACACGCTCCAGAACAACTAGTAATCATTAAGTTCATGGGTCCTTATAATAAGTAACTTTTCCTGCCAAGATTCAGCTGAGTGAAGCTATGATTGGCAGTAGACAAGAGGGATCTGGGAAAGAAGGTTTTCTACTGAAAGGTCAGTTTAGACTCTGCCTGTCTTTGAGGGACTCGTATTCTATAGAAACATAGAAGCAAACCCTGGCCAATTAAAATGTTCATTCTTTTGCTATAGAATGTGAGTGACTTTGGAGTCCGAATTATTTCATGTATGTGTGTTTTGCTTAGTACAGGGCAGTGCCCATAGTAAGCACTGAATAAATGCTTCATTCACTGGCACAAATAAATTCAGAGGAGAGATCGCTGATCATTGGCCGGCTCAGAAAAGGTCAGACGCAGGAGAAGGTCCTTTGTCATTATCTCCTGGGAGCCCCCTGGAACTTCTCTGGCTGCTCTGGTAACCCTGGGCAATGGGATCTTTCTTCTGGGGCCTGGTGGGAGCAAGCAAACGCCAAGGTAAACTTCTAATTGTGCTGACTAAGACTAATTAAGAGTGAGGGCCCCAGGAAGATGCTCAATCAGGAGTGAGTGCAATGACAGGCGGGCCTCGGTGCCAACACTTCATTAAACTTCTATTTTTATGAGGATTTCTTCATTTCCACGGGAATGAACAAGTCACTCTGCATGACTTATTCTGCAATGAACTTTGATGAATTTTTCTAAGTACATTAAAATGAGTTGCATCTTCCTCTTAATCCAAAGAAGCCCCTTCTACATACACCGATAAACCTTCCGATGCCCGTGTAAGGAGGCAGGATAATGGGCGTGAAGGACAATCATCTCTATGTATATATAGAAAATATACATTTTGGCTTGTCGGTAATAACTCTGAACTGCCTACAGCATTCACGGCACCGCTTAGAAGTCAGGTATTGTGTTGAATTGAAAATTCTCTTATGCTGAGCAGGGAAGAAAAAAAATCAAACACTTTCTGAATTGGGCCCAAATATCCAAGGTTAATTTTCTGAGAAAGCTGCAGCCACCAGATAAGGCCAGCCCCTGCAAATTAGTTTTGCCTGCCTGGATTACAGCTAAATTTATGCAGCTCGCCTTATCCTTCGGCAGCGCCTCTGAAGGGTCGTAATTAACTGGCACACACAAAGCGAGCAGATTTTCTGCTTGGTGGCAGCAGTGGCTCCTTGTTTCTTCTCCATTCTAGCCCAAATGGAGAGCTCGGCTTTAGTTTATACCGCTAATCACATGTGAACATGCACACAAGCACACACATGAACATAAACATATGAACACACAAACACACAAGTAGACATGTGCTCACATTCGTGCATGTGCTTAAACACACACACACACACACACACACACGTTCTTGACCAGAAGTCTTTGAAAACAAACACAAGAAACCAGAGCAGCGTTTGGGCTTTTAAAGGAGCAGAAAGATTTCTGAGACAGCAATGATTTGCATAAAATTAAGCCACCCAAACCTAGTGCTTTTTTTTTTTAGTGTCCAGAGCTGGGTCTTTACCCACAGCAACTGCTGTCATCTATCATTTCTTCTGGGCTCTTCAAGTATGAGTATAAGCTCTCTCTCCCCTCCTTCCCCTCTTTTTCCCCTCTCCTCTCCTCTCTTCTTTTTTCTTCCTTTTGTAGGGAAGAAACAGGAAGGAGGAAAAAGCTAGTTTATTTTTTTTAAAATAAATTTTTATTGCTGTCCCTATATCTTACATCATTATCATTTTCCCAAGTACCCCTTCACCTCCCCCTTCCAAAAAGCCATCCCATAGAGAAAATCATATTTACTTTTCGAGAGAAAAAAATCAACATAACTTGATTGAAACATTGAAAGAAGTTTGAAAACGTGTGTCCTGTGTGTTGCTTGTAGGTCAAAGGGTGGAGTCATGTGTGCTTTCCCATCTCTTCAGTGCAATCTTACTTGATCTTTATGATTTTGCTACATTCAGCTTGGAAGTGTTGGTGGGTGGGAGTTCTTTCCATTTACAACATAGTAGCTAAATGTGTATATTTGTTTTCATGGTTTTGTTTCCTTCACTCTGAGTCAGTTCATATCAATTTTTCCAGGCTTCTCTGTGTTTATCACATACATAATTTCTTTTAGCATAGAATGCAAATTCATTACATGTATATATCTACCATGATTTGGTTAGCCATTCCCTGATTGATGGGAATCTACTTTGTTTCCAATTCTTTATCTCAAAAAATACTCCTATAAATATTTTGAAGTATAGGGGGGATCTTTTTTTCCTTCTTATCAATGATTTCCTTAAGGGTATAAGCTAGTAATAATGTCTCTAATTCAAAAGAGTGTGGACATTTTAGTCACGTCATTGGAATAATTCCGTTACTACTTTCCAAAGTGGTTATGCCATTTCACAGCCCCACCTACAGTGTGCTAGTGTGGCTATCTTTCTAGAACCTTCTCAATGTGGACTGTAGTCATTGTTTGTCATCTTGGCCAACTTGCATAGTAAGAGGTGAACGTTCAGGGCTTTTTTATTTGCAAATGCAATTGTTAATAATGATTTGAAGCATTATTGTATATGGTTGTATGCACTTCGCAATTCTTCTTTGAGAAACGTCTCTTCATGTCCTTTGATCACTTATCTATTGGGGAGTCAGTTCATTCTGAAATTAATCTGAGTCTATAAATTTCCTTTGTAGCTTAAACACAATTTTCCATCATTAGCTTGCACTCAAGTCAACTTAACAAACATTTACTGATTGCGTCTATGTGCCAGTGACCTCACTGGGGACCACACAAAATGAAAAGAGGCAATTTCTGCCCTACAGGGGAATAGGAGATGTTCACAGACAAGCAAACACACAATACTTTTAGAGGAAGAGAGAAGAAATGATGAGATCATCATTGTCATACCATTCTGTGGCTCTTTATAGTTTACAAAGTCATATTATATCTACTGATCTCATTTGCACGTGCAATCTTATTGGATGCTCAATAATCCTGGGAGGTAGTTGCTATTTGTATTAGTCATCCAGTCAATAAACATTTATTAAGTGACTATTATCTATCATCTCATTTATCTCTCTCTCTCTACATATATATCTATAGCTGTGTGTCCATCCATCCATCCATCCATCCATCCATCCATCCATCCATCCAAACATAAAGATAATCTATCAATTTTTATTCCTATGTGAAATATATATATATATACACTTTTCTTTTACTAGTAGTAAATTTAAGTAGTAAGTTTACTACTAAATTTGCTAGATTTAAATAGTAAAGTTACATATAAAAATAAGGAAGTACATAAATTAAAGTAACAACTTTTTGATATGTGAGGGGTTCGGGCTGCATCACTGAGAGTGGAATTATGTGGGCTAGAGAGGAGGGGCATCTAAGAGTAAGGTAGGTCTTGAAATGGGGGAGGCTTCTGCTTCAAATTCCAGCCTGTCACTTATGCCAGAGCCTCCAAATACTTCAGCCTCCTTTTCCCAAACTGATTGGGTTTCCTCAAGTGATCATGGGAATCTTTGGCCCCAGTATCCCTGCTCCCTGCTCCAAGTTTCCACCTGCACTCTGTTGATATCTGAGGAATATCAGCTTCTTGTCCAACGTTTCCTGTATATGGTATTTCCCAGGCATCCTTGTGTAGTAGAAAATCATTTTCTTATGTTTTCCCTGACAAAAACAAAAGTGACTACTCATCAAAAACATTCCCAACAACATTAACATCAGGGTAATCATCAAGCATGTTTAAAGTACAAAATGCTCTGGTGTTTTTTCTGAGCTGAAGTGCACTGAACAAACTTGGGTTGAAATCAACCAGAGATGAAAGGTCTTCAGACCCGAAGAAAAGGGTTCCAGGATTTCCAGGATAATTCAGGGATGGGCTGGTCATGAACAGATGAGTCTCAGAAAGATCAATTGAATTTTCTTGTGCTGTAGAATTAGTATCAATGGTCATAGTTTCTGAGCTTGTAGAAATGCATACAAACAATGTTGGGGAAATGGGTTTCTCCAAAGTCACTGGCAAAGCCTTCTGCTGCCAGGCTGCTCTAAAATGGGTCATCTGCCTCATTCAGTCTTTTTTTTTTTTTACAAGCTATGCTTTTGTTATCCTTCCATAGCTTTCACACTCCAGTGTTTGGCCTGACTTTGATTAATTAAGCATGCAACTAGGAAATCAAAGGACTGGTCTTGGTACCTTTTCCTAAATGGAACAGTTGGTCTGCTCTTCTGATGACCACACTGGCTCTTGGAGGAAAGCGAAGCTTTTATTCTAGAGCTTAAATGAGGAGAAACTTGCTTCAGTCATAGCTGACTCTCAGTTTCTGACATCTATGCACCTATCTCATCTGTCTATCTGTGTTTCTGTCCTTCCATCTATCCAGAAAAAACAAGCTGAGACCATAATATGGCAAGAGGGAGAGGGACGGACTGGCTGTGTAGGTGACTTTATATGGTATCTAATGAACTACAGAAAGACTCCAGCATGTCTGATGCTTCTCTCCCCACCCTCCCACCCCCCAGCTCCCATGGTACATTTTATTGGAGAACATGGACAGTACTTGCATGGAATAGGATGGAATGGATGAGTTGCAATTTGTGTAGCTGGAAGAAATTATTGGTAAGATTCCAGATTAATTAATCTTTGGATCTCTCTCTGTCTCTATATTTTTCTCTCTCTGTCTCTTCCACCCTCATTCCTCATCTCCCTTTCTCATCTATATTTATACAAGACAGACATAATATATGTATACAATCAAATGAACAAAAAATCCAACAATAGCTTCAATCCTATGGAGTATTTGAAATTGAAAAATAATCATGACAATGAAACAATGACATCTGATGACATTTTCATGAATTAGGATGATGCATTAGCGTATTTGTGGAGGAGAAAACTAAGTGAAAACACACATAAGAAAATGAGAATCTGCTGGAAGACAAGACAACTCTGAGCTGATTCCCCATCCCCAGCTCTGTTCCTTGGCAGACTGTTCTTTGTGGCAGAGGGTGGCCTTGCCTTCAGAGGGCTTCAGGTCTTGTCCCCAAGCGCTGCTTCATCTCCCTCGCTCCTCATGTGAATTCACTTCTCTGATTCAGGAAGGAGGAAGCCTTGCTTTGTGACCCTGTATCTCTTTTTAATATGTGACTGTTTCCAACCTGTGCTGGTGCTCGAGCTTTGGGAATAAATGGATGGTGTGTGCTGAGATTTGCTCAGTCTCTTCTACCCATTGTAGAAGGTTTTTCCAAAGTTCAGCTCTGTGATTATTTTGTTGTTTGGACATATGTGGAATAAGGACTTCATTTTGGCATTAGCAAGTAACAATGGGTCAGTTACCGAGAACTTCTAGTTAAAGTCGCCTGGTTCATTCCTCCTCGAGATAAATTTTGTGCTCAAGAAACGGCCATTTCCCAAAGGTGTTATCTTGGATGCCCAGACGTTTACCAATCCTTTGCAGTCAGGCTCCCCTCGTCTTCTAGGATTTAGCTAAAAATCTCTCTCTTCCAGGAAATTTCTCTTGGTTAGCAGCAAGCCACCTATTACTTAACAAAACTCTGCAGTGTTTGGCGAGCACAGCGACTGAGTATTTGTGTGAGTCAATACTCTCACGTTCAGCCTTTATCCTTCCAGCTTTTGAACATTGCTGTCTTGACTCTCAAGTTGCTGAGGGCATTCAGAGGGTCAGACCAATGGCTGTCAAACTCTAGTGCTTAGAATACAAATATAGGCAACCCACAGACGCTGCTTAAGAAGTAGGAGGTGGTGGTGTTCATGACAATTGCAGTGACTTTTAATGGCGAGACAGTGTGTGGAACTTGTCTCCACTCAGCTCCTGTAAGGGGTACAACTGAAAGCTTTTGGCCTCACTGAATTGAATCCACTTCTTAGTATTTTGATGCTCTACTTTAAACCAGGTTAGAGGACTTTTATTCTTAGTCCTGGGGCTTTCACTTCATGATTCTCACTGAACTCTATCCTGTAGCATCTCCCAGGTCTCTAAACCAGTCCACCTTCTCAGGTAAGAGAACCATAGAATGCAATCCCAACCTAATTGCCTTCCCCCTCAAAACTCTTCTACCTTCTCTGCTGTCACCAAGTCTTAATGCCCAGCACCAAAACTAACATCTTCCTCCTGTTTTTATATACAGCAGATCATCTGAATTCATTTTAACAGGGTCTGTTTATCCTTTCTTTCTATCTATCTCTATCTTTCTATCTCTATGTATCATCCTTCTGTTTTTAGAAAAGAGATTTACTGAGAAAGTATAGCAAGAGTAGTTGGTATGGAACATTTTCCCCAAATCAGAGGTGAACTTCCCCTTTGTCCACACATGCTCACTTGGGAAGGAGGAGGCTAAGACTCACAGTAACATGGTAGCCAGGCATATGTGTAGGGAGCCCATGTGGAAAAGGGGGATCACCCTGATCCTTGACCCTGAAAGTCCTTGTCTCCCTTTGGGTCATGCTCATGGAGTTCTCCTTATTGGGTTTCAAGGGTTGAGACCTTTCTAGAGTCTAGAGAAAGCATTGTTCTCACTGAAGTTCAGGGACACTTCCTCTGTTTGTTGGTTGGCACAGCTCTGGCAGATTCTGTGGCTGCCACTAGGCCTTGGTAGGAGCTTTGATGGCTCTTATGGAGCTACCAGTTACTGAGTCTGTCCCTCTCAAATACTTACAAAGGCAACCAGATGGCTCAGTGGATAGTGTCCTATGTGGGTACAATCCTGCCTTAGACACTTACTAGCTCTATGACCCTGGGCAAGTCATTACCTCTGTTTGTCTCAATTTTCTCATCTGTAAAAATGAGGAAAATAATATTACTTATCTCTCAGGGTTGTTATCAGGGTCAAATGAGATTAAATCTGTAAACACCATAAATCTTGCAGCTCTCTATAAAAGCTAATTTTTATTATTTCTTTCATTGTCACCATTTTTCTTTTAACCTCAGAAATTTTTAATTTTTTATATGGAGACAATAAAACTATTGGTCATGTATGAAAGAGATAGATTCATTCAGGCCCTGGGCTGGAGGGGTTTATGAGCTAGGCTCATATATCCTATGACTTCACCTCTCACCTCTATGGAGGTGACTTCCACATGTCCCCTGAGGTACGAGCATCCTCCTGAGTCTTCTCTGGGAGCCCACTGCCTAGTGAGTTCACCTGCTGGTCATCATTAGTAGGATACTACAGGTCACAGGCACTTGCCACAGGCCTCTCCACAATCCTTTGGGCCATCTGTATTTTTATTTTTGGGGGATTACACTGTCCTTTCCTTGGAATCCATGTAGTCCCTGGAAGGATATTCCTATTGGAAATCTGGGTCTCTGTCTCAGGTATGCAAAATAACTCCTGTAAACATAAATAGTATTTGTAACTCACGTTTCTATAATGCTTTAAGGTGTGCAAATCATTTTATAACTATGATATCATTTTATCCTTACAACAACCCTGGGAAGGAGGTGCTGTTATTAACCCTGTTTTATGGGCCAGACAGTATTCCTCCCACTCCCAACTCTGCTGCTGACTCTCTGAACTCCGTTCCCTTCCCACCCCAATCAGCACCATGCAGTAATGACAGCTCATTGAGGGCAGGATGGCCTTGGAAGCTGCTGCGTGGGGACTCCCAGTTCTCCAGTAAACCTCAGAAGAGCAGAGGTAATGCTGCCTCCCCAATAAGTAGGGAAAAGTAAAAATCAAAGAGCTTCCAAATAGAATATTAACTCAAATAAGGGAGAAGATGGGACAAAAACAAGCAGGCAGAAAAAACCACAATGAACAAATATAACTGTAAAATACTGCAAAGAGATCTCAATAAGAGGAAAAAGAAAATAATAGAAACTAGAATTTATGAATTATCTTCAATAGCCCAGAAAACAAAGCTAGGATAAGCACAAGAAATGTTCAACTGGATAACAAACTCTCTGAAAGAATGAACAGTGGCTGGGAAAGACGATGTCTAAGGAGAGAGACATACAATCAGGCAGAATGGTACAGGATGAAATGATGGGGAGAAGAGACAACCAGGAAAAATCAGCAGAAAATGTAAATAAAATCATGGAGTCTGTGAGAAATCAACCCTCTCTGTGAGAGGCAAGTCATGGATAGTGCTCACAAGCAGTGAAGGCCAGGTGGAAGGGAAGCAGCAGCGATCAGAGAAGTCTTCCGGGACGGGGTGCCATCACAAGCTAGGCTTGGAAGGATGAGAAAGAGCTCCATGATTTTCATAGGTTGTCGTCACTGGGAAGGAACTTGGAGTTCTCCTGCTCCAGCCTTCTGGTTTATTGGTGAAGAAACTGAGATTGGATAGAGATCCCTGCTTACAGGTAGTGTGTAGGGTCTCATACAAGTATCTCCTGTCTTTGGTTGAGACCTCCTTTCTAGGGTTGCTGTGTTTTTGTACTGCTTATCTTTATCTATATCATCTGTGTATACATGCATGTGTGTTTACATACATATGACTATGTCTATATACATGTGTGTATACACACATGTATACATAGGTTTAGGAATCAATGTCTAGATAACATGAATTATATATGTATGTGTGTGAGCATACATATGTGTGTATATATACAAATACACACGTACGTGTGTAGGAACAGAATTCACAATGACTCCAATGCTCACGGGTATCTGGTTTGCCTCCATCCCCTACCAGGTGACTTAATTAAGATTTAGGAATAAAAAGTCCTTGTACAGGCATGGTGTGGTGACTGTCCCAGACTCTCCGATGATCTGCAGGGTTCCCATGGTGGCGGTCAGGACTCAAACCCAGGACTTCTGACTCATACGCAGGGGTTGTGTTAAAAGTGAAATTAAACTGATTCTTTTGAGGATGTTTTTCATTTGGTAAAAACCAATCCAGCTAGTCTTTCCCTGACTCAGCCCCCCTCCCCTAAATCAGCTGAACTACATCAGACTGTTTTCTTCCATCAGTAGCGGGGTGACGGAACACAAACTCAGTCTGAAAACCCTCCAGGAGCTGCAGTGATCGGGAACCCCCGCCCCCCCCCATGCCCCGCCGTTGGGCGGATTCTCTCATCCTGCTTCTAAATGGGAGGGACCTGTGATGTCTGGGCTGCTATGAGCACATTGGAGGATGTGGCTTCTTCTTTGTGTGTCGGGGGTTTGTACAGGTATCAGCTTATGTTTTACATAGATTTAACACAGTCAGTCTCCTCGAGGGGTTATTTTCCCTTTCAAGCGTAATAGAAATATCTTGGTGTTGGAATTGGAGTCAGCAAAGTTGTTGTTCAGTTGCGTCTGACTGTTCATGACAACATTTGGTTTTTTTGTTTGTTTGTTTTTGGCAAAGATACTGAAATGGTTTTCCATTTCCTTCTCCAGCTTATTTCACAGATGAGGAACCTGAGGCCGGCAGGGTGAAGTGACTTGTATAGAGTCACATGGCTAGGAAGTGTCTCCAGCCGGATTTGAATTCAGAAAGATGAGCCTTCCTGACTCCAGGCCTGCTGTTCTGTGCACTATGGATCCCCCTAACTGCCCACTGAGCTGTTGTTTTAATTCTTACCTCACCTGCTTTCATTAATTCAGGGGGCTCCCGGTGTGGAAGGCAGATCTCTAAGTTCCAGTCTCTAAGAGCTCTGGGATATAGAGTCAAGAACAATTGCCTAGAAACCCAAGAGCCAGGAGGGGTCAGAGCCAGACCCTGGCGCCCGCCCTCAGGATTCTAAGTCCAGCTTTCTATTCACTATTATTGCTTCTCTTATTGCTTTGTAAATAATTTGGGTAAAGTCTGAGCAAACCCTGGATTTCTTTCCCTCTGGTCTCTAGAAGATGGCTGAAGACTACAAAACAAAAGCACCTGAGTTTGGTGTTTGAGCAGATCAGCATAGAATGAAAAGCCAGATCTCTTTAGCTTAGTGCTAATTAAGTCTTGCAGAGAGTTCAGCGTCGTTTGAGCAAAGAAATGCACCCATCGAGGAAACCCGGGTACACGCACAGCTGTAGACAAGGCCCAATGAGGAGAATGGCTGCTGTTGGCAGGAATCTGACCACTGGCCAGCTTTGGCCTTGCTCCAGTGTGGTGTTGGGTGAGACAATGGAGACGAAGGTGAATGGAGCCCTTTTATGCAGGTGTTGGGACCATGGAGAGAATGGGGCTTTGGTGGGTGAGTTGTGGGAGAAAGCACAGAACTTTGATAGAGAATTTCCATCAAGGCTAATTCCTCCGAGGGACTTATGTTGCCATGTCCAGGTTTGGGCCAGGATGATTCATGAGCTTTGCCAAGGAACAGGAAAGGTCCCATAAACTTTGGTGGCTGCAGTTTGCTCCAGGGTCCCAGGCTCTCTACTTGACCCAAAGAGACCTCACTGTGATGGTCAGTGAGCCCCTTCCCTTCATGGGGACTACTGTATTTTCTGTTGGGTGGTGAACCAGGAGCACTATTAAAGCAGAAATTACTCCATCTGAGGCTTCCACTTATCTGAAGACCCAGTTCACATGTGAGAAGGATTGGGAAATAGAGGACCTGGGTTTGAATCCGGATGCCATTCCAATCTGCCTCTGTGACCTATGTCGAGTGCTTCCTCCCCCACTCCCCCCAGTGCCCCATGGGAAGCCTTTCTGATGGTCTCAGCTATTAGCATCCAATTATCCTTCCTGTTTTTACCTAAGGTAATGTACCATCCCTGAGAATGGAGGCTCCCCAAGGTAACCTGTTTTGTTTTGGCCTTTGTAACTCTAGCATTGCATATAGTAGGTGCTTAGGCAACACATTGCCTCAGTTTCCTCATCAGGTCAAGGTGGAGCATAGACTAGAGTAATTCTGTTTTCTTCTGGCACTAAATTATCTGCTCATGTTAGACAGCAGAATAAAAACCCGCTTTACTTGGCTTTGTTGACATGCTGGGCGCTCTGGGGCTGGCTCCTCAGCTACCTTGTCATAGGATGATGCCCCTGCTCATTTTCAGGTGTTTGGCAGAGAGACAGTGTTTTCCACCATGGGGGAACAGCTGACCACCTAGGGCCCATTTCTAGGTGCAAATACTCCTGTGGTCCTTTCACCTACCCCTACACGCCCTGCTCCTGCCCTGGGATCCTTACACCTGGCAGCACTCCTCATCTTTGAGATGTGGCTGCCCCCTCCTCTAGAGTCTAGACCCTATTAGGAAGGCTTTCTCCAGCAGAGCAGGATCAATCCAAGCAGTTCTCCCAAATGTGCCAAGGAAACATGCTCTCATGGCCCTTTGGGCATGCTGGTTCTGTGGGAGGTCAGTCAGAGTTTCCAATAATGCTTCCATGAGATTACGCATAGTCCAGATTACAGAATCCCAGAAAGGATTCTGGGTCAGTGAGTGGCCTGATTGGGAATCATCCATGGCCCAGCCATGGATCCAATCAACAGCTCCCAAGTGGCCATCTGGCCTTTGCATTAAGACTTCAAGTGAAGAGACTACTCCATTATTGTGAAGCTCTCATTATTAAGACAGGTTTTCTTTACTTCAGCCCTCACTCTGACCCTTTGTAATGTCCCCTTCCCCCTCCCTACAGCTTCGGTTCTGCCTCTCGGACCAGATGGAGTAAATCGCATCTCCATTCTACACAACAACCTTCAAATACTAGAAGAAGAAGAAGACTCTCAAAGCCTTCTTGAGGCCAAATAGGCTCATTTCTTTCCACCAATTCTCATGTCCATCCCCATCCTGTTCACCTTCCTCTGGATGCTCCTCTAACTCTGGCAACTGGGCCCCAGATGCAGGAGACATCCTCAGACATGTCCATACTCCCAGGAGCTCATGACTATATTCCCAAGTAGCCACAGTTCAGTTTCTCTTTCCAAAACACATATTTATTTCATCAAATTGATAAATATGCCAAGACATCACAAATGCAGGATTGGTTCCAGCCATGTATTTTTTTTCTCAGTCATGAACAGTTCAGCATTTATCTGGCATCTCCAGTGTCCAGGGTCCTCTGTTCAGTTCTGGGGGAGACATAAAGGTGAAAGATATCAGTGTCAGTGCACAGCCTGAAGCTGTGTCTGAGAACATCACCTTAGGCCCTCTGACTTCAAATTCAGGAGCCTTCATTCGGTGACAGTCGTAGCCTTGAGAAAGGTTCTCATAGTTCAGACAAACATCTAATCTTGGGGGTTCTGAGGCAGAAAATCTTTAAATGACCCAACTTATAACTCTCCATTTATGGACTTGGTTATTCTAGCCTCACATAGCTACAGAACCGAAGAATGTCCAAGCTAGGGAAGCTTCAGAGGCCTGGGGGCCCAAAGGCAGTTCCCCAAGTAGTCCCTGCATGGTGGTCCCTTGTGAAAGACGATTGAAACCTTCACGTGAAGGGGTCAGCCTCTACCTTTGGAACATCCCTGATTCCTGTGCAAGGGAAAATCAGAAGTAAAAACCAGTATCCAAACACACCAGAACCTTGAGGAAAGTCTGTAGTCTGTTGTCCCCCTGACTATAAACCAGGATTTTTATGTAGCCCAGTGCAATTGTCTGGCAGGAGAGTGGCCATCATGGCCAGTGCTGTTCTTGGTGTTTGATGTGCCTGGTGGAGAGTGCAGTCTGACCATTGTCCTTAATCAGACCTTTCTTTCAAGGCTACAACTGTTTCCTTCCCAAGGCCGTAGTTTCAGGCCTATGGCTCGTGTGTTCAGAGAAGCAAAGGCCCTAATGGACGCTTAGGACGTGAAGACGTCGTGATACTCTCCCCATGCCGTGGCTCAATTGCTTACTTATTGGATTCATGGCTGGCTCAGAACATTCCTGTAATGGGTGAAATTGGATATTTACTGTTTCTTCCTGAGTTAACATTCTATTGCCAAGAAGATGGAGACTATGATTGACTTTATCATATATGAGAAGTGTGAAAATATTGATGTATGCTATTTGGAATGTATGAACATTGTCAGTAGGAAACATGACATAGAGCAATTGAATGATGAATGGAAGTTTCAGACATGAGTGACAGGTTTTGTGCTTTCTTCAGACTCGGAGATTCTGGGGCATGGAGAGACCTTAGACATCATTGCTCACCTTTAAGCTGGAGAAACTGGACTCTAGAGAGGTGAATGACTTGCCCAAGGCCACACATCTAGTTATAAGCAGAGCCAGGATATCATCCAGGTCTCTTGATCCCCTAGTCCAGAGCACTGTGCTAGCTTGCCTTACTGCCCATTCCTAGAGGAAGGCATGCACTCCTCCTTATTCAGGTTGTGTTGGGAATCCACCTTGGAGGGGGCTGCAGAAACTTGGTTTGACTCTGTCTGGATCCAGCCCAGCACTAAGGCCGATTTGTATATTTCTTGCACAGTTTTATTTCACTCATTTTTGGTCCCATAGATAATGCTGGGGTCTTGTCCACACTTGCTTTCAGCTGACCTCTCCCTCGAGGTTTGGCTTGCTTCCCTCTTGTCATCATCTTCCAGCATAACATCGTCACATCATCATCATTTTGGCCTCCATTTACAACAAACTTTGCTTTTGGTGATGAGAAGAAGGCTTTGGAGGACCTGGAAACAAGTCTCATATTCTGTATGCAAAGAACCCCTTTTGGGTGACACCTGACTTGTGCCTCAATGACACCAACAGTACAGCATCCTCAAACACTGTTTAATTAAAAAAGGGTGCCACGTGGGGATTTCAGATTTAAAATAAGAGTCAGAGCCCCTGGACCCCAAAGCACCAGAGAGTTAGGGATGAGTGTGTACCAGGCCTCATTTACTCCAGGGTACAAGGGAGGGGCCCTGGGATGCTGAGGGAGTGCTTTCCAGCTGCTTGCATCCAATTCAATGAGCTACAATTTTAGGTTCTATAATTATGTCCTACTGACCAGAAAATGTCCTAATCTATAGCTGTTTGATGAGGTGCGGCTGTAAGGGGTTCCTCAGCACTGCAGCCCTTGGGAGGTTGAGGACATTTGTAGGGCTTCCTGAATTTGAGTTTCCCAACCCCTGCTGTTCTGAAGACCCATAGAGCATCTAAATGCAGTGATGAGTACCAATCTGTCTCCCATGATACACCAACTTCCAGATTTTCAGAGTGGCCACTGGGAAACATTGTCAGCAGATATGTATGTGCACGCACGCACATATGTGTGTGCGTGCACATGAACATGTGTGTGCATGTGTGTGATGTGTGTGCATATGTATGTGAGTGCGTGTGTGTGCATGGCGTGTGTGTGAGAAGGCCCCACATAATGCTTTGCATACTTTGAGGCTTCAGAGGATAGGAATGAATTGGTGGTTGGAGAAAGGAAAAAGGGAAATAGGACAAAACCACAAGTGATTTGCTTAGAATCCTGAGAGTCTCTGAAATACTTCATAAATTTTTTAAGGTGGTGGGCTCTGTGGACAGAAGTAGATACCCAGGTGTGTGACTACCATAGAGATTCCCCAGAGGCCTGTTGTCTCTAGATGTTGGGCAATGCCCAGTAGACAAAGGCAGGAATGATAGAATCTCCTTAAAAAGGAAGGAAAGGGAAAATACAGCCAGGTAGAGAACTAGATGAGAAATGCTCTTCTGGTAGGGTAAGGCAATTGCAATATTTCACTTAGGCCAATGGGTTCTTACTGTCCTAAAAATGTGTCATTCTTTCTCATTCTGCTTAGAATATAGGCAGGAAGGCTAGGAGGAGGAGGAGGAAAAGCCGGAACCATCGGGTTGGGCAATGGAGGCATCTTACTCTAATGGAATTGGGATCTTCCAGTGATGCAGCTCCAAAGCCACTCACACCTACCTGCCCTCTGCAACTTGGGCTCCGTCCTCCTGGGATTTCAGTGGGCATCTTCTCTGAGGAAGGACAATGTTAATAATAGTGACTTACATTTATGTAACAATGTATCATCCGTAAGATACTTTGTTTACCACAGCTCTGGGAAGGAGGTTAGGTAGAGATTGCTCTTGGCATTTTACAAGGTGAATCAACAGTGGGTGGAAATGCTGAACTTGATCAGGGGCAGGGGAAGGTGGGAGGGAGCTACAAGAGCATTGCACTGAAGAGGAAGAAGGCAAGAAGAGAGTCTCCCAAATCTG
Source organism: Bettongia penicillata ogilbyi (assembly GCA_023548195.1). Lineage (NCBI taxonomy): Eukaryota > Metazoa > Chordata > Mammalia > Diprotodontia > Potoroidae > Bettongia > Bettongia penicillata. Next base: position 3,775,079 of record JAJHZJ010000812.1, read on the forward strand.
AGATAAACTTGGTGTGTTTCTTGAAGAAAAGAGAGCTGGAATCTCTGAAGGGGCCATGGCGTTTGCTGGTCCTGAAGAGGGTAGCTGGTGATCCTCAGGCGAGAGACTCCAGTAGGGCTCAGATGAAGAAGTGGGGACTTCTTGCTGAGAGGAGCCGAGGCAGGGATTGATCCCATTGACAAGAAGAGGGAGAACTCTCTAGGTCTCATATCTGAGAACTTCCCAAGGTTTGTTAAAAATGAATGCATGCTATCTACGTCTGATAATCCCCATGCGTGCAGGGGACACAGCCAAAAGGAACCTAGAAAGAATTGCCAATGATTGCACAATGTTTATCAATAACCAAAGACTTTAGGAGCACAGGTGGTGTTTCCACCCCTGAAGAAAGATGCTCTTGGCAGACTTTGGATGCCAATGTGCCCTTACCCCCCGGGAACCAGAGCTGCACAAAAGGCCTGGCATGCATTTGTCTTTGAAGGGCTGAGAGGTGAGCTAGAGACTTTTTATTTTACATAACAAGAGGGCATCTTCCCCCAATAATAATATATAAGCTGAAGATTGGTATTTGATTAAACTGTGCTTGATAACTAAAAGATTGGTAGAAAACACATCAAGTTGTGTCTATGTATTAATTGTCTTTATCTTATGACATAAATGCAGATCTTCTAATTTAGAGTTTTTGATGCTTTTGAATGATTATCTTAATAAAAATTTCAGATTTTAGTTTTCAAGATTGGGTGTTAAAACATTCCAGTGTGATTTCATTTCAGTTCCTCACAATTACAGGAAATCTAGATCTTAAAGCCTTGGGTTCACAATCAAGGCAACACTTCTCAGCACTGAGCATAGTGCCTTGCACATAGTAGGTACTTTTTGCCTCTCTTCTTATTTGGTGCCTGAAACTTAGTAGGTGCTTGATAAATGCTTGTGGATTCATCATTAATCTGGTCACTAATATGATTACTGGCAAAATACTTATGGGGGAATGTGACTTTTGGATATGGATAAGCTTGCAAACCAACAGCTATTAAGTATCAGAAGTAATCAATGTCAATACTTTGCTGCTGTGTGTCACACCCCACCCATCTCTTCTCATCTGGTGCCACCATTGTCCTTAGCCTCCGATAAAGCCTCCACTGAGAGGCCAGTCAATATACCAAGGTTTGCTTATTTTATGGTTACCAGATAGAGAGCATGAGCTTTCCATGTGTTATCTCTCCTCCTTTGTATGTGACAGATTCTTCTTATTTTTCCATTGTATTTGCTTTACCTGTTTTTGTGTGTGTATATATTGCATATAGTACATGAGATCCTCATCTCTAACATCTTGCTGAATAATTATTCTTTCCCCATGAGTCTCTCTATTGGCCTTTGGGGGACTTATAACTTTGATTCCTAGAAGATTATGCTGCTATGGAGAGAGAGACAGAGACAGAGAGAGAGAAAGAGAGACAGAGAGGCAGAGACAGAGACAGAGAGACAGAGACAGAGGCAGAAAGGTAAGGAAGAGGAGGAGAGGATGACAAAACACTTGGAGACTTTGTCATACCAGGACCAGTTGAGGAAACTGGGTGTTTAGTCTGGAGAAGAGATAATTGGGGTGAAGGAAGATGAAAGCTGTGACAAACTTTTGTAGGGTTAAAGAAGAATTGGACTCATTTGGTTTGGCTCCAGAAGGAAGATATAGTTAGGAGAAGATATAAAGAGGCAAAATTCAAATTGCTATAAGGAACAAGTTCCTAACCACGAGAGATCTCTCTGCATGGAGTTGGCTACCTTAGGAAGTACTAGATCCCCCATCACTAGATGTCTCAGGGTCATAGATCTTGAGTTGGCAGAAGCTTCAGAAGTCATCTATGTCAGCTTCTTCCTTTTACAGATGAAAAGGATCCCAAGGAGATTAAGTGAGGACCAGATAATGCATGGATTAAAGGGAGAGGCAGGGTTTCATCCCAGGTCTTCCTTCAACCCTTGAGCTCTTTCTGTCCCCCCACTCCTTCGAGTCAAGGCTGGATGATTATTCTCCAAGTGTGGGATCCTGAGCATTCCCATTCATGCCTGGTTTGGACCGTCACATATGGAATCCGAGTTCCTTCCAAAGGCTGGAGTTTTAGGATTATATGTGATTCTTGAGCCTATGTCTAAAAGATCCATCATAACTTACTTACAAGTGAACATTTCAGTCAGTTTACAAGTCACTGTTTTCTCCTTTAACTTGACATCCCTCCAAATGATTTGCTTGACTGAGTTCTTTCCTAGTTGGATGAGCTGTCTTGGTCCAGGCCCAGCTGAGCTGCGGCTGGAGCAGCTGACTGCTGTGAAATGAAACCTTTATCCTGAGATCCCATTTATCGTGTGCTGCTGAGAAGAGAAATAGATATTTTTTTTATTTCTAGATCTATATTTAGATCCTGCTATGTATTTCTAAGATAAGGAATCTATGCCGAGCTGAGCTGGCTTGCTTTGTATTAAAGCTCTCATCCTCTGCCACCTTCCCAGCAAAGCCAGTTAAAATAGAATGTTCATTCATGGCTTCTGTCCTAAAGAAGGGGTTTTCTATGTCACTGAAGCAAAGCCACTTGGTAAGGATGACTTCATCTCAGTCATCAGGGTGTTCTGGGGGAAGCTTCTCACTTAATGCTGAAAGGCAGTGATTCTTCACACAGGGACTGGTCAGGATTGCACAGGGCCATCTTATCCAGTTCGGGGATTAGGAAACACTTTGCTTCCCTAGCTAAAGCCTTCTGTCTTTTGACATTATAGTGTCTATGAATGGCTCTGCTAGAGGGAAGGAAGGGGAAGGAAGAAGAGATAAAAATATGCATCCGTTCAGGCGGCTAACCCTGAATTTGTAGTCATTGAAAACTTCCTATCTTATTCACACCAGTGACTATACGGTCATGCTTCCCTTGTCCTGCAATGGCAGTTTTTATTTTTTCAAGGCCATAGTTTAGGAATTGATTGTGTTTATTCTCAATAATAACAACAGCACTTTATGGTTCACAAAATGATTTCCACAGAACAATCTGGTTATGTGAGCAATATGACATTAATCCTATTTTGTGGATGATGCAACTGAGGCTCAGAACAGTCAAATAAACTGTCACAAGAGCTGAACAGCCAACCAAGTGTCAGAGCTCAGATTCAAACATAGCTCTCCAAGGCCAAGGTTTTTTGCATTGTACGAAGCCATCTCTCATGATATGCAAACCAGCTTCTCATGGACATGGAAAGTGGTACAAATGATACCAATCTCTGTTAGATTTTACCCATCATTCTGGGCTAGCAAGCATTTGGAATCCATACAAATTATCTAGTATATTTAACTTTCACTCTGACCCTTACTCTGTCCTTGAACTAAATTAACATGGCACAAATTCTTCTGTCCATGCTATTGAAGGGCATGTGATGCAGAGCAAAGTCAAGGGCTGCTGTCTGTGGTACTGAACTAAGAAAACTCCTTCTAGATTGTTCCCCTAAGATGCTAATGAACCCGTGATCTCATCAATGAGGGTATTCCCTCCTGTGGTACAGATCCCATACATGTTTGGCCACCCTGTGTAATTCATCCATGCCTTCACATGAATCCACTGCCATCACCACCACCACCAGAGTTCCTTACCACCTGCTGAGGTCTTCACTCTCAAAGAGGAATCCATGACAGACATCTCCATGATGGTGGTAAGCATATTTGGTAAGCATATATCTCCCTGTTTTATATCTTTCTTGTTCTTCATAAGTAGAATGTTGTCAAACATCTCAACTATTATGTATTTTAAGGACTCACTGATAATTTTTACATGAGTGAGGACACCTTGTCAGAAGAGAATCTTGAGTGCTTTATTGAATTAAAAGCTTTCTAAAAATAGTCAAGAAGCAGTGAGCGAAAAGTAATCTTGCATATGGTGCTCCTTTTAGTCAATCAAGTTATCATCATGTCTGCTGTAGAACATTTAAGGTGAAAGTCTGCCTGTTCCCCCTAGCAGAGCTTCATCATGCTTTGCTGTATGGATAGTTTGTTTTTGCAAAGATTTTGTAGAGATAGAAAAGTTGAAACATGGGCCACTAGTTGTCTTGGTTGCAGTCAATTTGCTAACTAGCCCTCTCTAGGTATGGTTGTTTAGTCTGGCCTGAATCCTCACTTCTGTGTTGGAACTTTCCACTCACTTTTTTGTCATGTCAACTGGAATAACCCCAGGGGCTTTATCAATGCACACAGAGAGACATTATGTTTTTGTGTTACCCAAGTCAGTTACATCAATGGATGCTCTGGATCTGACCTTAGGATACTATTTTATGGTTCAATGGATGACTCCTAATCACCATGATCACTCACCTTGCATTTGCCAACCATAGATTTAGGTCCATTAATAATAAATTCCTATTAACCTTTTCAAAAGGACAAGGGTGAGGCTGTCCTGACAGCTGGATTAATTTCCATACTTGAATGTCGTTCCATTGATTAATGTCACATGAAGAAATTCTTTAATACAAAGATGGAAAGATTTGTTTCTACTTCTCCTGTGTTCCACCAGTTTATCTCCTTTAATATCAATTATTAGGACCAATTGAGATTAAGTATTTTGCCCATTGCTGACAAAAAAGTACCATAAATTTCATGACATAGTGTATATTTCAAGACTTGAGAAATCAGAGAGGTAAAAGGGCAGGGTTTTAGAAGCAGGAACTAAGTGCATACTCTCTAAGACTTGGTACCCTTGTGGTGTGCCTATTATATAGCTTATATTATATAGCCTATTATGTAGCTTATATTATATAGCCTATTATATAGCTTATATTATATAACCTATTATATAGCTTATGATATACAATTCAAAGGACCACCTACAGGGCTTGACCCTAGGACATAGACACATTCCGGGATGATGCTACCAGTGAATTGGGACCAGAATTGAATAAAAGGGGAAAGTGAGTTGGGAGGCCTTTGGGAAACTGCACAGTGCTTCGAATGACTAACTTCCTACCCAAAATGAAAGCCATCTTTTTATTAGCATCACTCCTCCAGTGATGTTGTATGTCTCTGAGAAGAGAAAGTGAGGGTCAGCTAAAGGGCAGTGGGGAGGCACATGGTGAACCCCACAAAGCGGTCCCACTTTAAAAAAAGTGGTAGATAAAGGGAAACAGCATAAAGATATGATAAAATGCATAATAGAAAAATCAGTTCTTGAATGTATAAGAGTGGGGTATTCCTTCCACATACAGGCTGAGCTAGATACTCCTGAGTTCTATTCTGTGGTTAGATTCTGTGGTTCTCTCAGAAAGATGGTATATTTACATAACAAGGGGGAGGGCTAGAGATTGGACAACCAACATTGTTCTCTGGGTTCCTTGTGAGATCAGAGAAACTCAAGGAGGGTCTTCAGCCTCTATGGTGAAGTTGGGGATAGACATGGGCGTGCAACATTGTGATCAGCATCATTGGAGGGGATGTCCACATTGATGAGATGGCAAATTCTTTGGAATACTGGAGAATTTTGTTGAGTATCAGTTCAAAGGCCAGCTAATTACACATCCCTTCCAATTTGGTCAAAATTGGATGGAGAGAAGGCTAAGCTTCCAGATGACGAGTCCTTGAGGAAATTGGAATTTAATTCGTCTGCCATCTCTTTTCAGGCAAACCCAGGGTGGTTTCCAGCTAAGCCTAGCTTCCCAAGCCCTCTGCCCATTTCTTTCACCCTCTGTTCTCATCTACACCTCTGGCCTCCTGATCTTGCTTGCTCAGGCTGAATCAGTGTAAACATCTGCTTGGCCGATGTTGGGCTTGTTACCCTCTTGCTGGACAAGTCGCTCCTTGACCATGCAAGGTCTCTGAGTCTCTTGGAGGAGGGAGCTAGATGTGCAGTAAGTTGGCTATAGATGAGCTGGAACATCCTGCTTCAATTGGTGAAGTAGCAAATTGCTTTTTCTGCTTCAGTTCAGCCAAGATTTTCCTGGCCCTGATAACAGGGTTGTAAAGATGCCAGAGTTTCTGTGCCACTCTTATCTCCTTCTCTCAGCAAAGGGCACATGGGGGCCTCCAGCCTCCCTCTGAATGGCCCCTCCAGGAGCCCCTGGCCTGGCTGGAGCAGTCCACTTTGTTCCTTTGTGCTTACTCTCAATGCTTGCATTTTGAAAGAAAGCTGAAGTCCACAAATCTTGGCAAAGAAACAGATTCGCTTGGACTCTCTTTTTTAGAGCCATGGTGAATAGTGAAAGCTTTAAATATTGATCTTCTATCAAGCAAATGCTGAGTTTTATCCACTGGCATTTGGGAAAAGCTTGGCTAAGTCTCCCTGAAGGTGGAAGCATTGGACTCTTGGCTCTGGGGAAGTACTGATAACTTTGGATGTGTCCTTTATAAATAATGAGATTTGCAGAGTTGTGTTGTAACATAGGAATAACATGATTGTCATCCCCAGAGTCTTTGAAATGCTCTATTTCATTTCTGCTAAAAATAATAATTTGTCTTTGGGTCAATCCAACTTATGGATTCTTGGGTTCCCAGAAGAGGTGATAATTAGCTGACCCACCAAGAGGAGGTGTTGTAGGCCACATCTGAATGGGCATGATTCAGCTCCATAGTGGGAGTTGCATCTTGACACACAAGCCGGGTGGATGGCCAAAGGCCTTTGGACTCCCCGGATGTGCTATAGTAAGTCCTTATGGCCCCTCCACACACTCCACCATCTGCTTTTGATGCCTTTGGGCCCAAGTGAATTGGACCAAGTGAAATCTGAATTAGTTATGCTCATCTGTAGCTGGCCTGTGAGGAGGTGACTCACTTGGCAAACCTGCAGAACTGGTGTCCCATCAGACAGCTCTGGTGGTTGAGGCCTCTGCTGCCCAACCTTTATAAAAACCTAGAATCAACTATGGGTGAGTGGAAGGAAACAAATGTCAATCCAACATCTACCACGGGCCAGGCACCTGCTGAGTGTTTTACAATTGTTATCTCACTTGGTCCTCACATGGGCCCTGAGAAGTGGGTGCTATTAAGAGCACCTCATTTTATAGTTGTGGAAACTGAGGCAAACAGAGGTTAAGTGACTGTCCCAATGTCACACACACATGATCTGAAGTCAGATATGAACTCAGGTCTTCTGGACTCTAGGTACTGTACCAGGTGTCACCTGTTTGCAGAGGGCTGCATACCATGCCAGAGTCTGAGGGACCAGTGGACCTTGGACAAGTCCTCAGTTATAGGTATGGCAGCCCCCAGTTAGGCCTAGGGACCAGGGGATTGGCCCACAGGGCATCTCCTTAGAACAGCTTCTCTAAAGTATTTTCCCAGGACATGAGTCCTGCAAGTCACCTTTTCATGACTGATTCCTTTGACACTAATTGAGATCACCAGATATTGATTAAGTGACACTGTTCTCCATCCATCAAGAAGTTGAAGGAATCACAGCCTCACGCTAATGGCTTGTGTTAGACCAACTTGGGTATTCACACCCATGGAACCCCAGAGGGAGCTGGGCTTCATCTGTGATGATGACAGGAAGCTGTATAAGACTGAAATTGGGGCATCAAGCTCATGATGGCTGTATCCTATGGAAGTGTGGGAACCATGTGACAGAAAGAATCTGAAAATTTCAGGGATATTTGAAGACTGTGCCTTCAAATATTTTTAGAGTCACCAAATTATTTGTTTGAAACTATTCAAAAGCTGTGCAAGGAGACTTTGCTCTGAGGCCCTTATTGCCTCCTCCCTTCCTCCTCCCCTCCTCTCTGTCCCTTCTCTCTCTTTCCACCTCCCGTCATCCAACCCCTTCCCTCTTTTGGCACCTCATTCCCGGCCCTATCTTTAATGCCAGCTCAAGGCAGATCTCTTACCCATAGACACCGTAGACTTGGCCTCTCTTTCAGTCCAGTGCCTCTCCTCCATGTTGGGATCTCCTGCCTCTCCCAGTGAAGCCACTTTTCCCCATCTCCTGTCCTCCTCCACCCCGACTTCTCTTTGACTCTCTCTTTCTTTCCTGTAACACATGATTGATGTTACCAGCCCTGTGGATTCTCCTTCCACCATATCTCTCTCCTTTCTGTTCCTGCTTTGATGACTCCAGCACCTTTCAGCTCCTTGGCAGCCATCAGGTGATCCGCGGTTTTCCTAAAAGGCCTCTATTCTTCTTTCCTTTCTCCAGAGTTCCCCTCCCCAGTCAGACTTATCATCATTGAATCTGCTGCTCCTTTCCTGAAGATCCTCCACTGGACCCACTTCTCTTCTGTCACAAGGTGAGACTCTGAATCCTTGACCTCACCTCTGAGGTCCTCCAGAATGCAGCACTAGACTATGGCTCCCTGTTCAATATTGCCCTTCAACGTTATTTGCCCTTCTAGGAAGTGAGAATATTCAGCATCACAAATACCTGCCATGCAGCAGCCCTTTGACTCTTTTGTCCTTGTATCTATCTCACTTTTATGCCTTTGTCTAGGCTATTCCCTGCACCTGGTGTGCCCACCACCTACCTCTTGCCTGTTAATTTCTTGCTTGTACTTTCAAACGAATCTCAAAGGTTTCCTCCTTGGTCAGCCTTTCCTGACACCCTCTCCAGCCCTTCTAATAATGTCTTTTATTTACCTGGGTTTCACAGGACTCTTTACTTACACATCCGCATTTCTTTTATTGAGCTTGATTTTGGGCTAGTGATAATGGAGCATATGTCCCCCTTGGCTGTGACCTTCCTCTCCATGTCTCCGCTAATGCCTAGCACTCCTTCAATGTAGACTTTTAATAAAGATCTCTTGATTTGACCTACCTAGTCAAAGCTCTAAGAAGCAAATTGAAACAAAAGATCTCAAACAGGCGATGTCTCCTTTGATCTTGGGGGTGACCGTTTGCTCCAATACTTTAGGACACATGTCTCGATATCAAGTGACCTTGACCTTCTGAGCTGATGCCCTGAGGGAGCTCTTTCTGCAGCAGACAGGACAAGGATCCCTGAGCTTTTATGTGGACAAATCACAGGGCTCAGCAATGGGCAGGATCACATGCGGGATGAGCACAAGTGACCAGAAAGTGACCCTCAGCAGTGAACCACGGAGTCAGGCTGTCTGTTACTGAGCTCCTTCAAGACACCCATTTTTTACCCAGACCAAGTTCATCAAGTTATTGAAGGGTACTTGGAAGTACTTCCTGGGAAGGTGAACTGCAGGGGAATTACTGTGGGCCTGGCTAGAAGCCTTGCTTTGTTCTCAATCAATTTGCATCTAATCTCTGCTGTCTGTCCTACATGCTGGACCAGAGCCAGCTCTTATCTCTCGATTGATATCTCACAAGGAAAAAGCTAATAAAGTTTTAAACTCGCCACCAAAAGCACGCTTCTAGAAAAAAGAGCTTAGCCATCCCTAGGGAACAATTCTCTAAAGTGGTGAGACAAAGAATATTTCCTTTAACGTGGAAAGAAGGACATAAAGTCATACAAAGAGCTCTAATTGGAATTATCTGTGCCAATAACCTCTTATCCAGGTAGAAGAATAAAGGAGCCCTTGTTTTCTGCATTGGTTTTTAATGGACAACCCCAATCTATTTTCTTAAATCTGGGGGCAGATTAGATTTCTGATAGAAAGAAGTGACTTTGTCTAGGGTAAAGCTTTACCACCACAATGGTGTCATCATCTCTGGAAACGTCCCCTAGAAATATCACCCCAATCTATGACTTCATGCTGCACTTGCCAGCCAGAATGGCTTAGCTTGTTCCTATTTCCAACATTCTTTGAGAAACAGGGGCTTAGAATACACTCTGTGGCCTTTGTTGTCTTGTGCTGTGACTGTGCTCGTTCAGTGAAGAATATTTAAAAATGAAATTTTTCTTTATAAGAAAGTAAAGGAAAGGGAATTCCTACCTGACTTTTCAGGTAGGAATGAGATTATTCAGTAGATACTGTTTTGCAGAATTTCCAAAGGTTCACCTTTACTGGATTTTCTAGTCTCCCCTCCCCACAGATGCTGGTCAGCTAACTGCAATGGTTTTGCTCAGTATGAACCCTCTGATAGAACTGCAAAGTGAGTAAAAAAGAATCTGCTTAATTCTTTAACAAAAAGGAATCCCTGTTTGAGTCTGTTCAGTGCAGGTAGATGGAGGTCTTTAGCCCAGCTGATTTATGGGGCAGTTGGCTCTGGCTCTTTGCACTGCCCGTAATGTAAGAGAAATGGCTGATTGGCTCTTGAGCTCGGGATTCATGGAGGCAGAGGGGAGAAAATGGGATTGTCTGAGTTCAAGCGTGGAGATACTGGTTCAGTATCTCTGGGTTAACGTTCAACTTGCATATAAAAAAATTAATATATCTTCATTCACCTATTCATTTTTAAGATGCAAAAGCACTTTCATTTTGCAGAGATTCAAAGCATTTTAAAGGTTGCAGATGGAAAATTCAAACAGGCACACGCCCCATGGGGAAGAAGTTTTGGCAATTTGTTTTTTGGTTCTTTTTATTAATATAAATTTATTTATTTGACTTTTTCCATTCATTTTCACAAAATTTTGGGTTCCAAATTTTCTCCCCATTTATCCCCTACCCCTACCCCAACACACTGAGCATTCTAATTTTCCCTATCACCAATCTGCCCTCTCTTCTATCATCCCTCCATTCTCTTGTCCCCATCTGCTCTTTTGTCCTGGAGGGCCAGATGACTTTCTATTCCCCATTAACTGCATGTCTTATTTCCTAGTAGCAAGAACAATACTCAACAGTTGTTCCTAAAACTTTGAGATCCAAATTCTCCCCATCCCTCCCTCCCCACCCATTCCCTTTGGGAAGGCAGGCAATTCAATATAGACCCTATCTGTGTAGTTTTGCAAATGACTTCCATAATAGTCATGTTGTGTAAGACTAACTGTATTTCCCTCCATTCCATCCTGCCTCCCCATTGTTTCTATTCTGTCTTTTGATCCTGTCCCTCCCCAAGTGTTGACTTCAAATTGCTCCCTTCTCCAATTGCCCTCCCTCCCATCATCCCCCCCACCCTGCTTATCTCCTTCTCCCCCACTTTCCTGTATTGTAAGATAGGTTTTCATATCAAAATGAGTGTGCATTTTATTCCTTCCTTTAGTCGAATGTGATGAGGGTAAACTTCATGTTTCTTTTTCTCAGCTCTCCTCTTTTTCCTTCCACTAAAAAGTCTCCTGCTTGCCTCTTGAATGAGAGATAATTTACCCCATTCCATTTCACCCTCTCTCCTCCCACTACATTTCTCTCTCACCATTTACCTTAATTTCTTTTAAAATATGGTCCCATCCTATTCAATTCACTCTGTGCTCTCTGTCTCTGTATGTGCGAGCATTTGTGTTTGTGTGTGCATGTGTGTGTGTATGCGTATGTGTGTGTGTGTGTGGTCCTACAAACTACCCAGATACTGAAACATTTTAAGAGTTACAAATATTGTCTTTCCATGTAGGAATGTAAATAGTTCACCTTTGGTAAGTCCCTTATGACTTCTTTTTGCTGTTTACTTTTTCATGCTTCTCATTCTTGTGTTTGAAAGTCAAATTTTCTTTTCAGATCTGGTCTTTTCATCAAGAATGCTTGAAAGTCCTCTGTTTCATTGAAAGACCATATTTTCCCCTGAAGTATTATACTCAGTTTTGCTGGATAGGTGATTCTTGGTTTGAGTCCTAGTTCCTTTGACTTCTGGAATATTCTATTCCACTCCCTTCGATCCCTTAATGTGGAAGCTGCTAGATCTTGTGTTACCCTGATTGTATTTCCACAATACTTGAATTATTTAATTTTAACTGCTTGCAATATTTTCTCCTTGACCTGGGAATTCTGGAATTTGGCCACAATGTTCCTAGGAGTTTCTCTTTTTGGATCTCTTTCAGGCAGTGATCAGTGGATTCCTTCAATACTTATTTTGCCCTCTGGTTCTAGAATCTCAGGGCAGTTTTCCTTGATAATTTCATGGAAGATGATGTCTAGGCTCTTTTTTTGATCATGACTTTCAGGTAGTCCCAAAATTTTTAAACTGTCTCTCCTGGATCTATTTTCCAGGTCAGTTGTTTTTCCCATGAGATAGTTCACATTCTCTTCCATTTTTTCATTCTTTTGGTTTTGTTTGGTGATTTCTTGGTTTCTCATAAAGTCATTAGACTCCATCTGTTCCGTTCTAATTTTGAGAGAATTATTCTCTTCAGTGAGCTTTTGAACCTCTTTTTCCATTTGGTTAATTCTGCTTTTGAAAGCATTCTTCTCCTCATTGGCTTTTTGAACCTCTTTTGCCAATTGAGTTAGCCTATTTTTCAAGGTGTTATTTTCTTCAGCATTTTTTTGGGTCTCCTTTAGCAGGGTATTGACCTGTTTTTCATGCTTTTCTTGCATCTCTCTCATTTCTCTTCCCAGTTTTTCCTCCACCTGTCTAACTTGATTTTCAAAATCCTTTTTGAGCTCTTCCATGGCCTGAGCCCCTTGGATATCTATTTCAGATGTGTGCGGTACAGAGGCCTTAGCTTCTATGTCTTTCCCTGATGGTAAGCATTGTTCCTCATCATTAGAAATGAAAGGTGGGAACATCGGTTCCCCAACAAAGTAGCCTTCTATGGTCTTATTTTTCTTCCCTTTTCTGGGCATTTTCCCAGCCAGTTACTTGACTTCTGAGATTCCTCTCTACCCCCACCTAGATCTGCCCAGCTAGTGCTTGGGGTCTGAGATTCAAATGCTGCTCCCCAGCCTCAGGGCTTTCCATGGGGGGAGTGGCTGCTATTCAATATGAGCTTAAGTTCTGGTGCTCAGGTGGGGCATGGCCACCTCCCAGGCTCAGTTCCCTCAGGGGGTTTATGCAGAGACCTTCAGTAATGGCCCTGAGCTCCTGTCTGCTCTGGGAGTCCCGGGCTGCTGCTGCCTCTGCTTCTGCCTCCCAATGAGGCCCAAGTCACGGAGACACCCCGCTCCCCTCTTGGCCAGCCCAGAAGTCTCTCTCACTGACCTGTGCGCCTGTGGGTGGAGGGACCTTCGCAGCCACTGGAGATTCTGTCCCTGAAACCTGCTTGGATCTGCTCCTCTCAGTGCCGCGTGGCCAGGGCTGGGCTCCTTGGCCAGGGCAGTGCAGGGGTGGGCTCCGCTGTCCGGTGTATGATGGACCTTTGGGGTCGGTTTTTCAGGGCTGTCTGGAACAGAAATCTCCTCCACTGCGTTGCTGTGTGGCTTGTTCTGCTCCAGCATTTGTAGGGAGTTCTTTTTACAGAAAATTTATGGCCTGTGGGTTCGGAGCTAGCATATGTGAGTCTTTCTACTCCGCCATCTTGGCTCCTCCTGGCAATTTGTTTTTATCCAAAAGACAGATACACAGTGCTTTCTCCATCTCCACATATCCCCTGGGACCTGTAGGACCCTGTGGGATTCCAGAGGCCCTCACTAAAGAGGAAGGAAGGCAGAAGCAACCCCAATCTAATAACATAGATGTCAGGAATAGTGGAGGGGGTAGCAAATAAAGTCAAGTTTTGTCCCATAAGAGAGGGTGCTTAGACCTCCCCCTGGGACAGACAGCAGGGCCACAACTGACCTTTCCCATCTCACTGCCAGATGATCTGGGAAGGACAATAGGAAGGACTTAGACATGGAGGGGAGTCTATGGGCCAAGGCACTGAGGTGACAGATAGCTGAGCTGCAGAGGAGGGTCTGCTGTTGACCTCAAGGTAGAGTGCAGTAGGGTGAGAAGGGCCTTGCCTAGGTAGGCTTCTGTTGCTTCACTGGCTACACCATAGCCATCATTTCAGCTCATCCTAGGCACAGAGGTCATAGATTTAGTGACTAGAAGGGGTCTTGAAGAGACTGTGGGCCAATCCTGTCTTGTTACGGGTGGGGAACCTAGGACAAGGGAAGGGAAGGTACATGCCTATAGCCAAACTGGTAGCCAGCAGCACAGGTCAAATTCAAAGTCAAAGTTTTTGTCTCTAGATCCTGCCCCTTTCCCCCTTGTCCAGTAGACCTTCCAAGCATTGCCTTTTGGCCCTAGAGAGCTGTGCAAGCTTAGACAGGTGGAGCTGTTTTTCCCAGGAATCTTTTCCTTGCATTCCCAGAACACAGCACAGTATCTGGCACACAACAGTTGTTTAATAAATGCTGCTTGATGGATAGGAAGACTTGTTGGTAGGACTTAAATTCAGGGCTTCATGACTGAAGCCCACTCTGTCTCTTATGCCTGCTGGTTCTTATATGCCTCCTGCACCAACATCAACAGAAAAACTAACAGTGCCAATAATTCGGCTTTATTTCCTGTTTCACTTTACAAAGCCCTTTCCTCCCAGTAGTTGGCTGGTTGGTTGTTGTCCTTTGTCTTCAAAGAGGATAAAAATGACCATGATAAAGTGAAATTTTAGTGTGTCTGACTGTGGCTGATCAGACCAATACAAGCTCGGAATGCTCTACCACAGGTTGGGCACAGATAGTCCATGTGAATATTTGTGGTGGATATCCCAAATTTGCGCATTCTATGTTTACTTTGTGCTGTCTCAATTCTGCCCTGCTCAAAGAGTACAGCACCCTTTCTGATGTGAACCCACCATGCTGAGTGTTCCTGTGCCAGTGTTTCCCATGTTTCCCAGTCAAATCCAAAGTTTCTGAGAAAGACCTTGAAAGAGACCTCTCTGTAATAGCCCTATAAGGAAGGCAGTGCAAGTTCTACTGTCTCAGAGACATTGTCAGTCATTATTTTCCCTAGCACCTTGCACATAGTAGATGCTTCATCAGTGCCCAGTAATGGTCAGATTTGGGAGGGGAGTGAGATCTCCTGACTCCCAGGGCCTACTTTTCCTGCCAAAATGATGCTGGGATCCTTCCCAACAGTTGCTTGAAATGTGTCAAGTCCTTTATTAAACTATCTGAAACAATGCTAATTAGAGACTAATTTGGGTTAGTAAATCTCTCAAAAATTGGAAAGGTCAAGGGACTATCAGATCTTCACAGCTTAGTATGAATTTGCTTCAACCCCTTCCTTTCCTCCTGATATCCAGTTGAATTCAGTTCTACTAAGAGAATAAAAGAGAGTTTTGATTGAAGGAATTTCAGAATGTGGAATCCTATGGAAGGCATAGTCAATAGTTATATGAATATGACTAGCTGCTACCTCTGCACAAAATATACAACTGGAAAGTGTGGTGGTTTCATGTTGTGTTGTGGGGGGTCATCTCAAAGAATTCAGAGTCAGACCACCTCTTATCCATGTATAGACATTTATCGAGGATTGGTGCTCTTTAGAAGTGGGCTAGGTTCCAAGAGGAACTTAGAAAGACAACATAGGCAAATTTGTAGTGTAACCATGCTGATTAAGTTTATGAATGTTAAAAAGGTGGGAGGCTGTGTTAAGGGATTAGGCAATGAGGGAGGATCTCTCATGTGGATTGGTGGCCATCCTGGTGTTGCTGCTTTCTGAATGGCTAGGTATTGTGATCCTGTCCGGTCAGATGGATAATTAGCTATTATAGTCCTGTCTTGGGCTAAATGGATGATGTGATTGTGGTTGAGTACAAGAACACACTTGTTCAATTATGTGAATTGTATCTGGGGGCCTGAGGAGTAGTTGAAACCAGATTGTGTGGTTAAATCAAGACATCCCTGCTGTTCAGTGGGACCCATAAGGAAGTTAGAATGTTGGGGCTGGGGGTAGCTTTGTTAGGATTCCATAAGAAAGCAATGAGTGGTAGAAGTCATCGAATATTTGAGCAGTATCCTCCAAGGGCTACTTTAGTAAGCATAGGCCTGTCCTCTCCCTTTTTGGTCAAGGTAGAACAAGTGTTATATCAATGGAGGTCAGAGAAGAGTATGCTAGAAGGTGATTGGTCAGTCTATTGGTTAGTCAAGAAGCTCTTTTAATTAAGCTCTTCCAGGCCCTGTGATAAACACTGGGGATACAGGAAAGACAAAACCAGTATCTGTTCTCAAGGAGCTCACTTTCTAACTGGGGGTAGGAGAAGGCAGAATGTGTTAATAATCTGGCAGTCTACAAGGTATTGGCATAGTAATGGAAAAGAATCTCTGAAAAGAAGGCACTAACAGAGTGTGTGTGTGTGTGTGTGTGTGTGTGTGTGTGTGTGTGTGTGTGTGTAAGGCAGTAGGCCCATGAAAGGCCTGTAATGGAAGGTGGAGGGGAGGGGGAGCATCATTCTTGGCACAGGCTCAGACAATGCAAACCTGTGGAGGCCAGGTGTGTGGGTATATTGGTTGGTCTATATTGCGGGGTGGTAGGGAGCACAAAAGGGAGCAAAGCATAAGGATACTGGACATGTAGAAAGGGACCAAGGTGTAAAGGGCTTTAACTACTAGAGCACTTTGTAACTGACCCTGAAGGTAATAGGGAGTTAAGTGGATTTGTGGGGTGACTTGGTCAGGCCAGTTTTTTAGGGAAGTCACTTTGGTGGGGTACACACTTGTGGGGGAGGGTATCTGAAAAGGCCTGCCTCCAGAAGTGGCCCTGATAACTTGGGCAGGCTCTCCTTGTAGGACTGAAAGGGGACAGGAAGGGCTTGCTCTGGTACAGCAAGAGGAAGGATGGGCATGGAACCACACAGCTGTGGTGTTCTAAGGAGCTCTTGGGCCATGCTGGAAGCTGGGGGAACTTGCTGAGAACTCAATACCCCTGGGCCAGGAGACTGCAGCCATGGCTGAGATCTGAGAGGAAAGCCAGGAGAACAGGAGAAGGGAGGAGAGTGGGTTCTGGTGGGAACTTGGAAAGTCATGAAGTTTTCCAGCTTCTTCATCCATCGAACCTTCACCTGCTGGCTCTGAGTTTTGCAGGGTTATGTAACTCAGGGCTGTTATGAGTTGGAGGTGGGGTCTGTTCAGAGAAGGAAGGCCATGACATACCTTAGCTATCTGGGCTCCAAGGCAAGGACCCTTCCTTTCCTTTCTGTGCCTTTAAATAAATGGTTTTTTTTTATGTAAATGACCATTAGCCCAATGTGTCGAGGGGACATGAACAGTCTTGAGTGGATTCCTGGTCATGAGTCAACTTTGAATGTCTCCAGGGCGCAAGTCTGGGGTGGAGGCAGAGTTAGTATTGAGAAGACCTCAAGGTTAAGCTCTATTCATGGTCCCGGAGTCATATATTACATCACTATGGAAACTTGGCTGAGGAACTTGACTCCCTTTACAACAACATTGCTCCTCTTGAGAACACTCACTTTTAATTCCTTAAATATAACCAGTGTACAAATTAGCTTTTAGTTCTCAGCACATCAGTATGTTGTAGAAAGGCACAGATGGGTTATAGCATTTACCAGTGGAGAGGGACCCTTCAGTGAGGAGATTCTGGGTCTACCAAATCGGCATAGAATTGTAACCCTGGCATGATGTAGACAGTTTCTGATTTGACTGCCAAATCATACTGCTGAGTATTGCAGGTCAAGGGGCAGAGAACTGAGATACAGTTTCAGTTCTTGCATGTCTCAGTTTAAAAAGCCTCCTCTGCTCCCATGTTCATGGGCCCAAGAGGAACACTGTCTCGTGAGGAGCAGTTAGATGATTTTTGTTCTCTATTTGTCCTGATAAGGATCTCCATGCAAAAAAAGATGGCACAGTGTGAATCCACTTTAATTAAAATCATAAAAAATAGCAGAGTTTCGTCCTCATTTCATTTGGACAACTGCACAACATTTCTGGAGTAAAAAGTCTACAAACAAAGGTTACTTGTTCCTCCATCAACCCCTGGAGTATCTATTTGTCTCACGTCCATATGAGGGGCAATGGTGGATAGAAAGAGACTGGGTTTTTGCCCTCAAGAAGGTTGTGCTCTGACTGGGGAACTAAGCAATGCTGACATGAAACATCTGGAAACATATGTGAGGGGGAGAAGTTATACATCAGTGCTGTGGGGATGAAAAGTGTGGAGCTGCCATTATGCAGATGCTTCTAAACTTCTTTTCAGAAGAGGTTCCAAAGGTTCAGCAAAGAACCACCCTCCTTGTAAGTGTAGGGGCCCCAAGGGATCCCTCAAATGTGTGCAGTGGACAAATCCGTGCCCTTCACATGAAAATGCCATATGAAGTCCTCAACCAACTCCCTTCCTTTGAGTTCTCTCATGTCAACAGGGGTTTCCCTGATGAACCACATCCTTCCAATAAGAGTCATCCCAAGTAAAATGGGCTGCCTTGGAGGTGCCCCTTCTTTGGAGGTCCTCTAGTTGAGGTTAGCTGTCCAATGGCCAAAGATGAGCTAACTGAGATTCCTGTTCAAGCGTGGGTGACTGGACAATGTGGCCTTCCCTACCGGCCATGCAGGCCCACCCTACATTTTGCAGATTAAGAAACTGATGCCCATAGAAGGGAAGGGATTCACTTGTAGTCATACAGGCAATAAGTGGGCTCAGAGTCAGACTTTGAACTCAGTCTTCTGCCTCTCCATCCAAGGCTATTTCTATTGTCTTCTGCTCTTTCTCTATAGGTCTTTAGCACACACTGAAAGCTTCATCAGCTGGTCGCCAATCCCAAAGCATTTATCATCCTTTATGTATCAGACAACATTCTAAATGTCCCTGACCTCGAGGAGCTTACTTGCATTCTAATGGGAGAGGTAACTAGTACATGAATTGGCCCATAGAAGATACTTTTAGAGTAGGGGGAGGTAACCTTAGGCACATGGGGACTAGGAAAAGCCCTCTACAAAAGGTAGAATTTGAATTTCTGTGAAGGAAACCATGTATTCCAAGAGATGGAGAAGAGGAATAAGGCATATTGCAAGTATATAGGACAGCTAGCATGATGATAGAGAACTGGTAGATGGAGTTCCTATGAGAGGAACAGCAAAGAGGCTGGGTGTATGAGGGGGTTGACTTACATATAGACAACTCATATATATACATATATATATGAGTTGTCTATATGTACAAGGCGGCTGAAGTACAAAGAAGCTGGTGTACAAGGACTGGTGTACAAGGGGATGATGTACGAAAGGGTCAATGTATAAGGGGGTGAGTGCAAAAGAGAACCAAAAAAGCTGATGTACAAAGGGGCCTGCTTATGAGAGGAAAGACTTAGGATTGGTACAGAATAAGTTCTTCTCAGATCATCTGAAGCCATGGAGTTTCACAGTTGTGCCACATGGGCTGTGGCCCATTTACTTCCTCCACTTGTGTCCTCCTCCTGGGGGTGTGGATGTGACCCCAGGCTCTCAGTAGAAGGTTGTGCCCAGAGAGGCTTTAGGAATGGGATTAGTGAGAGGCTGTGTGCTTCCTTTCTCTCGATGGATGTGTCAAAGGCCCAGAGGCTCCTCACCTCTTTGGTGTGAGAGGTGATTTTCTTAACCTCAGAAACTCATAGATATCATTTCTTTAAGGAATAGAAGGGCTGTGATCTGCCTCATGGGAAGAAGGACCCACAAAAATGAAATCACAGAACACTGAGAATAGAAAAATGTTAACATCCCTACTGCTAGAATTTAAGAGGTAAAAATCATTTCTGTGGAAATAAATGGACTTTAAAGACAATATTCATTTTCTGCTTGTCAATCAGTTTATGTTTAACTCTTTATAACCCCATTTGGGATTTTTTTGGCAGAGATACTGGAAAACTTGACCATTTCCTTTGCTTTCTCATTTTACAAGTGAGGAAACAAGCAAACAGGCTTAAGTGACTTGCCCTGGGTCACACAGCTAGTCTGAGACGTGATTTGAATTCATGAAGATGAGTCTGCTTGACTCCAGGTCTAGCACACTATCCACTGTGCCACCTACCTGTCCACAGTGGTCTATTATTTAGCAATATTTTCAAAACATTTATTCTCAAAGTATTCTTAAGAGAGTTGGATGATAAAAACCAGTCCCATTTTGCAGATAGAAAAACAGAGAAGCTAAAAGCCATAGCAGGTTGGAGGAAAGTCATAACAATATTTTTGCAATTCAGTAAATCTGACCCTCTACCAACAAGACATCTCTATTATCTTGGTCATTCCAGCTCTTTACAATGTGGTGAGTGAAGTTCGTAACAACCCTCTTCCGCCATTTCCAGAAATTTTCTTCTGAATCTGTTCCACCTGGATTGCGTGCTGTCACTTTTTATTGAATACTTTCGGGAAAGCAGTTACCCTCATATAGTAGCATCAAGAACACTGTTATTATTAAAGTGATTTTCTGATCTGAACATTTTCATGGGGCTTTTAAATATTTTCCCCCAGTACTTCCCATCAACGATCCCATTGACCTTCGCAATATACTTGTCATGTAACCAAAGTAGCTGTCATTCATATCTTGCAGATGGGGAAACTGAGGGACAAATGCTTTAAGCAGAAGAATACAGTTTTCCTCAGTTCTCCCTAAACAATGACATCCCTTCTTAGGAGAAGCAGGAGGGAAAAGACCATATATTTATAGAATAAAACTATTCAGTGCTTTCTTAAAACACAAATGTTCCAGAATATTAAAAAACCTCAACAAACTAATATAAAAGCAACTGAATAATGACTTACATGAAGCAAATCTTTTCCTCCCAAAGTTTTCTAGATGAAGTTGAACCATATTTTGGCAAACCTTTAACAACCAAGGAGCAATGAAATTTCCTGTGATGAGCTGCTGAAGCCTCCTCCAGGCCTGCTCTTGTCTTCCCATTCTTTAGATTTAATCCTCTTTGGAGGGCTCAGGAAGGCCCAGAATGCAGTAGAGATATTCAATAAAACACCCCCTGCAGAAGCAGGACGAAACCTTGTAGCTAGATGCAATCTTCTTAATGAATCACCCTTCTGTATTCATATAATGAACAACATTTATATTAACATGCATGCATATTGCAAAGCAGCAAATAGATTTTCTTTGTCACTGAGCTAGTGGTGGGGGTATTCAATAGTTCTAAGGAAAAAAATATGATGCCTATTTCTCCAATTTCCTTTGCATCTATAAGACCCACTTAGTGGGAATAGATGAAAAGGCTTCCTCAAAGAAGAATGTGCTAATTTCTTCAAAATTTAGTGAGTTCACTTAGGATAAGAAGGATTTTTAAAACATCCTTACAATGTGTCCTTGATAGCCTGAAAACTTCTTTTAAGGCTGTCTTGGTGCCCCCATGACCTCCATTCACAAATATCAGCATCTTGTAAGTGTGGAAAGGACCCAAGCTGAGCCATTCTTTTGGGTCTGTTCTCCAGCCACCTCAGAATGTATATCGTGGGCTATATGAGAAGTGCTGGTGGAAATGTCCTCCATGGTTTGAATGTCAAAGACTAAAAAGATTAAGTTCTCACCATGTCTGCATGACACCATAGAAATGTTTTCTGAGGTCCAAAGGGGTGCCATGCTGTAGGAAGTAATGAAAAGGACCAGGAGCCAGGAAGACCTGGGACTATTGCCAACTCTTTCCATTTGTTTGCTGGGTGACCCTGGGCAAGGAAGTCCCTTAACCTCTCAGACTCTTTTCTTATGTAAAATATAGAAAAAAATGTCTGTAGGTTGTAGTCCATAGAAATGTATGTTCCAAAGGAGGTAACGCATGAAAATAATTTTGTAAATCTTCAAGCAGTTATTGTGAAACAACTTTTGGGTTTCCACATGGGCCACCTTTAGAAGAAGACTATCAGGGAGTGCAAGAATCATTTCTTCAAGGAGCCACACTATGGGAGGCTGAGGCTCCTTCCGCTGACCATTAGTAGATAAATGAAAGAATTTGCCATAGCCTCTCACCCCACCCACTCCGGTAAGCCTCCTGGTAGGCAGTCTTGAAAACTTAGCCAGTCTGGCCCACAGACAAGAGACTCATAAGCTATGTGCCCCATCCCCACCCATTTTGGAAGTCTTCCTAGATTGGTAGGACAGGCCTGACCTTGTCTATCACAGGTACTAAGGTCACCTCAGGAACTCACAAGGAGACAAGACAAATTATGCTGAAATAAAACTAAATAACTAGCATCACTTCTACAATGCAATGTAGAAGCATATTCCCACATAGGCTTGATATTTGAAAGTTAGGAACAAAATGGCTGTGGAAAATTAGATACAAATCTGTATGTTTGGGAAGTATAACTGAGTCAAAGAAGTGAATAGGTATCAGGGGAAAACAGATGGGAATGTCCTTTAGCTTCCTGTGGAAATTTGTCTAAGCGTTTCTTCTTTGTAGGTTGCAATCTTGTATTTTGTCCAGGTAGGAAAAGTAGGAAGTATTTCAAATGTAGCCAAGTCTCTTAGCTTTGAAAACATCAAGTACACCATGTGTGTGGTATAGTATAGGGTGTTTTTAGGGCATGAAGTTTACTTTTCTCTTTCTGTCTCTCTCTCTCTCTCTCTTTCCCTTCCTTCCTTCCTTCCTTCCTTCCTTCCTTCCTTCCTTCCTTCCTTCCTTCCTTCCTTCCTTCCTTCCTTCCTTCCTTCCTTCCTTCCTTCCTTCCTTCCTTCCTTCCTTCCTTCCTTCCTTCCCTGCCACTAACTTACTATATCATCCTTTCAACTGATGCCTTTTATTTTGAGATTATATTCATTTTTCCTTTTTCCTCGTCTAGTTAGCCATCCCTTCTAACAAACACTAAAAAAAAGAAAAACAATTTAGTAAATTCAACGAACACATTGAACAATACTTTATGCCTGTTGTCCTCCATCTTTTCAACAGAGGAAGGCAGTTACATTGTTTCATCTCTTCCCAGGAGCCATGCTTGGCAATTGTGGTTACATAGTATTTAGTTTCATTTTTGCGTTCTTTCAATTTATATTATTGTCGCCATTGTATATGTGATTTTCCTGGCTCTGCTTACTTCACTCTGTAGCAGTTCCTTTAAATCTTCCTATGTTTCTCTGAATTAATCAGTCATTGTTTCTTACAACATGGTGATATTCTATTACATTCATATGCCATGTTCTCTTTAGCCTTTCCCTAACTGATGGGTTTCTATTTTGTTTCCAAGTTTTTCTACCTCTGATGTACAGAGAACTCTGTATGTGGGACCTTTTTTTAATCTTTGATCTGCTTGGGGAGAAGTGGTGGACCTTGAGTAGTATCTAGTAGTACTTACTGGTATGGTCTTGAGTTCAAAGACTGGATATTTTCCCTTCTTGGCATCATTCCAAATTAGTTTCTAAATGGAATGGGTCAATTCAAAGTTCTATTAACCATGTATTGGTATGCGATTGTCTTCCCATGGCCTCTCCAAGATGGACTACTCCCAACTTTTATCTTTTTTTTGCCAGTTTTGTTGGGTGCGAGGTAATGCCTCAAGGTTTGTGATTTGCCTTTCTCTTTTCATGTTTTCATCTTGCCAGGCAGTGTGCGAACTGCTTTTAGAGTCAGGCATGCTCTCCAACTTGATTGCCATTTATAAGTTTTGGGAACAGCAGAACCATTTGACTACTAACCTTGCTTCCACACAAAGACTCAGAGCCATCATTTAGGGGAGGAATCACTGAGGAGAAGGGGCCCACCTTCCTGTTACCACCCAAACCAAGTGCTGACCAATTGCCACCAGCAAGAAAGTGAGCTGCGGAGCCCCAAAGAAAGCCATGTCTTTCAGACCTCTGGTTTTGCTGCTGGCCCCAGTTTGGTGCTAATGGTGTAAATTATAATTTCTGTCTTAGAGCCTAAGGATCATGGGCTCATGGTCTGTCTCTGCTATTGAGATCTCTAGAAATAGTGGAAAACTCTGTAACATTGTGTTAAAATATAAAATGTAATGGCAGCAGCCTCAGACTTCTGGATAATGGGAGCTCAGCTAGTGTTTATCAAATAAACCAGGAGCCTTGATTGGAAGGAGTTCAGAAGTGGGCAGTACTGTTCTGTCTGGGAGAGGTGTCTATCTGTTGCTTCATATGAAGTCAGCACCACTACTCCACAACATTGATCTCTCAGAATGGGTTCAGATGAGCAAATAGTCAATGAAATGTGAAATGTCAAATTTTGTAGCAATAAATATACTGGTGATGAATTTTCCCATAGGCTGAATTTCCCAGATGAGCAGTCAGCTGATTCTAGATAAATCCCAACTGTTTCTTTTCACTGAATTAAGCAGCTGTGGCCTATCTTCATGGAGGTGTTGTGCTGGAGATGGAGAAATCAAAGGATTTCTGTCAATCATGTTCCTGCATTCTGCAATCTGATGTCACTGATCACCTGCCTGTTCTTTCTGCAAGTTACTCCATCTTCTAAGTCCAGGCATTTTCACTGGCTATACCGCACTCCTGGAATACTCTCCCTCCTTATCTCCACCCCTGGCTTCCCTGTCCTCCTTCAAGTACCATTAAAGTTCTGTCTTATGCAAGAAGTCTTGCCCTGGTAATTTTAGTCTCATGTCCTAAGCAAGCTATGGTTGATTTCATTTTGATTCCAACACCTTCTGTCCTTTTTTCCCCTTCTTTTACCTCCTACTTTACAGTTGTGTTTGAAGGGCAGGTTGTAATTAAGTCCAAAGGTCTGTTGTGTATTTGCTACACTGATCTTTGAGAGGGTCTGGAAGAGAAGGGGAGAGTAAATTAAAATCTAACCAAGTCAGCCATCCTAAAATCTGACATTGGATAAATCCAGAATTTTGCCATTGTGTTTTGAGAGATTTCAGTCTTGATAATTTATTATACATCAAGATGATTCTTATTTTCTCTCTGGCTTTAAATGTTGTAGAGATAATTGGAAAAAGGGACATGATAGTTCAGTGTTACTCAGTATTTCAGCCAGACCAAAGGAGAAACAGATATTGAACACTCTGAGGCCAGGGACAGGGAAATATTTGTCATATCAAAAGTGAATGTGTTACGTGTGGCACCCTCCACAGTGGTCAAGGTTTGGTACCTTTGGAGAACGGCAGTGATGGAGTGGCAGCCACTTCAAAGATCTTTTCCTCTTGGAGGAGTGCCCTCCCTAGAGGGAATGACCAGCAGCCCCTCCCACATTGTGCCTCAGGTCTGGTCTGCCACAGTTGGGTCCTGGAAGTATGAAATGCCCCAAAGAACCTCTGCTTGTACCTCACTCCTTTAACAAAGTCTGACTTCACATTAAAGAGGAGTGAGAAGACATGCTGAGTAATGTTTGAGGAAATTTTCACTGAAACTCTGAATTTCACCGAGGGAAAACTGATAGCCAAGCAAAGGGGATATTTAGCACTCCAAATATAGTGTGGAGAGGCAATTGTCCTCCCAAAAAGGATTTTTTTTTAAAGTTTCCAAGGTTCTAATAAGGATACTTTAAGCTGGAAAAGACATCCAAAGACAACAAAACAAATTTTCTAAAGCTCTAGTGGAGAGAAGAGGAGTATGGAGAAGGGGTAGTCCTGCTGCTCTGGATAGACATGGAGATCTCACAACGGGGAGACAAGGCAGAGCTCTTCTCCCTCTCACTTTGCTTCTGCCTTCTCCACCCCCAGGAACGTCCTCGGAGCTGGAAATGCCAGAGAGAAGGTGCTGATGAGTCACTGATGCCCAAGATCCGTAGAGAGGCGATAGTAAGGGAGTACCTGGCTGCCCTGATGAAGTCTGGCCACCTGGCCCAGATGAGCTCCATCCTTGGAGTGGGAAAAAACAGTCCAAGGAGATTTGGGAGGTGCTGCCAGGGAGTTTTGAAAGCGCGCGCTCGCACACACGTATATGTATACGTATGTACTAGGGCAAATACTGCTCTTGTGTGCGTAAAGGCTCTTTCCTCCAAGGGCGGATCATGGCCATTTTACAGGAGCCACCAGAATGAAAGAGCTCGCATCTGGACTTCTCCTCCGGCGGAAAGCCCGTGACCTGCCTATGACTGCCCACCTTCTCTGTTTTTGTCTCTGATTCCCCGGAAACGCTCCGCTGGTTGCCGGTGCCACAAGGGCGCGCGCTCCCCCAGGCGCAGTCACACAGGCCCGATACCCGTGACCTCTGCTTCTGCCCCTCAGGGCAGCCTTGACTTGTGTTCTCTCGCAGTTGCTCTCATGACCTCTTTACCGCAGCCTCACTCGCTGTCCCCTTTCCAGTCTTCCTTTCCAGTTCTCCAGAGACTGGCCAGCTCCGTGTCTTATAATGAGGAGGGAACATTCATTAAGCACCTACTGTGTGCCAGGCACCCTGCTAAAAGCTTTACAATTTTCACAAGAACCCTGGAAAGGAGGAACTATTACTATTTTATGGATGAGAACATTTTACAGATGAGAACACTGAGGTGAACAGTGGCATGAACGACAGGTATTTGGTCTCCATTTCAGGCAGGCTTTCCAGTGTCCAAAGTCCCTTCTGTCCATCCTCTTGCTCCATCCCCACAACTCTAAGGCAGGCACCAAGGTCATTAACCCCGTTTTGCCACTGAGAAGGCTATGCCTGAGAGCACTGAGGGGAGGGGTTTTTGGGTGTGTTCTGTCACGGTCAACATCCAAGATGAGTGTCCAATCCAGGTCTTTCTGCTTCCAGCCAAGCCACTGTGGAGGAAGTCACTTGTTCCTCGTGGCTGTGTCTGTGGCGAAGAGCTTTAGAAAGCAGCCGAGCATCTTTTTGAGAGATGGATGCACTGTTGGTGGTTGTCCTTCGTCTTGAAAGAGGACCAAAATGACATCACCATGATAAAGTGAAATTTCAGCGTGTCCGACTATAGCTGATCAGACCAATATGAGCTCAGAATGCTCTACCACAGGTTGGGCACAGACAGTCCATGTGAATATTTGGGGTGGATATCCCAAATTTGCCCATCCTGCGTTGACTTTGTGCTGTCTCAATTTTGCTTTGCTCAAAGAGCACAGCACCCTTTCTGATGTGGGCAAGCCAGGCAGAGCGGTCCTGTGTCTCCCATGTTGCACAGTCAAATCCAAAGTTCTTGACAGAGATCTTGAGAGTGTCCTTGTATCTTCTTCTGGCCACCATGTGATCGCTTGCCCTATGCCAGTTCTCCATAAAATAGTCTTTTTGGCAAGTGTACATTTTTCACTCGGACAAAGTGGCCAGCTCATCAGAATTGTGCTCTCTGAAGCATAGTTTGAATACTTGACAGTTCAGCTCAAGCAAGGACTTCAGTGTCTGGCACCTTATTCTGCCAGGTGATCCTCAGAATCTTCCTAAGACAGTTCAAATGGAAGCGATTCAGTTTCCTGGCATGGCGCTGGTAGACTGTCCATGTTTCACAAGCATATAACAATGAGGTCAGCACAATGACTCTGTAGACCATCAGTTTGGTAATCTAATATCTCTTCTTTCTCAAATTTTTCTTGGGAGCCTCCCAGACATTGAGCTAGCTCTGGCAATGCATGCACCAACCTCATTATCAATGTGTACATCCCTGGAAAGTACACTACCAAAGTAAGTGAACTTATCCACAGCATTCAAAACTTCTCCATTTGTTGTAACCCATGGTTCCACATATGGATGGTGTGGTGGTGGCTAATGAACACCTATATTTTCTAGGTGTTAATTATTAGGCCAAAATTAGCACAGGCAGCAGAGAATTGATCCATACATTGTTGCATCTCAGCTTCAGAGGCTGCATTGAGTGCACAATTATCTCCAAACAGAAAATCATGCACCAACACTCCCTCCACATTGGTCTTGGCTTGTAGCCTTTTCAACTTGAAGAACTTACCATCAATATGGTAGTTGACCTTGATGCTGTGTTCATCCTCATTGAAAGCATTTGTCAACATGACTGAAAACATCATGCTAAAAAGCATGGGAGCAAGCACACAGCCCTGTTTCACTCCACTGGTGACTGGGAAGGCACAAGAGCTTTGTCCATTATCCAAAATCTAGGCAAGCATGCCATCATGAAATTGACATACAATACTGATGAACTTCTCTGGGCAACCACATTTTGAAATGATTTTCCATAAGCCCTCATGACTAACAGTGTAAAAGGCCTTGGTCAGATCTACAAACATTGTGTATAGACCTCTCTTCTGCTCCTGTCATTTCTCCTGGAGTTGTTGGGCAGCAAACACTGTATTGACTGTTCCTCAGCCCTTTCTGAAGCCACATTGGTTCTCAGGTATATGACCATCTTCCAGGTGAAGAATCAACCTATTAAGGAGAACTCTAGCAAGAATTTTTCCAGCAATGACTAAGAGAAAGATTCCCTTGTGATTGTCACAGGCCAATCTATTCCCTTTACATTTATAGAGATGGACAATGAAGGCATCCTTGAACTCCTGGAGGATGACCTCTTTTGCCATATAATCTGGAAAAAGTCAGTCAGCTTTTGTATGAGCAGTGGTCCTCCTACCTTGTAAATCTCAGCTGGAATAGAATCAGGACCGGGTGCTTTGGCACATGAAAGTAACCTAATGACCCTTAAAACCTCTTCTTTAGTTGGAACTTCAGGTAAGAAGGGATTGATTTCAACCTGAGGTAAATGGTCAAGGGCCTCAGCATTGATTGATGATGGTCTGTTGGAACACTATGAAAGTGTTCAGCCCATCTCTCTCGGATCATGTCCTTATCACTAATCAATGTGATTCCATCAGCACTGAGGAGTTGGGATGCACCATAGATTTTTGGTCCATAAATAACTTTCAGAGAATCATAAAACTACTTTGGATTGTTACTATCAGCATAAAACTGAATTTCATCTGTGTTCTTACTGAGTCAGGAATTCTGCATCTCTCTAAGCTTTGCTTGTATTTTGCTTTTGGTAGGATTAAATGCTGCCTTCTTAGAGGTGGATGACTACCCTGCTGGTGAATACTGTGGAGTTCTCATTTTTCATTTAGCATTTTCTGAATTTGCTCATCATTTTCATCAAACCAGTCTTAGTGTTTGAGAGTGTTCTGACCCAGATGAGCAAATACAGTGCTGTACACCAAATCTCTGAGAGCTACCCACTCCTTTTCTGCTCCACTCTTGCCAACTGTGTGTTGGCTCAACTTTCCCTCCAAGTCAGCAGCAAACTGTTCACACTCAGAGAAGAGCTCTAATTTGTTGACATTAATTCTTCTGGTCATCATTTTACATTGGGAGTGTTGCTTTTGATGAAGTGAACATTTAGCTTGGAAAGGATAAGTCTATGATCAGTCCAGCACTCTGCACCACACGTTGCCTTTGTCACTCTCACATCTTGTCTGTTTCTTCTCCTTACAATCATTGTTATGAGCCTGTCATTTACTCCTTTTGACAGGCGTACCAGCTTGCTGGTTGCATTAGTTTTGATAGCAAAACTCACGCCAGCTTCATGGAGCTCCCCTTCACTGTGCCCACTCCAGAAAAAGGTGTATCCAACTCCAACTTCAGTAAACTGACCTTCATTTGCCAACCTTGTTTCACTCAGGGCTGCTATTTGGATGTGACACCTGTTGCGTTCTCTTGCAACAAGAGCAGTTCTTCTTTCAAGTCTACTGGATTTTGTATTGTCTATTAGTGTGCACATGTTCCATATGTTGATGGTGAGTGGGATCATCTTTGAAGATGTTTTCATACATTTTGCACATTTTTTTGTGTTCTGACTGCATAGTGGGATTCTCCACCTGCCACAGTAATCAGGCCAGGGTTGGGTAAGCAGACAATGTTTAGGGCACCTTTTATAGCCCCCTTCCTTACACCAGGAGGTGAATAGTGCGATTCTCTTTTTTAAAAAATATTTTATTTATTTTTTTTAATGTTCTACAATCACTACCATAAAACTCAGATTTTTACCCCCCCACCTACCCCTAATCGACTCCCTCCCTCCCGAAAATGGCATACAATTCTACATGGAATCTACATATACTTTCCTATTGAATACATTTTCACTATATGCATGCTGTGTAGATGAACTAAAATAAATGGAAAAAAATCGTATAACAAATCAAAACATAACACACACACATGCACACACACACAAACATGATCTGCTACATTCTGTGAATGTGTTCCATAGTTCTTTCTCTGAGTATGGAAGGCATTTTGCCTTAGGAAACCATTGGGAATTTTTTTTTTCAAGTTCTTGCTTTATTACAAAGTTCTAAGTCTACCAGAAGAAACTCTCGGACTCTGTGGTAGTTGCTGGGCACAAAATTCTCCTGGTTCTTCTCCTTTTGCTCAGCATCAGATCATATAAGTCCTTCCAAGCCTCTCTGAAGTCTTCTTGTTCATCATTTCTTATAGTGCAATAGTACTCCATTACATTCATATACTATAATTTATTCAGCCATTCCCCAATTGATGGGCATCCCCTTGATTTCCAGTTTTTGGCAACTGCAAAGAGTGCTGCTATGAATATTTTTGTACATGTGGGACCCTTTCCCATTTTTATGATCTCTTGGGGATACGGTGCTAGTAGTGATATTGCTGGGTAGGCACAAAGGGTATGCACATTTTTGTAGCCCTTTGGGCATAGTTCCAAACCGCTCTCCAGAATGATTGAATGAGTTCACAGCTCCACCAACAATGAATTAGTATTCCAATTCTCCAATATCCTTTCCAACATTTATCATTTTCCTGTTCTGTCATATTTGTGAATCTTATAGGTGTGATGTGGTACTTCAGAGTTGTTTTGATTTGTATCTCTCTAATCAAGTGATTTAGAGCATTTTTTCATATGATTGTAGATATCTTTTAATTTCTGCCTCTGAAAATTGCCTGTTCATATCCTTTGACCATTTATCAACTGGGGAATGACTTGTATAGTTGTACATTTGACTCAGTTCTCTATATATTCTAGAAATGAGGCCTTTATCCCCGAGATTAGCTGTAAAAATTGTTTCCCAATTTACTATATCCCTCTGAATTTTGGTTGCATTGGGTTTGGTTGTGCAAAATCTTTTCAGTTTAATGTAATCAAAGTTATCCATCTTGGATTTCATAATGCTTTCTACCTCTTCTTTAGTAAAAAAATTCTTCCCTTCTCTATAAATCTGATAAATACACTATTTCTTGCTTCTCCAGTTTGTCCATGGTATCAGTCTTTATACCTAGATCGTGTACTCATTAGGGCTTTATTCTTGTGTATGGTGTCCAGCATGGGTTTATGCCTAGTTTCTGCCACACTGTTATCCAGTTTTCCCAGAAATTTTTGTCAAACAGTGAGTTCTTATCCCAGAAGCTGGGGTCCTTGGGTTTATCAAAGTGGAGGCTGCTATATTCCTTGCCTACTGTGTCTTGAGTGCCAAGTCTATTCCACTTGTCTACCCTTCTGTTTCTTAGCCAGTACCAAGTGGTTTTGATAATTGCTGCTTTATAGTACAATTTGAGATCTGGTAGTTCTAGGTCATTTTCCCTAGCATTTCTTTTCATTAGTCCCTTTGATATTCTGGACCTTTTGTTCTTCCAGATGAATTTTGATATTATTTTACTCAGCTCTAGAAAATAATTATCTGATAGTTTAATTGGTATGGCAGTAAATAAGTAAATCAATTTAGGTAGAATTGCCATTTTTATTATATTAGCTCGGCCTACCCATGAACAACTGGTGTTTTTCCACTTACTCAAATCTGACTTTATTTGTGCAAAAAGTGTCTTGTAATTGTGCTCATATAGTCCCTGGGTTTGTTTTGGCAGGTAAACTCCCAAGTTTATTTTATGGTGTCTACCCTAGCTTTAAATGGGATTTCTCTTTCTATCTCTTACTGTTGGACTTTGTTGCTAACATATAAGAATGCAGGAGATTTGTGCACATTTATTTTGTAACCTGAAACTTTGCCAAAGTTGTTTATTATTGCAAGTAGTTTTTTACTTGAGTCCCCGGGATTCTCTAAGTATATCATCATCTCATCTGCAAAGAGTGATAACTTAGTTTCTTCTTTGCCTATTCTTATTTCTTTATGCCTTTCAATTTCTTTATCTTGTCTAATTGCTACAACTAACCTTTCTAGTACCATATTGAATAGTAGTGGTGATAATGGACATCCTTGTTTCACCCCTGATCTTATTGGAAATGCATCCGTCTTATCCCCATTGCATTTAATGCTTGCTGAAAGTTTTAGGTAGATACTGCTTATCATTTTATGGAAAATTCACTTTATTCCTATGTTCTCCAGTGTTTTTAATAGGAATGGGTGTTGTATTTTGTTGAAAGCTTTTTCTGCATCTATTGAAATAATCATGTGGTTTTTGTTAATTTTGTTGTTGATATGATCGATAATGCTGTTTTCCTAATATTGAACCAGCCCTGCATTCCTAGTATCAATCCTACCTGATCATAATATATTATTCTCATGATAAGATGCTGTATTCGTTTTGCTAAAATCTTATTTAAAATTTTTGCATCTATATTCATTACAGAAATTGGTATATACTTTTCTTTCTCTCTTTTGTCTCTTCCTGGTTTAGGTATCAAAACAATATTTGTGTCATAGAAAGAATTTGGGAGGACTCCTTCTTCCCCAGTTTTCAAAAATAGTCTCTATAGTATTGGAATTAACTGTTCTTTAAACGTTTGATAGAATTCACTTGTAAATCCATCTGGCCCTGGAGTTTTTTTCCTAGGGAGTTCATTGATGGCTTAGTCAATTTCTTTTTCTGAGATGGGGTTAAGTATTCAATTTCCTCTTCTGTTAATCTGGGCAATTTATATTTTTTAAAATACTCATCCATCTCATTTAGATTATCGAATTTGTGGGCATTAAGTTGGGTAAAGTAGTTTCTAATTAGTGTTTTAATTTCCTCCTCATTGGAGATGAGTTCACCTCTTTCATTTTAAATATTAGTAATTTGATTTTCTTCTTTCTTTTTTTTAATCAAATTGACCAAAGGTTATCAATTTTATTAGTTTTTTCATAAAACTAACTATTGGTTTTAATTATTAACTCAATAGTTTTCTTAATTTCAATTTTATTAGTCTCTCCTTTGGTTTTCAGTATTTCTAATTTGGTATTTACTTGGGGATTTTCAATTTGTTCTTTTTCTAGCTTTTTCAGCTGCCTGCCCAAGTCATTGATCTCCTCTTTCTCTATTTTATTTATGTAGACATTCAATGATATAAAACTTCCCCTAAAAACTGCTTTTGCACTATCCCATAAGATTTGGTAGGTTCATCATTATCATTCTCTTGAATGAAGTTGTTGATTGTTTCTATGATTTCTTGTTTAACCCACTCCTTCTTTAGGATTAGATTATTTAGTTTCCATTTGATTTTTGCTTTATCTTTTCATGGCCTTTTATTGCATAAAGCAGTGTGATTCTTAAAAGGCTGCTCAAACACTCAGGGGCCTTCCAAGTCCCTCTGCTGCTTCCTGTGAGAAAGGACCCTATGGTCTGGGTCACCTATGTGCAGGATTGTGACTACAGCTCCCAGTGTATCTGCACCTGCTGCTTCATCACTTTCCTGTCTCCAGGACTTTGAGGTATAATAGTGAAATGGTATGGATGATATCTTTTGATTCATGTGTAAATTGGATTTAAGTGAGGCAGAGTTACATGAAGTCATCAATCTCACTCTCTCCTCCAGAGTCATCATAGTCCAGTGGCAGGACAGATTCAAGATGGCTGGCAATGGCTCAGGATACAGCAAATGACCTTGGTGTCTTCAGTGTCTAACCAAGCTCTAAGTGCTCCACATTGCCTGCTTCATCTACCTTCATGGCCATTGGAACAAATTGTTCTCATCTTTCCCTTCCACCAGAGGAAGTCTTCACATACATGGAGTAGATACCCCCCCTAACTCACCAATGGTTTTGAGAACCTTGCACCTGGTTTGGCCTGTGTGCCAAAATGATTTGCCAGAGTGTGGCGGCTGCACATGCTGCAACTTCTTGAAGCCACAGGTGAGAGTTGGGTGGAACATGTGGACACCAAAGGTGGAGAGAACCCTAAAAGGGCTCGGCAGCCATCACACTAAAGGAACACACTCTACGCTCCAGTGCACTGTGTGTAAAGGGGGCCATCATCCTCCAGAATCTGCCTTGGTTCAACCTGCCTGAGCTCAGGTGACACTGGCCTTGTCTCTGAGGTGCTTGGGCTCATCCTGGCATGAAACAAGAACTTGTGTCCAGAAGGATATCATTCCTTGGGTCTTTCCTATCTCATAGCATATAATCTGGAGAAGACTTGGAGGGTTTCAATCTGCCCTGGTGGAAAGAGCCCCCATGTCAGTGAGGTCCCAGACTCAGGGTCATGTCCAAGTAAGCACAAGCCTTTGTAAACTACCTTCTATGGAAACAATGAAGTCAGCACCCCATAAGAGTGATGATCTCAGCAGCGCTTTGCTCCTGAGAATTCCCTCTTTCACTTCATGGTCCTGAATTCACTGCTCCTGAATAGACTTGCCTATCAGCCTTTCTTGGGACCACTGCCTCACAGGGAGGCTGATGAGTCAGATTATGTTCTCCACTCCCCCACCCCAGTCTGGACCCTGGAGATCAGAAGGTGGGGAAGGCTCTTGAACCCAAGGCATCTGGGAGCTAGAGGAATGCAATTCATTCCTTTTGGATCCCTCCCCACAGGATGTTCTCTCCCTTTTCAAATTACTTACATAGTGTATTGTAACCCCCAGTAAAATATAAAGTCTTTGAAAGTAGAGACTGTGCACTTCTTATTGCTGAGATCTCAAGGCCCAGAACAGGGTCCTGCAGAAAGCAGAAGTGGCTCGATCAGATTGGATTTAAAGGAGGTGTTAGCTAGACTTGGTCATGTTCACTGCCCATGCCCATGGTCTCCAGTGCATCTCCCCCTCCCCAACCCCACCCGGGCTTCCTGGGCCTCCTTCAAGGCTCAACTAAAACCCACTCTTGTACAAAAGGTCTTTTCCAGGCCCCTCAATCCTAGTGTTTGCCCTCTTGTGAATATATACAATTTATCCTGGGGCAGCTAGGTGGTGCAGTGGATAGAGCACCAGTGTAGGAGTCAGGAGGATCTGAGTTCAAATTTCATCTCAGACACTTGACACTCACTAGTTGTGTGACCTTGGGCAAGTCACTTAACCCCAATTGCCTCATCCTGGGTCATCTCCAGTCATCCTGAGGAATATCTGTTCACTGGATTCAGAAAGTTCTGGAGGAGAAGTGAGGCTAGTGACCTGCACAGCCCTCCCTCACTCAAAACAAAGTCAAGTGCAAGTCATGCCATTATTTCTCTGATGGCATGATCTTCTTCAGCAATGAAGGACGAACATACACACAAAATTTATCCTAGTGCAGCTCATTTATATGTCGAAATTTGCATAGTCTCTCCCATTAGTAGGTAAGCCCCTTGAGGGCAGGGACTGTCTTGGGCCTCTCTTTGTATCCCCAGTGCTCAACACAGTGGGTAGCACACAGTAGGTGTATATAAATGTTGTTCTTATTATGACTTATCATTGCACAATTATTTTATTTATTGTTCCATGGATTTTTACATAGGAGTTAAAATAACTGATTTTTTTAAAAAAGATTCTTATTTATTTATTTAAATTATTTCATTTGTTTTCAGTGTTCTACAATTGCTTCTATATATCTTAGATTTTGTCCCCTCCCTCTCCTTCCCTCCTCCCTCCCCACTGCCTCCCTGAGACAGTATGCCATCTTACATAGGTTCTATACATTCCTGTGAAATACATTTTCACCTTAGTCATAAATAACTGCTTTTTATAGTTGAACCAAAGTCAGCCAGAACAGACACTCCTGCTTCATGCCCCACCCCCTCCTCCTTTCTGTATGTCTCCCTCCCGATCCCTCCTCCCTCCATGGCATCCTTTTTGCAGTTCCCAGGGGCAGGCAGGACAAAGGGGAAGGGTGTGCCTTGCCCTGTACCCACACTGGATTTGTCTCCTTGGCTGGGTTCCTGCATTTGAAAGATTTTCTGTTCCTTTGTCTTAGAGACGATCATGATTATTTGGTATGACAGCACCTATACAAGTGTGCTTTAGGTTTTACAGTGACTGTTGCATTGGAGAGATGGGAGGCAGGAGCCTGGTCTGGGCTCAACATCTGGTTGCAGTATAATTTATGACTTGGGGTCTCCAGGATACTGGGAGGCCTGTATCTGTGGCATAGGGATTTTTCCCATCTGTCCATCTTTGAAGCAAAGTGACCTAGGTACAAGGGAATATTTCATCAGGATCTGGAAAGTGTAGCCTTTTTGTTGTCCAGTTGACCCGTGTCCTTACACAATCTATCTTGATTACCAAGCTTGGGCTCCTCAAGAAAAACCCTTTGGTGGTTTCTGAAGGTGATGACTTGATCTGACAGGCCATCACAGACCTCTCCATTTCCTTAAACAAAACCGTGGAACCGAAGCTCTTCTTATTTTTGATGCTTCTTTGTTGACATATGGTGGGCATAGCTAATGTGGATGTTGCCCAAGGAGGGTGTTTATTTCCATTCTTGGATATTAATCTGCTTCATTGATGCTACTGTCCCTTACCTTCAACAAATCCCAATGGTTTAGGATTGGGTTAGGAGGCTTTGCAATAATTTCTGCTTGTTCCAAGAGAATTCTTATGGGTTTTTGATGGATTTATAATGGGCTCTAAGGATATTTGTCCAGCTTCTTCTCCCTTTTGGGAACAAAATACTCACCCCTATGCTTCATTACTTTTGTATGGATTTTTAAAAGAAACTTTCCAAATCTGCCATGACACATTTTATAGTTTTAAAACGTATGTTATAACTGACATTGCCTAGGTATTTGTTGCTTCACATGTGTTCTTTCCATTAAACTTTAATTGTAGGATGCCAGTAACTTTCCAGACACTGAGCTGGAGTTTTCTCTTTGATATTGATGTGGTCAGGGTGTCTTGTTTGGAGGAAATCATGATATCTGTAGGTATTCCTTTCATCCATTGGTGAAATATGACCCCAAGATTTAATGTTAAAGCCTTCAATCTCTTACCTTTGTGGATCACATTGATGATGTTAGACTTGTTAAGATCATATAAGCTTTTGATATCATTGCAGAAAGAGTCCATAAGATGGGGCACCCATTCAATGTAATTCTTGAGGGAGCCATGTGGATTGAGGTTATCCACAGACATGTGATGCAGTTGTTAGCTATGGAGGCTGTACACTCATATAAGGCTAGCCATGGAAGCAACGGAGGGTTAGAACCTTGCCGTGATGGTCCAAAGGATGTGAGACTCTACAGAAAGGTCTGATTCCCCAATGAGATTTGAACAAAAGAGTCACAGAGAGTCAGAGGACCTGAGGGGCCACCCAGTCAAAGACACACCTCAGTGAATATCCCCAAGGCACCTCCCTTGTCATGTTGTTCATCCTCTGGTCCTTTCTGAAAGACCTCCATTGACTAGGAAGCCCCTCCCTCCTAAGCTCCTTCCAGCTCTCATTCTTGGGCATGCAAAGGATAGCCATCTTTCTTAAAAACAAACATAACACGCAATTGGAGTCATATAGTAGTCTTTTCTAGAAAGTCATTGTCTTTAGCTCTTAGTTATTAGTTTCTTTGGGAGGATCTATGAGCTAGAATACTGTTGAGAGGCACTTTGTCCGTGACTAAGATGAACAAAGTCCAATCCAGAGAAGCCCTGTGAGTCCCAAGGGCAGGTTTACAGAATGACCCGATGGGATAGTGCTAAGAACAGGATGGTGTGAGTGCCTGAGTTTTTCTCCTAGATTTTTCTCCAGATTCTCAGAAAGATTTAGTTAAGAATCCTGTCTGATAAATGTGGTTTTACCTAATTTTTCCTTGTAGAAAGCATCACCCTGGTAACAAGACCCACCCCCCACCTCATCTCTGTGAGTGCAGGAGTGGGGAGGGAGGTCTCATTGGTAATGGGAAAATTGGAGTAGTTAGTTGATCAAAGCAGCACTTCGGGGCACACAGCCAGGGGAGCGGGGCATGTGATAAACCAATCTGTTGTGAGCTTCAGCAGGGACTCCCTCAGGGCCTGAGGAGTTGCTAGGATACTTCACTGGAGAAAGCTTCCAGGATTGCCTTTAAAGGCAGATGGCTTCCTTAGAAAGGTCGCCATTTCTAGCAGCCACATTAGGTCTATGTCTATAGGCTCATTGGTAAATTTTTCACCCACCAGTCTCTCCTGGCCATTGTTTTAGAAGAAAATCCTGATTTTTATTCTTGTTCTGAAAGCTGGAGTGACTTCCTCCTATTTGGGAGAGGCCTGGTCTCTTCCACTGACTTGTCTAATGACTTGTCTAATTTTACATAGATTTTGTCCATGTTTATCTGTTCACACGGGGTTTCCCCTCAGAATGGATGTTTTCTAGGGGAGGGGCTATTTCATTTTTGGCTCTCCACCCACCTCAATCCCCAGAATAGTGCCTGGAACATAACATATGCTTAACATATTCTTGTTGATTGAATGAATAAAGAAACATTTATCAGGTATGACCCTGGCCGTGATCCACGCTAGGTGCCAGGGACATAAAAATGGAAGGGAGAAAACCCTGCCTCAAGATACTTACATCCTGATTCTTGTATCTGTGGTGCAGATGTTTCTGATGTCATCCTTTATGCTTCTCACAACATAGAAGACACAGAACTTGGAAATGGGGAGCTGAAAGATACTAGAGTCATCTCTAGTCAAACCACACTTGAACAAGAATCCCCAACTATGGGTCATTCAACTTGGCTGTTAGAAATCTGCCCCTAGTACCCTCCACCTGACTGCCATCATCCTTCCATTCTACATTGGGTTACCTTAGACTGATTCTTTGACAATCACAATGTTCCACAATTTGTGACTATACACCATCACTGGGAAGATGGATGGTGAAATGATCAGGTTTTTATTTGGGGGAAGAGAATGGAATGAGGAAAGGAACCATTGATTCCAGCAGAGAACTGACTTAGGCAGCTTCCATAGTGAGGTTTTGCTGGGGTTTGGGGGTGATTCCCAAGGAAGGAAGGCTGGAATTACCTATTGAGAGTGACCAAGGACTCAGGACCATGGACAATTAGGCAGAAGATATGTGGGTGAAATCCATGTAATGAGAAGACTTTGAGGGACCAGTTTACTAGGAGAGACTGGAAATGGATCAGGCCAGGGAAATCCAATCTTTGGGAGGATTGGGGGACTAAGGTCCCAGGAAACATGACAGCAATGATTCCTGAGGTGCTGGTGTACTAAGGTGCCAGTGTAGGACTAACATCAAGGCTATCTCAGTGATGACCCAGTGAGGGACTGGCTCAAGGCTCCTTTTTGTCTTCTTTGCCCAAGGCCAAGATTGATCTCAGTATTGCAGATTCTCTATGATGGCAGGAATTTTAGAGACACATTGTCCAGCCTTTAGCAGAATTCCCAAGGATCTCTTCTATGGTATCCATAGCCATTCTTCTCTCGATTTGATGTGAAGACCTCCAATCAGAGGGGACCCATGACCTCCTGAGGCAATTCGTTCCACTTTAAAAAAAACCTAATTTATTCCCTTTGTTGTTACAACACCCATTTCCACTCAATATTCTCTTCAGCAACATTTTGAACATTCTTAGGTAAGCAAAACCAACCAGCTCAGTGACCTCATCTGATGGTCTATGCTGCATTCCATATCTGGAGTCCCCCACTTCCCTCCTGTCTTGTGTCAGGGACAAAGATTGGCCATAAAGGTTAGCGTTGGTGCAGTCATAGTATGGAATGTTGGCCAGCCTTGACTTCATTTGTTCCCTAGCACTTCCTACACATCTCCCCATGTTTTTCTGAATTCTTTGTCTTCTTTCTTCCAGTCTAATAACATTCCATTCCATTTATGCCTCACAGTTTGTTCAACTACTCCTTGATCAGTGGCCACTTTGTTTTCACATTTTTGTTACCATAAAAAATCCCTCTCAGATTATCTTGGTTCATATAGGACCCATTCCACTTTAGGATCACTCCAATTGTTAGGGCGTTAAGCCCAAATCTGGCTCCCTGTAGCTCCCTCCTCTGCCCCAGGTTTGCCCTCTGGGACCATGCAGAACAAGACTACTCACTTTCTTACATGACATCACTCCAAATTCTGGGTGATGGCTATCATGCCCTCAAATCTTCTTTTCTCCAGGTACAACACCTCCACTTTCTTCCTTCTTGGAGGCTTGGCTGACATTACCTATATATGAAACAGGAGTAAGTGACATTGCTTTGAGGGTTAGAGCCCTCAGATGAGGAATAGGGCCAGAAGATGGAGACATCAGAATTCTAAGCAGACAATTACAATGCTTCTTGACAGAAAACCATCTGAATATCATTAGGGAATAATGTCTAGAAAGGCAGAAATTTTATATGCTATGCCTGCATATTTTGGTAAAATAAAAAAATTTGAATGCTATCGAACATATTGCTTCAAAACTGAATAAATTTATTTCAAAGTATCCTATGCCTCAAGGGAGAGATGTTTTCCATTACATTTGCCTGTGCAGAGGACTCTGAATTGTTCAGATTCACTAAAAAATCGGAGCTGTATTTCTCAAGGAAAAAAGTCTTTAATAACAAATAGTTGTATCTTTTGATAGAGAAGATATTGAGTCAGTCCTCTGGCAGCTGAGTGCCAGAGGGCAGCTGGGTTTTCAGCCATCATAGTTCCTTCCTAGGAATTCAACTCACCTCCATGCTAACAGACCCCTCTTCTTGTCCTAAGATCTCCCTTTCCTTGTCTATTTACTGTTGACATCAATGTTTCTCTTAAACTTGAAAACTTAATTCACATGTGCAGGTTCTAGAAATTTACTTTCTTCTGAAAAAGAAATCACAATGCTCATTAATACCATTGAGTCTTCCATATTTGCCAAGAGGCGATAACCATCTAATGTTGTGCATGTCAGTCTAAAGATTTTGCCTAGACTCACTTCCTGAGGAGCACTAGACTTAGAGTCAGGTTGCTTCAAGTCCCAGATTTCAATTTTATCACCTTGTAATCCTAGATAAGTCTCAGGACTTTTATTTTCTTCCCAAGTTTTTTTTTTTCAGGGGTGTGGGGAGGGAGGTGAAAAGACCCAAATTCTGGATCCAGCTCTATTTAAAAAAAACAACACCACATTTATTTTTAATTTTTAACATTCATTTTTAGAAGATTTTGAGTTTTAAATGTTCTCTCCCCTTCCCAATTCCCCAAAATGGCATGCAATTCTCAAGGTTTTTATGACGACATTTTATAAATGGTATAATGACAATAAATGTGATTAGTATTTATATAATACTTAAAGGTTTGCAAAACATTTTATATACTTGATCTCATTTGCTTCAACCAACAACTATGTGAGGGAGTGCTATTATTATCCCCATTTTCAGATGAAGAAACTAAGTCTGAGTGGGGTTAAGTGAATTGCTTAAGAGAACACAGCTAGTAAGTGTTGGAGATAGAATTTGGACCCAGGTCTTCCTGGAAACTGACACATGGAAGTGAAGCCAGAGAATGGAGGCCAATGTGGATGGTCAGGGAGCTCCGGGATTTGATTTTTTCTTCTACTTTTTTCATTCTTTTGGTTTTGTTTTGTAATATCTTAGTTTCTCATAAAGTCATTAGCTTCCGTCTGTTCTATTCTAATTTTTAAAGAGCTATTTTCTTCAGTGAGCTTTTGAACCTCCTTTTCCATTTGTTTAATTGTGCTTTTTAAAGTATTCTTCTCCTCATTGGTTTATTGGACCTCTTTTGCCATTTGAATTAGTCTATTTTTTCCCCTAATTTATTTATTTACTTTTAGTTTTCAACATTCATTTCCACAAGATATTGTGTTTCAAATTTTCTCCCCATCTCTCCCCTCCCCCACCCCAAAATACCTTGCATTCTGATTATCCCCCAATCTACTCTCTCTTCTATCATACCCCTCTCTTCCCTTATCCCCATCTTTTCTCTTTTCTTATAGGGCAAGATAGATTTCTATACCCCATTACCTGTATTTCTTATTCCAAGTTACATGCAAAAACAATTCTCAATATTTGGTCTTAAAACTTTGAGTTCTAACTTCTCTCTCTTCCTCCTTCCCCACCCATTCCCACTGAGAAGGCAAGAAATTCAATATAGGCTATGTATGTGTAGTTTTTCTAAAGAATTCTACAGTAGTCATGTTGTGAAAGACTGAATAAGTTTCCCTCCATCCTATCCTGCCCTGCCCAATTATTTTATTCTCTCTTTTGACCTTATCTCTCCTCAAAAGTGTTTACTTCTAGTTACCCCCTCTTGCCCCCTTTCAATTATCCCTCCATATCCCACTTATCCCCTTCTCCCCTACTTTCCTATAGTATAACATAGATTTTCATACCAAATTGAGTGTGCATGTTATTCCCTCCTTAAACCAAATATAATGAGGGTAAGCTTCACTTTTCCCTCTCACTTCCACCTTTCTCCTTCCATTGAAAAAGCTTTTTCTTACCTTTTTTATGAGAGATAATTTGCCCCATTCCATTTCTCCCTTTCTCCTCCCAATATATTCCTCTCTCACTCCTTAATTTTATTTTTTTACGTATCATTCCTTCCTTATCAACTCATCCTGTTCTCTCTCTGTCTCTGTCTCTCTCCGTCTCTGTCTCTCTGTCTCTCTCTCTCCACATACACACACACACACACGTGTGTGTGTGTAATCCCTCCAACTACCCAAATACTGAGAAAAGTTTCAAGACTTACAAATATTATCTTTCCATGTAGGAATGTAAACAGTTCAGCTTTAGTAAGTCCTTTATGATTTCTCTTTCCTGTTTATCTTTTCATGCTACTCTTGATTCTTGTGTTTGAAAGTCAAATTTTCTGTTCAGCTCTGGTCTTATCATCAAGAATGCTTGAAAGTCCTCTTTTTCATTGAATGACCAATTTCCCCCCTGAAGTATTATACTCAGTTTTGTTGGGTAGGTGATTCTTAGTTTTAATCCTAGTTTCTTTGACTTCTGGAATATCATATTCCACGCTCTTTGATTCCTTAATGTTGAAGCTGCCAGATCCTGTGTTATCCTGATTGTATTTCCACAATACTCAAATTGTTTCTTTCTGGCTGCTTGCAACATTTTCTCCTTGACCTGGGAACTCTGGAATTTGGCTACAATATTCCTAGGAATTTCTCTTTTTGAATCTGTTTCAAGAGGTGATCAGTGGATTCTTTCAATATTTGTTTTTCCTTCTGGTTCTAGAATATCAGGGCAGTTTTCCTTGATAATTTCATGAGAGATGATATCTAAGCTCTTTTTTTTGATCATGGCTTTCAGGTAGTCCCATAATTTTTAAATTGTCTCTCCTGAATCTATTTTCCAGGTCAGTTGTTTTTCCAATGAGATATTTAACATTGTTTTGTATTTTTTCATTTTTTTGTTTTATTTTGTAATTTCTTGGTTTCTCATAAAGTCATTAGCTTCCATCTGTTCCATTCTACTTTTTAAAGAACTATTTTCTTCAGTGAACTTTTGAACCTCATTTTCCATTTGGCTAATTTTGTTCTTTAAAGCGTTCTTCTTCTCATTGGCATTTTGGACCTCTTTTGCCATTCGGGTTAGTCTATTTTTAAAGGTGTTAATTTCTTCAGCATTTTTTGGGGTCTCCTTTAGAAAACTGTTGACTTGTTTTTCATGACTTTCTTGTGTCACTCTCATTTTCCTTTCCATTTTTTCCTCCATCTTGCTTACTTGATTTTCAAAATCCTTTTTTAGCTCTTCCATGGCCTGAGACCATTTCATATTTATTTCGGAGGTTTTGGATGCAGAAACCTTGACTTTATGTCTCTCTCTGATGGTATGTATTATTACTCCTCATCCAAACGGATGGAAGAAAATACCTGCTCACCACGAAAGTAACCTTGTATCGTCTTATTATTTTTCCCTTTTTTGGGCATTTTCTCAGCCAGTTACTTGACTTTTGAGTTCTTTGTCAAGAGGAGGGTATACTCTGGGGACCTGTAAGTTCCCAGTTCCTCCAAGGTGGAACAATCAAGGGAGAGAAGTTTACTCCTCTCCTGACCTGTACTCTGGTCTGTGAGAAG
The DNA here is from genome assembly GCA_023548195.1 of Bettongia penicillata ogilbyi. Taxonomy (NCBI): domain Eukaryota; kingdom Metazoa; phylum Chordata; class Mammalia; order Diprotodontia; family Potoroidae; genus Bettongia; species Bettongia penicillata. The sequence goes on from JAJHZJ010000812.1 coordinate 3,818,646, forward strand.
GATTCCCTCTCCAGGGCCTCCACCAGTTCCACCAAGCCAGTCAGAGCTCCTTCTCACCCTAGGGCTACCACTGAGGGCTGAGATCCAAATCAGTGTTATTCCCTCAGGGGCTTTAGGCCAGGGCTCCAACAATGGTAGCTGCTGCTGTCTGGGGTTGGGACTAAAGCACAGTGTTCCCTTCTCCTCCAGGTGAAATAACTTTCTCACTGACCTTTGAAACTCTCTTTGGCATTTGTGAGTTGAGGAATCTGGGATCTGCAACTGCTGCTGTGGCACCTCGAAGCCCACTCCAGTCCTATCCTTGTGCAGTGTGGCCAAGGCTGGACTGCGCTCCACTCCATGCCTTGTGCAATAGGCTTTTCCTGTTGATCTTCCAGGCTGTCTTAGGCTGGAAATCTCTCATTTTGTTGTTTTGTGGTTTCTGCTGCTCTAGAATTTGTTTAAAAGTCATTTTTTTACAGGTATTTTGCAGGCTTTGGGAGGAGAACTTCTAGAGGTGTATCCTTCTACTCTGCCATCTTGACTCTGCTGAGTTAGTGTATTTTTAAAGGTGTTATTTTCTTCAGCATTTTTGGGGTCTCCTTTAGTAAGCTATTGACTTGCTTCTCACGATTTTCTTGCATAACTCTCATTTCTCTTCTCAATTTTTCTTCCACTTCTTTTACTTGAATTTTGAATTCCTTTTTGAGCTCTTGCATGGTCTGAGACCATTGCATATTTTTTTGGAGGTTTTGGGTGTAGAAGCCTTGATTTTTATGTCTTCCTCTGATGGTGTCCCTTGTTCTTCCTCAAGGTATGGAAGAAAATACCTGTTTACCAAGAAAGTAGCCTTCTATAGTCTTATTTTTCCCCATTTTTTGGCATCTTTCCAGCCAGTTGCTTGTCTTTTGAGTCCTTTGTCAAGTGGAGAGTATACTCTAGGGGCCTGTAAGTTCTTAGTTACTCAAAGGTGGCATAATCAAGGCAGATGAGTTTACTCCTCTCCTGGCCTGCACTCTGGTCTAGGAGTAATCACAAGCATTCTTCTGCCTAGGATCTGAGAGTAGGATTCCCACTCCAGAGCCTCTACTAACTCCACCACCTCAGTGCTTCTCCTCACCCCAGGACCACCATTCAGATCTGAGACTCAGATCAGCCCTCAATTCCCTCAGGGTCTTTAGGCTGAGGGCTCCAAATGTGGATGCTGCACTGACTTCTGCTGCCTTGGGGCTGGGGCTGGGACCAGAACTTGCTCCCCACTCACCCAGGTGAAAGAGCCTTCTCACTGAGTTTGAAGCTGTCTTTGGCATTTGTGGGTTGAGAAATCTGGGAATCACCTTTGCTGTCTGTGATTCCACACCCTGATGCTTTTTATTTCCCTGTCCATGCTGCACCCCATGGCTAAGGTTGTGCTGGGATTCCCTCTGATCCTGGTGTGATAGACTTTCCTGTTGGCCTTCCAGGCTGTCTTGGGTTCTAAATCTCTTTCACTCTGTCATTTTTGTGGCTTCTGCTACTCTAGAATTTGCTTAGAGTCATTTTTTACAGGATATGGGGGCAGAGCAAGAGCAAGTCCACCTTTCTACTCTCCCACCTTGGCTCTGCTCTCCTCAGGGATTTGATTTTTTAAAAGTCACATGGAGAAGATGGAAGTGAAGTAGGAACCAGAGAATGCAGACATAGGTGTGACATGGCTCAGTTAGAACAGCTCCAGCCAATGCTAAGCTCAGAAGGAGCCTAGATTCTTGGGAAATGGAAGAATATCAACTGCCAGGGAGGGTAGTTAGATCTACTGGGAAAAAGAGGAGAATTCAAGCTGAGGTGAATGGGATGATGGAGAGAGGGGCACAGGAACAAGGAGAAGGGATTCAAACTCAGCTTTAAATGATCCTAATCCTTTTCCTCCAAATGAAAACCCAATCTCTTCACCATCAGTCTTCCCAGTGATGGCATATGGCCCCCAATTGTGGAACCCTATGCTCACCAAAGAATCAGAGTCTCCAGTGGGGAGTAAAAGGAGGTCAGGTATAGGGGGCCTACAGCAGATTTCTAACTGCCAATGACCCATTGCGGGGATTCTTTTTCAGGTACAGGTTTGACTAGAGACAGCTGAAGTCCCTTTCAGCTCCCCATTTCCAGGTTCTAGGTCTTCCATGGTATGAGAGGTATAAAGGATGACTTCACAGAGACATCTGAACAACAGAAATGATGGTGCTTGCCCTGGAGTAGGAATCAGGAATTAAGGATGGATTGTTGGGTGGAAGGATGGATAGATGGATGGAAGGGTAGATGGATGAAAGAATGGAAGGATGGATGGGCTTATTGTGCTTTGAAAAATCTTCTAAGAAGCAGAAATGGAAGACCAGGGATGAGAATCACAGAGAAGGTACATTGATCTTAGCAGAGCATATGCTGCCATGTAAAGATACTCAGCAACCATGACATTTCTGAAATGATCTGGGAAATGTGGTAGTATGGAAGACAATAGAAATTTTCATCACCTGATGCATATTCTGGCTGTATCCACATTGAAAATCATTTCAATATTTAAATTTATTTTTTGATTTAAATTGGTAGACCTTTGGGTTGGGATTTTGATAACAAATCATCCAAAAGGAAAAATATTTTATTAAATTATTTTATTTGTTTTCAGTGTTCTACAATCACTTCCATGTATCTGAGATTTTCCCCCTCCCTCAGCACTCCCTCCCTGAGATGGCATGCAATCTTTTATAGGTTCTACACATACATTCCTATTAAATACATTTTCACCTTAATCATGTTGAATAGAAAAATTAAAATGAATGAGAAAAATCATGAAACAAAACAAAACACAACATAATACTAAAGAAAATGGCCTGCTTCATGTTATGATCAAATTACATAGTTCTTTCTCTGGATGTAGAAGACATTTTGCCTCAAGGGTCCACTGGGAATTTTTTAAGTCCTTGCATTGCAGTGAAGTACTAAGTCTACCAGAAAAATTTCTCACAAGCTGTAATTGTTAGTGTACAAAGTTCTCCTGGTTCTGCTCCTTTCACTCAGCATCAGTTAATATAAATCTTTCCAGGCCTCTCTGAAGTCTTCCTGTTCATCATTTCTTATAACACAATAGTATTCCGTTACATTCATATACCACAATTTATTCAGTCATTCCCCAATTTATGGGCATCCCCTTGATTTCCACTTTTTGACAATCACAAAGAGAGTTGCTATAAATATTTTTGCACATGTGGGACCCTTTCACATTTTTATGATCTCTTTGGGATTCAGTCCTAGAAATGATATTGCTGGGTCAAAGGATATGCACATTTTTGTAGCTCTTTGGGAAAGGAAAAACACTTTGTGGAAGTATCTCCAAATCCTCTTGCAAAATAGAAACTGCAGTATCAGTTCCAGCCCAAAGAAAGTAACTGTCACTCCAGCAGATAATTGCATTTGTGGAGGACCCTGCAGCCTAGGAAATCATTCCCTAAAGTCTGCTCATAATTCTTTCCATAAATTTGAAATGGAAAGAAATTGGATTATCAAATATCAAAGGGACAACATTCAGAGTATTATTCTCATTTTCAGAAGGACTCTGCCCCACCTTTCTCTGAAGCCAATGTGGCACAATGGTTAGAGTGTTGACCTTCTGGTTATGAAGCCTAGGGGTCAAATCTCCCCTTCCACACTTACCAGTCATCTCTTTTCTTTGTGCCTCACTAGGTTCCTATGCACAATGAGCGGATTAGACTAGAGGACCTCTGCTGTCCCCTCCAGCTTGAAATCTCTGCTCTTGGGAGTCCTGTGATCTCCATGGTAACTGAGGCACTAGAAGGCGGGACTCATGACCTTCTGTTGATGGAGTAGCATTCCACGCCAAGGATGCTTGATACTGGCCTGGAAACGGGGCACCTTTTGTGTGTTCTTTCAAATCTGGGAACTCCTTGGTATTCATGGGGTATCTGTCCTACTTTCGTGTGAGTAGCTCATTTAATGAAAGGTAAATTCTCCAGGGTCGCTAGTTCTTCTGTCTTACCTTTTAAATATTAATCCATTTAATATTGTTGCTGGTTCTGGGCCTCATCTTCCCAGTTCCCACTGGTGATCTTGCTTTTTCCAAAGCTGCATCCTTAATGAAGAGAGACAGCTTTTCTTCTTGGGGAGCTTAAGGCATTGTAGGGTTTTCCCCACCATAAAATCTCATAATATCCCCATGACAAGGTGAGAGGAAAGATATTAAGTATGGACAAACTGAGTGCTGGGTCCCAACCACTGGGGGACTCTCTATGAACCCAGTCTTAGGACGGCAGAGGCCAACTGCAAATGCTCCTCCTGAGAAATCAAGGATGTTGTGCTAAACCAAACAACTTTGTTTTCTTCTGTGTCTCAATTTCCCCATTTGTAAGACTGGGATAAATAATCTGTGAATTGCCCATTTTATCGTATTCAAAGGAGGTACTGCTGTTACCTGGGCAATTAAGTGGTTCAGTAGTTAGGGTTCTGGGACTGGGGTGAGGAGGACCTGAGTTCAAATGTGTCCTCAGACACTTACTGGCTGTGTGACCCTGGGTAAGTCATTGAATCCTGTTTGCCTCAGTTTCCTCATCTGTAAATTAGCTGGAGAAGGAAATGGAAAACCCTTTCAGTATCTTTGGAAACCACAAGTGGGGCCAGAAAGAGTCAGACACAACTGAACCAAATGCTCATTTTCTGCTACCACTAATGATAATCATATAATAACTAGCATTTATATAGTGCTTTCATTTTTACAAAACACTTTACAAATATTTTCTCATTTTATCCTTACAACAACTCTGAAAGTTGTCATCCCCCTTTCATAGACAGGGAAATTGAATCAGACAGAGGTTAGGTGACTTTCCCAGGGTCATACAGATGGGAGAGAGAGAGAGCAAGGGGCCATAGTGGATTGAGTACTGGACCTGGAGTCAGGAGGAGCTGAATTCATATCCAGCATCAGACACTAATTCTATGACCTGGACAAATCACTTTTTCCAAAATGACCAAGGATCTCTTTCTGGAGGTGATTGGAGGCTTCTTTCAACTGACCCCTGTCTTCTGTGGTTGGAAATTCTGGAGACTTTCTTGAGTTATTTCTTGTATGATGTAGGTTCCAGATTTTTTGATTTGTCATCCTCCTGGGAGGCGTACCATCTTTAAGTCTCTCTTGGAGAGCAAAGTATCTGCCTACAGAGTAATCATATTTCCTTTTAACCTTATTGCTTACTTGCTATTCTTTTTACACTATGTTGCACCTCTCTCCACCACTTCTGTGCCTTGAGACTAGTCTTCCCTCCATGTCTGGAATCCTCTCCTTCTGGTTCCTGGACATCTTGGTTCTCTTTGAGAGTGAGCTCCAGAGGGCCTTTCTTCATTCTCCTGCTTCTTATGTTCCCATCCATGAAACAACTCCAGATTGATCCTAAATTTATTTTGTCCTTATTTCTCTGTTTGTAATTCTCTCTGCCTCCTTCCTTCACTCCCACCTTGCTTCACAGAAATTATGGACAGGAACTGGCTCTGCTTTTGATAGCTGGTTTGTTTTCTTTTATGGTCTTTGTAGCTCACCCAGTTCCTGGAACATAGTAGGTGTTTGTGGAATTGAATCTAAGCTCTCTATAGGCTGGAATGATGGGCTGAAACTAACAAGATGAAATTGAACAGGAATAAAATTCAATTACTGAACACCACTTAAAAAATCAATTGCATTAGTATAGAAGAGGAAAGACCCAGCTTGACAGCAGGTCAAATAAAATCCCAAAGCTTTGATTGACCACAAGCTTATGAAATGCTGATAGTACACGAGCTACTTAAACAGCTAATTCAAGCTTAGCTGCTTAAATAGAAGCTGAATGTCCACATTGAGGTGGGTAAGAGTCCCACTACACCTAGTGCTGATCAGAATGAAACAAATCTAGAATGTCATGGTGCGCTCAGTGCCCATTTTTAAAGGGACATTAAGCAAACAAAATCAATCTAGACTATGTCCAGATAGGGAGATCAGGGCCACCCATATGTAAGCTTTCCAGAAGCTTCCATCTCATCCTTTTTTTGATGGACCTGAGAACTCCTTTTAATTATATGTAGTTCTTACTCATGCACTTCATAAGTCATCCACAGATAATCTAGCACTTCTCTTACAGGACTTTTTATGCATCTTTTAATTTTCCTGGTTGCAAAACCCAGAATTTTGTTTTTTTAATAGATATCTTCTGTTTCTTACATCATCATTATTATCTCCAGTATCTCCCTCTCCCACAAAGCTATTCTTTTTAACAAAGAGCATTTTTTAAAGAGAAAAAGCATCAGCATAAGTGATGGCACCATCAAGACAATCCAATATGTACAGTGGGTAATTGCAGCTCTGGACTACCCACTTCCATGAAGGGATAGGTTGGGATAGGGAGAGATGGGTTTCATCTCTTAATCTGAGTCTGGCTAGATCTTTATAATTTGTTATATTCACTTTGGAATTTTTCGTGTGTGGTTGTTCTGACCATTTTCTTTGATAGAGTCACTATGTATATTATTTTCTTGACTCTCCTTGCTTCCCTCTGCATTGGTTCATAGAGATCTTTCGATGCTTTTCTATTCATCACGTACACCATTCTTGCAGTATAGTCATATTCCATCATATTTATATACCACAATTTGTTTAGCCATTACCCAATTGATGGGCACCTATTTTGTTTTCAATTTTGTGCTATCACAAAAAATTGTTACTATAAATATTTTGGTGTATATGGGGACATTCTTATTGATGATTTCCTTGGGGCATAAGTGCAATAATAGAGTCTCTGGTTTAAAGAGGATGAACATTTCAGTCACTTTATTTTCATAATTCCAAATTGCTTTCCAAAATGATTGTACTTTCTCACAGCTCCACCAACAATGCATTAGTGTACCTATCTTTTCATAATCCCTCCAATATTGACTACTGTTATTTTTACCAGTTTGTGGGGTGTAGACTTTTGACTGTTGTTATCTAACCCTAAATGCCTCCGACTCCCGACTTGTTACATTCTAAGTTCACATCTTTTTCTAGTCATCCCTGTCAATGACCATGATTTTAGGTCACTTTTCTTCTTGGAGATATATAACATGGCCTCCACACAGCCATCATGCATCTTTTGATCATCATTTCTAAAAGTTCAGTGGTCTGAGGCCAGAGGTGATGAGTTTTCCCTCGTTGGAGATATTCAAGTAAGGGTTTGCAGTAGAAAGATTCATGTCCAGATGTGGATTGGACTAGAATCCTCAGAGGTTCCTTTAACCTCTGATATAACTGAACTCTGACTTTTAATTTCTATCCTTATGAGATTGTGGCAAGTCAATATTTCTAAGTTGAGGAAGTTGTTATTGTTGAAAGGATGGGTTTGGTGTTGCACAACAATCTGGATATGAAAGTGGTCCACTATTTCCCAAGCAGGTTTACTGGTTCATCTCTCTTCCTAGTCATTCCTGGCCCAGGTTACGGTCCACTGGCAATGTCTCTCCAAGGTGCAGGCATTTTTGGATTCACTCAACTGACCATCCATTTGCCTTTATGTCATATTGATAGTAATTATGATTATGATAAATTTCAGAGGCAGAATTTTGTAGATTTTGTTCTGTAGAGTAGATCACATCTTTCCAATCATTTAATTGATGAGCAGGACAATAGAGACTGTGAGATCCTGCTATACCCGTTATATCTCTCAGCTGAGATCATGAATCAATCTATCTATCTATCTATCTATCTATCTATCTATCTATCTATCTATCTATCTGTCTGTCTGTCTGTCTGTCTGTCTGTCTGTCTGTCTGTCTGTCTGTCTGTCTATTCTATCATCTGTTATCTCTTCCTCTGCATATATGCATATATTTCTTCTTGAGATAGGCAGATATTCCACTGGTGATAGTTCTGGAGTTGGTGTCAAAAAGATATGAGTTCACAACCTGTCTCAAACATGTGTTAGCTGAATTACTCTTCTTTTGGTTGCATTTAGGGTTGACCTCTTTCAGCTTTAGTTTCCTTATCTAGAAAATGGGCTTATGAAAAATACTAAACTTTCCAGGTTGTCATGAGAATCAAATTATATAACATATATAAAGTGCTTTGTGAACCTTAACATGCTATATATGTGCTAGCTATTATGATTAATTTTCATTTCTTATCTTGCATGATATGAGATATTTTAATGATAAAATCAGTTCCTGTACATTTGGAAAAGAATGAGTAGTATTCCCTCTGGGATTTCAGGGAATATTGAATTATAAAATCGTATAAAGTCATTTATTATTTAAAGAACCAAAACCAAACCAGTTCCCACATAAGGCAATTTCATGCCCCCTTTCTCCTAGAGGTGTGCAGGGCTTCATTATTCATATTCATTATCAGCAATTACAAATCTCTAATTAGACTCTTTCCTGCTTCAGTGTGAGATTCTGTGTTTTCCTGTCCTTAGTGGAGAAAAAAATGGTGGTGAGCTAGCCTTTATGAAGCTGAAAGCATTCCAATGATCAGCAGTGGTAATTTCCATCAGCCCCTGAAGAGATGCAAGAGTACGGAAAAAGACCTGGAGGAGACACTGAACGTGGACCTTAAAAGGTGTGCTTTACTGTAAGCAAAAATAGGCTTGAGTTTTTATTTCTAACTGCGTATTTGCATTTGACTTGAAGAGAGAGCAAAGAAATCTCACTAAGGCTGTGTTTTCAGAAGGTAGAATGATCAATATCATAGCAAAGGGCACGTTTTTGATTAATTCTTCAGTTTCTGTTGTTTCTGTTGCTTGGCTTTTGCTGACTTGGTGGAGGGGAGGGGGGCTTCCTTTTTTGTACCCTGCCTAAGAAATATGATTTGACTTTCCCAACCAATCACAAGTGATTTCCTACATCTCATGCCAGGGCCCAAAACCTATACTATGTTCAAATTGAGTATGTATTTGATTGATTGAGTGAGTCAAGATGTCTGAGCCTTCTGTGATTACAGCAATTGATTAAAATTAATAAAAAATAGATGCAGCATCCTTTACCTCCTTAGATTTTAGAACATTTACCTCCTCGTTAAATGTTGACCACTGGCCACTTGTGGACATGTCATGGTCCAATTCCAGCATACCCCAGGGAGTTGGGAGTCTGGAAAATATTTGGTCCATATACAAAATGTCATGACTTTGAAGTAGTTTCTATATAAACATGCCTTATTTTTCTCTTCTGTTTTCTACAGGGGCACCTGTGCCTCCTAACTGTGAATTTGGTAATAGAGTGAGTCTAGGTTATCTATGACCATGTGTTCCCCTTTATAGGGATAGGGACAGAGACTGGACTTTCTTGCCATAGGGAACTCTAGGCAATGAAACTCCCTCTCCCAAAGCTCTTTGGTACCTTCTTTGAAACTGACAGTCTTGGAGAGTGGCCCAGGGAGCTGAGAGGTTAGCAGGGGCTACTGAGGCAGAGGCAAGTCCAGCTTGACACACACTATGTATATCATGAAACCTTTATTCTTGTACCATGGGCAAGGTGACAGTCATTGAACTTCCCCTTTCTTCTGGAAATACTCAAAAATGTCTTTTTTGACCATGAGGGGTAAGGCAAGGAAACATGAGGATGGGGGAAAATATGAGAATTTTAATTTCCTACTATGACCCCTTTGGAAATCCTCATGTTCTCCCTGTTTGGGTGCTTTAAAGTAATAAGAGCTGAAATGTGTTTATTGATGTTAAAATTATTCTAGCTTTGTTGTCTATAAATAAACATGTTCATATATGCAAGCAAAAATGCAAAATGATCACATGTGAAATAACTCAATTACTGACAGTTTTTAAAAAAGTTGACATCATGTTCATTTTAAAACATATTGACAGGAATATCCTACTTGCTTTTCTGTCCCCTTCTGATCTTGGAGTCAGGAAGATATGAGTTAAAATTTGACTTCAGTCATTAACTGTATGACCCTGGGCAATTCGCTTAACTTCTGTTTGCCTCAGTTTCTCCAGCTGTGAAGTGGGGATCATAATAGGACCTACCTCAAGTGATTGTTGTGAGGATAAAACTGTAATAATTATAAAGAGGTAATATAAAGAGAGGTGATAATCACAAAGCACTGAGCATAGTACCTTGCACGTAGTAAGTGCTAAATATTCATCATCATTATTATTACTTGGATGCCTCATCCAATCAACAAGCAGTGTTGGTTGACAGTGACCCTGAACTCTTCCAGGAGCACTGCTAGCTGCTAGGAACCAGGCTCTTTCTTTCATCATGGCAATATCATAATCGTTGCGTGTTCACTTACTACCTCCTAGGTCCATGCAATGGGGTAAGGGAGTAAATCATCTTCTCCCACTTGTCTCCAATCAGAATAAAAGATTTGGGGAACGTCGTGATTTGGGTTATGGGACAGCACACTGGAACTCTCTGCTCTATCCCCCAAGTCTCACTATGAAGAGGTCAGACGTGTTTCTTTGCATCACCTTTTCTGTTAACCTGTACTTCATGTTTTTGTTTTCTTTGATTAACATCAAGCATTTATTTTTCCCTCCCATCTCACCTCCCCTAGTTGAACAAAAATGTCAAAACATTATATGTATGTATGTACACATGTATACATATACACACATATATACACATACACACACATTAACAAATTTCCATCAGAGCCATGGACAAAAAAGTGTGTGTCTCCTCTACCTCGATTCCATCCCCACTGGGTTGGGAGATAGGCAACCTGCTTTATATTTGATCCTCTGGAGGCATAATCCAGCTTCATATTGAGCAGAGTTCTGAAGCCTTTCAGAACTGGTCATGCTGAGGTTACAGTATATATTCTCTAGGTTCTGCTCACTGTATTTGACAGTGGCTCATCTACATCTTTCCAAGTTACTCGGAAAGCATCTCTCCCTTCTATCCAATTCCATCCATGTGCCATAACTGGTCCAACCTTTCCCCATAGGTGAGCACCACAAAGATGAGCCACTATAAATGGTTTTGGACATCCAGAACTCTTTTCTCTTTTAGCTTATATGTTGTGTATGTGACGATAAATGGAAGAGGACTCAGGTTCAATTTCTGTCTCCTTTTAGGATCTTTCTGTTCCTGTCCAGCCTCCATTGTATATGGGCCATTCTCAGCAGTGTCTGGATTGGAAAAAACACTTTGTGCTCTCTCAGCCTTGCTCAGGCCTGTATTATTGGGCTGGATATACAGGACTTTTCCTAAAAGGTTTATGTACCAGTCATGCCAGCCTATGAGCTTTATCCTATGGAGGATTTTCCTGACTCCCCAATTGTTAGTACCCCCTATAATTATATAAATTATTTTATATGTGTGTGTATATGTAATATTCACTTGGATTTAAACATGTCTGACTCCCTTTTCCCTCCTCCTACCTCCCAACCCTGCAGAATGGAAACTCCTTGAGGTCAGGGACTGTCTCACTTTTGTATTCTGTACTGTTAGTAGCTAACAGTGCCGGGCCCATGGCAGACATTGTACAAATGCAGATTGCTTGTTTATTTCATCCTTCCTTGATCTTCTTTTTAAGTTAAGAGTTCTTTTGCTTAGATTTGAAAAAATTCAGGTAAATGCATTTTTATCATTTCACTTACCACATCATTGCATTCTAAGGTTGGCAAAGAGACTACTATGCTCATACGTTCCATGGGGTCCAGAAATCCAAGTCTTTTTTTTCAGACACCATCTTCACTATTCACTTCACAAATTTGATTTTTACCTCTGAATAATACTTTTCTTTCCATGAGCAGTAGTAGTGAGAAAGACCCTGTCTTTGCTCCTGAAATCTCCAATTTCTTGCCCATGACTTCTAATCTCTGGCTGAGCTATCTAGATTTCTCCAGATGGCATCTTTAATTTGGGCCCAGATGAGTCACCAGAAGTAGGTAGACAGCAGTGGGCTTAAATAGTATTGGAACATTCTCTGTCACATCCTAGAAATAGACCCAGGGAAGATGGTACACCTCTCTTGTTAATATTAGTATATCCTTGAAGATAATATGAGAAAGGAATTGAGTTGTTATCCCTATTTTGCTGATGAGGAAACTGAGGCTGAAAGATTGATTTGTCCAAAATCATCAGTCAGGAAATAAGAGAGCAAGACTTTTGCCTAGGTCCTCTGACCCTTAAATGCCATTTTCCCTATTAGAACATGGAATTTAAAGATGTGATGAAGTCTTTAAAGTATTACACAATTATCTATGAATATTGTCTATGCAAAAAACCACTCTGAGTAACTCCAGTAAAGAACCCCAAATGCCAAACCTTATTGTCTTCTATGACAACTGCAACAGGGCCTGAATATCCAATCAATTCCACAACTTATGACTTAATTATTTGCTTGGAAGGATCCCATCTGAGCATTTTCTTTCTGTGGTCTTCTTTTGTGAAATTACCAACAGCAAGGCCTTATCTGAAAAGGAATGTGGGGAAATTCCATTTTCCTCTTCTCCATCCTTAGGTATACCAGGCATGCCCATGCTGTTCTAGCTCCTCAGGTTTGTCTGTGGTGGGTGATATCTCATGCCATCCTGTCCTGAGCATCAATCCCAGGAGTCACCTTAGGCTGGGTTGGGCTCTAAGGGCTCCATTTTAAAAGCCCAAGAACCCCCTTTGTACCTGATTGTCCTGACCTTCCATTCCTTCCATCCCCTCCTCACTTCTTGTTATTACCTGCTTAGTCACTTCCATCTGCATATAACTAACCATTTTCCTTCTTTTTACGACCATCGGTCTTAGTATCTGAATATTGATTTTTGTTTTAGAATCTCACATTTGGTGTTCAGTGTGCATTGTATTCTCTCAGATTCTCAAACTAATAGATAGTAACCTCCCTATTGTTTAAACATGTTGAAATCTGCTCTTCTGGAGTTCAGGGTCTCTATCTCATGGTTTTTGCCCTCCTCTTCTGCCACCATCATGGGATTCCAGGTGATATTTTGCTGGAACAGATGATGAAAAATTAAAAAATCAACCATGCTGACTAATTAAAACCCCACAGCTGAATTGTCCTTTATTAAAGACATTTGGAAACAAGATAACACTAGTCTAAGATTTTATCTCCCTTCCAATTCTCATTTCATGGCTTAAACTGGCTGTCCTTAGTCCAATTCTGACAATGCTGGAGTTCACTTTGATGACTCTTGCCACCCGGGACCATTGGGGAGCTTTTGTGCTTAGTCAATAGGGTGATGATTTTGGCTAAATCTTCTCAACACAGAAAGACAATTCCTCCTCAAACAGGATCACTTAATGACTTATAGGACCAGCCAGCCCATAGACACAGAGGGGAATTTCCATGTCAGTATAAATTACTAAGGCATACTACCTATGTCATTTGATCCTTGCAACAATTCCATGGGGGAGGTGCTATTTATTATTATCCCCACTTTACGGATTATGAAACTCAGTCTCAGAGAGGCCAGGACTTGCCCAGAATCACCAAGCTGTTGTTGGAAGCAGGATGTAGATGCAAGTCTTCCTGAACCCAAGATCCTACAGAGGAAAGACTGTTCTCGAACCAATATGAATGGTTCAAAAAAGGAGGTCAGTATGGGAAGAGTATGCTAGGGTTGGTGCCATAGGATCAATGCTTGAATCCTTTCTCTTCATTTCCTTGATACTTGCCCCTGGGGAGGTGTCATTGACTGATACGGTCTCTGAAGGCTTTGGCTTCCTTATGTTGATGAGCCTATGAAGTCTCTGACTTTGCCTGGGGTCCCCAAGTTTCAGCATCCTGATATTAGTGGAGTTGTAGGAATAACATTTAATTCAGCACCTCTCTTCTCCTTGTTAAGCTTTCTTAACTCAGAGAATCAAATGTTCATAAAGCAAATGTCAAACTGGAAATTCATGTATTTAGAAACAAGCTGTGTGAGCGAAGCATGCTGCTCCTGGGAGCTCCATGCAGACCTTTCTTTTTCCACTTAATTTAACAAACTTTGAAAATCTTGAGTGTCTTCACATGCACAGGCAGTCACCTGAGAAAGCTGAGGGTGAGAGAGTGGTTCTCTGAGAGCCCTGGTGATGGGAGGAGGGCCAGGAGGCCTTGGTCAGTCACTGAGTATCCCTGTAAAAGACATGCACACATCTGATGTCACCTCTTGGGTGAGGCAGATGCTGGCAGTGGAAGAGTGAAGAAGACCTGAGTTCTAATCCTTTCTTAAACACTTCCTAGCTGTATGACTTTTGATAAGTCTCTTCCTCTTGATGTGCCTCAGTTTTCTCATCTGTAGAATTGGAATAGTAGCATTAAGGGATGAGGCCCCAATTATAGGGGACTTTAGGGTTCACAAAGGGGAAGAAACTCATCATCACCACCACCACCACCACCACCACCATCATTACCACCATCATCACCATCATCACCATCATCATCACCACCACCACCACCATCATCACCACCACCACCACCATAATCACCACCACCACCACCACCATCATCACTACCACCACCACCATCATCACCAGCACCAGCACCACCACCATCATCACCACCACCACCACCATCATCACCACCACCACCACCATCACCATCACCAGCACCACCACCACCATCATCACCAGCACCACCACCACCATCATCACCACCACCACCACCATCATCACCACCACCACCATCATCATCACTACCACCACCACCATCATCACCAGCACCACCACCACCATCATCACCAGCACCACCACCACCATCATCACCACCACCACCATCATCATCACTACCACCACCACCATCATCACCATCATCACCATCATCATCACCACCACCACCACCATCACCACCATCATCACCAGCACCACCACCACCATCATCACCAGCACCACCACCACCATCATCACTACCACCACCACCATCATCACCACCACCACCATCATCATCCCCACCACTACTACCATCATCATCATCACCACTGCCACCACCACCACCACCACCACCACGATCATCTGACTCTTATTGTCAGTGTCATGTGGGAGAAAAAACATGGAATCCAGCCCTTCCCATCTCTCCCTCTTATGCGGCCTGGCTTCTTTCAAGGCTCAGCTCCAGCCTCACTTTCAGAGGATGCCTTTCTTGCTCCTTCCCTAGCTCTCCCCCTTTCACTCACATCCCCACTGCTAGTCCCTTCTCTCCCAGACTGCTTTCCATGTACACTGTGTCCATCTTGTAAGGACTGAATGCCTTCTGTGCTCCCACTCTTCTTAGAGTATGAGCTTCTTGAAGGCAGGAGCTACTTTTGCTTCCCCATCTGTCTCTTGCTTAGTACAGGGTCCAGACTGTTTGCTTATGAGAAGATGTGGTTTAAATCTCAACTTTGCCCTTTATTAAGCAAACGTCTTCAACAGATCACTTTGATGCTTTTGGTCTCAGTTATCCCTTCTGGAAGATGGTGGCAAAGCAGCATTGACTGTAGGTGATATGTTCCTTTACTCCCCAAGTGGCCTCCATAAGTGCTCTTGGGCCTGCCCCTGGCATTCAGGGCTGCTACTCATGGGTGACTCTAGCTGTGCTGGTTGCACACTCAGAAATGAGATAAGGGAAGGGTTAGGTTTAGGGGAAGCTGAGCCACACATAAGATTTTCTGAAATGCAGCTTTAGATAAGGACATCTCTACTAAAACTAGTAGAACCTTCCTAGCAGTGGAGTTTTAGCTGGAGCCCCTCATGTGCTTCTCTGACTGGTTATGCCAGCTTACTTGACCCCTTTGAACTCACCTAGAAGCTTCAAGGGCATCAAAACTCCCAAAAGCTTATCCTTGGGCTTTTACTTGGAGTTTGTCTCTGACTGAACCCTCAATAAGACCCAAAGGAGGTTATTTCTAGAGTGACTTTTCTTTACAGCCAGAAAGACCTTGTCTTTGTTAGCTTCCTTAGTGCCCATAGAAAGGACTGCGTGTGGGGGAGGCACCAGTGGAGTCCCCCTCATGGGATATCCTAGTGGAGACTGGATGATTACTTTAGGAGAGTGATAGAGAGGGAGATTTTTATTCATATATGGTCTGGACTAGATGGTTTCAAAGGTCTCTTCCAACACGAAAACTTGGCATTTGATTCCTGTGTCACAGCTGTCCATTCCTACCCCTGACTTTGAGCCTCAGAGTTTGAATGAGGAGTCATTAAAAAAGGAAGAAGAAAAATAACCAGGAAAATAAGAATCTGTAACAACTTTGGGTTTTGCTGAATCTAAGATGTCAACAACAGAGCAATGAAAGTGGCACCAGAATCAGGGCATTTGGCTCCTGCATTTTTAAGAATTGATTGATTAATGAATTTGTGGTTTTCAACATTCACTTCCACTACATTTTCTCCTCCTCCCCCCTTTTCTGTTCCCCAAGACACTGTGCAATCTGATAAAGGCTCTGCATGTACATTCTTATTAAACATATTTTCACATTAGTCATGTTGTAAAGAGGAGTTTGAACCCATGGGAGCAACCGTGAGAAAAAAGAAACAAAGAAAAGGAGAGCAAATAGTCACAAGCAAAAGGCAAAGCAGACAATTTGCAGTCCATTGGACTCCGAAGGTCTTTATCTAGATGTGATGGTATTTTCTATCTCGGGTCTTTTGGAGCTGTCTTAGATCCTTGGTTTGCTAAAAAATGACTCCTATGAGTTACCAAGAATGCCAGTCTCAGAGTTGGAGGGAGCCTCAGGGGCTGCTCCATGGTTGGCTGAAGAAGTGACTTGGCCACAGTTACTTCATCCATAAAAGGACATGGTTGAATTTCCTGATCCCTATTTAAGGTCTAAAGTGGAAGACTCTCAGGCCTGTATTTACCCAACATCAAATCTATAAATCTGCAAAACCAAACAAGCTCAGAGCAGGAACCAAGCAAAGCTGATCCTTGTCCAGGGACCTGGCTCCAGGAACACGTGGATCTGATTATTTTTACTCCAACCTCTCCTTGTCAAGGCCAGTCCCTCTATTTGTGCCCTGCTTCTCATTCTCCCCACTCTGGTCTTGTCCTGTAAACTATTCCTTACCTTCCTAGCCACAGGCTCATTTCTTGCAGCCTGCAATCATTCCCTGGTTTCCTTTTGTCTTTAAAAAATCAAACCAAATACCAAAACCCAAACATTAAAAATACCCCCTCCTTTCATTGGGTTGCCAAGCCCCCAGGCTATCTGCTTGTATTGTCTTCCTCTGTAGCTTCTCCTGCCCCTTGCTAAGCCTGGTCTGATCCTCAGGGATGAAGGAGGGTGACCCTAAGGCTGACTTGTCCAGAGCAGGATGCTAAGCTCTTTGGGTCCCCTCTTTCAGTTATTCCCAGTAGGTAAGTGTTACAGTTATCATTATTCCCATTTATAGGTGGAGAAACTGAGACTTAGTGATGTTAAGTGATTTAGCCCAGGTTGCCAATAATGTCTGAGGCAGGATTGGAACCCAAGTCTTTCTGAATCTACAGTCCCTGCCTCATGTTTGATTTTCCAGTCAAGCCAGGAAAGACCTTGTTGGAGGAGGTCCCTCCTTTCGTGTCTCTGTCAACTCTGTCCTAGCATCTCTTGTGTGGCCAAGACCTTTAGACTCAGGCTGGGCTTGCATTTCATTTCGTTTGTGTGGACATCTGTGTTTGTGGGGAAACACTGTTTGGGCTTCCTGTAGATGGAGGCTGGCGTTTTTCTTAGTGAGTGGGTGAGGAGATGTGGCAGAAGAGAGAGGTCAGAGTGAAGGGAAATGTTCTCTTCTTCCCAGCAAACTGGCCTTCTGGCTGTTCTACACACAGAACACGCTGCCTCCCACCCCCAAGCATTTGTGTGGGCTGTGTCTACTGCCTGAAGTGAATTAATCAGCCGGCATTTACTCTGGACCAGGCACTCTGCCTGGGGGCACAGAGACAGAAGGCAAGCAGTCCCTGCCTCAGGGGTCCATTAGTCTCTAGAATTCCATCTCCCTCTTCTGCCTCTTTGAATCAACATCTAGTTTCCAGGGATGCCTCCTTTCCCCCATGATCTCCCCAGCTGTAAGCACCTCCACTCCCTCCCAAATCCCTTTCAGTCAATTGCATTTACTTACACAGGCACACATAGTCTCCACTGAGAAAACAGAAGCATCTCGAGGACAGGAGCCACTTTTTGGCTTTGTGATGCCAGTGTGTAGGCCAGTGCCAAGCTTATCATAGATACCTAAGCAACATGAGCAGAATGCATAGATGTAGCCTCCATGCCCATTCCATGGGGTGGTAAACATTTGGGAAGACCAAGACTTCTGCTTTTCATCACATCTCCCCAGCAGGGAGACTGATGATTCTGTGGATTTGTAGCCAGTTATAGTGATGACACCATTCCCCAAGACAAGAGCCAAAGAGCCTGAGAGCTCCAGGGTAGCCTCAGGAGGGAGCTGACCAATAGAACTGTCTTCTCCTGGAAAGGCTAAGACTGACAGCAATTCTGGAGAGGCCATCCCATTGATTTGTTCAAAGTTTAAGAGGGAAAAGTGTCTACTTGTTCCTGAGTGGTCCTCAGAGAATGCACTGCCTTGGTCCCTTGAGGCTCCTTCAGTGATGTGGAGGCAGCCAGACAGATGAGGGAGAGAGAGGGAGAGAGGAAACATATGGCCCTCCCACGGCTGTAAACCTGAACCAGCAAACTGTGAAGTAATATGGCTCAGCCTGGAATGGGGGGGGGGGCTTATCAAATGCTACTCATTCCCCTTCTCTCCTGCAGCCCAATCTGAGCTCCCAGAAGACCTTTCCCAGCTCCTATCAGAGCTGTCACTGAAGCTCCCCCAGCTAAGCCCCCATCAAAGCTGTCACTGAAGCCCCCATCTATGTCCTCACTGGAATCCCCAGCAACAGCTGCTATGTCTTCTCCTCTGCCCCTCCAACCTGTCATTTTTACTCACTGAGCTGTCACCTACTATGCTGTAGTCCCCTCCCCCCAATTTGGGCAAAGTTGGGGAGACCAGCTGAACCCAGAGGTTTTTGTGTGATATTTCTTTTTTCAGAGAACAGGGCAAAGGGGTGACATTTGAGAAGGCAGCCCTTTTGACCCTGACTCTCAGTGGGCATTCTCCTTTTCCCCCTTAGGTTGGCCTTGCTTCCATGACAGCTCTAAAACTTCAGCTCCCTCCTTGGTTCTGCATTGCCTTCTTTCTGAGTGATGGTCCAACCTTTGGCCTCCTGTCCTCTCACACTCTCCCTTAGAGCCCCTTACTGGAGCTCTTCCTTCCTGAATCCCTCCTTTACAAAATACTTCTCTTTGCAATGTAATCTGGTAAGTAGGAATGCTGTGTCTTCATTGCCTGCATTCTGTTTATCTTGGAAGGTATTCGTCCACATCTGGTGCTGTAGCATCGACACCCCTCATCTCCTTGTCCCATGGACACTGGCCAGTCCAGAAAGTTCTGTGGGGAGACCCAAGGTGTGACTGCCTTTCAGTGAGAAGCCTGCTATTCAGTACAGTGTGCAGGAGAGCCATCCTCTGTGGCCCCTTTGGGGTACTGACGAGCCTGAGATTTTGTCCTCCTCTGACATCTCATCATGGCATGGTGTTATCTGATCCTGAGCTCTGAGGGTTCTACCCATGGAATTCTGGAAGGTTCTACTGGGAAACTGAGAAAACTTGAATGGGGGTACTGGCAGCAAGGTCTACCTCTGGACAGAAGGGCCTGACTAGTCCTGGATGATGAATTCTTGGGCCACAACAATACACAAGTGGTTATTTCCATGTTGTCTCCTTCATTAGAATATAAGCCCTTTGAGGACAAGGATGGTTTTGCTCTTCTCTTCACCCTCAGTTTCGAGGCACTTCCTGATTTGTAGCAAACACTTCAATACTCTCTGACAACCTTTGGAATGAAGGAAAATGCAGATGTGAGTCTATGTCCTGTGCAGCTTCCTCTGCCATGACTAAGGCGGAGATGGCTATGGATCACCATTTTGAGATGCTCTATAAACTTTAACATGGGTGGGAATTTCATTTCATGAAGCATCCCAAGAGGAATGCTTTCTTTTCCTCAGCCGTAGTGTTAGAGATTTTCCTCATGAAAGAAGGTGTGTGTGTGTGTGTGTGTGTGTGTGTGTGTGTGTGTGTGAGAGAGAGAGAGAGAGAGAGAGAGAGAGAGAGAGAGAGAGAGAGAGAACAAGAGAGAGTGATAGAGGAGGGAGGGAGGGAGGAGGGAGGTGGGGGAGTGATACACCTTAATTACATGGAGGATCCTCATCTTTTGTGAACCCTCCTCTGGCTCCTTCCATCTGCTTCCCGCTTGGGAGAGGGGACACAGGCGGGGCTGAAAAAGCCCCGCTTGTTGGGGCAGCTTGAACTAACTTAAAACAGGGGGACATTCGTGAGCAAAGCAGGGGCTTAGGCTCCTGGCAGGGTGCAGGGGTGGGGGAGGACGTGCAGTCTTAGGAATGACATTTGGAGCTTTGGCAGATGACGTAGTTTTGAGGGTCTCTTTTGAGGTTTCCTTGTTGTTTTGTTTTAACCCAGGATTGTTGTTCGTTGCGTGTGTGGGACACTCCTATGGCGCTACATGACTTGGAGTAACTTGGAGTCTTGGAGAACTCCGCAGGGTACCGGCAGATTAGATGATCTGCCCAGAGTCCTACAATCAGCCCAAGTCAGAGGCAGGGTTGATCCGAGGTCTTCCTTGGGGCCCCTTCTTTAAGCATGAAGCCAGGCTTCCTTTGTCTGTTTCTGGTATCTGTTGAGTTAGAACCCCTCCCCCTGCCCCGAGTCAGGAGGCCCACCCCGCAGGAGCTCTGAATCACTATTTTGTTCCATCTGTTCCTGTTTTCCCTCCCTCCTTATCCATGAGTTTCTCCTAAAGCCGGTCTTACCACCAGATGGAGACCTTGTTTCCTACTTAGGATCTTAAGTTTGTGAGGAAAACTTGCACCTAGAAAACTGGAGGCTTTACCCAGGTCCAGGCCAGCATCACTTAGACTGAGGCTGTGGCAGGAGGTGAGAGGTCCCGAGTCTCTTGTCAGATACAGGATTGAAGGTGCTGAAGCACACGTGGCTCACATTTCTGTGGTCCTCCCAGGGGTGCAAAGGGCTTGGCATAGGATGTGCTGACTCATTCTCTCTGGGCCAGGTGTGCTATGTCTCCCTTTAGGGTTACAGGACATCTTCAGAAGGTTCACACAGCATTGGCCAATGACTCAAGGCTCCTGGTCGTGTTCATGGCATTTGTTAGGAAGTCACTGGCTATACTCCTGGTTTCAATTAATGGCATAACATCTTATTAACATTTTCAAAGCGCTATTTACCTCAGAGGTGTAGCCAGGATAAATATACTGATGTTTCCTTCCCCACCTCTCCCTCTCAGCCATGAAGTGGGCATATCCTTCCCTCCCCCACCTAAGTCTCTGGGCCAGTGACTTGAAGCTTAGCCTGGTTCCTGCACACCTAGTTCCCACCAAGTTCATGTCCAGTTGTGATTGCTGGAGGAGTTGGCATCTCGTGGCCTGGGGTCCTCCTGAAGGTCACTTCTAGAGGTCACTCCTTGCTCCTATGATTGCTGCTCTGGCTGCTGACCTGTGGAGCAATCGGGTATGGAGGAGCTCACAAGTTTATAGACTATTCTCATCACGGCCATCTCCCAAGAGGCAAAGAAGAGACCAGAGCAGAGGCTGACAGGCCTCTTTGCATGTCTCTGCAGCTGGTCAAAGAGCCTCCTCTTCAGCACGTGCTAGCCACTCAGAACCAGTTAAGGAATGCCTGCAAGGCTCCCCAGGCTGGCCAGACAAGCCTTTAACTTTCACACCATTGTCATTCTTACCGCAGCGCTCTTTTGCACTCTTCCTGGGTTCTCCATGGATCCTTCTTGGAGAGACATTTATCCCAGGCGCTCTGTGCATATGCAAGGTACATGTTAACATGTATCTCATTCATCTTTACAACAACTCTGTGAGGAAGGGAGTACCGTATCATCATACCCATTTTACAGATGAGGAAACTAAGGAGGAAGAGTTCCATGACTCCCAGTGGTGCACACTTTAACAGGCAGCCGTTCAGTCTGTAGACTTTTATTAGACACCTACTATGTTCTGGACATTGTGCTAAGTATTTGGGATATAAAGAGAGGCAAAAGGCAGTCCCTATTTGCAAGGAGCTCCCAGTCCACTGGAGGAGGCCATAACAGACAAGCTATGGATGGGGTAAGTAGGGAACACTGGAGGGAAGGAGTCACCTTTGAATTTTCCAGATTCCCAGTATAGCACCCCATCCATCTATCACCTACCACCCTCCTAGTGAGACAAAACGATGACAGGTGCAGAACAGCTCTAGCCAGCTTATTCCGAGGATGAACAATGGGCTTGGGAAAGGGGTGTTTCCCATATCTTCTCATTTCCCATGATTCCCTTGGGCAGAAAGAGATGAAATGTGAGAAGCATAAACTTGCCAAGTGAGAGCTTTCTTTCCTTATCCATGAGCCAGCAAGAATTCACCCGGTATCATTTCAGTGGCATCCATGGGAATATCACAGAGGCTGAAAATGAACATCACAGATACTTTGAAAGATCTGAAGACTTGGAAGATCACTCCCCCATAAGGAGCAAAGAGGAAAGGATGAAAAGATGAGGCTGAGTGGGTGGTACAGGCAAGAGGGGGGTTTCCGGCAGCCACCTTCTGTGTGGGATGGGTGTCAGAAATTGATAGGAGGCTGCTTTTTTCATGAAAAAAAAAATGCCAAGGTCCCTTATTCCACTGGATCTTTGCCCTGCAGCTTGAGAGGTCTTTATTTCTGAAAGGATTGCTGGGAAAATTCTTTCTTCTGGGATTTCAGCTCTAGCCCACCATTCTTCCTTGAAGGCTCTGAAACATGAGTGCCTGACTTGCCTACTGAGGCAGTGGGGCAATTTCACTGCTTGGAAATGTCCAATTTAAAAAGAGCTTAACTGAGCAGAGCGATGCTAGAGGAAAGGCAGATTGTAGGTGTGTTTCTTGTGTGGTTGACATCCTGCCAGAAAAAATCAAGAGCTTCCTTGTAAGAATGATCAGCTGTCAGGAACTGGGATCCATCAGGGTTCTGATGGAATTGGAGGAGATGACTTTAAAAGTACTGCAAATAAGGTACAGACATGCAAGAGCCCTGGCCAGTGGGAGTAGTGGCTGCTCCGTTCTGCAGACCTCAGAACTGGTGGTATGGTCATTGGTCAGCTCTCTGTTCATTGCAATTTGTGCAGATAGGGATACTAACACTGCACACTTTGGGTTTTTAGACTGCTTTGGAATGGGAGAATTCCACATAAGAACTATCAGAGAGCCTCAAGAAATATGCAGCCACCCAATTCACTGCAAATGGTTCACCCTGAGGAGGGACCGGTAATTAATAACAGGAATGATTTTTCCCCTATTGTAACAACAGTCTGCTTCAGTACAGAATGTTTATGCTTGCAAAGTGCTTTGCATACAGCATCTCATCTGAGCCTTACAACAGTCCTGTGAAGGAAGCATGAGAGACATCAATCCCCCCATTTTACAGGGGAGGAAACAATGTCTCAGAGACTCTGTTTCAGACAGGTGTGAGGGGTTAATGAGGAGAATCCCCTGATCTTTTATAAGAACAGAGCTTTCCCCCTGCTGTGCCTGGACATGTGCAGTGACACAGAGGACAAAGAGAAGTCCTGTTTGGCCCCGCAAACCATCAGCTGAATAGGTCTTGTTAGTGGAATGAGCCAAATAAGAGAGCCCCTTTATAAAGTATCCTCATGTCCCATGTAGCCCTGAATCTGGAGAACCACTTAAGGGTTAAAATCATAATTGGTAATCAAGGAGTCTAGACCTTGTCACCCCCAGAGAAAAGAGGAAAAGGAATACACATTTATATGGTGTCTATGATGTGCTAGCCACTGCACAAAATGCTTTACAAATATTATCTCATTTGCTTTGCAAGGCATGTACTGTTTTTACATTTTTTTCTTTTATAGGTTAAGTGACTTGTCCAGGGTCACACAGCTCACATGTGTCTGAGACTGGCCTTCCTGGCTTCAGGTTTAGTCCTCTGTAGATTACACTTCCCAGTTATGTGAATGGCATAGTGTCAGTCTGAAAGGGTTTTCTGTTCCAGTAACTGTGGAGTTTGTCTGCCATTCAGGAGAATCCTATCCACAGTAGATTAGGAGTCTAGAAATTGAGCAGGAGAGCTATAGATTCATGGCAATGTCTCCACATGGCTTAACTGGAAATACTTGTTATTAAGTACCTACTACCTGCCAGACCATACTGTAGTGAACTAACCCCCTCTTTGTTCATTCCTATGAACAATGAGCACATGCCTTTAGGAAGGAAGCTTAACTCTGGCTGTGAGATCCAGACATTTGAAACTCAGTTTGGGGTTTTTCCAGGAATTGTGTGGCTAGAGACAGAGTGATTCAGGGGAGAGAGAAATCAGAGGTCATGGCTCCGTATCCTGGATTGATGTCTTGGAACTTGGGGAACCAACTTAACCCTTTACACTCTTAGCTTTCTTATTGTGCGATGAGTGGCTTAGACTAACTGGCTCATTCGGTCCTTTTGAGCTCCAAATCAATGAGCTTTTGTTAGGCCTTGGAAATTGCTAGAGTGAAAGGCATTTTTCCTCCTTGATACTGAACTCAGAAATTAGTGTCTCAGTGTTCTAGAGCACCAGTTCTCAGCCTTTTTGCTCTGGGATGCTTTTCTATTCTTCAAATTATTGAGGGGCCAGAAGAGCTTTTGTTTATGAGAGTCAAATCTGTTGATATTTACTATGTTAGAAATAAAAACTGATAAATTAAAAAAATACTTAATTCATCCAAAAATAACAGTAAAGATCCATTTCATGTGAACATAACTTTTAAATGAAAAATAACTATATTTTTCAAAACAAAACAAATGAGAAGAATGTCATTGTTTTAGATATTTTTGTGCATCTCTTTAATGTCTGACCTAACAGAAGATAGTTGCATTCTGCTATCTGCTTCTGTTAAGTACGTTTTGGCATGTTGTTTTGGTTGAAGGATATGAAGAAAACCTAGTTTTATACAGATGTGTAGTTGGAAAAGAAGGGAGATTTTGACAAGAAAATATCTTATTTTGAAAATAGTTTTGACTTCATGCACCCTGACAAGATCCTTAGACCACACCTAGAACATTACTGGACTAATCGTCCTGATTTCCATTAAACTCACAAGTCAGGTCCTCACAAGACAGCTGCTGCTTCTCCCTTTGTGAGTCTCTAAGGGACTCAGAATGTCTGGAGCTGGGGCAGCAGGAGCTGAGGGGCAGTAGTTTTTTAATGCAATTACCCATAAGCCCCAGCTGCTATGCTTCTCCCTTATTGATGACCATACCAGCTTTTAAGAAAGGATATTTAATAAGAGAGAACAGTTGGTGGAAAATGCCCCCTGCCTCTTGTGCTCCTGCCTTGTAAGACTTCAGAGTCATACTTTGACTGCAATCTTACCTTGGAACCTCCCTTAGTGAATGGGGCTGCCTCACTCCAGAATGAGGGTTGGCAAAATATGATCCAAGGTTCAAATCTGCCCCCTGCCAGCCAGATTTGGCCTGTAGACTGTAGTTTGCTAACCTTCATCCTAGAACATCTCAGTTCCTGCGAACTTCTCACCTTTCTGCTATGCTAATCCCCTTCTCCCATTGATGAGATCTTCCTGGGGCCTCAGGTTTTGGAGAGGGACCCAGGCTGACTAACCTTCATTCCCCTCCTGGATCCACTTCTGACTTTTTAGATTTCACCACTATTACCACCCCATCCCTTACCATTTACCTTCATATTACCCTCATGTTACCTTCCTGCATTACAATGGCAGAGTCTGTCCTTTTGTTTGTATTTGGGTTCCTAAGGCTTAGGACAGTGTCTGACACACATAGTCAGTGTTTAGTGAATGCTTGTTGCCTATCTAACTGCCCCTTCCCTCTCACTATGTGTCACACTCTCCTACCAATACCTACAGCATCTGGAGAAGGTGGGATCAAGCTTAGAGATCTTGTGGTGAAGGGAAAATTGACAGCTTCTGGCTGCCCCTTCATTCTCTTTCCAGGTACAAGCACAAAACTCCTTTGGCAATGGTACAACTTGATGCTGGGCTTCTTGGAGAGCCCCCAAGCTGCTTTTCCCTCAGGTAGTTCTAATTAATCCTTGACTCCTGATATATATACCCTGGTGCATGTCACTGCTCTTCCAGGGACATGAGTGAAAAATCCAAATGTTCCCCCTCTGAAGTTGACAAGATTATGTTTTGGTCAGAGGTGGTGGTGGAGGAGAAACCGAGGCTCTTATTCTCCTTGATTTCTACCCCCAAAAGATTCCCTTTCAGGAATTTGGTTGGAGCATCTCTCTTTTGCCTTGTTCCTAGAAAGATAATTCTGGGTTTAAAACTGGTTGCTATTTTATTTAAAATCCACATGGCATAGATTAGTTTAATGGTTTTGATCGATTGGTTGACTCATTTGATAAATGTATTCTTATCTGATAAAAGTATCAGGGCTAGAATATTTTGCTCATTAGGGTGTGATTCACTGCCCCAGTTGACCCTTCCCTTATTGCGCTGGTCCTCAGACAACAGGCAGGCAATTCTTAATTGGGTTTGTCCTCACTGTCTTTCTAGCTTGACAGGACTTGTGTCCTGCTATCTGCCTTGGTGAGGCATCAGAGAAATCCTATTGTGGAAGAAACTATAGAATAACACATTGCTTCCATTTCTTCATTCGATTCTGTGGTAATTTGAAGTGAGTGATTTAAGAATCTTTAACTTGTGCTAATCTTATCTTCAGATTTTCATCTTTTAGAATCACGGCAAACACTTTTTCAGAGGAGAAGCATCCTTGCTGCGGTTCCAATTGTGTAGAGAGGCATTTTTAATTGGTCTTTTGAGTCCTTATATGGAGAAAAGAGATGAAGGCAAGCAAAGACAGGCAAAAGAATGGAAGAAGATTATTGAGCAGCAACACTCTTCCTTGAGGTCATCCTCTCCTATTGTCTTATTGCCATTTCTTGCCATATTTCATCCCTCTTCCTCCTAGAGAGCATCCATTATAGGCAAACCTACTATATAGATTTTTAACCTCTTGGCTCCCATCTACCCTTTAAAAGCACCTATCTTCCAATTCCTTCCTCCTGACCTCAGGACTTCTGTGAGGTATTCACTGCCCTAAATTGATCTCTAGGTAGTACATCCTGCTGCTGATTGGCAGGAGGTAGAGACCTTCCAGCCCACTTCACTGTGGTTTTGAAGTGGACTTAATAATAGAAAATAGTTGGCACTTATCTAACACCTTTCATTGGACCCCTTAAAGTACTTTACCAATTAACTAAACTTGAAATGCTCCAGTGAATGGAATTTTTCAGATAGCTGAAGTGAGACAAAGTCACTTTCCCAAGATCACAAGGTACATAGTTTCTGTCCGGGAAATGCGACCTGGGTTTTTTTCTTTACTCCTGTCATCTCCTCAACAAGGCTGCTTCCTAATGTACCCGGGAGAAAAGTGTGTGATTTTCAGGGAAACCTGGGGTGTCTCTGGTATGCAGGGAACTTGGACTGCACCCAGATAAATTTGGGAGGCTTTTCATTCGCATAGTTTTAATCCAATCTCACTTCTGGTATTTAGGAAGCCAGACATATAATCTCCATCTCTGTAGGGGATCTGAGCACTCCCGAATTTTGCTCTCTGCCGCTGTCTGCCTATTTTTGCCCAAAGACATAATGACTATTTTAGGTAACCTCCCACAGAGAGAAAGCCTGTGTTATGTAAATGAAATGAAGACATTCTAGATGGAATTAAGAGATGATTTTAAGTGAGGACAATTTGAGGGAGAATAGTTTAGTAATTTGGGCAGGATTTAGAACTTCCTTTACTATATTGACTCCAGTCTCAACTTCTAAGATTATTTTTATTTCTTTTTGTGAGCTGATGACCTTATTTTCTTCTTAATCAGTCTAATACCTAGTGATTTGCTTAGTACTGATAATTGGATAGAGGAATATGCTGGGTGCCTTCAAGCTTGGATTTACAAGGCAAAGTATCTTCTAGGAGTAGCTGGGATGGAGCTTGGAGGCACTTTGTGGAATGAATATTACTCTGAGATACTTTTTGGATGAACATAAAAATGTATTCTTCATTAAGTTACAAAATAGGTCTCAGCAGATGAAACTTTTCATAGAAAGTTTAAAAAATATCCACGAAAATCTATGGATTGGAGTATGTACTAACTTTTGTAAGCATGGTCCTCTCAGGAGTCACAATCTGAATGCTAATAATACATGTTACTATAGAGACACCTCTGGGGTACTGCCTCAACTCATATGGACACAATCGGTCCTCGAGATGACATGTCTAAGTCTAGGGTATATACTCCTAAAATTTCAGCTCCTGAACCCCCACTGGTGAGCTTGCCCTTAAAAATCATCCAGTATGTATAATTCTCTCAAAGTGAAGACATTTGTGAGATTGTATCTTGGGGTTAGGAGGTACACATTATCTTTCCATTAACATACAGTATACTTTCTCTGACTGCAGCACCAGTGGGAAGAAAGGACACATACATGAGCTATACTGCTAAAAAGGAACGGGTATACAGAACACTTGGCCCAGGCAATGCAGACTTCGGTCACTACAGAGCCTCAATGTCCCCTTCTTATCATGTCTTTATGTTTGCCCCACTGTGGGCAGAGTTTCTTCTGGACAGAGCTTCATATGGGTCCTCTGGGCTTCTTCTTTTCCACTGCTCAACTTCTGGTAGCCAGAACCAGCCGAGTCAGAGCTTGACTTGGAAAGCTCCATATACCTTAGAGCTGTCTCCTGCCATAACTGCTTCCTAGCAGGGCCCCTAGTGATATGGTCAAACCTTTAGCCAGTCAATGGAGAGTTGCCAACATCTTCTATTATTGTTATTATTTTTGAAGCAATCAGGGTTAAGTGACTTGCCCAGGTTCACATAGCTGTAAGTGTCTGAGGAAGCATTTAAGCTCAGATCAGGAAGATCTGACTCCAGGGCTCATGCTCTAACCACTGTCACCTATCTGCCCCCACATCATCTCTTAAAGTTCTTCTTGGACCCTGGCATCTCGATGTCTCTGTCACCTATTTCTGAACCTTTCACCATTTGGGCTGGAGGAAAATCAAAACCACCCACACACTCTCAAAAAGATTCAATTAAATTGTACTACAGTATGGATTTTAGTGGATTTCTATTACAACTAGGACAAAACACAAAATCTTTCATTTTTCATTTAAATCATTTTGTAATTTGTCTCCAAACTCTTTTTTCTTCAGAATGACTGCATACTCTTCTCCATCATCCACTCTCCATTTTAACCAAACTCTGCTTGTTCCCATTCCCCCATTCCCTACTGTCCCAATGTCCATATCTGGAATGCTGACATCTTCACTCCTACTACTATGAATTTCTGTCTCCCTTCAAGGCTTAGCTCTTGTGGGGAAAAATAACCTTTCTTCATCCCCAATTTAAAAATATTTAGCACTTATTTTTATATATAGCTTGAATTTACTTATCTGTATACTTGTTTTCCTCCAATAGACTGCAAGACTCTTGAAGGCCGAAACAATTTTATATTTTATCTTTGTTTTCCAATGCCTCTTATAGTGTTTGGTACATAGTAGGGGTTTAATTCATATGTATAAAATTGAAATACATTTTTCTAAGATCCCCAGTTTCATCTGTGTTTATACCTCTTTTACTGAGACATATTTAGTTCCCTATACATTCTTTCAGGTTGTTCTTAGGAGTTGTCATTGTGATGAACCTCCCCACAAGGCTGGTTCAGAAAACGCATTACATCAGTCAACAAGCATTTATTAAATACCTACTCTCCTTCAGGCAGATGCACTGACTCTTTCAGAGCCTTTAATCTCCAACCTTTCCAACTTTAGGGGACAGACTACAATTCATTCACTGAGTGTGGGGAGGCCAAGTAGGGCAGTGAACAAGTATGGTTTGGTCACTTAGGATCTGTGTGATTGTGGACAAGTCCCAATCTCTCTGGGCCTCATTATCCTGATTTGCAAAATGAAGGTATATTAGAACTCTTAGTTACTTTCAAGATCTAATTTGACAATTCCCCCCAGGACCCAATGTCACTTCTATGCTGTGCTGATGCCTCAGAAGAGTACAATAATGGATCCCCCCATCACAGAGTATAATAAAAAGATGATCACACATGAATTGTAGATCTGCTACCTACAGCTTGCTCTTTTAAATATACAACAAAATTACGGCAAAAATTTCTTTCTTTTCTTCTTCCCTCCCTCCCACCTAGAGATGGCCACAATTAGACACAAATAGATATATATGTAAATTTATTCTATACATGCTTCTATTTATTAGTTCTTTCTCTGGATACAGATAGCATCTTTCTTCATAGTTCCTTTCTAGTTACTTTTGGTATTTATAATAATCAAAATAGCTTATTTGCGTAGTTATTCTTAAAGCAATATTGCTGTTACTGTATGCAATGCTCTCTTGGTTTTGTTAATTTTATTCTTGATTATTTCATGCAGCTCTTTCCATGTTTTTCTGATTATTGAGCTCATTATTTCTTATAGCACAGTAGTATTCCATCACAATTATATACCACAACTTTTTCATTTGTTCACCAATTGGTGGGCATTCCTGCAATTTCTAGTTCTTTGTCATTACAAAGAGAGCCATTAAATTTTTTTTTAAAAGATAAGTTCTTTTACTTTTTCCCTAATAATCTTTGGAAGTAGATCTAGCAGTGGTATTCCTGTGTCAAAGGGTATTGGTAGTTTTATAACTTTTTGGCCATAATTCCAGTTTGCTTTCCAAAATGATTGGAGCAGCTCGCAATTCCACCAATAATGAATTAGTGTCCCAACTTTTCCACATCCTCTCCAGAATTTTTCCCTCTCTTCTTCAATTATTTTAGCCAATCTGGTATGTATAAAATGATATCTCAAGTTGTTTTAATGTGAATTTTTCTAATAAATAACGATTTAGAGTATTTTCTCATGACTGTAAGTTGTTTTGATTTCTCTAGTTTAAAAAAATCATAAGAATCTAAATGAGGGAAATCTTCATAAGATGGCTGAGTGAGAAAAAGCATAGGGCACCTTCTTCCTTCAGAACCTCCAATTCAAAAGGTGTCCCCAAATGTAGCATCAGCAAATAGAAGAGGGGCATAGAAGGAGTGAAGTTTCTGTATGCACCTTAGGAGCGCAGGGCTAACTGCTGGGAGTAGCTAGGAGCTCTCCAGCATTCTGATCTCCTTGATGCTGTCATCCCTACACATTAACCCTCATTTCCATTTCCATTCCTTCAGATATAGATGCTGTAACAGATAGAAGTTTTCCCTGCTGACCTCAGCGCCTTTATCCCTGAACAGTATTGTACTGGTGGGTGTATAAGCCACTTTGTTGGGCAGCTTAGGGAAGTTCTAAGGCTGTTGCCTCATTTTCAGCTCTTAGGTTGCCCTGATTAAATGGTACTAGTATAGATGAATTAAATTATTTCTGTGGGACATGTTTCTCCTAAGTCTTTGAAGGAATTGTCAGCTTCCCCAAGAAGAGATCTAGATTTTCTGGAAGAGTTGCCCTACAGAGACTCATTGTTGGGGGCTGTCCTTTTGCCCAGCTGTAGGTGGTCAGTAGAAAGAATGGTGCTGGCTATCAAAGTAAGCAAATAATAAAAAGAAACTTTATTTTGAAGAAATGAAAATAGTATTTCAGTATATTTCTGTTACTATCCATGAATAAACTCCCCCATTGTCTATCCTACCTACTTTCCCCTACAAGAAAAAAAAGAGAAGTCCTAGTTTTTTGGTAGTAACGATTAGAGGTGAAGGCCTGGCCTCAACGAGTGACTCAAATTCCCTTTAGGATGGAGCTCTATTTTGATATCATTTTAGAGCCTTGTCAACTCATCAGTCACAGAAAATCATGTTAGATTTCTCTCTCACAGAGCATCAATGACTTGTCTAGTTTGATCAATACATCCTAGATTTTTTCAACCAAGTTACTAAGAAAAATTCTGAATAGAATTTTTAACGATTTTACAGCATCTTGGCAGCCACATCCCTTCAATCCACACAACTGGGGACACTTCAGTCCCACCTGTGTGGAGGTTCATCCCTGCTTCAAGTTCTGGGACTGAATCTGACCCTAAACAGGGTGAATATTGAGAATCTAAGGGCAGTGCTAATTAATTTGTCATCATTACTCTTGTTGCTTCTACTGTTGTGATATTGGTAGCTCAGGTCCCCTTTGTGGAGTGCATTACATTACCTGATGTTTCTCTTTGACTTGGTTACCTGTCTTGTTAACTATTTATTTCAACATTTAGGTTCCTTGTATACCCAGTGACTGGACTCTCTATTCCTGAACTTTAATCTCCTTGTGATTATATCCCTCCTATCAATCATTTATGCCTTTCCATTGCTCACTGCCCATCTGCCTATGTTTCCACCAATCCCTTTATAGTATGTGCTTGGAGAGACACATTAGAGCTTAGGCTTGCTTTGGGTTTTACAATGATTATTTTGTATCATTTTTCTACCCCATACCTATATTCCATGTACCACTCTCTTAATTACAGATCCACTTTGAGATAGATGCCCCTATGTGCCAACCCTGGAACAACTGGCCCCCAGTTTTACTCATAGGGTTGTTGTGAAAACCAAGAAAGTAAGATACACAAAGCACTCTTTGAAGTGTTAGATACACATACACACTTAGAAGTGTTAGATACACATACACACTTAGAAGTGTTAGATACACATACATTAAATGCATTTATATATTAGTATTATTCTAACCATGGCTATACAGTCAACAAATCCATGATGAATGGAAAAAATGAATGATAAACATAAACAATGGAAGATCAGTCTTCTTGACTAACATCTCACCTTTTTTTTTAATATCATTTATTTAAGTATGCTGGCTGTTGTTCAGTTGTTTTCAATCATGTCTAATTCTTTGTGGTCCCCTTTGCAGTTTTCTTGGCAAAGATCCTGGAGTGGCCTACTATTTTTTTCTCTAGGTCATTTTATAGATGAGGAAACTGAGGCAAAAAGTGACTTACCTAGAGTCACATGGATAGTAAATGTTTGAGGCCAGATTTGAACTCAGGAAGATGCATCTTCCTTACCTGAGGCCATGCTCTATCCATTGAGCCACCCAGTTCCTACTGTAGCTTTTTCTGTCTCATCCTTTTCAGCTTTTAAAATGTTACTTCCAGTACTTCTATCTCACCTAAACAGTATTAACTAATACATTGCACTTAAGAGTGACTTCTTGTATTTAAGTCTAACCCTAACTCTAGCAATCCTCCCATTAATTCAATTTTTTGAAAACATTGTGTTAGGTATGATGACATTATTGAGGACAACGAGCTCCATGAGAGCAAAGTAATGCATATTATGTGTGAAGACAACGGAATATTGTTACAGTAAGGTCTGCTTATATTCTAGGAATCAGGTTATGATGACATGCCATTTGTTGAAAAATAATTGCATGAATACTTCTTCTCTTGCTACCAAGATTCCTGGGAGACCTGAATATATTTGACTTAATTTTTACTGAGTTCTTTTCTTGGATTTTCCTGGAGTAAGTCTCCTTCCTCATTGGGTATCCTCTATCTTTTAGAATGAACAAAGATTTACTTTCAGAAATGCTTAGTAAGCCTTTATATGTGCCAGGCACTATGCCCTGCATTGGGGATCCAAAAAAGTGATCCCTGCCCTTGAGGAGCTTATATTTTGAATATGATGAATTATTTCTTCTGCCAAAGATAGTTCAAATCAACTCTTCTTCCTTTAGGTTGTATCTGATTTGATTTTTTTTCAAGAAAAAACCAGACTATTTTTGAAATAGAACAAACAAGGTAAAATGTGGTGGCAAATTTCAAACAGCAATTAAATACTTCCCATGAATTTCTTTCTTTCTTGAGGAAGTAGTCTCTCCTCTCCTCTCCTGAGGAGCTTATTGTATTGTGTGACCCTAGACAGGGAGACATTTAGAATGGACTAGTGGAAGCTCAGTTGCTCATGGGCTCCTGGGTTTCAAGACAGAAGGGAGCTTAGAGGTCACCTAATTCAATCCCCTCAGTTTGCAGTAGAGGAACCTGGGGCCCAGAGAGGTTCAGAGATTTAGTTAATGACATGCACAAGCAGTGCCAGAAGTAGGACTTGAATCCAGGACCTATGACTCCAGTGCCCATGCTCTTTCTTCTCTCTCCTAGGGGCAAAGTGGGATACATCCAAAAAAGCACATGAAATTCACACATTTACCTATGTGAGTTTTCTCATAGGTATCCAACAAGGAAACACCTTCTAGACAAGAGTTCATCAAAAGAAATCCCCTTAAGTTGTTGAGTGTTGTATAAGAAAGAAATGTGTGTTCATCCTTCGTTGCCCAAGAAGAGCATGCCATCAGAAAAATAATGACATGACTTGTACTTGACTTTGTTTTTTTTTTTTGAGTGAGGGAGGGCTGTGCAGATCACCAGCCTCACTTCTTCTCCAGAGTCATCTGAATCCATTGACCAGATGTAATTCAGGATGACTGGAGATGACTCAGGATGAGGCAACTGGGGTTAAGTGACTTGCCCAAAGTCACACAGCTAGTGAGTGTCAAGTGTCTGAGGTGAGATTTGAACTCAGGTCCTCCTGACTCCTGCAATGGTGCTCTATCCACTGCACCACCTAGGTGCCTTTGAGAAAGAAATACTAGAAACATGAAGCTGGAGGTTTGAATGAAAAGGATCATGGAATCTTATAGGAGGAATGAAAAATTCTTCTTTTGCTCTGCTCATCATTACTATGAGCCTCTACTGCATACATATTATTATTTGCAGTTTCCTGTTCAATACATTTTCATAGAATTTTAAGCTTGGGAGGGACCTAGTGGTACCTGGTCCACCCTTGATTAAGGTGCAGGAGACTGCTTGTTCACATCCCTAATAGATGCTATCAGGTCTCAGTTTGAGCACTTTCAGTAATGGAGATCTCAGTACCTCACCTCAAAATATTAATTTCCATTTTTTAATAGCTCTAATTGTTAGAAAGAGTTTCCTTATATTGAACTAAAAACTTTCTCTCTGGAACTTAAACCCATCACATTTAAATCTGACCCCTAAAGCTACATTGAAGAAGCCTCTTCTTTCCTCCTTAATGACAGCCATGAATATATCTGAATGAGAGCTACTGTATACTTCCAAGTTATGAAAGAAGAGATGACAAAAGCAGAAGGATTACAGAAAAGGGTAGAAGTAGTAAAAGCAGTGTTAAAGGCATGGGTAAAGAAGGCGAAAAGAGTGGGATTGAGATTGGTTACAATTGTTGAAGAAAAGAAAATATAGATAGGTTATTTTAATGAAACACAGGCTATCAAGTTATTTTCTATGTTGATAGAACTGAAAAAGGAGAAAATGGACAAGAGAGTAGAGATTTTAGCTGTGCAAAAGCAAGACATTTTGAACTATCAGAAGGAAGAACTGGGTAGCCAAGGGAGGCTGTGGTAACTCTGTCCCTGGAGATTCCTCAAGATTAAAACAAATAACCCTCAGTTCTGGTGGAACTGGATGTCCTCTTCAAGATCCTCCAAGATCTATGATTGTAGGACTGTGAGGTCTTATCTGCACTCATGAGCAATGAGCTCCTGCCGAGGAACGTCCTCACTGTCTTTATACTCCCTATCCTCTCCAGCTACTTAGCAACACTGGAGGTAAAAGAGGATGGTTTTTGCCAGTGTGACTCTTACTGCCTTTTTTTTGTTTACTCAATAAATTCTGGTTTTCAAATAGGCTGTGACATTGCTTTAAATCAGAAAAAGACTAATACTTGCAGAAATAAACTATTTGAATTTACATAACATGTTTTGGAATTTTACTAGAAAATCTGGTCAGCCAAGACTTCATCTACTCAAGCATAAGAGGGTCAGGGCACAATCAGGGCTCTCTATTTACTGGCCAGTTTGCATATACAAGACTGAAGTTAAGGAGCGCCCCCGCCCCCCCCCCCACTGCTCCATGACAAAAGACTTTCCTTTTAGTCAGAGAAAAGAAATTGTATCATAGCACAAAGGATGCTTGATCACTAGGCAGAAGATCTTGGCTTGAATCCTGGATCTGTTCTTTACAGTGTTATTTATTTGACTTTGGACAAACAACTTCCCCACTCTGTGACTCCAGGTAGACATTAATGGTTCAATGTCAAAATGAAATGAGATTTCCAGTGGTGTTCCAGGACTGTGCTAGGCCTCTGATGTTTAACACTTGTTATCAGTGAATATTGAAGATAACAGAAAGTTGGAGGAAGGGTGAGGGGGATAGTTGGCTGGAGACAGAGACATAATTAAAACAATCTTCTAAGGGAAAATATTGGGCAGAAAAAAAACCTAACAAGAGTAAGACTGAGAAGGAATGGCCAGACAGAAGCTTAGATCACTGAAATGAATTCAACTTCATCACAGCAAAAGTGCTTTTTTATGCTGTTGCATAAATTACTGTGATCTTTGGACCATCGTTTAATTTACATCTTTGAATCAATGTTCAATATATAGAGTTGGTGTCTATTTTTCCATGTGAAACATATTTCAGTATCAGCCATGTTACAAAAGATTGTCATGTGGAAGAGGGATTTGCCTCCCTCTCCTTGACTTGAGAGTTCAACTAAGGCGCCCCTGTCTGTGTGGAGTCTTCCTGAGCCTCCAGCTGCTGGTCTTTTCCCACACAAATTGTCTTCTATCTATTCTGCATATGCTTTTTGAAATATTTCTTTTCCTTCCCTGATGAAATGTAAGTTCTTTTAGAACAGATTTTCATTCTCTTTGTATCCTTAGGCTTAACATAGCATTTAATGCCATGAGAAGGCATTTAATAAGTGATTGAATGTTTGATTGATTAAAGTTCTAGACAGGCAATTTAGCTTGGATATAAGGGAAAGACCTCGCTAATGGTGCCAGATGTCTCAAAGCAGACAGGGTGGTGGGTTCTCCCTCAATGGAGGTTTTCAAGCAAAGACTGATGCCCCCTTGCCTAGGATGCTGTAGATAGGAGTCTATCTTGGGGATGTGTTTGTTTGGATTTTGGCTAGACAGTCTGGGCTCCTATGATTCTTTCCTTCCCAGCTCCAAGGATGTTCCCATGAACTCCCTTAAGTTTAGAAAAATAGCCATCTTTTAAAAGTATAGTAACTTGCAAAACTAAAAATCTCTATTATCTTGAACCATGCTGGACCTGAAATTCAATCTGGCTTTCTAAAATTCTGTGGTTACATAGCACCCTCTGATGCCTCCTCTGGCCTGAAGTGCCCCCTGGCGGCTGAAATGCTCTGATTGATGTCTTCAGGGAAGAAACTTTGCCAAATGGCAGAAGAATTATTCTCCAGACCTCTGATGGAGTAATTATGATCCTCTGCTCTATTAAATTTAAATATAGATATTAAAATAAGTCTGAGAGGGGAAATTACATTAGGATGTTCATGGGCAAAATAATTCTGTGCCAGAGGGGAAGAGGGCCCAAGCTCCCATTGGACAATGCGGTGCTTTTGGTTGGCAGTGAGCAAAAGGCTTTTCCTTACCTCTTGCTGAAACCAGATCTAAGGAACCGTTTGTCAGAGTCTAGATGCTCTCTTTACAGAACGAATGAGAATAAAAGAACGTCAGGGGCTTTGGTTCTTATGTCTTGCCCCTTGCCCCTTGTCCCGGCTTCCCTTGGAGAGGGCTTTCCTTAGTTCATGTGCTCAGTCTAGGAGATAGAGAAAACAACGACTGCCTTGTGGAGCAGATCAATGGGCAACAGTATCGCAGGCTTATTTTGTCTTACATTTTGTTTCTTCTGTAGCATTTAAGGAGGAGCTTCTGGACAAGCATGTTTGTGAGCCCTGGGCCATAGCCAGACAGGTCCCAGGCTAATGCTGCTGTCACTGAACATCTCCAATTTTAGATTTAGCATGCAAGGCCCTCAATCATCATGAACATTTGATCTAACTTTATTTTCCATTCCTTGCCTATATGAATCTTTTCTTTGTTCCAGGAAATGCTTTCTGTGTAACTGAAATGAACTTTGGCTATTCCCACCTCCTTGCTTTGGCATATGGAATTCCTCCTGTTTGAAATGCCTTCTCTACTCTCTTCTGATCTGAATCTTACCAGTCTTTCTATTTAGGCAGAATATAGTTCATTCATTCATTCAATAAACATTTATGAATCTCTGTTTTCTTTTAGGGGCTGTGCCCGTTGCTGGAAATTAAGCAAAATAAAACATATAAACATTTCAAAGAGGTCCCAGTCTTGATTAGTTTTCATTTTACTAGTAAGAAGGAAAAACAGCCTCAGGATGAGGAGAGACCTGAATCTGCCTATGGCTTCTGTAATCCTGGGCAATCTTTGAGCCTTTCTGAGCCTCAGTCTGTGCATTTGTAAAATGGGGCCATGAGAGCTTGCAAGATCTACCTTGTAGAATTGTGCTTTCTACATCTTAACGTGTTCCAGGAATGCCAGCGATTATTCTTATATTCAAATCCTAGAAGCTTAGAGTTGGAGAAGGTCGCTGATCCATTGCCTCCATTGGGCACTTGGGCTGCAGGTCAATGACATGCGTTTATTAAATTCTCACTCTGTTCCAGGCATTATGCTAAGCCTTGTGCTGACATGGGAAAACAAAAAGAAGTCAAAAGTACAGGCCCTGCCCTCAAGGAGCCTGTCTTCTAATGGGGAAGGGAGCTCCAGAGGGCTGGGGCTGGGGAGGTAGACTCTGGGAAGGGATGCTGGAGCAAGGTGTGGGGAGAGGAAGCAGACCCTAAGAGTGAGTGCAAAGTCTCTGGCTCCTCTGGAAGCCTTCTTGCTTTCTGGACAGCTCCAATTGGCAGGAAGTTTTGCTTATAATGAGTTAAAATCTGCCTTGCTGCAATTTCTTCCCTTTGCTCCTAGCATAAGCCCAAGCAAAACCAATCCAACCACCCGAATGTGGGCCGTGCCTCTATATAAGGGCAGCTGTTATATCCCCTGGAGTCCCTTCTTCTCTGGGCTAAACACTCCTAGATCATTCCACTGTGCCTCCTGTGTCATGAACTCAAGGCCTTATGCCACCCTGCTCACTTTCCTCTGGACATTTTGCAATTATCACAGTCTTTTCTAAAACATAGTGCCTTGAACTTAACACAGTTCTCCAGATGGGGACAGAACAGTGTAGAACACTGAAGGGTATTTATTTACTACCTCATTCCTGGAAGCCATGTCTCCTTTAGTGTAGTCAAAGCAGTATTAGTTTTTTCAGGAAGCTATTTCACTCTGTTGAGCTTTTCTACTAAGATCCTCAGATCTTTTTCTAATTCTGGACCAGTCATGTTTCCCTCATCTTGTTCATCAATGATCATTAATGATGATGGAACTTCTCTAGTAGAAGGCCCCATGGGCCTTATTTAACAACTCAGTCAAACACTTGGGTAGAGTCAGAAGCAAGTTACCTCTATCTCCAGATGGTGCCAAACTGGGAGTGGTGGCTACTAGACTGGGTGACAGTCAGGATCCACCCAAACCTTAGGCTAGAGAGAAGACTGAATCAAACAAGATGAAATAATGTTGAGATAAATGGAGTTCTAGCTTGAAACCAAGGGCACTTTTCTTACTTTGTAGCTCCCCCTATATACACTCATACAAACACATATTTATTTGTGAAATGAAATGTTTCATTTTATCTATAATATAATATACAGTTCTATATTATGTGTTATATAATATTTGAATTACAAATAAATTATATATAATACATGTTATATATATAATATAGGAAATATACATTATATTATATATAATATTTCAATTATATGTTATTCATAATTATGTACAGTATATAATGTTTCATTTCACAAATCCTCATGAAAAAGATGGATTAAAATGCCTTAGAATTATTCAGAATCCAAGAAGACCTGTGTGCTCAGTGCGCTTGTCAGAGATCAGTGTTCTACAGACCAGATGTTGGGTCAAGCCTTTGTATCTTCATAAGGTTGGACATGACGTCTCTGACTTTAACATACTGACTGACCTTTGGAGCAGACATCCTAGTACTCCTATTGAGAGATATGATGGGTGCTAAAGAACAGAGAAGTGAAAAACCTTGTTATCTCCAATGCAATAGAACTCCCTGGCCAGTAATAAATACAGGGAAAAAGGCAGGGAAGTAAGAGTGTAAGTCTGGTTCTGGTGGACTGTCCAGCTACAAATGTCTTCCATGTCTTGAGCTTCTGCCCTTTGCCAAAGAAAAGACAACATCCTAAAGAATCTGCACGTAATACTAAGGTATCACATTTGCCACTTGCCATCTGCTGAAGCCTGATACTTGTTCCATCATCAAAGAGAGAAGCAGGCTTGGATTCATTGGAAGCTATGCCAACTGGCTGAGGAGGGTTTCATGAGCATCAGGCCAGCTGCTCCCGAGTCACTGATTGTTTCTGTTCTGTGATGAGATTGTGCTATACAACTTGGCTATCCTTACTGGGAGAGTTTCAATTAAAGAGAATCAGAAGGATCCCTATGTTCTGGACATAACCCTAAGGGCTCCTGTGACTCTCTAGCTGCATACAGATGAGGGGAGATGGATAGTTTATCTCTATAAATAAACTCCAAGCTTTCAGAGGAAATGTGCTCTCAGACTTATGGACCTGGCCCAAGCATTTGTCACTCTGCGAATGTTGTCATTTGAAAATTAAACCCTTAATTTGTTTTTGACCCTCAGGAAAGTTTACTATAGGAATTCCAATAAGAAAGGGGCACACATTGGTAAGACTGGGAACATGTATGGGGAGGGTTTAGGCGATCTAGAAATGCTCATTCAGCATAGGGATCTGTGTCTCTCAGAGATCGAAGCTTGGCCTACTGGACCCAGGATGTGTTTGTGTGGATGGGAATCCCACCCCTGGCTCCTCAAGGCTGCTCTCTGAAAGGTAGGAGGTGCCTTGAAGTTACTGGGGCCAGAGTAGAGTATTCCAGAAAATGATAGCTCCTACAGACTGTCAGGGAAAGGGCATTGAGTCTGGGATAGGAGGAGCAAGGTTTGAATCAGTACTCTCTCACCTACTAGCAATATGACCTTTGGGAATTCATTTAACTACTGAGGTTTTCATATTTCTCACCCATAAAATGAGGGTGTTGGGCTCTGATGCTCATTTAACTTTGAAACCTGTCATGAACCTATAAGCCTAGGGTGGGAAGTGGTATTTTTGTCTCAATCTAAGTCTCTATGTCTCAGGCTCAAGAAAGTTGGGTTCTAGACCTAGCGTTGCTTTGGCTAGATGTTTCCTGAGAATAACAGCTTTGTCTTTTGCTATCAGGGTCATAGAGCATGAAAGGAAATCACCTGCCTGCTACTCAGCAAGATCTCTGCTCATGGGAATAACAAGGCCCTGCTGGCTACCTTTCTGAGTACAGGGCTTCCCCTGTGTCCTGGAATGTTCTAGCAACATATTTAGAATCACTCAATCAATTAACAGTGTCTGGGGATACAAAAACAAAATGAAACAAGAGACAATATGTATATGTGTCTCTGTGTATACATACACACACACACGCACATATATATATATATATATATATATATATATATATATATATATAATGGATATAGAACTGTCTAATTTGTTTATATATATAAATATATATATATATATATATGTATATATAGATATAAAAATGACTTTTTTAAAAGAGGGAGGGCCTTACCAGCCAGGGATACCAGCAAAGGCCTCAGGTAATACCAGGCAGTTTTGATGGCCCACTTCTCAGCCCATGGTAGGGCTTGGCTCCCGCTCCCTTCCCCCTTTCCCTTTGCTGCTTCTCTATGGGCCTCCCTCCAGCCTGTGGTGGGGCACTGCTTGGCTTCTCTGCTCAGAGGCGGTCCTTGAGGGCTGTCAGCTTTGGCAGCTGCTGTCATGTGATGGGCAGAGGGCATAGGCAACAAGAATGTTTTAGCAATCTATCTTGTTCTCCCTTGGGACTCTCACAGACTCTTGAATAAAGACAGAAGGGGCTACCAATTAGCAGTTCCTTAGGATGGATTAACTTTTAATATCCATGCTAATGTGCAAGGCTGTTAGAAGATGCTTTTGGAGGCAGGAGTAGAAAATAGATCCTACAGAGAGGGGCCTGGGCAGCTCTTGGGAAGAGAGGCTTCTCCTGGGAGCACTTTGATCATTATCTGTTGGGTTAAGGCCCTTGCTCTCTGCTTCCTCACCATGTACCCTGCAGAACACAGAGCACGTTTATTTCAATGACCCTGAAGAGAGAAGTCTCTAAGGATCAGCAAGGTCTTACCCGAAGAAAGGGCAAGCAATTCAGCTTTCTTGCACCCAGATTTATTCAAATTGCAGACAAAATTTGAGTCATTCTTTAAATAATTCAAATTTATGGGGAACTAGTTACAAACAGAGAGCCAGAAAGTGACTTTTCAAATAAGAAGCTATGGGATGATTTATGAAGGCCCAGAGAAGAGCTGAGCAAGAAACCTTCTGGATTGGGCCATTCTTGACTCCAGGTGGAAACCTTGCAATGATGACCCCAGGTTTGGGAGGCACGGATGCTCTCATGCAGCAGATACTATCTCTGAAAGATATTCCAAAGGGCATCATAAGGAATGGTGGTAAATAGCTTTGTTAGTTGGCATCAGCCACTGAAGAAGTACAAGACTGGCACTAGGTGGTGGTGGAATTGATGATGATGATGAAATAGTCTGTTTCAATAGGGCAAAGGAATGCAAAACATTCAACATGAATTTCTTGATTTGCTTTGGTAGGTCTGAGATTTCAGGTTTAATTCAGGTATGTGTCCATGGTCTTGGCTGGAGATCCTCATTCCTACCGGAGCCTGGTCTAGTATACCTGAGTTTGAAATCAAGTATTTACTGATGTCAGAGACATTTGAGGTGATCCAACAGACAAGTACAACTTTTCAGGGGATTTGGGTTGGTCCAATATAGATTCGGTGGTGTGCATCAGGATAGAAGAATCTTTCTAGGATGTGGAGTTTGTCCTGGTGGTGTCTGCTAAGTCTCTGTGCCATCCAGTATGGCACCCTGATGCCTTCCTTCACAGAAAGCTCCAAATCCTACTCCCAAGAAAGAATTTGCCTTCCAGGCTGCTGAGGGGATCCAATGTAATAATGGATATCAGGAGTTTTCCAAACATGCTCTAGAGATAGAAACGATGCTTATTAAAATAATTGAAACCAA
Source organism: Bettongia penicillata ogilbyi (assembly GCA_023548195.1). NCBI lineage: Eukaryota > Metazoa > Chordata > Mammalia > Diprotodontia > Potoroidae > Bettongia > Bettongia penicillata. The sequence continues at coordinate 3,861,744 of JAJHZJ010000812.1, forward strand.
ATAAGGCTTCTTTCCTGGCAAGTCTGTAGCTGCCAGGACCCAGTGCTCCTGCAAACAAGGGACAAATATAGCAATCAAAATTACAACATTTGGAGAAGGAAGAAGGATTCTTGTTTAAGAGAATAGAATTGCTATAGAAGAGTTTCTGCTGAGTTCTTCTCCATCTGAGGTCTGCTCCATCCATAATCCATTGGTCCCAAGTTTCATGTGGGTTCTAGGCAGCAGGAGCCGATCTGAGACACAATAAACCTGATCTCCCTTAAACTTCTTCCCCGCTGAGAGGAATGGTGTGGCATGAAAACAGAATCTTCCCTCCCAACTTCCAGATATTCTGTGGTTCTGGAGAATCCCCTTCTTGCTTTTATCTTGGAGTCAGTGCAGGGGAAGGGAAGCTCCTTGAACATACAGGGTAGGGGGTGGGGAACTCCAGCTCTGTGTGAGTCTGGCTGGGATTTTTGCCAGAAACAGTGACTCTGACTGCCCAAAGTGGCCCACTAGGGGCATATAGAATGATCAACTCTCTCCCCACTCTGGCTGGCCACAGATTTGTCACCTCTATAACTGTTGCAATCTATATTTATGTGGGCTCCTTGGTTTTACTTTCCACTTTGTAATGTCTGTGCTCTATAGAGCTGTAAAACAAGACTCCACTATATTAGCTGGTAATTTTTATTTTCCAGTAGTGGACGCCATTGGGAGCAACCTGATGGACTCTGGGCAGCTTCAGCTTACAGCCTTGCAAATAGCTACTTAGAATTCTCCCCTGGGGCAGTTTACAGGCATGCTTATCTTTTTTCCATCCTAATGTTTCATATTTCTTCCTTTACAGGTGACAATTTTTTCGTATTCCAATGGTGAGGTGAGATGGGGAGGGGAGAGGTGGTAGACTGACTGCTCCAGGATTCAACACTACATTAGGTTCTATGACTATATCATATGTGTAAAAAATTTTCTCGTAAACTGTGGAATCCAAGGCTAGGGAAAGGTCAAGTAGATTTTTGTATGTCTCCTGGAATATTTTCCATTTAGCAACTTACTTGAATTATTGGGAAGGCTTTTATGGGGTGTGTCGGTCAAAGGGATGACTCCAGCCTCCTGGAATATAACCAGAGAAACTGCATCAGAGCCAAGGTAATGAGGTTTCCTTTTCTGGCTGTGGACTGCGTGTCTCTATGATTCAGCCAGGCATCATGGTTTAAAATGAGAGCATTAGGAGAAGGGTGAACCATTTGGTGCAGCCCTTGAATACTGAACAGGTAGTGAAACCTTGTCTATGTCATAAACAGAATAGCAGACTTTTCCATCAAATTTCAAGGTTTGCAAATCACTTTATATAGATCATCTCATTTGGATCCCATAAGAATTTTAGGAGATAGGGGTTATATGATCACCATTGTACAAATAAGTTAACTGAGACTCAGAGAGTTTAAATAACTTTCTCATGGCCACACAGCAAGCATCTGAGGAAGAATTCTCTAGCAATCTTTCCATTATGTCATGGTTCTTTCTTGCATTATAATCATCGAATTATGTAGACCTTACAGCACTTTATAAATGTTAGCTATCATTATCTCATTTTAAATCATCTAATTTTGATGGTTTTGGACTTTCTAGGAGAGGAGAGACCTAGATTAGGCACAACAAGAAGGAAGGGATTCTTGGTGACCCAATGGTTTGTTCAGATGTATAGACAGTTTTGAGACATTCCCAGTTGTGGGATGGAATTTCAGCTTCTATGGGTGGTCCTGAAGCTGAGCACAGGGAGTGATGAGAAAGGTAATAAATCAGAACAAGTCTTTCAAGTTATCTTGTCTCAATGGGGCCAAAAGACCAGGCATGTACCTTGGCATCACCTGCTGACCTGGGCAATTTGAATACTTCTTTACAGATACCTAATTTATAAACCTGGGGTTAGCCTGAACCACGGAAAAAGTGTAACCATTACACTAGTGAATATTGGCTGCCTTGTTTTCTTCTGTCCCCTCGCTTAATAGTATTTTTTTCAATTGCATGTAACAATAGTTTTCAAAATTCATTTTTTTTAGAGATTTTGAGTTCCAGGTTTTTCTCCCTATTTTCCTCCTCTCCTCCCTTCCCATGCAGTCTGATATAGGTTATACATGTATATACATGTACAATTATGTTAAAAATATTTCCACATTAGTCACGTTGTGAAAGAAGAATCAAAACGAAAAAGAAAAGCTGCACGAAAGAAAAAGACAAAAACAAAAATCAAAAGCTGGAAATAGTGTGTTTCAATATTAATTCAGACTCCACATTCTTTCTCTGGAAATGGAGAGCATTTTCCATCAGGAGTCTTTAGGAATTATCTTAGATCCTTGCATTGCTGAGAAGATCTAAGTCTATCAAAACTGGTCATCACACAGTGTGGCTGTTATCATGTACAATGTCTCCTGGTTCTACTCACTTCACTAAGCATCCGTTCAGTCTTTCCAGATTTTTCTGAAGCCCGCTTACTCATAATTTCTTATAACACAATAGTTTTCCATCACAATCATATACCCCTACTTGTTTAGCTATTCCCCAATGGATGGGCATCCCCTCAATTTCCAGTTCTTGGCCACCACAAAAAGAGCTGCTATAAATATTTTTGTACATGTGAGTCCTTTTCATTTTTTATGATCTCTTTGGGGTACAGACCTACTAGTATTGCTGAATCAAAAATCTGCATAGTTTTATAGCGTACTTTGCTTTCTGCTACAAAGAACTTTTGGAAAATTCTAAAAATCCACAAATATAATTTTGCTTACTTGGTGAGTTTACCCAACAATCTCATACATATAGTGGGTACTTAATAAATGCTGTTATTTGAATGGAATTATGTCACAAGGTCAATGACAGCCATGCCCCTGACAATTCCACCTTGACATGTCACTCTTCTCTAAGATATATTTAGCCAAGAGGTCCCAGGATTCCAGGTATCAAAGGTCATAGAACCTTGACAGCACTGATTTTTAACTCTGCATTTCTAATAAATTATTTTTTCCAGTTCTTAAGAAAGAAAAGTCAGTTGACACCTAGTGACAAAGAAAAAAAAGAGGTGACAAAAACCCCAGGCTTAAGCCTTCTCATTGCAAATCTCCTTAGCTCCAATTTCAGAATCTTCTTAAACTCTGATGGCGGGCCGTGCATGAAGGATAATGTGCCTTGCTGTTTGGGAGACAAGCCCTGATCTCAGTAGTAATCACCTTGGATTGCCTCCAAACAGTGTACTCATGTCTGTCTCAGCTCTGGGAACAAGGACTGCTTAGGCTGATAAAGCTTTTGGAACAGCGAAATTCTGGGATTAGCCAGTGAAGGAATGCAGCCTTTTCTCCATAGTGCTCTCACTGGCCATGACTTTTACAGTTTTCTATCTTTTGGAAAAAGCTTGATGGCCAAAGGTTAAGTTTTTAAGCAATCTTGTTATGTCACATGGTTAGAAGACAGTATTCCTGTAGGGAGAGGCCTTTTCTTTTCTTCAGATCACAGTGGTTCAAGCCCAGAGAACAGCTGAGAATTTGACTGTTGGCTTGGAGCATGAACCCTTTTCAAGGCACATGGAGGAAGAATCCTTTTTGAAGACCCGCCAGGTATCCAGGGAGTTGACTGACCTTGCCTTGCAGAGGTAGCAGTTCTCTGGTGAATACCACAGCTTTTGTAATCATGAAAATTGTTGACGGAGATGAAAAAAAATCATTATTATCATTGCTGATGCCCTACATGAATTCTTTCACTAAAGAGGTACATGCAGGTGAACCTGATATCTTGACAGCTTTGTCAGTAGAGGACAAGCCTGGGAAGGTCTTGCTTAGCAAACTGGGAAGCTTCTGCCCCTGGGTCCAAAGACTGATGAGGAGTTTGAAGGCCAGGGATTGGCCTGGTTGCCCTCAGAGAGGTTCATGACTGGAAAGCTGAGCATTGTGAATGATAGCAGTTTTGACCATGAAATTCATGAAGACCACCTACAAGGGCATATATCCAACATGACAACTCATTCAGTTGACAAGCATTTGTTAAGAGGTTGTTATGTTCCATGCACTGTGTACAGTGATGGGAATAAAAAGCCTGTTATCTGGGAACTCAAGTTCTAATGGGGGGAGATAATGGGTAAATAACAAGATGCAAACTCAAAATTGAAGCATTACCATTGGCTTTGCTGCTCTACCTTAAAGGTCACTGGACTTGAAGCCGAAACTCTCTGTATGTGTTGTCTTCCATTGTTAAAGTGGGAACTCCTGGAGAGCTGGGATGGCCTGATGTTTTTATTCATATTCCCAGTGCTTTGCACACAGTCAGCTTTTAATAAATGCATCATTTCCTTCTTTCATTCATCCAAATCATCCACCCATACAACATACATGCAGAGTGGTGGAGAGGTAATTTGAGAGGTGGGCTCTCATCTATTCAGTGTTTGTTGTTCATCCTTCAGGAAGATGACATCTAAATTTGCAAAGGAATTGCATTTAAGTGAGACTGAGAGGGACAAAGTCACCATTTTCACATTTGTCTTCCAAAATCATTGGAGTCCAGTGGCAAGACATAGGTCAGGACCACTAGCAATAGCTTCAGATGCAGTGGAAGGCTTTGGCCTTTTTAAGCTAAGGACTTTCCCAGGTCTCGGTTTCACAGATGCAACACCCATTCAGTAGTTAAGGGCTAGCTAAGAATTGAGGTGAAAGATGGCCTAGTCTGCCTTCACAACAAATCAACGTAGGAGGGGAAAACTCTCACAGTTTCTCACCAGAATAGAAACAATTGCTATTTACACTTACTCTGAACCATGAAACCCAAACAATGAGCAAGTAAGGCTTGGGCTGGGACCTAATACTGATCAATTGCATCACCAATGTGATATTCACAGTAGCAGCTATGAATATGTCAGTACAGTTTAACAGTAGCAGCTATGAATATGTCAGTACAGTTTTGAATCAGGAAATACAACAGACTCTCTGCGTGGAAGACAAAACCAAAACATTCATTCAAACACTGAAAAGCCAAATCCCTCATAGTAACAAAGAAATCTATACATGATAACAATGCAGGCCTTCCCACAAACAGGCTCACCTGAGCAAAATGCTCTTCTCTCACTCACAGTCAGCTGCCTGCTTTCTCTGTCCTTTCCAGCTCTGACCAGTCTGACCAACTTCCACTCAGCTCCACTCCAGCTCCACCTCTTCCTGTTCCACCTGGTCAGCAAGCTCCTCCCATTAGAGACTTCATTTGACTCAAACTTATGTGACTTGGGCTTCCATGTGATTTAAGTGGGTTCCATAGGCATATTAATGGGTAGGAAAGATCTTCCCATTCCATTAAAAATACATTAACAGTACATCAAGCAGTGAGAGCTAGAGTGGCTTGGGTTGGAAGACTTTAAGCAAAGACTTAATATTTTAGTATCTTTTTTGTTAGGTATGCTGGGAGAGAGGATTCCCTTCAGGTGCGAATTGGACTAGGGAATTTTGAAGTCCCTTATGACTGGAAAATCCATAATTCTTGGAAAATGTGATGGGTAAATGCACACTGGGGAGAAAAGGATTTTCCTCATTAAATCTCCAGGAGTAATGGCAGCTTCACCAACATGGTATATTATGTTTAAGGTCATGAAATATAAGCTATAAAATAAAATATATAGGAATCTACTAGTTCTCCAGGTCAATGACAGCAGGAGATTACCTCTTATCTACTCTTGGTGTTTCCCCCAGCACTGAGTTAAGCACAGTACTCTGTCCATAGTAGCCACCTAACGTTTCATTGTTGAATTGTTGCCATTGACTTGTGGTAATGCTCCACTGATTTTGCCCATCCCACATGGGCCTCATTGGAGCCAGCACAACAGGGACACATATCAGAGCAAATATTGAACCTTTCTGTAACTTTGCTACTTAGATGACTCTGTGACCTCACTGATGGGAAATGGGGATTCCTTTAAGAGAAAAGACCACAAGTCAGCTACTCCTACCCACTCCATATTTTATGTGGTATTTCTTTTCATTTGGAAAATGAAAGAGACCGAAAAGAGACAATCATGTGTGATGGATTTCTCAGGCTCCCATATCCTTCATCACTCCCGCGCTTTATAATGATCAGCTTTGAGGTTAATCAGCTGACAAATAGAAAAATAACATAGGATCATAGATTTAAATTAGGAAGAGACTGTAGAAAGTCATTGAACCTAACTCCTTCATTTAAACTGGGGCACAGAGAGTTTAAATAACTTACTCAGGGTCATAAGGATAATATGTACCAAAAGTAGATTTTGAACACATATGTTCCTAATTCCAAACCCTGGACTCTACCCACTGTGCCAACTTGTAGTTCCAACAGGGTTAGTTGTATCTGATATATATGTGTGTGTGTATGTGTATATATATGTGTGTGTATGTATATATGTGTGTGTATGTGCGTATATATCTATCTGTATATATATATACACATTTATTTACTTATTTTTAATTTACAACATTTAGTTCCACAAGCCTTTGAGTTCCAAATTTTCTCCCCCACCCTCCTCTCCCCCATTTACCCTTCCTGAAGATGGCATGCAGTCTGATATAGGCTCTCTATATACATTTGCACTATACATTTTCACATTAGTCATGTTGTAAAGAAGAATTCGAATCAATGGAATGCACTATGAGAAAGAAGAAACAAAACAAAAAAGAGAGAGAATAAATAATCTGTGTCAATCTGAATTCAGACTCCATGATTCTTTCTCTGGATGAGGTTGCATTCTCCATCATGAGTCTTTTGGAGCTGTCTTAGAACCTTGAATTGCTGAGAAAAGTTAAGTCTATCCAAGTTAGTCATCATATAATGTGGCTTTAACTAACTGTACAATGTTTTCTCCCTCACTCAGCATCAGTTCACATAAGTCATTCCAGGTTTTTCTGAAGTTCTCTTGCTCATTGTTTCTTATAACACAATAGTATTCCATTATCTTCATATACAACAGCTTGTTCAATCATTCCCCAAATGGATGGGCATCCTCTGAATTTCCAATTCTTTGCCACTACAAAAAGAGCTGCTACAAATTTTTTGTACATGTGGATCCTTTTCCTATTATATGATCTCTTTAGGATTCAGACCTAGAAGTGGTATTTTTGGATCAAAGGGTATGCATATTATTATAGCCCTTTGGGCATAGTTCCAAATTGCTCTTCAAAATGGTTGGGTCAGTTCTAATTGTATCTTTTGACATTGATGCTATATCATATTTACTAATCATAGAACTAGCTTTCATATTTCATTTTAAAAAGATTTTATGGGTTCTCTGACTCTAAGCCCAGTATTAATTCCAGTGTACTCCACTGCCAAGGTGAGCCAGATGATCAGTAACTGGAACCATGGACAGCTTCAGAGTTCCAAGTGCTATTGATTCTGGAAGTCTGTGAGAGTGTTCATAGTGCTATCGATCTAGTCCCCAGGCAAAGACCAACTTGGAGACATTTTTCAGTTAACTGGTTAAATTACCATCTCAAGTCCAAACTCAAGTCACATTTAGTGAATTGTCTTTCTGTGTTTAAAGACAATATTAAAAATAAGCCAAAGCACATTTGGGAAAGGAAGGCAGCTCTTCACATCAGCAAATCTCAAGGGACTTGGTAACTAAGCAACTTCCTCTTTTGTTTGCTCCTGTGTAGGATATAGTCCATCATACATCATTTATTAAGTGTCTAATCTTGTTTTAATGACAAAAACTAAACAGTTCTTGTCCTCAAGGAACTCACTATCCTGTAGTGGGCTAGGGGGCAGTGGCAAGGAGAGATACTCTAAATCAATATGGAATATATGTGTATACACACACTATACATGCACACACATATCTTATATGATATTGGGGTCATAGAGGACCCTAAAATTGGGTCTATCTAGGAAGGCATCGTAATACACAAGATTATTACTGGAGTTGACCCTTGAAGGAAGCTAGGGAGTTTAAAAAATGGCAGTGAGGTGGGTTGAGGGCTGAGTTTCAAGAGTGTAGGGCAGCCAGGACAAAGGCACAGTGATGAAAGATATATTTTATGTAAAGAACAGCTAATGGGCGTGTTTGACTGGAGTTTGAAGAGAGTGAGGGAGATGAAGGTGAAATAATCCTAGAAAAGTAGGAAAGAATCTTACCCTAATGTTTCTTCTAGTTTTTTGTGTCCCAGCACTCAGTACAGTGCCTGAAGCTGATCTCTTGGAGTTTGGTGAATGGGGAGAGAGAGGACCTATAATTTAGGTATACCATTCTGGCTGAACGACCATGGATGGTAGAGGAGAGAGACTTAAGGCATGGAGGAAGTGAAGTTGTGACTGCAACAATCTAAGCAAGATGTAACAAATGAGCAAATGGACTAGGCTGATGTAGGCTGATGCCTAGATACATGGCAAGACAGAGAGAGAAGAAAAGCATAATGTCAAGCCTGGTTCACTTAGACTTGAAAACCAGTTGCATGTGGAGGAGTGAGGGAGAAAAAAGGATTGAGGAGAGTTTCTAGGATGAAAATCTGGGTGACTGGAAAGATGATGGCACCTTTGACCAAAGTAGGAAAGTTTTGAAGAGACATTAGTTGGAAGGGAAAGATAATAAGTTGTCTTTTGGACAGGCTGAGTTTGAAATGCCTATGGAACATGTCGTTGGAATTCTTGCTGATTGATTGATGATTCCCCGACATCTCTCAAGGGTTACCATGACTTTTGAACAGCCAATGATACCATCAGGGTATGGCTCAGGACCTGGGGGAAACTTGCCTCTTCATGGCCCATTCTAGAGCAATAATCAAAACAAGGAAATAGTTGTTCTTCAAGGATCTGGAGTAAGAGCTAGTGGCCACTGATTGACTCAGTATTGTTAGACAATCATAGTGAAAATGATTGAGAATGCCTCACACTCCTGGAGCACTTTCAGGTTCACTTCACACTTTGCCTATATTATCACATTTAATTCTCACAACAGCCTTTGAAATGTAGGTACTATTATCTCTACTAAATAAGGAAAATGAAGCTCTGAGAAATTAAGGGGTTTTCCCAGGGTCACTCAGCTAGGAATTGTCTGTGGTGATATTGTTTTCCACCCTATTCTGTCCACTACAGAATGCCTCTGGGATCAGCTTGGGTCACAATGCATCAGTCCACTTTGGAAGGGCCAAATCTCTGATTACACCCTAAGAGGGATTTTTGATTGAAGAAATTCCTCCCACCAATGGAGATTGGTACCTACTGTCCAACTTAAAGTCTTGAAGAATTGTTGGGTATGCTTCCCCAGGACTAGGCAACCAGGTTGATTCAGATTGGATACTCCAAGGGCAGCTCTCCATTCTCTGCCACAGTGGTCTCTAAACTCATTTTAATAATTTTTGCTCAAAATCCTCACAGTTAAATGCCTGTGGCAATGGTAAAGTCTTCTTGTTGGTTGCTGCCAAATGTACTTCTCTGCATTCATTTATTGCTTTGAGTTTTAGAAAGGTCTTTATTCATAACAGCACTGTGAAATAAGTGGTGCAGGTGTTATCATTATTAGAATAATTCTAATTATTGCTATTGTTAGAAACTAGTATTAGTATAGTACCTACTATGTGCCAGACACTATGCTAAGCCCTTTACAGATATTATCTCATCTGAACCTCAGAGGTTTCAGTGATGTGCCCAGGATCTATTTGAATTCAGGTCTTTATGACTCCAGGTCCAACACTCCATCCACCTTGCCATGTAGCTCCTTCATTATTAGTCCCATTGTGCAGACAAGGACACAGAATCAGAGTGCGGCAGAGCAGGGACTCAAGTCTAGCTGAGCTGATGCCCAAGTCTGGGTTTTTCCTTGCCATTGTGCCACTTTTTCACACAAGGGACTCATGATGTCATTCCTCTGCTATGAAATCGGGCTGGAAGCATTAACAGAAATTGTGGAGTTCAATCTCTTCTGTGGGGGAGAAAGTTTGCTTAAGTCCCCTGTGGTGGATGATCTAAGCCAACATACAGAAACCATTCCAGACAGAAAGGGGACCTTTCTGATCTCTCACCAGGAGCCCTTGGTTCCACAGTGACTCCCTCACAGAGGACATGTTTTATTGAGGAAGATCTTTCTTGCTCTTCCTTGTCTGATTTCTGTGGGAAAAAGAATTCAGTCATATCAAGAAACATTTCGTGTTTCTCTTGGCTGTAGATGTTAGGCTGCTGAGGGAGTGAGAATAAAGGGCTAAGAGAAGATGATGAAGGGAAGAAGGAAAGCATTTTATAATCACTGACATAAATGATCTCCAGGAATTGCCCAGTGCTCTCAGTCAGCAGGTAGGAGGCATTTGAGTTAAACCAACTTTGGGCAGAAAAAAGATCACCACCTGAAATGATGACCCTGAAAGACTTCATAAAACAACCCTTCCTAGTTTAAACTTCAGGTCTAACTGCATTCTTTTTCATTCCTCAACATTTCCCAGGAAGGACAGCAAAGTCTTTAGGGGAGAGACATATAGTATTCTCCATCGTGTATTTTGAAGTACTTAGAGATTCTTAGAGAATATACCATGTAGGGAAAATGAGAGAAAAACAAGCCTACTGCATTCTGAAAACTCGGGGATTTATGAATTCAGAGAGAGGGCTATGGTTTTTCTGCATACAAATGGCAGCCTTTATGTTGAGCCTCTTAAGTAAATAGACTTGAGCTGAACAAGGAGGCCCAAATGCTTTTTATAACTGCCATGCTGACAAACATATCAAACTGGATTTGAATGAAACCCACATATCATTTCCACTATTTTAAGTAAAATTAATTGAGCTTTCAATGGCTTTATGATATTTCAGACAGGTTTCTGACAGGGATTTAGCAACAGATAATGCCCTGAGAGAGGATTTTTAAAGCCAACTGTCACTTGGGAAGAATGATGAGACCATCACACTGTACGTAATACAACACAAAGGGAAAGTCTCCATTCCCTAATTTGCTTCCAGCCTACCTTTCCAGCCCTTAGGTCTCGTTACTCCATTTCACATATTCTAAGTCCCAGAAAAAGTGGGCTCCTGTCTACTTCCTTTCTGTATTTCCACAGACCTAGGAATTCCTCCATACCTAGAATGCAATCCCTCCTCACTTTTGTCTTTAGAATTTGTCAAAGGTTTGAGATGTTAAGGAACTGGGGTATCTTCTCTATGTAACATAGTTATATTAAGAAAACTATACCATGAGTCATACAAAGTATATAAGGGGAAATAGAGTCCTTGTTTTTGAAAGTCATTCAACTGATTTTATATTGAGCTTTGAGGATCTGGGCCCTGGGAAGACTCAAACTCTACCTGGCAGCTTATATAGCCCACTGGGCAGAATTGCTTACTTTGTATCCCTTGGTTTCTTCTCTCTGTGGCACAGTGATGACTCACTGTTAATGAGTGTGTGAATTTGTGAAATTTCCCAACTAAATTTGGCTCTGAGCCCCTAGAACTGGCCAAAACCCATCTCCTTGAGCTGTTATAACTAATTAAGCCCTCATTGCTACATCTTGGCATATGAGAGTCAAATCTTCACAGAAACTCACCAAATGCATGCAGTTGTGTGTTTTAAAAATTTTTTACTTTATATGTGATTGATAAATAAACCATCCTTATACGATTACTAGCAAGCAATGCATAAGAAAACATCAAAGCATATGACTAGTGCTTACCAGCCTCTTTCTCGCCTATATTCCCAAAATTTCCACAAGACAGGACAACATCTTTGGCTTAGAATTTATAGCAAATCAAGTTTTAATAACATTCTTTCTTATTACTGTTCCCATTTGAGTGGATCAGAAGGGTGACAAGTGGATGTTCAACTCACTAGACGAAGAGACCAAAAGATAGAAAGATTCCCTCTCTTTGTCTCTGTCTAAATCTCCTTTCCTCCTTCCTTCCTTCTCTCTCTTCACTTCCTGTCATGAAACAACATCCAAATTTCCGCCACATCATGTGATGGCAGCCTAGTCATGGCCAAATGTTCTGCTGTCGAGTGACAAGATTAACTAATTCAACAAAATCCTAGTTGCCAAAATTCAACCATCATCTCTATACAGATGACTTTCAAATCTGTACCTCGAATTTTTGTCCCTCTCCTGAACTTCAGTGCTGGGCAGTACCTGCTGTAGGTGTATGCACATTCTGAAGTGGATGTTCCACAGAAGCCTTAAACAGAATATGCCTGAAATGGAACTCATTATTTCCATATCAACCCATCTTATTACTTCTCTATTACTGTTGAGGATGCTATTATCTTTCCAGTAGCCCAGGTTCTTAAACTTGGGATCATTCTTGTCTCCCCAGTTCCACATACCTTATTTATCCACTAAGTCAATTATGAGCATTTATTAGATACTTACCATACATTGCCAAATCTTGCTAATTCTCCATCCTCATCACCGCTTCTTTCAATGCCCCTTTCAGACCCATATCTCCTATCTGCTGGACTTTAGCAGTAGCTGCTCATTGTTCTCCATTGCTTCCATTTCTCTTCACTTTACAACAGCCTCCATGCAGACACTGAAATAAATTTCCTAAAGTATAGGTTTGTCCTCCTTACCTACTTAATAACCTTCAGTGTCTCACTATGACCTTTAAGATCGAATCCCAATGCCTTTGTTTGGGTTTTAATGTCCTTCACAGCCTTTCCCTTTCCCAACTTTGTAGTATTCTCCTACTTTATTCCCCTCCATGCATTTTATGGTCTAGCCATAGCATCTTCCTTGTTTTTCATGGATAATGTTACTCCAAAGATCTGTATGCCTTTGCACATGGTCTTACTCATCCCTGGAATGCTATTCCTCCTTTTTGAGCACCTTGCCTCTTTTAAGGCTCAATCCTTTCTGCTTCAATACTGTGAATCAGCAGGCACAGCTTTCATGGCTCAGGCTCTCACACACTCAATTGCTGCCCTTCAGAAGCAGAAGATGCTATTAATACATTCAGTTATGCCTTACAATGCTCATTAGAAAAGTTAGGTGTGACATTTTAACCTCTTCCCTCTAATTTTTGCCAATGTATTATGATGAAATTTCAGCCTCAAGCCAAATACAGTTTCTCATATGTAGGGAACCGTGGAGGTCCACAACGATTTCAGGAGCACATGATGGCCTGATAAGCCCTCTCGATTGTGCAAATGGAGCAAAGTTTGTTGGTTCAGCCCTCTGGAACCCTATACAATAACCCCAAGGTATAAAACTTGATAAGACATTCCAAGGCAGTCATGAGGACTGTATTTGTATCTTAAGGAGGAGTGGTAAAAGTAAATGTTATCACTAGCTTGTTGCGAGTATGGAACTTATGGCTGAACAGTATATAAGGCTTGTACTTGCTAATAATAAACGGAGCTTGCTACATCCCTGTCTCCCACCTCATCACTGCTTGTCTGAGGTTCGAGATATCCCGCTGGTCGGGGGTCTCTTTACTGAGCCGGCCGTTACCCCAACACTCATAGTTTTTCTTCAGAAAACAACAAAAAAACCCCAAACCCCAACAACTCTTTCCTCTAACATTTTGGGTATTGATAAACTACATTTATTACCAAATATGAGAAAAGCAGTGCTCTCAGGTCTATGTGAAAGGAGTATGCCAATAGGTTCATGGAGATGAGAGTGGATCATCTCTTTGGCGACATCCCTCTGGCATCATCTCAATGACCATGGAATGTCTCCTGACACTCAAAATACTTTGCCTTCCCTCCACTTTGGATCCAGGAGCAAACATAGTCATAGTTCTCATTTCTTCCTCAGTAATGAAAAAATGGGATGTCTGAGAGGAAATCCTATTACAACTGAAAATGAAATGCCAACTAAACAGCTCCTTACCTCTTTCTGAAGTGAATTCCCCTGGTGGGGGAGAAGTGTTGACTGGCTTAGAATGTGATGAAGGCTGTGCTCTCCCAGCCCTCTTGTCTTGCAACAATCTTGGAGTTCCCGGGTATCATATGAATAACAAGAGGCAGACACAAGGAGAAAGGTGGGGCCAAGACCTAGCCAGTTCTTGGTCCTTAGAAAATGAGTGAATGTGGGTCATAAAACAAGGGTCTCTCCCTAGTTTGAATGGGAAAAGGGTCTTATTACTGATAGATCTTGTGGTTCAGGCCATATTCCTTAATTCTTCAAGCTGTCAAGCCTGCACAGTGAGAGTATGGAAGAAAGTGACTTTTTGTCTGGGAGTTGTAGAAACCAGAGGCAGGGTAATACAGTGGTTGCAGTGTTAGACTTGAAGTCTGAAAAATCCAAATTCAAATTCAATTCAATTCAAGCAGATCAGAATTTGTAGGGTCTCCAATGTGCCAGGCACCATATTAGGTAGTGGGGATGCAAAGACAATGGTAGAGTAATCCCTGCCCCCCTGGTACTATTATTATACCAAGAGAAATAAGTCATGCAAGGCAACAAAATCTGTACAAAGCAAGTTTTGGTGGGGGTGAGGCCACTGACCATTTCCTGGAGACTCAGTCTAGGTCTCTGGGAGAAGCTTCTCTTGAGCTCAGCTTGGGATTCTATGAGACTGAGGTGAGGAAGGAAGATGTGCCTGGCATGGGGGATGAACTACACCTGCAAGGGATTTCCATCTAGAAAGATGGGTTGAAGCCAGATTATGAAGGGCTTTATAGAGAGAGGGCCAGGAGTTTATTTTTTCCCCTAAAACTACAAAACTTTCTTGAGTAGTGATGTGTCATGGCCACCCTTGCTTCTTAAAACCATTATTTAGGTAGCTTGGTGAAGGAGAGTTGGGCAGGGAGAGCAGTAAGGGTTGTTGTAATATTCTAAGAGAAATGATGATGGTGGTAGCTTTATGAGTGGAGGGTATGAAGAGCAGATAGAGGAGGCAAATATTGCAATTGAAGAGTGACCACGACATGGCAGCTTCTTGTTCATGGCAGTGGTGAGGAAGGACAATGACCCCATTGTTGTGAATTGAGTGAACTGGAAGGATGGAAGTGTGGAAGCTGGGATCAGGGAAGGGTTCCAAAAGAACAGTATTGAGCTCCATTTTGGATAGGTTGATGTTGAGATGCCTGAGGAGCATCCAGGCAAATATACGCAACAAGCATTTGGTAAACTGGGACTGGACCTCCTGAGAGAAATGAGGGCCTTCAACATGGAGGAACTGGGTCACCATTGACAAAATGCTGGACCTCTGCAGGGCTCTTTTCTTGTTGTTATCTGATAATACTGGCCAGATTGCCTGTCCCCTTAGAGGGGAAAAATCAACAGAGAGAGCTGGACCATCCATCATGAAGGTCACCTAGGTCCTATTCCACACCCCCACCCCTATCCCCACCCTCAAGTGAGCATTTTCTTCCTCTTAGTGTATCCATGGAGCTATGGGTGCTCACTCTTCCACATGCCTTCTCTTTCTCTTCTTTGTCTTATCTCAATCAACAAACATTCATTAAACTTCCACTTCTGATACATGAACTTTGGATAAAAGAGCCAGACCTGGAGTCTGAAAAGATTCATCTTCTTGAGTTCAAATCTAGCCTCGGACACTAACTATGTGACCCTGAGCAAATCACTTAATCCTGTTTGCTTCAGTTTCCTCGTCTGTAAAATGAGCTGGAGAAGGAAATGGCAAACTACTCCACTGTCTTTGCCAAGAAAACCCCCAAAGGACACACCAAGAAGTGGACAGGACTGAAAAAGGACTGAATAAAAACAAAACTGCTTTGTTGCTGGAACAATGCTAAATGCTAGTCATACAAAGAAAAACAAACAAAAACAGAGCCTGCCTTCAAGGAGATCACAGTCTAATGGAGGACAACAACTAGATCCTTACAAGCCAGATACAAGATAAGTAGGAAATAATCAGGAGAGGGAAGATACTAAAATGAAGAAGGATTGGGAAAGGGTTCCTGTAGAAAGTAGGGCTTCTACCATATGTGGGAAGTTAGGTAAGGAAGGAGATGGAGATATTTTTACAAGTTACAGCTTAGGATAAGTGTATGCCTCTGCTCATCCTGACCCCTTTAGGAAAGTAAAATTAAGTTCCAAGTGATAAAAATTCTATTCATAAATATTGATATATGTAAATTTCTTTCCTACAAATTCCAGCTGCTACAAGCTGCCATTTTCTGAGGTGGGAAGGTAGCCAATAGGTGGCAGCCATCCATGGACAGGGGACTCTTGTCAAGGTCAAGGCCACAGTCACATGTAGCCTCTACCATCTGGAGGCTGGGGTAAGCAACATAGCTCTCTTGCTTCAGATGTGTTTCTCTCTGGGTGAAAAAATAGGAAGAAGAATAAGCGTGTGCAGAATGCCTCAATTTAGCTAAAACCTACATTATTTGAACCTTATGGCAACTCTACTCTTCCCAGGTTCACTGTATCTCAATGGAAGTGTATGCATGGTGGGATTCAGAGATTCCTAGGGTTATGGATTTAGAGTTGGAAAGAACCTCAGAGGGCATCCATTCCAAACCCCTTGTTTTACAGATGAAGTCCTGGGAGTTTTAGGGACCTGCCCAAGGACAGAACCTCAAAGATATATTTGCTAAGTGCACTAATTCCCTCCATAGATAGAGGCCATGCCTCCTTTGGATGGAATGATAATTGTTTCTCTTTTACTCAGGATCTTCCCCTCCCAATTTGATTTTTTGTTTTTTGATTAAAGGGGCCATCCCTTGAGTAACTTAAAGAAGCCTATTCATTGAATGAGTGTATCTCACTCAGTGAGAATGTGATAAGACCTTAGCCCGAAAGGGCCAAGATCTCACATTGCATCCTGGGCCATCTCCAGTCATCTTGATGAATATCAGGTCACTGGACCCAGATGAATCAGGAGAAGAAAGTGAGGTTGGTGACCTTGCACAGCCCTCACTCACTCAAATCAAAGTCAGCTGCAAGTCATGGCATCAGCTTGATGTCATGGTCCTCTTCGATGACGAAGGACAAACACAACAACAAGAAGCCAGCCTTCAGGACTTGTGGTGGCCCCAAATCCCATCCTCTGAACTGAGGATGAGCCTCTTGGCACTTATCCAGACTGGCTGATGACAACGACCCAGACTGTGGCTGATTTTCTCCTAGCTTTCTGGGCAGCTGGGATGATTTACTTTTTGTCTTGGGAAATTTTCATCTTTGATTTCTTGAAATACAGCTCTGCAAAGACAGGCTTTTCAAAGTCCATTATGTTGCCAATGGAGCAATTTTAACCTCAAATTACTTGACTTTCCAGGGTGGAGGAAGAGCCAGGAGCAGGTTTGAGCTACAACTGAGGTCATCATCACTCGCCCGAGGGCCCTCCCTTGTAGGACCAGGGTCACCACATCGATCAGAGAAGACAATGCCTGACGAGGCAGAAGGAAGCAACCCCAACACCCAAGGACTGCAGCCCAGATGAACGGGCAAGGGTCCCAAGCAGACCCACTGAACTGGGGAAATGCAGGCAGGACAATATCAGCCACAACATCTCAAAGAAACAAGTGAGGGAAAAGGCTGGTGGTAAATCTGGAGACACCGCAGTGGAGCAGAACACTCACATGGGAAAGCCAAGGCGGGCACCTGCCTGGGGGAAGAAACTGGCCAGAGGGGAAATATCATAAAATAAACCTGGGATCCAGCAGCCACAGTATCTCCTCCTGGAGATGATGAGGTTGATGCATGCATTGCCAGAGCTAGCTCAATGTTTGGGAGGCTTCCAAGAAAGGTTTGGGAGAGAAGAGGTATTAGAGTGACTACCAAACTGAAGGTCTACAGAGCCATTGTTCTGACCTCATTGTTTTTTGCTTTTGAAACATGGACCGTCTACCAGCACCATGCCAGGAAACTGAATCACTTCCATTTGAACTGTCTTAGGAAGATTCTGAGGATCACCTGGCAGGATAAGGTACCAGACACTGAAGTCCTTCCTTGAGCTGAACTGCCACGTATTCAAACTATGCTTCAGAGAGCGCAATTCCAATGGATTGGCCACATTGTTGGAATGCAAAATGTAAGCTTGCCAAAAAGACTATGTTATGGAGAACTTTCAAGGAGCAGGCGATCACATGGTGATGAAAAGAAATGATACAAGCACACTCTCAAGGTCTCTCTCAAAGAACTTTGGATTTGACAGCATGGGAGACACTAGCACGGGACCACTCAGCATGGTGTGCCCCCATCAGAAAAGGTGCTGTGCTCTTTGAACAAAGTAGAATTGAGACAGCACAAGGTAAATGCAAGCTGCGCACATTTGGAATATCCACCCCAAATATTCATATGGACTATCTGTGCCCAACCTGTGATAGAGCCTTACGAACTCATATTGGTTTAATCTGCCACAGTCGCAAACACTGAAATTTCACTTTACAGTGGTGATGTCATTTTGGTCCTCTTTGAAGATGAAGGACAACAACCAAGTCTGGCTTTCAATAATTTGCCAATAATAGGCCCAACCCAAGCCTCTGTTTGGAGTGCTGTTTAGATTTCCATGGCTTAGAATCACTGTAAATAGCAATTCTTTTCTGTTCTGACTAAACTCTGAGGGTGTTCATCTCTCAGATTGATACCTTTGCGATAGTAAATTGAACTATCTTTTATTTCAACTCTTACTTAGGTCTTGGTCATTTAATCCTCAGATAAACAGAGACCTGGGATAGATCTTAATTTAAAAAGGCTGAGATCACTCATTGGATCCTGGGCCATTGACAGTCATTTGACCTTTGTCTTGTCACTGGATGTTGATGAATGGAGGAGTGATAGATGATGACTGTGCAGCTCTGCCTCCCTGACATCCAATTGCCACATGTAAGTCAAGAAGACATCAAACTAGTGATGTTACTGGTCCTCTTCAAAAATGAAAGATGAACCATTAAGTGCTACAAACCATCATCTCTCCTCTCCTTTCTCCTCCTCAAATTCACTTCTGAATGTGGCATTGCCATTAGATGGAGCTGATCTCTTGCTTGCTTCTGGGCTAGGTAGATCAAGCAGGTTATTCCTTTAGGCTACATTGGGCACCCTTGGGGTTCTTCGCTTCCAAAACTCAGGAGGTCGTAGAGTAGTCTAATCTATCTCTTATGCTCATTTATTTAGGGAGAGGAAGTATAGCAGAAACAAAAAATCAATATTTAAGGCCATGGAACAGCCTATGTAGGCATGTAAATTCTGTAGGCCTTCCTCTCCCTTCCCAGAGCCTTGCAGTGTGTCATCTCTTGATCATCACCAAGAAACAGTGTCCCTAGTCCATTATTCTCAGTTCTGCCTGCCCCCCACCCCGACTCTGGCCAATTAAAAGTCTTTTATTCATTACTATACTAAATAGGCAGAAAAGAGTCACAGGGTTCCCATGAATGCTCTGAATCCGAATTAGGTCCTTCTGTGTCATGTCTGTCAGTTCATTTCAGAAGAGGGCTTATCAAACATCCATATGGGTTGTCACCAGGGAGAGGAGCATTTCAAGCTTCAAGGACTGGGCCCCTATTGATCAGTTGCTTCATTACAAAACATTAATGTAATATCTACTAATGCATAATACTACTAATAATAATTTGCCCACTGTACATCCATTTTGGCAGGGTATATTGGGACTGAGGATGACTCATATCCCTTAATTCTCTTTTTCCGATGACCTCCTTTTGAAAGAATGAGATTAGAAATTCCTCTCAGTTTCTTTTGACTGTACCGCAGAGTGCATTTAGAGGAGAGCTATACCTACGGCTTGATGACTGGAGTTATGCCCCAGGATGCCAGAATTTAGAAAGTGCAGAGGGCACTTTTAGTCCTTTAACAAAAGAGAAACAAGTGAATATAGCCACTAGGGTGCTAGGGAGCACCATAGTGCCCAGAGCACAGGGCCTGGAGTCAGGAAGGCTGTTCGTGGAGTTCAAGTCCAGCCTCAGACACTTCCTAACTGGGTAACCCTGTACAAATCACTTCACCCTGTTTGCCTCACTTTCCTCATCTGCAAAATGACCTGGAGAAGGAAATGGCACCCATTCCTGTATCTTTGCTAAGAAACTCCCCAGTGGGGTCACAAAGAGTTGGACACACTGAAATGATCAAGCAACAACATAGCAGCAAGAAAAATAAATTAAATTACAGAGTCTGCAGAAGGGTTATCTTATCCCTAGCCAGCTGCCATCCCAACAGAGTGTGTGTGGAATCCATCTTTGAGAACCCATTTCCTGGGTTCTTTTCCCCTCCCTCCAGTAGAATTTGTTCAAAAAAGCCATCTTGAAGGCGCGTGCCCCCAGATGCCCAGTGAAACTTGCCCAGGTGCTATAAATAACCTCGTTCCAATTTGTATCAGAGGTAGGACTGCTACAAGGAGGATGGCATGAGAATTTGGAGGCAAGGTGAGTCGTCCTGGCTCCTCTGCACCTCGCCCTGCCCCGCCCCGATAACTCGATGTCTGCATGGGTCAAATGAGGGAGGTGGAGCAAGAATGGTTTCAGACTTTCCCCACACCACGCTAAAACATCTCCCTGATTTTCCTGACTGGTATAGGTTTCCTGACTGGCATTCCCTGGTTTTCATGGAGCCAAATCCAATACTTTCATGTCCTTTGTTCTGTTCTGAAAAGGGCAGGCCCAAGAGGAATTGATATATTGATTGCACTGCACACAGCACCCTTCAGCACAAGGACACATAGACATGATGACTAAATGAACAAATCAATACTTTCAAAAGGAGTCTAAACCTTCAGGGTCATTGGGAGTTCTGGCACAGGGAACTGGCCAGCAGAGTCCCAAGACCACAGGCAATCAGTTGGAGGAGAGGAGGTCATTGTGGCACACACTTTGGGTCAGGCTCCATGGAAGTCTGCAGCCGTGTTGGCTTCGAGTTCTGAGCCCTGCTTCAGTTGTGGTCACAGAAGGCCATGATCAGTAAGATTCACACACACACACACACACACACACATACACACACAAGTGTATGGAATCTAGAGACCTGAGGACACTCTTCCTCCAGCTTCCCCAACAACAACCATAAGTACTTAGGAAACACCTACTATGTG
Source organism: Bettongia penicillata ogilbyi (assembly GCA_023548195.1). NCBI lineage: Eukaryota > Metazoa > Chordata > Mammalia > Diprotodontia > Potoroidae > Bettongia > Bettongia penicillata. Next base: position 3,882,654 of record JAJHZJ010000812.1, read on the forward strand.
CCATGCATTGTGCTAAGTGTTGAGGTACAAATACCAGTGAAAGAAAGACAGTTTTTAACCTCAAGGAGCTCACATTCTAAAGGAAAGCAACAACACATAAAGGGGAGAAGGGGTTGGGGGAGGAAGAAGGTAGCTAGGTCAGGGCTATGGTGGTAAAATCCAAAGTCAGAAGTTCATTTGGGTGAGGAATGAAGAATTGCATCACCCAAGAATCCCCTTTGAGAGTCTTCCTCCTCCTTAAAATGATGAATTTGAAGTGGTCAAGCTGAGGCATCTTGAGGGTCAAGGCCATAATTTTTATCCCCTGTGTAAATAAGCTTGTTGGGATATTCATGCATAAGCACAAATAAAATGCTCAGCTGATCAACATGCTGTTCACCAATGGAGGGCGCTTGAGCTCCTTACCATTCCTTTGGTCCCATCGGACCTCAGAGCCCTTTTTCTTGGCCTGGTAGAGGCTCTTTGGATGTTCCAGAAAGTCCAGTTACCATACAGCTCAGGCCCCTGTCAATTGCCTCTGGGGCTCTGGTGCATAGCAATGTGAATCCCTGGTACATACATGCAGCCCCAGCACTGGGGTCAGGAGAATGATGTTGCCATGTTTTCTGACCTGAAAATACAGCCTTTTCTCAGAGAAAGGACATTGGACACGGGTCCAATTTCTTGTCCTAAAACTGGAACTTTCCCAGAATATCTGAACTTTCTGCTCTCAGTCAGTATAGGCCTCAAAGGAACCATTGCCTGCCCTTGTTCCTTCTTATGGACTTGGATCTTAGCAGGAGACACATCCCTTGTACACTGGGCAAAGACCCTAAGGCATCACCCAAGACCTCTGAGTGACTTCTATTATTCCAAGAAGCTTCAGAAAAAGCAGCTTTATGTTTTAAAGCTCATTCCTGCCTTTGAATAAAAAAAGGGAGCATGTTAGGTCTTATTTTTATTTTCTTATAAAATGTTCATTAAACTTATGAAATCCCAGTACTATAAGGCTCTTACATATAAAAATGGTTTTCCTTTTGAGAGAAATCAAAGGGCACATAATGTCATTTCTTAAGAATAAGATGCAAATGAGTATTGGCCCTAAATCTGCAGACCCCCTACACCAGCCTGCGTCAAGGCTGCACAACAGGGCTCTCTCTACTGTGGAACTGGTTTCCTTTGATTCCCTAGAATTTTAAAATCCAGCTGACACCTGGCAAATACATTTCTGATGTGTCATTCGAATCTCTGTTGGAGAGGAAGAAAGGGGACAAAAGCATATTTGAACAGGAAATTGTGAAAAGATGTTGATACAATGACCATGTTTAGTCTAATGATCCAAAGTGCTGGCTAGCTGGGATAGAGGTGTTCACCCGCAGTCCATGATGGCCTAAGTAGATGCTCAGCACACACCCTGGGTTTCTACCATCCCTCCATTTGTAATAAACAGGAACATGTTGCTGATTCTAGGAGAGCCAGGCTTAGGCTCTAACTAATCTTAGAAGTGTTTTCTAATTTAGAGAGTGACGTTGTTTTGATTCATGGGGGACATTTCTTATAAGAAATGAGAGGAATTAAAGATCAATTTCTCTGAGTGATATTTTTGTATCACACAATAAGAGGGATGATGGTAATAACTGATGCTTCTTTGGCCCTTTGGTTTTGCAGAGGACTTTTATGGATGGGATCTCATTTGGCATAAAGTGGATGATTGGAATTACCAACAGTAGCTAGCAATGCTTCTTTTCTTCATTATGAGGCAAGTGGTAAGGCAGTATCCTTATTTAGGAGACCTGGCTGACCAAGAAAGCCTTTGTGAGTGACCTGTCTCCCCAGGAAGCCATGGTGATATCGTGGCTCAAAGCTAACATCCAGGTTCCATCTAGTGGTGTGGCATAGGGGCACAGAAAAGCCCTTGCCTGGTCTACTGCCCTCCAGCCAGGAGACCTGGAGATTATGCCAACGGAGTTAACTCTCTATTCCTTAATAGAGTAGGGCCACTTTGATTTAAAATTTACCCATCAATCACAACAACCACATGGAGGATTCCACTGATACACAGATCTAGCAGCCTTGGTTACGGAAGAAGAGGGCTTGCTTCCAGTGCTCCAGAAGGAGGACCTCATCATGTCTGGCCTCGCTACTTCTCATGTGCCCAGAGCCTCCTTATTGGCTTCCCTGTCTCCTGACTGGAAGTTACTTGGTTGCCAAGCTGGCTCTGCCAAACTGTGAGTCTGATTGCTTCATCCTTCTAGTTAATAAACTCTAGTAAGTCCCCATTCAACCTAGTATCAGCTAGGAAGTCCATGGTGTGGTGAGAAAAGTTCTTCCCATTCCAGCCCCAACCTTCCTTTTTATACTGTGCTTTGCTCCCCTCCACATACGCTGAGGTCTGGACAAATGGGCCTCCATACCGTTCCTTAGGGCAGCTTGGTGGCACAGTGGGTGGAGCACAAAGGGCTTAGAGTCAGGAAGTCCTGAGTTCAAATCCCACCTTGTACAGTGACTACCTATGTTCTCATGGACATTTCCCTTAACCTCTCTGGCTCCATCCATTTCCTCCTCTGCAAAATGCAGTTAATGATGGCACCCATTTTGTGGGGTTGTTGTGGAGAGCAAATGAATTAACATATGGGGAAAGCTTGGAAAAGCTGGAAGTCCCACATAAACGCTTGCTATTTTTATTGTTAGACAACCTATTGGATAAAGAGGCTAAGGAGAAGGAAGGGGGAGGATGGCTCTTAAGACCAGCCTGGGGGAGGGGGAGAATGTTAGCATCCATGACAAAAACAAGGGCTTGGGAGGAAGAACAGATTTAGAGGTAGAAAATAATTAGTATTGGTTGAGTCGCATTTCCTATGCCTTCCAGACATCCAGGAAATATATCTTTCAGGCACTTGGTAATGAGAGTTATGTTTGTGTGAATCAATCCGTCAGTTAACTAACACTGATTAATGTTTGGCTTGCTATGTGCCAGGCTAATCTCTCAGAATACAAAGACAGGCAAAGACGGTGCCTGCTCTCAAGGGGCTCGCAGGCTAATGAGGGAGACAAAGTCTAAGCAGGATATAGAGAGAAGCCAGAGAAATGAGGTCCTGGAGATAAGTCGGGAAGGCAGGAGGATGAAAGGGAGGCTTTTTGAAGAGGGTGGACTTGCATCTGGGGCTTTAAAGAAGGTTAGGGATAACAGGAGATGGAGATGAGGAGGGGCAGAATTCCAGACGTGGGACAGACAGTCAGTGAACATGCCCCCAACATGGAGGATCTTGTGAGAAAAACTGCAAAGAAGCAGATGTCAACGGAATGCAGAATGTGGGCTGGGGAAGGGGAGTGAAGTGAAGAAGAGTGGAAAAGTAGCAAGGCACCAGTTCGTGACAGCGCTTGCCACAGGAAGGACTTTATGTTTGATCCCGGAGGCCATAGGGAACCACTGACGTTTATTGGGTGTGGGGATAATACGGTCAAACCTGTGACTGAGGAGGGCCAATCTGAAGGCTGAATGGAGGATAGAAAGTTGTGGGAAGAGATTTGAGATAGGGAGACCTATGCTACCCCTCGCTCATCGTTGTACATGGATTCTGCCAAAGTGTCCCTCCAAGTCTGCACTTTCACACAGATACCCGTGTATTATCTCTCCCGGTTTGTGCCTTGACTCAGACATTTGCAGACCATAGCTCAAAATCAGGGCTCATAAATGGACTCCAGTGAATTGGCCCTATTGGTACGTTAGTACTTGTAGGGACTGAAATAGGACAGGTGCAAAGTGCTTTGGCCATGGTGATGACAGCACCAGAAGAGAGATTTCCCAAAGGTAGAATGAGCAGGACTGGGCAGTAGATTGCCTATGGAGTGGGGGATGGGGCAGCTGCTCCACAGTGTTACCTTAATTATATATTAATACACATATTTTCAGCTTTTATATGAGGGCCTAGGGTCAAGGATATGGATTGGATCTGAGTTTTCACTGGAGTAAATAGCCCCAGAGAACCCTTTCTACCAACGCAAGTTGGCACTTTCCTTGCCAATTCTAGTCCTCAAGAGATGCCCAGACCACTGAGAGCTTATGGGAAGTGATCAGCCCAGCTCAAACAGCCAGTATGCATCCGAAGTGGGCTGTAGACCCAGAGGACAGCTCTCTGCCTGCTTTTCCATGCTGTTGTCATGTACATGTCCTACATACAGACATATGACCAAACTGCTCCTGGACTTCCATCAATTCTTCCCCATTAGATAGATGAGGCAGAGCATGCAAATTTGTTCATTTTTAAAAGAAAAGTTGAACTAATAATGGGATTAATAAATCTCTGATTAAATATTAGAGAAAGAAACAACTGTAAGAAGTTTGATGGAAAATTGCAAATAGAAATTTAAGAGGAAATATTATGCTACAAAACTAATTTGCATAGTCATTAGAAGTTGAATTCTAGAAAAAAAGTCCTTTAGGTAGTTTGGAGGAAGTTATGAAAATGTGACCCCTCTCTCTCTGCTTTGACCTAAACAGGGAATCCATGACCCCCTCTTCAGAGAGCAGCTGAATGAAAAAGAGTTGATATCAAATCCAGTCCATCCATTCTTAGTACAAACTGGCAGTCAATCCATTACTTCAGTCTATTCAGAGCCCTTTCAAGGTAAGGAGACCAAAAGAAGCAGAGGTATAAACTGCCTGCCCTCAGGGAGATGGTTTGGGAGGTTGGATGTGTTTTCACATCTTGCAGTCAAGCTTTAGGAGTTGAAGATATACTAGAAAACCCACCCACTGGTGGTGTAGTGGAAATTCTCTTTGTCCCCAGGTTTGGAGGACAAGAGGGAACATAAAGGATGTGCTGTCATGCTGCACACAGGGTCAAACGGCCCATCTTTGGAGGAGAAGAGAGCTGAAATATTCTTAAAGGTCACATGCCATCTCTTCAGACCATTTAAGGCTCCTGAAATGCCACTCTGAAGGAAAATAACTACCTCTCTAGAATAGCCGTTCCATTAGAGAGCTGGCTCACATCAGACCAGAGATAAATGGGAGCACAGAAAATTGATTTTACCCTCGTGTGGTAAGTGTGGTCAAATGTGAGAGGCCAGCGCATCAGACAAGTTTCGAAGGGATGGCCAGAGCAAGAAATAAACAGCTTCATTCCTGGGCTGATGGGCCCAGCTCGGGGAAGGCTGAGGCCAGTTTTGATTTAACATGTGGCCCCAAAGACTCCCCCACTCACAGCTCATTTTTCTCTTTCTCAATAACTTTAACCCTGACATGTCTGCAGCTGCGCTACCCCTCCCTCATCATTGTACATGGATTCTGCCAAAGTATCCCTCCAAGTCTGAACTTTCACACAGATTCCTGTGTATTATCTCTCCCGGTTTGTGCCTTGACTCAGACATTTGCAGACCATAGCCTTAAATCAGGGCTCATGAATGAACTCCAGTGAATCGGCCCCATTGATATGTCAGTACTTGTCCATGGATTGTGGCAGATGATCTCCCTCAATCAGGCTCCTACAGAATGCCTGAAAGTCACCTGACTTGTGGGTGACCTCCTAGGCCTGGGGAAACCTTCGGAGAGTATTTCCAGGGAATTCCCCAACAGCACTATCAGTCCTGTGACTGCATGGATGGGTGTGGGCCCAGTGGAGGGCCAGACCACAGGTCTCTCCACTTTCCCTTTGGCTCCTTTGCCTTGTATTTTCCTGGCAAGTCTGATCCTGCAGGTCTGAGCCCAGCTGCTGTGTCCCCAGTGTTTCAGACCTCACTGTGCATGAGTAGTATCAGGCATGATTAATGAAGCCCAGCTTTCTCCTGGCCATCCCCTTCTTCTAGCACTAAAGAGTCTCCAGGGAAGTGGAAACCAGGCTGATGACATTTGGAGAAGCCCCAGGGCACTCATGGCTGCCTAATCACAGAGGCACTGCCAATATGTTTTTCCTCTTATAGCAAAGAGTCGGTGACCAAGATAGCAGCCTCCCAGCACATGTCATCAGAACAAGGGAGTTCTTGGGAGCCAAGGGAGGCCAGACCAAATGGAAGGCATTAGGTGACTCCATCCCCTCCACTCCCCTGGGAATTCTCCTTTCCTCTCCCCACCCTTTCCCCCCTCTCAGTTGGGTGTTTTAGGCATTGCCTGTATATGCACTTGTTCTGTACTCAAATGCTTCACACACAAACACATTGTCGATTGTAATCAGTGTAAGTGATACGTAGAGACAGGATCGGCCGATAGAGCATTTGGAGAAGTCGTTTCCTGGGCACCCTCCATTCCTAGAAACCCACTGCAATGCCTTGTGTTTTATTTCTATTCCAAAGTTTGTGTCGGAGAGTAGGGTGGGTGCAGAGAACATTCTTCTATGTGTCAGGAAATCTGGTTATTGAGTTTGCATCTGTGACATATGCTGCCTTTATGGTTTTGGGATACACTTCATCTCCCCCAGCCTCCTTTTCTTAACTTGCCTCATTTTTGAGGCAATTGGGCACAATGAGTCCTGAGTTGTCTCAAACTCTGTATTTATTCTCCATATTTATGAATTAATTGTGTGCCTTCATAGCCTTCAATGAGCAAATGGAAATGGAAACGGAAAAGAATCTGCCCCTGGTAGGATTTCTCTCCGAGTATCTTTTTTTATCGACTATCAACAGCAGTGCCAGAGACCATTGTTTGTTCTGATGACAAAAGTCTCCTACACTGTGTCTTTTGACCTCATCCATGTAGAGTGCATTAAATTCCCCATTCCAAACATTTCTGGCATGAGCACAGGGCTGTGCTCTTTTACCAACGCCAGCAGCTTTGGCTGCTTACCTTCGGAGGACTCCCCTCCGCTCTTCATTAAAAGCAGATGAAAATAAGTGACCCTTTTGTAAGCACTCATTCTTCCTATTCCTTTGTGACTGATCAATGATTTCACTAGATAGGGAACTCCTTGGTGTGAAAATTCCCTCTCACAATGAAAACTGATACTTTCTATGAAATTTATCTCTTTAAAGAGAGTCAAGGGCTGAGAAATGAAGGGACGTGGCCAGAGTTACTGAGCAAATACTCTTCAGAGGATAAATCTGAACCCAGCTCTTCCTGGCACTGTGCCTGATTTGATCAAACCTTCAGAAGGGTGAGGGGGGAAGTAAGCCCTTATGTAACACCTACTATGTGCCAGGCATCATGCTAAACTCATTACAAGTATCTTATTCAATCCTCACAACAATCAGGTGAGGGAAGGATTGGTATTATCCCATTTTACAGTAGAGGAAACAATGGTTAACTGACTTGTCCAAGGTCACACAGCCAGCAAGTTTTTAAGGCTAGATTTCAACTCTGGTCTTCCTGACTCCATGCTCAGTGCTCTAGTCACTGAGCTTCCCAGTTACAGGTTTTTTTCTTAGAATGAGAAGCATAATTTGGAGGAAAAGGGTTTTCATCTTCTACTAAAACTTGGTGGTGCTTGTGAAGATGAGAGGAAATGATAGTGAGAAGCCAATAGAGAGTGAAAAGTAAATGCAGCACAATGACACACCATCTCTTGGGCTTTGCCACAAAAGGCCCATGAGTCCTTCTGGTATCATTTAGCTTCTCTACATCCATTTTTGATGAAGATATTTTAAAATATGTTATTTATGTCCCTGACCTCTTAAATGGGAGCTCCTGAACTCCAGGTGAGACTTCATGGCTGAGGCTGCTTCTGGATGCAGTTAGACCCTCCCTCTCTTATTAGAGGCCTTAAGGTAAGGGCTGGACATCATTGATTGAGTAGATTATAGTAAGGATTTCTTTTGGGGAGTGTTGAGGTGGAGGATGTTGACATGTTTTCCAACCTAGAAATTCTATGATCTTCATACATCATAGTGATATCCTCAGAGGCTGGAGTGGATAGAACCATTTAATTTCATATTTACTTATCACAGATTTAATTCTCATGTGTACTTTTAATTCTCATGTCTACTTTTAAGAGTTGTTCTGTCTCCACTTTTTTTGGCTATGTGGAGGTAGAAAGAGGGGGGTAGGGAGGGAGGGAGAAAGAAGGAAGATAGATTGAGAGTAGATAGATACTTCCAAAGACCTTTGGGAGGAGCTGGGTGTCTGGCGATCAAAGGATATATCTAGATGTCCAATCTATGGGTACAGAGGGGTCATGTTTTGACTTGGACTACTCTTTATCTATTCTAATCCAATGCTCAGTATGGTTTATTATGTGAAACTGGGTTGGGGGTGTTTGACAATTTGAAGGGAAGTGAGGGAGCGTGTAGGGATGTAAGTGATTTTATGGTGGGCACATATATTACCTTAATGTGATGTCAGAACCCAGCTGTATGTCTGTAGATTAACCCAATGGATCAGTGGCAAAGATGAGTCCTCAGGATATTGAATAAGACACAGTAAGCTTGGCATAGTGATCGCTCATGGTGATATTGTATGCGTCCTCTCTTGTATCTTCACTGTAATTTCTATCAGTGTAGGCTTATCTCATATTTAATTCTTTCCTGGGGCCCCTATGATGTGCAATAAATGTTTCTGGAGCCAAGTGGAAGTTAGTTCTAAGTTTCTCATAGCAGGTGACCCATTCTCAAGGTCACATGTGAATACTAAGAGGGCAGGCCAATTTCTAGGAAAGATGCCAAACCTGTAATTTCACCCTATGTAATGCCTGCCTTCTGAGCTGTTCCACTGATGCAGGCAGCAGCTGGCACATATCCTGATAGTCAGCATTGATGGGGCATTTCCTCCCTTGCATGGCACATCAGATGCCCATGGTGGCTTCACAGGAGAGTGACACCTTGGAAATGAGTAAGGCAGCATCTGTTAAATAGTTCAGAATTAAAAAAGTGAAATAGTTAAACATCAATCTGCTCATTAATTCAGCTGAATAGAGCCTATCTATGACTCTGGCTTTGAATGGAGATAAATCCATGTCTTATAATTGCTTGAAATCCATTCTCAGTTTAATGGATACTTAGAACGACACAGGACAAGAATATCATTTCCGTTATGCGTCTTTCCATTTACCAAGGATTAGGAAATCAAGATCTGCAATGAAGACAGCTGAAAGCTATTTTTTGGAGTGGTTTTTAAAAATGCATGTGTGTATGTGTGTGTGTGTGTGTGTGTGTGTGTGTGTGTGTGTGCGGGTGTGCATATGTGGGTGTACCAGAAACAACATCTTGTGAATGGTGATGGACATCTCTCACAGGTTTAGCTTTGGTTGGGATAAACCTTAGTGAGTTCAGATGCTGATTCAGAGCTTTTCCCCAAAGCTATTCATCATGAAAATTGGACTGAACATTGCACAAGCTCAGCTCTTAGTGTTTTTTTTTTTGCCTCAATAATTTCTTGGTTTTAGGTACCTCCAAAATAATGATTCTTTCCCATGGCAGAAACAGCTTTAAAAGGGGAAAAGCATTCACAAATTAAAGTGTTATTATTCCTAATGTGGTCAACTTGATAAAGTTTCCTTTAACCATTCTTAACATGAGCTGCATATTGATGGGCTGAGATTTAAGAACCTCAGTGGGAAAATACTCCAGGTGCAATTGATCTATCAATCAGTATTTATTGAGGGCCTACTATGTGCCAGACCCTGTGCTAAATGCTAGTGTAAACAGTGAGGCCACCATTATAAGAAGATCCCATCAGGGATGAAATAGGATACCCAATGATTCAGGTATATGTTGAGTGTGGCCTTGTTGGCTCACAGGTTCATAGGTCCCCTCAGGGGAAGAGTTTGCAGAGGTAAGTTTCTAAAGTTCTGTAAGATTTCAATAACACTAAATCCTATGAGTCAGAGGAAATGGTGATGAGGGCAGGTTTGTTTGGTCCTTGGGGCATTGTCCTTGAATGCTTTCAGAGGGAGGAATCTTCCCTTATTTGGAAGTCACCAAGTGGGTGAGTAGAAAATTATAGGTGGGAAGTGAAAGTTTTTTTTTCTTTTTTTTTTTTTTTTTTTAACAATAATTGAAAGAGATGGAGAAGGCAACGGAGATAGAAGAACAAATAGGAAAATAGGTATGGGGTATTGTTGTTGAGAGGAAAAAAAACTCTTGAAATCATGGGCCCATTTTGCATTGATATTTTCAAGGCTCCAAGTTGATTTGGGTAACTGAGGACTAGCACACATACCAAACATATCCAGCAATCTCAGAGAATCATTGACTTTTTATTTCTTATATCAATTGGACTATCCATTTTCTTTATTCCCCTATTTTTATTTTGCTTAATATTAGAATTCAATAGCTAGAGGAGAATGGGTTCTTATGCCTCTTATAAATGTGATGAGATCATTGGGAGTTGTATTGATTAGACCACACAAAGAACATTTACTACCAAGGTCAACTAATAACTACCAATTACCGGGCATTTGGAGTAAATAATGAGCTGCTGTCATCATTCCCATAAATGGAAGTTGTATTGGGATTTTATTTAATACTTCCCTTGCTATGCCTCTCCGACATTGCCACTGTAGCCACAATAATCTTGGAAGAATGAAAGACAGTGGTGCTGGCCCCATGCTCTTTGAAATACCGCTCAGAGGTCATGTAAAGTGAATCCTGCACAGAGATCACCACTCTCTTATCTGCCCTCTGAAATTCATGAGAAAATGACATGTTAATTTATGTTGAGTACAAATGAAGAAAAACGTTTTGAATAGCTCAGAGAGGGCAATAATCTATTAAAATCCTGTTGTGGAAAAAAATTAAAAAGGTGTCATCAACTCAGCAATTTATTTATTCAAAGACAGTGTCTAAATGAGCCCCAGCTGACACCAGAGGCATTCCACTACATATTTTAATGTCATATCATATTTACTGGCATTCTTATCCTATAAACAGTATATTTGCATCACATTAGTGACAAATATTCTGCTAATACCCCAGGAAAATTGCTACTAGATTCTTTCATGGCTTATTGATGGTTTATGTTTCTGGGTTAGGTATAGGCTCTTGTAGCAGTGTTCATCAGTCAGAGGATACCTCAGCATTTGCCCCTAAATGGAAGAGGTTCAACTTCCCAGGAGGTAGACCCTTTGTTCTAAGCAGCAAGGACATCTTGCCAGCTACTGGGCATCTTATTGAGCTGACCATATCATTAATCTATAGACTTTCTCCAGGCATGACCTAAAGAAAGGGTCTTACTATTTCTCTTTCTTTAAAACTTTTTTTGTTTTTTCTTTGCCTAAACTTCCCCCACATTCCTCCTCTTGCCTCTCTCAGAGAACAACCCCACAAAACAAAGGGGCTTTTTAAGAGGGAAAACCAAAATGAGTAAAGCTCTTTCCAATACACTGAAAACAAAATCTGACAGTACAACAGTCAGTGTTCTATGCTTGTGTTTCCCCCTACCCTCACCTCTCTGAAGTAGTGATAGGACGTGTCTTCTCGTATCTCTTCTTTGGATGAAGTCTTGGTCTTTGTAATGCCGAAGCATTCATTTTCAGTTTTGTTTCATGGTAGTTTATTCTTTCTGTTTACTTGTTGCAGATACTGCACCGCTTGTTTTCCTGCCTTCGCTTACCTCACTAGATGTTCCAGCAAGCCCTCCTGTGCTTCTCTGTATTCATCATAATCAGTTCTTCCAACTCAGTAATATTTCATTTCATTCATTTATCATAATTTCTTTAGCCATTACCCAACCAATGGGCATACTTTTCCAGTTAACATTTCCTCCTCCAACCAATGCTTCAAACCTACTTACAGAAAGCAAGGGTTTCTACTCCTCTGCAAGGATACTCTTGATGAAATGAGATACCTTTACCCAGTGCTGCCCTCTCTGTTGGCATGTTCACAATATATAACAGACTTTGGAGAAGGGTATTGTACCAGTGAAGCAGCTAGATGGTTCAGTAGCTAGAGCACTTGGTCTGGAGTCAGGAGAGTCTGAGTTCAAATTTGACTTTAGACACATACTAGCTGTGTGACCCTGGCAAATCAGTTAGCCTCTATTTGCTGTAATCCACTGTAGAAGGAAGTGGCAAACCACTTCAGTATCTTTGCCAAGAAAACTCTATTGACAGCATGTTCCACAGGGTCACAGAAGGTCAGACATGACTGAATGACTGGACAACCACTACCTCCCCCCCACTACTACCACCACCATCATCACCACAACATAGTCCCCTTATAGTAATTCCTGCTCATCTGCCTGTCTATTGCTTGAATGATTTCCACCTCAAAACTGTAGACAAAAGATTTTGACTTCTGATTCAAAGACTGTTCCTGAAGACTTCTAGACCCATGTGGTCGCTTGCTTTTTATGTGAAGGAAAATGATGAGGGGAGCATCTAATGGACTGTAGGAGCAGCCCCATCAGCTTCATGAGATTGGAAGATGTGACCTTTGTTTCGATGTATTTCAGGGGCCCCTCCTCAAAGAGTATAAATGCCAGCTGGTATTTGCTGAGAGGATACAGAGCCTCCCTGGGGTTAGCTGCCTAAGGCTCAAGAGGATGGAGTTTATTAGAGGAGCTGACCCTCCCAGCATCTTCAAAAGTAGACTGAAAGAGCAGCTAATTGTCTCAGACTTCCTTTTCACCTTCTTCCATTCAGAAGATGTAGAAGTTCACAGCATAGACGAGCTCTGGGAGTGGGGATGGGATGGATAGAAGACTTTCTGATCTTCATAGGAACTGCCCCTAGCTGTCTTAGGGCAGAAGCCTATAGGAATAGCATGGGCTTACAAGACACAGAATGAGAGATCATGGCAGTGGACTTTCCAAACTCATGATACGGGAAAATGTCCTGGCCTGGAGAGATTTCCTGCAGAAGCAAATGGAAGAAGAAACCATGTGCATGATTACTTGACCTGAGAAGGCAGTTTTCATCTTGGTGGTTGGTTGTCTTTTAGGTAACCCAAGTTTGGGAGTTCTGAAGTTACAGAGAAGGAAATTCCCAGAATCATCTTCTTTTTTTTTTTCAAAAAAATTATTTATTTATTTAACTTTTTACATTCATTTTCACAAAATTTTGGGTTACAAATTTTCTCCCCATTTATCCCCTCCCCCCACCCCAATACAACAAGCATTCTAATTTTCCCCGTCACCAATCTGCCCTCTCTTCTATCATCCCTCCCTTCTCTTGTCCCCATCTTCTCTTTTGTCCTGTAGGGCCAGATGACTTTCTATTCCCCATTAACTGTATTTCTTATTTCCTAGTAGCAAGAACAATGCTCAACAGTTGTTCCTAAAACTTTGATTTCCAAATTATCCCCATCCCTCCCTTCCCACCCATTCCCTTTGGGAAGGCAGGCAATTCAATATAGGCCATATCTGTGCAGTTTTGCAAAGGACTTTGATAACAGTCGTGTTGTATAAGACTAACTGTATTTCCCTCCATCCTATTCTGCCCCCCATTGTTTCTATTCTGTCTTTTGATCCTGTCCCTCACCGAGTGTTGACCTCAAATTGCTCCCTTCTTCCATTGCCCTCCCTTCCATGATCCCTCCCTCCCTGCTTATCTTCTTCTTCCCCATTTTTCTGTACTGTAACATAGGTTTTCATACCAAAATGAGTGTGCATTTTACTCCTTCCTTTAGTCGAATGTGATGAAGGTAAACTTCATGTTTTTTTCTCAGCTCTCCTCTTTTTCCCTCCACTAAAAAGTTTCCCGCTTGCCTCTTGAATGAGATATAATTAACCCCATTCCATTTCACCCTCTTTCCTCCCACTACATTTCTCTCTCACCATTTGCCATAATTTCTTTTAAGATATGGTCCCATCCTATTCAATTCACTCTGTGCTCTCTCTATCTGTGTGCCTGCTTGTGTGTATGTGTGTGTGCGTGCACATCTGTGTGTGGTCCCACCAACTACCCAGATACTGAAAAGTTTTAAGAGTTACAAATATTGTCTTTCCATGTAGGAATGTAAACAGTTCACTTTTGGTAAGTCCCTTATGACTTCCCTTTGCTGTTTACTATTTCATGCTTCTTCTCATTCTTGTGTTTGAAAGTCAAATTTTCTTTTCAGCTCTGGTCTTTTCATCAAGAATGCTTGAAAGTCCTCTGTTTCATTGAAAGACCATATTTTCCCCTGAAGTATTATATTCAGTTTTGCTGGGTAGGTGATTCTTGGTTTGAGTCCTAGTTCCTTTGACTTCTGGAATATCCTATTCCACGCCCTTTGATCCCTTAATGCAGAAGCTGCTAGACCTTGTGTTATCCTGATTGTATTTCCACAATACTGGAATTGTTTCTTTCTAGCTGCTTGCAATATTTTCTCCTTGATCTGGGAATTCTGGAATTTGGCCACAATGTTCCTAGGAGTTTCTCTTTTTGAATCTCTTTCAGGCGGTGATCGATGGATTCCTTCAATACTTATTTTGCCCTCTGGTTCTAGAATGTCAGGGCAGTTTTCCTTGATAATTTCATGGAAGATTATGTCTAGGCTCTTTTTTTGATCATGGCTTTCAGGTAGTCCCATAATTTTTAAATTGTCTCTCCTGGATCTATTTTCCAGGTCAGTTGTTTTTCCAATGAGATATTTCACATTCTCTTCCATTTTTTCATTCTTTTGGTTTTGTTTTATGATTTCTTGGTTTATCATAAAGTCATTAGACTCCATCTGTTCCATTCTAATCTTGAGAGAACTATTTTCTTCAGTGAGCTTTTGAACCTCTTTTTCCATTTGGCTAATTTTGCTTTTGAAAGCATTTTTCTCCTCATTGGCTTTTTGAACCTCTTTTGCCAATTGAATTAGTCTATTTTTCAAGGTGTGATTTTCTTCAGCATTTTGTTGGGTCTCCTTTAGCAAGGTATTGACCCGTTTTTCATGCTTTTCTTGCATCTCTCTCATTTTTCTTCCCAGTTTTTCCTCCACCTGTCTAACTTGATTTTCAAAATCCTTTTTGAGCTCTTCCATGGCCTGAGCCCACCGGACATCCACCTTGGATGTCTGGGATAGAGAAGCCCCGACCTCCATGTCTTTCTCTCATGGCAGGCATTGTACTTCATTATCAGAAATGAAGGGGGGAAGGAACATCTCTTCCCTAATAAAGTAGCTCTCTGTGTCTTATTCTGCTTCCTTTTTCTGGGCATTTTCCCAGCCAGTTACCTGTCTTCTGAGATTCCTCTCTTCCCCTGCCTAGATCTGCCCAGCTAGTGCTTGGGGTCTGAGATTCAAATGCTGCTTCCCAGCCTCAGGGCTATCCATGGTGGGAGCAGCTGCTATTCAATGTGAGCTTAAGTTCTGGTGCTGGGGTGGGGGCAGGGCCGCCTCCCAGGCTCAGCTCCCTCAGGGGGTTCATGCAGAGACCTGAACTTCTGCCTGCTGCTCTGGGAGTCCAGGGCCACCACTGTTGCCTCTGCCGCTGCCTCTGCCACTCCCTCTGCTGCTGCCTCCTGAGGGGGCCCGAGCCACGGAGACACCCCGCTCCCCTCTTGGCCAGCCCAGATGTCTCTCTCACTGACCTGGAGCGTCTGTGGGCAGAGGGACCTTCCCGGCCGCTGGAGATTCCGTCCCTAAAGCCTGCTCGGATCTGCTCCTCTGGGGCCATGGCCAGGGCAGCGCTGGGGTGGGCTCTGCTTTCTGGGGTGCAACGGACCCCTGGGGACGGCTCTCCAGGGCTCTCTGGAACGGAAATCTCTTCCACTGTGTTTCTGTGTGCCTTGCAATGATCCAGAATTTGTGGGAAGTTCTTCTTACAGGAAATTTATGGGCTGTGGATTCGGAGCTAGCATACGTGAGTCTTTCTACTCTGCCATCTTGGCTCCTCCCCCCAGAACCTTCTTAAAGAAAGATTATGGGGATTTAGAAAAGTCTTACTTGAAGAGGAAGGCCAGAGAAATATTCAGATACTATAGGTCCAATGAAAAGGGTACTGCTTATCAGACAAGCATGAAAATGTTTTCATTTCTGGAAACAGTCTGTTCTGCAGGGTAGAATCCAGAGTCTTAATTGAACAGTAGAAGGCTTTGTGGGAAAGAGGAACTTAGTGGATTGGACAAAGGTGTCCAGATAGCAAACTCAACTCAGCTCCCTTCTTGGGAAAACTAATGAGCTATGTGGATGCCATGTCTAGGCCTGGCATAAAGTAAGTGCTTAAGAATGGGTTGTTGATTGATACATTGTGAGATATGGGGTACAGTAAAGATGATAGAGAAAAGGAAAGATGATAGAGAAAAGACTGAAGAAAATAACACCTTAAAAACCAGAATAGGCCAAATGGTAAAAAAAAAAAAAGATATAAAAGCAATGAAAGATAAGAATTTCTTGAAAAGCAGAATTGGCCAAAAGGAAGATGTACAAAAATTCACTGAAAAAAATTCTTTAAAAATAGAATCAAGCAAATGAAAAAGGAGGTCAAAAAGTTCTATGAACCTTAAAAATTAGATGACTCCATGAGACATCAAGAAGCAATCAAATTTTTTAAAATAGAAAAATGTGAAATATTTCTTTGGATAAACAACTGAACTGGAAAATACATTGAGGAAAGATAATGCAAGAATTATCATACTGTCTGAAAGCCATGGTCAAAAACAAAGCCTAGATATTATCTTTAAAGAAATTATCAAGAAAATCTGCTCTGATATCCTAGAATCAGAGGGTAAAATAGAAACTGAAAGCATACATTGATCACCTTGTGAAAGAGGTCTCAAAATGAAAACCCCTAGGAATATTACAGCCACATTCCAGAACTCTCAAGTAAAGGAGAGAATATTGCCAGCAACTAGAAAGAAACAATTAAAGTATCAAGGGAGGGAGGCAGAGAATTTGCAACTCAAAATTAAAAAAAAAGTTAAAAAAATTGTTTCTATATGTAATTGGGGAAAAATAAAATATTAAATAAAAATTTAAAAAAATCAGTAGCAATCTAGAATGTGTTTTTCAATAAATGCGCTTTGATTACTTCACTTGAAAACTTACTATTCATATCTTTTGATCACTTATCCACTGGGAAATGGTTCTAATTTTTGAAAATTTGATTTATTTCTTCATATATTTGGGAAATGAGACCTTTATCAGAGAAACTTGTCACAGTTTTTTTTTTAGTTATGATTGCTAACTGTATTTCCCTCCATCCTCTTCTTCCCAAGTATTCTATTCTCTCTTTCCTTTCACCCTGTCCCTCCTCAAAAGTGTTTTGATTCTGTCTGCTATCTCCCCTGATCTGCCCTCCCTTCTATCACAACACCCCCCCCCCCTTCCTTATTCCCTTCCTCTCCTACTTTCCTATACGATAAGGTAGATTTCTATACCCAATTGAGTCTGCATATAGCTCCATCTTTGAGCTAATTCCAATGAGGGTAAGTTTCACATGCTCTCCATGATCCCCCACTTTCCCTTACATTGTAAAGATTTTCTTGTCTCTTATGTGAGATAATTTACCTCATCATTCTTCTTTCTCATCCTTTAGTTTTATTATTATTATTTTTAGATATGGTCCCTACATAGTCAACTCACACTTGTGCCTTCTGTCTATACATTCCTTCTAACTGTCCTAAGAATGATAAAGTTCTTATGAATTACAAGTATCATCTTCCCATGTAGGAATTTAGAGTTTAATCTTACTAAGGACCTTATTATTTCCCTTTCCTGTTTTCCTTTTTATGCTATTCATAAGCTACTTTATGCTTGAAAGTGAAATTTTCTATTCAGCTCTGGTCTTTTCATCAAGAATGTTTGAAAGTCCTCTATTTCATTGAATGACCCCCCTCACCACCCAACCAAAGGATTATGCTCAATTTTACTAGGGAGGTTTCTTAGTTGTAATCCTAGCTCCTTCGTACTCTGGAATACTATATTTCAAGGTCTCTGATCATTTAATGTAGAAACTGCTAAACCTTGTATTATCCTGACCATGGCTTTACAATACTTGAATTTTTTTCTTGGCAGTTTGCAATATTTTCTCCCTGACCTGGGAGCTCTGGAATTTGTCTATACTGTTCCTGAGAGTTTTTGTTTTGAGGTCTCTTTCAAGAGATGCTCAGTAGATCCTTTCAAATTCCATTTTCCCCCTTTCATTCCAGAATATAAAGACAGTTTTCCTTGATAACTTTTTGACACGATGTCTAGGCTCTTTTTTTTGATTGTAGCTTTCTGCAGTCCAATAATTTTTGAATTATCTGTCCTATATCTATTTTCCTAGTCAGTTGTTTTTCCTATGAGATATTTCACATTGTCTTTTTTTTTCATTCTTTTGGTTTTGTTTTATTGTTTCTAGATTTTTCACAATTTCCTTAGCTTCCATTTACTCAATTTTGATTTTTAAAGTACTTCCTTTTCCATTTGACCAATTCTACTTTTTAAGGAGGTTCTTTTTGTCAGTGAAGTTTTGTGCCTCTTTTTCCATTTGGTTAATTCTGCTTATTAAGGAGTGCTCTTCAATGAACTTTTGCATATTTTTTTTAATTTGACCCATTCTGCTTTTCAAGGCTTTCTTCTCCTCATTGACTTTTTACACCTTTTTAACCACTTGGCCCAGTCTGTTTTTTAAGGTGTTATTTTCTTCAGTATTTGGCCTCCTTTGCCAAAATGTTAACTCGTTTTTCATGATTTTCTTGCATGACTTTAATTTTTCTTCCCATTTTTTCCTCTACTTCTCTTACTTGACTTCCAAAATCCTTTTTAAGCTCTTCCATGACCTGAGACCAATTCATGCTTTTCTTGGAGGCTTGGATGTAGGTGTTTTGATTTTGTTTTTTGTTTGTATTTTGATTTTTCTTAATACAATAGTAACTTTCTGTAGCCAGAATATTTTCCTATTGCTTGTTCATTTCCCAGCTTGTTTCTTGACTTTTTGCTTTTTATTGTAGCAAGGCTCTGCTTCCAGGGTGGAGGGCACACAGTCTCAAACTTGAGGGCTTTTGTGCAGCTGCTTTCCAAGATTCTTCCAGGGACTTGTAAGTTCTCAGTTCTTTCCAGGTGGTGTGATCTAAGGAGAGGTGTTTACTAATCTCATGGCCTGTGCTCTGGTCTGTGAGTGACCACAGGCACTGCTTTCTATCTTGGAACTGTGATGAAGGTCCCTACTCCCCTATGGTTGCAAGGTCTGATATGCTACTGCTCCTCCTCATTCTCAGACAGCCACCTAGGACAGCAACCCTGATCAGGCAACACCTGTCAGTTTGTGATATCATTTTCAGTTGAATCGTGTGAACAACAAAGAATCTGGTCTGCTTTTACTTTTTGAATTTACTTGGGAAATGCAAAGTTACATAGCAAATCCTAAGAAAAGTAGCAAATATATTGGAGTCAAAGAAGGATTCATCATTGTGTAGGTAGTGTGGCTCCTTGAACTCAAAAATACAAAAAAAAACTTGAGTTAGTGCAGGTGTTAAGTGATAGGGTCCAGGTCAGGGTCATGCCAGTGTCAGAGGAGACAAGGGACTGTATACAGAGTTGAGAGAGTTTGGAGGAGTCATATAGCTCTGGATTTCAAACATTATTTTAGTATGATTTTCCTCAGTTTTTCAGTCATTTTATGCTTTAAATTACTTAGTGGATCTAGAACAAGTGCTGGTTCATTTGTTTCTTTACTTTGATTGGCATGTAGATCAGCATGTCCTGATAGAAAAATGACAGGTGCATATTTAAACATCATGTTGTAGCCAGCCTGGCTACATTTTGAGCAGTTTACCTCCATGTTGGCTTTAGAGAGATGATGTTTTCAGCTCCTTACATATAAAGTTCGTGATTTGTGTTGGGGTGAGTGATGTATGCACTGATAAGGTGACAGCCTTTTGCAGTATGAGATCAAGGAGCAGTTGTTCAATTGAGAGCTCACTGCAAGGGAATGAGGCCAAAAGTGCTTTGCCCTCCCACTTGGGGCCAGCTCCTTTGTTCATTTGTCAGCATACTACGAATCCAGTCATGAAGTGTTGTGTTGGGTGAGAAATTAAATTATCATGCAATTATAGCAACAGAATTTTCATTAAAAGCTGGGAAATGATGTTTTTATCCAGTTTCCAGACACTTTCATATTTCTATTTGCCCAGAAATGGACAGTTCCTTCCTTGATGATGTAACTTATAGAGAGCCTTTTCATAGTCTGAAGGGGAAGAGCATTCGAATTCTGTTCTAACTCCAAAGGTTAGAACAAAGGAACCCTCCCAAGGTCCAACTCAGCACTAAGAAGGAGAAAGCTTTCCCTTGGCCTCATAGCTTATCATGAGACACTTGCTGGATCAATTCCCTTTCATTCACTCTTATACAATTTTTTTCTCATTTACTTGTAGATTAGTTTAATTTTCTTTATCTGCTGCTTAAAGACAGTTCATCTCCAAATCCTTCAGAATTCAACAACTTGACTTCCTGTGATGGAAAAAGAAATGCTTGTGCCACTCTGGTTGATAAGGGCCATGCCACTTTCTTCTTTCAGGCAGCTCTTCTATTTCACTACCGTGGGAGAAATTGGTATCAGGAAGTAATGGATTCCATGAGTATCTTGTTCAAGCCTCTTGTAATCTAGAGGCAAAATGCTCAGGCCACTATTCAGAGGATTTTTTTTTTTATTTTGATGAGCTTAAAAGCAGACTGGGAGATGGTTTACATTAGAGTGAATGATTTTGCAAATGACTGTCAAACGTTATGTGCAAACGCTACTTTTCTCAAATTCGACATACGTGGTTGAAGTCATGCAATACCATGAAATGCTGAAGGAAACCTGAGCAGTAGTGGAAACCAAAGTAACACAGCACTGTATGCCTTGCCATTCTAGATTCCTTCTATCTATGTATTTAAATGCCAAGCTTCTAATGAGAGTGGACAGAAGGCTGTGCTCCCAGCCAGTATGGGGCAAAAATACCAAGGTAGAGTGGAGAGAGTGCCCTTTTCACAGTAGATGCTTAGTGCTTGTTGACTTGGCTAAGGAGGCATTGGATTGAGTTGAAAATGCCTCATTCAAATGCTGATGGAGCAGTAAAAATGGGGGGCTCTGTCTTGGCTGGTTTGTATTGGATGTTCTTCCAAACTGAAAACCAAATGTTGTTACTTTGCTGCCATTTCTCCAAAGACTTCTTGTGCTTGGAAACCTTTAGCACCAGGCATTTCAGAAGACTGGAGCCTCTGAGAATCTTGTAGATTGTAAAAGTCATATTGGTTGGGCCCAATTCTGTAGTTTCTTCCAGTGTCTTTGTAAACAGAGACTCTTGTCATCACTTTCATTTTATAACATTGGCTTTAGGTTACTTTTCACCAGGGGATGGCATTAGATTATTTCCTTAGAGGAAACATATGTACACTGTCAAAAATCACGGGCTTGTAAGATACAGAATTTGTCAACAGTGCACAGCTTTTTTTAGTTGTCATTCTGTTGGGTTCCTGAGTTGAATTGGTGAGTCCTTCTCTAACTGTCATTGTCTAAGATCAATGTCATTTTTTGTCACAGGCTTGATGAGTTACCACGGGTGAATGGCGTGTGATGGAAGCTCTGAATACACTAAGCTGACATAGTTCTTGGGTGTTCTGGTGTGTCAAGGGAAGTGACTACATCAATATTTCAAAAAAATCCATATTCTTGTAGTGTAGCCATTCCCTCTATCAATATAGGCTACAAGCTTTCCCTGCCTCTACTGATATTCCTGAGCATTGCTGTAGCCTAGAAGATTTAGTATTTTTGGCTGATGAGGTCTCTGACCTATCAAGGCTGATCCTGGGATGCCAGTCCATGAGCTAATCAATCATCTAACTGTGTCTAGTCTGGAAGAAGTTATCAGATGGAGCTCAGGGGAATGTCCTTCAGAACTCTGGGTCACTTAGACACCACAGTAAGTCATCCATTATACATTGGGTGGATAGACTGGCTACCTGTCCCTTCTTTAAAAAGAATCATTTAGAATCAAGTAGGATAAGTGCATGTATAATTATGAAATAATATAGTAATCAGCTTCAGGTGGGGTAGGGGAAAAGTCCTTGAAATGTTCTCCTGTTAAGTCAGCTACAGCTTCTTAGCAAATTCTTAAGACAAATATGCTTTAAGGATGAATCTGTAAATATCAGGAGAATAATAGGATCATCTGCAATGTACAGCCCAGGTTCTGACAAGAACAAATCACTGTAGACATCTGAACAGATCTCCTTTTAATAGAGTTACAGAATTAATGCAGCAAAGGAATAAAACAAAGCCTGCCCAGTTGGGTTCTGGAAAAGGGCTGAATACAGAGTGTGAAGAAATTTGACTTGTGCAATTAGATGGGATGAAGAGTGGGCATGGTTGGGAAAGGGCTTTAGAAGCCATAAATAAAGCATCTTCAGCAATCAGGTGTCACTGAAGTGAGGCATAAAGCAGAAGAGGTGGGGCTTAAGAGTCAAGGTCAAGAACATTCTTTTAACTTTTTGGTGAATGACAAAACTGGAAGAAAATTGTGACAATCATATTTGTTAGTCAGAAACTGCATGTGTGGAACAAATGAGTTGTTGAATAAGTAAATAAATCCCCTGGAATACTGTGTATATGTGGTGTGCATGTGCGTGCGTGCGTGTGTGCGCGTGTGTGTGTGTGTGTGTGTGTATGGTCACAGTGCAAATGAGATGATGGATAGGAAAGTATTTGTCCACTTGAAAGCACCATGTATAGGTAATGTGCTATTCCTATTTATTACTGAAGCTTGCTAGGCATCCTCAGATGTCTGCCACCCATGACTCCATCTGTAAAGAATCTTACTTTTATTTGAACTCTGAAAAGAACATCTTCCAAGACTGTGGTAAATTTGTTTGGGAAGCTTCCATTTCCCTGTTTTATTCCTTACTTGATGTCGATGATCAGAAACTTGTTGAACTTATGCTGCATCAATAAAGGAATCATATATGACCTTCACTTATGCCTTCTTGGAGGGGAGACTGAATTTGGTTCTTCTGATTCTAACTAAGGAATAATGAACACAGTAGGATCTTATATTCTCTACATTTTGTTAAGTTGTGTGTCACCTGTGGAAAATAATTTGCAAAACCTACTTTTTTCCAAATCTTATTTTTAGCAAGGATACCATCAAAGTATTCAGAGATAGGTTTAATAAACTTTTTTTTCTTTTTTAAAACAAGAGATGAGAACAAAGGCATATTGATTGATATATACTGATAGCTTATTGCTTGCCTGGGGGGAGGGTAGTAGTTTTCCTTCTTTGAGTGTGATTGTTTTTATTCTTTTAGAAGTTCTCCCTCCCTGGCAATATCTTGAAAATTAATCCCCAGTTGGCTGTCTCCTGCCTGGGTGCCCTGGTTCCTACCTGATTTGGCTGCTCATTTTTGCTTCAATTTCTTGGGTTTAATTTGAACTTCCTTCCATAATGCCTGAGTAAACAACTGAAGAGTTAAGATTCTGATATGGTAGTTCCATTGTCATCATTTCGGAGAGGCAGTATGGAGGAGCAGAAAACGTGTAGTACTTGGAAGAAGGAAGTCCTGGGTTTGAACTCCCCCTCACTAGTTGTGTGCCTTTAGCCAGTTACTTAAACCTATCCAATCTCAGTTTACTCATCTGTAAATATCGATCATCTTCACAGGATTATTATGAAGATCAATGAACAGGTGTGTAAAATATTTTGTAAGGCTTAAAGTATATATAAATGTTAGATACTATTATTACTGATGAGTAGATTGCTTTAGAATTGCAAAGTTGATTTCAATTTCTATCTATGAACTGTCTTTTTCTCAGTTTAATGTATAGATGCTCTTGGGATGACCTGGCTTAGTTGCATCGTGTGTGTGTGTGTGTGTGTGTGTGTGTGTGTATATATATATATATGATATGCCTTCTGTGGACTTGTTTCCCTCTCCATAAAGTTTTTTTCCTGCTTTATGAGATAATTCTTCTGTAGGCTACCCTCATTCCTTTAGCCTTATTAAACTAATGAGAAAATTGATTTAGAGCTGGACAGGAGCTTAAAAGTCATATTAACCAACCCTGAGACCAAGAGATATTTAATGACTTGCCCAAAGTGATGCAGATAATAAGTGATGAAAATTGGGATTTGATTCTCTGAATAGGTTTAGTTGAACAAGAAGGTGTGAATCAATCAAGAAGCATTTATTAAGTCCTTACTATGTATTGGGTGGGAGTCAAATTTCAGAGTTTTCACTGGGGTAGTTCTTTCGACATCCCTTTGTCCTAGCCAAACGTAGGGATTAAGTTCCCTTGAAGACCTTAATACTCCTTGTAGACCCAGTAGTTGCAATTCAGCGCTCTCGTTATTTTGTGATCCCTTGTCAGGGTAGGTCTTTCTTCTCAGACTATGAAGAGCAGAGGAAAGTGTGCTCTGCATGAAGCCAGAGGATCTGAGTTTGAATCTTGGCTTGGCCACTGATTATCTGTGAGACATTGGACAAATTACTTCTCTCTCTGGGAATCACTGCCCTCTTTTATAAAATAATCAAGTTAGACTCAGTGACTGCTAGGGGTCCTTCTAGTGCTAGGTCTATGATCATTGAGGAACTATTAAAATACAAAGAGGCGAATGACAGAATGTTGAGACAAAGAAATGGGCTGACATCTGTGTTTTCCATCACTCTGAAAACATTTTTTTTTCACTTCTTAAGATTCTCACAGTAACAAAACTGAAAATAATTCAAACATTTCACTGGCAAAGAGAAAAAGCCTAGTTATGTTAAGATGGTTTCTAATGGAAGGCCAAAGGAGGTCATTTAAGGGCTATGTATTGTGGTGGATTGAGGGAAGCTGGGTCTTGAAGTTCTCTCTCTGCTTTTTATGAACACAATGCAGCATACAGGAGTCACCTTCCAGGTCTCGCCCAATGTGAACTCTTTGTGAATGACATCCATTTTACTAATGTGTGGTGTCTCAGAATAGTGACTCAGTAGGAATCATGATGAAAACAAGAGCCCAGAGCTTTTGAAAGCACTTAGAAATGACTCAAGATATTGTGGATTGTTATAGACAAGGCAGAGCCATTAGGGTGCCCACATTTTTTGGGGGGAGAGGAAATCTGCTATGTTTCAGGAGTGACAATAGCTTTCCTTTTTTTCAAAAGATTCTTTTCCCAAAGTTTTTCTTGGGCTCCCTGAAGTGAACAGTTGTGCCTAGTGGTTTTTCTAGCCAACCAAAAGAAAGAGCATGAGAAGACTTCTTGCAGCACTTGCACCAAGACCACTTCGTCAAGATAGCTAGTGCTCCAGGACCTTCCCAGAGGACTCTCAGAAACGTCTGGCTGTCCATTAGTGCATTCCCCTTGTAAGGAACAGGTGCAATGTTCTCTTCTCTTGGCTTTATTTAGGGACACTGGCACCAGAATCCAAAGATGAATCAGCTCCTCTGGAAAGCAGTCAGTAAATCTGGACTGAGCAAGTAGAGACAGTGACCTTTTTAAATATTCATAGGCCCTCGGTGCCCCTGTAGACTTGGGAATCTGCTTGCTTTGCTTTTTCTTGATTTATTAAAGAGTCAGGTTCCTATGGTTTGGTCAAGTACTGTGAGATCAGGGGGAAAGTAAGTGAAAGACCTTAAAAAATGGGAAGAGACCCCTCACTACCAATATGAGAGCTGTGGTATTTAAGGAAGTTTCTATCTCTGGCCAGCCATTTGGAAGAGCCTTGTGCATTTCAGATGAGTCATATATTGTTTAGAACAAGGTTTTGGAGGTTAGAGACCTCTGAGAAGAGTCTGACCTAGTAAATAAGACATTGGGACTTGGTTACCTGTCTTTCAAAGACTCCTCAAGATCGAATGAGTATCCCTGGCTTATTTAAATAACACTAAGAAGGAATTTCTGGCATTGGTCAAGAATAGCATTCTCAAAATGTTGTTTCTAAACGTTGATTGTTCTGATTCAGAAGAATGATTGGTCAAAGGTACGTGTGATCCAGGGACAACCAGAGGTTACAGGAGCCCCCATTTTAATCCACCGTGGATGAAGAATTTCTGGGATAGTCCTTTCCAAATACCGACTTTCACAGAAACTCCTGGGCTGAACAGTCTATGTTCAGATCTTGAATGGCCAATCCAGGAATAGATAATGCTTCCACCAAGCTATGTAGACAGAACACCAGTCCAGTAGTTAGTAGGATCTGAATTCTAATCCAAGTATTAGATATTAACTAATTGGGTAAACCTGGACAAATCATTTAACTTTTATTTGCCTTAGTTTCCTCATCTGTAAAATGGGGTAGTAAAATCTACTTGCCTGTGTTATGGTGAGGGTCAAGTGAGATAATAGATGTAAAGCACTCAGCTCAGTGCCTGTTATATAAAGCACTATATAAATATTAGCCATCATTTTTTAAATCCTTCGTGGAGATCCTGAGTTCAGTCTTGTTGGAAAGCAGTCTCACTGACCACCTTCCTATAGGAGCACTCAGATTCAAAGCATGCCAGAAAGTTGGTCTTTCCTCTTTTATGCCCATCTGTCATGTGGGTGTTGGTACCCCTACGAATTCTCAGGCAGTTGGCTGAATTGATTCAAAATTTCCTTTTCCTCTCCAATATCAGGATCTGGATCAACCATGAAGTCTGTATACTTCATGTAAACTGTAGTTCAGGCTCGAGGACACAATCACAGAAACTCCGTGTTGAAAGGGATCTCAAAGGACATTGAGTCAAACTTGTGCGTATGAGCAGATGTCTCTTAGCTGCACTCCCAGCTGCTACTCATCCAGCATCCAGCTGAAGAACATACCACCTCCCAAGGCAGCCCATCACAGCTTTGGACAGCTCTCTAAAGCAGAGTTTGCTTCTTGTTGAACCCAAATCTGTTTGTCTGGCTCCTACTTCTGTCCTATGTGTTCAGGAAGAACAAACAAGTCTCTACCATGTGACTGCTAGTCTGTCACATACTTAAGAATGCTCATGTTTTATCTTCAGGATAAACACAATATTTTTTTCAATATATTTTTTTACAGAATGACTTATTTTCTCACCATCCTGGCCTCCCTTCTTTTGAGATTCCATTTAATCAATACCTTCCACAAAATGTGGTACCCCAAGCTCAGTGTAATCATCCAGATATGGTATAAACAGGTCAGATACAGGCCTAGCATGAAAATCTCCCTCATTCTGGGCAATCTGCTTCTATCAATGTTGCCTAAGATATCATGAGCTTTTTTTGATTGTCAGCTCACACTGTTGACTCACATGGAGTTTTCTGTTGACTTTCTCCTCCATTCAGATTTTTTACATATTGTCTATCCATACTTTCCCCATTCTGATCTTCTGCAGTTGATTTTTGACATTTTTGACAAATGTAAAATTTGGAAAATCTTACATTTACTGAATTGTGTATTTGACTCATTGTTCAGTCCTTTGAGAACTTTTTGAGATTTGAAGTGAATAGTACATTAGAATTTTTGGTTCTCTTTACTCCTGTGGCATTGCTCCTGTTTGATTTAACACCAAGACCTGTGATCCACCACTGGGAAAAAGGAAACATTGTCAGTGACTTTACTGAAAATCCCACAGGAAAAGAAATCCGTAGATGTTCACTGAACTGGGCTCTGGATTTTTATTTTATTTTATTTTTTAAAATTTATTTAACTTTTTACATTCATTTTCACAAAATTTTGGATTCCAATTTTTTCTCCCCTTTTATCCCCTCCCTCACCCCAATACACTGAGCAATCTAATTTTCCCTATCTCCAATCTGCCCTCTCTTCTGTCATCCCTCCCTTCTCTTGTCCACATCTTCTCTTTTGTCCTGTAGGGCCAGATGACTTTCCATTCCTCATTAACTGTATGTCTTATTTCCTAGTAGCAACAACAATACTCAACAGTTGTTCCTAAAACTTGAGTTCCAAATTCTCCCCATCCCTCCCTCCCTACCCATTCCCTTTGGGAAGGTAGGCAATTCAATATAGGCCCTATCTGTGTAGTTTTGCAAATGACTTCCATAATAGTCATGTTGTATAAGACTAACTGAATTACCCTCCATCCTATCCTGCCCCTCATTGTTTCTATTTTGTCTTTTGATCCTGTCCCTCCCTGAGTGTTGACTTCAAATTGCTCCCTCCTCCCATTGCCCTCCCTTCCATCATTCCCACCCCTTGCTTATCTCCTTCTCCCCCACTTTCCTGTACTGTAAGATAGGTTTTCATACCAAAATGAGTGTGCATTTTATTCCTTCCTTTAGTCAAATGTGATGAGGGTAAACTTCTTGTTTTTTTTTTTCTCAGCTCTCCTCTTTCCCCCTCCACTAAAAGGTCTGCTGCTTGCCTCTTAAATGACATATAATTTGCCCCATTCCATTTCACCCTCTTTCCTCCCCCTTCCTTTCTCTCTCACCATTTACCTTAATTTCTTTTAAGATATGGTCCCATCCTATTCAATTCACTCTGTGCTCTCTGTCTCTGTATGTGCGTGCATGTGTGTATGTGTGTGTGCGTGCATGCGTATACATGTGTGTGTGATCCCACCAACTACCCAGATACTGAAAAGTTTTAAGAGTTACAAATATTGTCTTTCCATGTAGGAATGTAAACAGTTCACTTTTGGTAAGTCCCTTATGACTTCTCTTTGCTGTTTACTTTTTCATGCTTCTTCTCATTCTTGTGTTTGAAAGTCAAATTTTCTTTTCAGCTCTGGTCTTTTCATCAAGAATGCTTGAAAGTCCTCTGTTTCATTGAAAGACCATAATTTCCCCTGAAGTATTATACTCAGTTTTGCTGGGTAGGTGATTCTTGGTTTGAGTCCTAGTTCCTTTGACTTCTGGAATATCCTATTCCACGCCCTTTGATCCCTTAATGTAGAAGCTGCTAGATCTTGAGTTATCCTGATTTTATTTCTCCAATACTGGAATTGTTTCTTAATAGCTCCTTGCAAGATTTTCTCCTTCTGCTGGGAGTTCTGGAATTTGGCCACAACGTTCCTAGGAGTTTCTCTTTTTGGATCTCTTTGAGGTGGTGATCGATGGATTCTTTCAATACTTATTTTGCCCTCTGGTTGTATAATGTCAGGGCAGTTTTCCTCGATAATTTCATGGAAGATGATGTCTAGGCTCTTTTTTTGATCATGACTTTCAGGTAGTCCCATAATTTTTAAATTGTCTCTCCTGGATCTATTTTCCAGGTCAGTTGTTTTTCCCATGAGCTATTTCACATTCTCTTCCATTTTTTCATTCTTTTGGTTTTATTTGGTGATTTCTTGGTTTCTCAGGAAGTCATTAGCCTCCATCTGTTCCATTCTAATTTTGAGAGAACTATTCTCTTCAGTGAGCTTTTGAACCTCTTTTTCCATTTGGCTAATTCTACTTTTGAAAGCATTCTTCTCCTTATTGGCTTTTTGAACCTCTTTTGCCAATTGAGTGAGCCTATTTTTCAAGGTGTTATTTTCTTCAGCATTTTTTTGGGTCTCCTTTACCAAGGTATTGACCCATTTTTCATATTTTTCTTGCATCTCTCTCATTTCTCTCCCCAGTCTTTCCTCCACCTGTCTAACTTGCTTTTAAAAATCCTTTTTTGAGCTTTTCCAAGGCCTGAGCCCATCTGGCATCCCCCTGGGATGTCTGGGGTACTGAGGCCCCGCCCTCCATATCTTTCCCTGATGGCAAGAATATTTCCTCGTCATCAGAACCGAATGGCGGGAACATTTACACCTGCTCAAAAAAGCTGTCTATAGTCTTATTTTTCTTCCCTTTTCTAGGCATTTTCCCAGCCAGTTACTTGACTTCTGAGATTCCTCTCCACCCCTGCCTAGATCTGCCCAGCTAGTGCTTGGGATCTGAGATTCAAATGGGCTTTCTGTGGCAGGTGTGGCTGCTATTCAATGTGAGCATTAGTTCTGGTGCTGCGGTGGGGGCAGGGCTGCCTCCCAGGCTCAGTTCCCTCAGGGGCTTTATGCAGAGATCTTCAGTGATGGAGCAGGTGGGGCAGGGCCATCTCCCAAGCTCAGCTCTGTCAGGGACTTTATGCAGAGACCTGGAGTTCTGCCTGCCTGCTGCTTGGGGAGTCCCGGGCCACCACTGCCTCTGCCTCTGCCGCTTCCTCCCAAGGGAGCCCGAGCCACGGAGACACCCCGCTCCCCTCTCGGCCAGCCCAGACGTCTCTCTCACTGACCTGTAGCGTCTGTGGGCGGAAGGACCTTCCTGGCCCCCGGAGGTTCCGTCCCTGAAACCTGCTTGGATCAGCTCCTCTGGGGCCGTGGCCAGGGCAGCGCTGGGGTGGACTCCACTTTCCGGGGCACGATGGACCTTGGGGACGGCTCTCCAGGGCTCTCTGGAATGGAAATCTCTTCCACTGTGTTTCTGCACACCCTGCAGTGATCCAGAACTTGTGGGGAGCTCTTCTTACATTAAATCCATGGGCTGTGGGTTCGGAGATAGCATACGTGAGTCTTTCTACTCCGCCATCTTGACTCCATCCCCTGGCCTCTGGATTTTTGTTGCAGCATGGAGCCGTTCTACATGACTCATTCTGCCAGCAGAGCGAAGCCTTCAGGAATGTTTCAGCAATGGTTGACTATGGTACCCAATGAGAAATTTCTAAGCTAATATAACATTTCTAGACAGGAATCTTCCTCTTACTTCTTTTACTGTCTTCCAGAGAGCTGGAAGTAGGGATGGAAGAAGGCACATGACCTAGTAACTTGGTTCACAGACAAGATTTGACAGGCATTTTTAGATTTCTCTCTCTCTTTTGGTTGGCTCATCATCCACATCATGCCCACAACTGTGGGTGATACCAGAGATGTGCTGGAGCCAGCTTATACTGGTTCATCATATTTTCATTGTTACAGAACTGATTGTTACATTTTCAATGTGTCTTTACGTATGATAAATCAGCAAAAACTACATACAAATTAGGGATTTCCTCAGTTTTGTTGATTGTCTGGAGTGAGTTAAGAAAGTGATGGAGAATATGTTGCAATCTAGATTAAATTTAAAATTATGTCCTGTGGCTTTTTTCTTCTTCTAGAGAGTCACTTGTTAGACATTTACCGTTATATCTTAGACTTCCCTAAGTCTCCATCCTAGGTGCTGTTCCAATCTCTTGTTCCTATCCATCATTTCATTTGCCCTAAGTGCCTGTTCCAACCCCTCCTCCCTTTCTTCAATGGGCTCTGTTACCAACGTTGTTTTAAACAATGGAGGGACAGTTGGGGGAGGGGTGGGCACAGGACTATTTATTCAGTGAACTCAAATGTGGATTGGCAAGTTTTAATTGAATTGCTCAAGGTCCACTTCTTCAGGTTTCTAAAGTAATTTGCTTTGTTCTTATCATGGGTCACATGTGAAATAGTAAGGGAAAAGTGCACAATAACATCAGACCCAGCAACGCTCCAACCCCATTCAATGTAATAAATACAAGCAATGATGCGTATTTTCAGCACTCTGATATCTTTGTATTTTTTTCACATCCAATTAAACATTCTTTCCAATTTGGAAATGCAAATGAACATTTCCTCTTATTAGGCAAAATATTTTCCCCCGAGATCAATTTTATACAACATTTTATATTTCCTTTGTAAACTCAAAATAGCTCCCAAATGTCATGGGCAGAAGGAGAAGATGGCATATGAAAGTGGCACGTGGTGACACACAGTAGTCTTCTTCTGTGAGGGTTCATCATTCATCAGAGATGTGGTCTTGGAGGGCCATTTGGAAGAAACTCAGGCCATTTGAGTTGCCTGAAAAATGAAGCAGGGAAATGGGGTACTTGTGCTTCGTGGTGTTGGATTGTAGAGAAGGAATGAGGTGCAAGAAACATATTTGACTGTCGCAACTCTCCTGGTTCTAAGTTTCTCCATCTAGTCAATGGGGAAGATTATTCTTATTGCAATCCATGCTGTTATCAATGACCTGGTTTAACTGAGCTAATTTATGTGAACCCATTATACACTCTCCACATAAGACATTCAGATATTTGTGTCTTGGAGTATTCCCCTTCCTCTTTTGAAATGTAGTAGGGCATCTTTGAAGTTTCTGATTTCTCAGTTAAGTTTGTTGTGGTTTCTCTCTCCCCCTCCCACTCAACATGGAGCCACATATCCTATGCATGCTCTGGAATGGAATCAGGTTTCTTTGGAATCCTAATTCCAGTAACACACATGTCACACACATACTTTTATGAAGTTGATTGCTTTTGTGTTTGAGGTTAATCTTTTCCCCATGTTCTCCATGGGTCCTCCTAGGAACACAAAGAAAAAGGTAATTAGCTAGTGGTGTCTGGACATTTGTAAAGTTGAGGGCAGATCGTTAATTTGACACTCCTCTAGGCCATATAAAACAGGCAAATTTTTCCCACTGATTTTTTATCATAAATTTCAGAAGAAGGACCAAGGACATGAAATGTGAGCATTTTCTCCTAAACTTTATTGACTGCTCACTTCCTTTTATAGTTCACTCATATAATGTCAGAAACTCATAGTCTTAGAACTGGAACAATACTCAGAAGTCACATGTTCAACCATTTATGTGAAGCACAAATTCCCTTGCCAGTATCCCAGAAGGGTAGCCTTCCAGTTTCTTCTTGACTATTTCCAGGTCATTGTATCACTGTCTCACCAGGCAGCCTGTTCCATGCATAGAAAGCTCTAATTGTTGAGAAATTCTTCTTTGGTTGAGGAGAATTTTGCCTTTCTCTTCTGTGGATCCAGTGATTCTACTGCCTTCAGGGGCCAAGCAGAGGAAATCTAATCCTTTCCCCATGTGATGCTATAGTTGAATAGACAGCTATCAAATCCTCTGGACCCCTTCACCTCTGTGCTAAAGCTCCTCTTTCTTTAAATCAGTACTTGTGACCTCATTTCAGATCCAGTCACTGTCCATAGCTGCTTCCCCCAAATACATCTCTTCCTGTCTAGATGCTACCAAGGATTCCCAGAATGTTTCCCAATAGGTATTCAGTGCAGTCAGAAGTAGCAGTGCCATCTCTTCTGCAGAGGATTTTGAGAAGGCTTTTGTGGATGATCATTGCAGTAATGCTACCAAGCCCTAACTGCAAGTGATGTAAATTTGAGAAGCAGTTCTCTGTAAAGATGGACTCTTTTGGCAAAAATGAGCAAAAGTGCTACCAATATGCAGTAGAGTATAGAGGAAGTATTGAAGAGGCACGGAAAGCCTTATGGTGACACAAGGAAAAATAATCACCACTGAGAACAAAAACAGGAGTTGTCTGAAGAGATGGATGTGGATTCATTGAGAACTCACCAATCAACTTGAACTGAAACGAAGATCAGTACTGAAGATAGAACCAAGGACAGATAACAGAAAGTTTGCCAGGATGCTGAAAGACTGTGCTGAGGATTCTGAGGCCCCAAATAAGCTGAGGGTAATGAGGGAAGTGAAAGATAAACAGCAAAGTCTGCTGGTGGGTTGTCTGGAAAGCTGCATTGGAGAAAAGGTGATCTCAGGGTGGCTAGAGCTACTGTGGTGAGGGGAGGGGGCATTGTTGACAATGAGCTCAGTTCTTATTGGTTGCTCTTTTCTCTGCCAAGGTCAGTTTTCTCTGCCAAGCCTTTGAATTGGAAAGAACTGGAGAAATGAGAGAGTGCTGATACCTAAGACCAGGATGGCAAGGGAGAACTGAACTGCCTTTGATTGGTTCAAAGCCCCTGGCTCCCATGACAGTCCCAAAAGGACTGGCAGGTATGACTACTGAGTCATTGCTACTTGTATTTGAAAAGTGATGGGAAAGGAGAGAGGAGCCAGAGAAAGGCAAGTTGTATTCTTATTTCCTAAAATAAGATGAGAGGGACATAAGAGGATAGAATATGAGAATTCGAGGCTACCGAAAGTGAATCTGATTCTTGAGAAGATTTTCTAAGGTACTATGAGATAATGAACATATGAAAAAAAAGCAGTGATCATAAATTTTAAAAAATATGGATTCCTCAAGAACTAGCTGTGCCAGGTTAAGATCATTTCATTTTTGGACAGAATTACTAAACTGTTAGATCTGAAAAGTGCAATTGATCTGGTCTGATCGCAATATCTCTTGCTATTATGGGGAATATGGGAAGATATGAGTTCAGTGACAATGCAGTTATATGTATTTGGAACAGATTGTATGGTCAGACTCAAGTAGTGCCATTAATTATTCAATTTAAACTTGGAAAGTCATCGTTAGTGGAGGACCCCAAGGATACGTGCCTAATCCTATGTGATAATTCATTGTCATTAATCACTTGAATGATGGCATAGATGACATCCTTACTAAATTTGCACATGAAACAAAGCTGGCACACATAGTGAATACCTGAGGTATTCAAGACCTGAATACACAAGACTCTTGTCAGCATGGAAAGTTAGCTTAGACTGAGGAAGATGAATTTAAGAGGGATACATAGAAACCGATCCAACTAAAAAACAATAGCTTCTTTACAAGCCCCAAATGGGACATGGATGAAACAACAGACATTGACATTGTTCTTCCAAGGAATTTTAAAGATATGGAGATAAATCACTGTAATGAAGAGACTAAAAGAAATTAGAGGCCACCGCACCAATTGACTTCCTTGTCAGCATAAAAGATAGGGAAGCAATGGCAACGCTAACTTAAACTAATTTCTATGACCTTAAAGTGGATGGTGCAAGTACCATCTCATAAAACAATCAAAAACAATAGATGGAAAATGTTTACAGAAAGTTTCATGAAAGACCCAATTGCATAAAATTATTTTGAGAATTTCATTTATTTATTTATTTATCTATTTATTTAACTTTTTACATTCATTTTCACAAAATTTTGGGTTCCAAATTTTCTCCCCTTTAATACCCTCCCCCCCACCTCAATACACCGAACAATCTAATTTTCCCTATCACCAATCTTCCCTCACTTCTATCCTCTCTCCCTTCTCCTGTCTCCATTTTCTCTTTTCTCCTGTAGGGCCAGATGACTTTCTCTTCCTCATTAACTGTATGTCTTCTTTCCTAGTAGCAACAACAATACTAAACAGTTGTTCCTAAAACTTTGAGTTCCAAATTCTCCCCATCCCTCCCTCCCCACCCATTCCCTTTGGGAAGGCAGGCAATTCAGTATGGGCCATATCTGTGTAGTTTTGCAAATGACTTCCCTGATAGTCATGTTGTGTAAGACTAACTGAATTACCCTCCATCCTATCCTGCCCCTCATTGTTTCTATTTTGTCTTTTGATCCTGTCCCTCCCTGAGTGTTGACTTCAAATTGCTCCCTCCTCCCATTGCCCTCCCTTCCATCATTCCCACCCCTTGCTTATCTCCTTCTCCCCCACTTTCCTGTACTGTAAGATAGGTTTTCATACCAAAATGAGTGTGCATTTTATTCCTTCCTTTAGTCAAATGTGATGAGGGTAAACTTCTTGTTTTTTTTTTCTCAGCTCTCCTCTTTTCCCCTCCACTAAAAGGTCTGCTGCTTGCCTCTTAAATGACATATAATTTGCCCCATTCCATTTCACCCTCTTTCCTCCCCCTTCCTTTCTCTCTCACCATTTACCTTAATTTCTTTTAAGATATGGTCCCATCCTATTCAATTCACTCTGTGCTCTCTGTCTCTGTATGTGTGTGCATGTGTGTATGTGTATGTGTGTGTGCGTGTACATGTGTGTGTATGGACCCCAACAACTACCTTAAAACTGAAAAGTTTTAAGAGTTACAAATATTGTCTTTCCATGTAGGAATGTAAACAGTTCACCTTTGGTAAGTCCCTTCTGACTTCTCTTTGCTGTTTACTTTTTCATGCTTCTTCTCATTCTTGTGTTTGAAAGTCAAATTTTCTTTTCAGCTCTGGTCTTTTCATCAAGAATGCTTGAAAGTCCTCTGTTTCATTGAAAGACCATAATTTCCCCTGAAGTATTATACTCAGTTTTGCTGGGTAGGTGATTCTTGGTTTGAGTCCTAGTTCCTTTGACTTCTGGAATATCCTATTCCACGCCCTTTGATCCCTTAATGTAGAAGCTGCTAGATCTTGAATTATCCTGATTTTTTTCCACAATACCAGAATTGTTTCTTAATAGCTCCTTGCAAGATTTTCTCCTTGAGCTGGGAGTTCTGGAATTTGGCCACAATGTTCCTAGGAGTTTCTCTTTTTGGATCTCTTTGAGGTGGTGATCGATGGATTCTTTCAATACTTATTTTGCCCTCTGGTTCTAGAATCTCGGGGAAGTTTTCCTCGATAATTTCATGGAAGATGATATCTAGGCTCTTTTTTTGATCATGACTTTCAGGTAGTCCCATAATTTTTAAATTGTCTCTCCTGGATCTATTTTCCAGGTCAGTTGTTTTTCCCATGAGCTATTTCACATTCTCTTCCATTTTTTCATTCTTTTGGTTTTGTTTGGTGATTTCTTGATTTCTCAGAAAGTCATTAGCCTCCATCTGTTCCATTCTAATTTTGAGAGAACTATTTTCTTCAGTGAGCTTTTGAACCTCTTTTTCCATTTGGCTCATTCTGCTTTTGAAAGCATTCTTCTCCTCATTGGCTTTTTGAACATCTTTTGCCAATTGAGTGACCCTATTTTTCAAGGTGTTATTTTCTTCAGCATTTTTTTGGGTCTCCTTTACCAAGGTATTGTTTTTCATACTTTTCTTGTACCTCTCTCATTTCTCTTCCCAGTTTTTCCTCCACCTGTCTATCTTGCTTTTCAAAATCCTTTTTGAGCTGTTCCAAGGCCTGAGCCCACCCGACATCCCCCTGGGATGTCTGGGGTACCGAGGCCCCACCCTCCACATCTTTCCCTGATGGCAAGAATATGTCCTCGTCGTGGTCAGATCCAAAAGTCGGGATCATTTGCATCTGTTCGAAAAAACTCTCTATAGTCTTATTTTTCTTCCCTTTTCTAGGCATTTTCCCAGCCAGTTACTTCACTTCTGAGATTCCTGTCCACCCCCGCCTAGATCCGCCCAGCTAGTGCTTGGGGTCTGAGATTCAAATGAGCTTTCCGCGCCGCGTACGGCTGCTAATCAATGTGAGTTTTAGTTCTGGTGCTGGGGTGGGGGCAGGGCCGCCTCCCAGGCTCAGCTCCCTCAGGGGCTTTATGCAGAGACCTTCAGTAACAGAGCGGGGTGGGGCAGGGCTGTCTCCCAGGCTCAGCTCCCTCAGGGGGTTTATGCAGAGACTTTCAGTAATGAAGATCCTGCCTGCTGCTGGGGGAGTCCCGGGCCGCCGCCGCAGCTGCTGCCTCCTCAGCCATCCCCACCTCTGCTGCCAACGCTTCCCCTGAGGGGGCCCGAGTCGTGGAGACACCCCGCTCCCCTCTTCCAGCCCAGCCGTCTCTCTCACTGACCTGTAGCTTCTGTGGGCGGAGGGACTTTCCTGGCCGTCGGAGCTTCCGTACCTGAAGCCTGCTCAGATCAGCTTCTCTGGGGCCACGGCCAAGGCAGCGCTGGGGTGGAGTCTGCTTTCCGGGGCGCGATGGACCCTGGGGACAGCTCTCCAGGGCTCTCTGGAATGGAAACCTCTTCCACTCTGTTTTTGCACACCTTGCAGTGATCAAGAACTTCTGGGGAACTCTTCTTACATTAAATATATGGGCTGTGGGTTCGGAGCTTGTAAAGGTGCATTTTTCTACTCTGCCATCTTGGCTCCGCCCCCCAAGAATTTTAACTATACAATTGGAAGGACAGTAAACTGATGAACAATCAAAATGGTCTGTAAAAATTGATCTCTTTTGTCTCTCAAGGACAGCAAAATCACCACTTTTAGACTCTGTAGTTTATGATGTACTTACTACACAGGGTAGCTGAAAAGTTTCTATTTAGAAAAAAAGAGAGGAAGAGTCATGGGACTGGAGCAAGTATTCCTCGAGGTCTGTGCTAGAGGTGATCATTTTAAGGGCATGGAAGAATAAAATGTCAAAGTATGTAGAAGTGGAGAAGGTACCATTCTTAGAAAAAAAAATTCTCAGGCTTATTTGTTACCAAAGTGGTAACAATATCAGTATTACCAAACCCATGTGTTTACTTTCCCATTGCTACAGAATTTCAAAGTCAATAGTCCACCAACACATTAAAAAGTTTCTTATTGAACATTTGAGAAGGGAGCAGAGTCAAGCAACTTTAAAGGTACTTAATTGACTGAAAGATGTAGCGAGCATAAAATCCTAACATCAACTAATATTGTTATTTGACAATAATTGAAAAAATAGTGTAAAAAAGTCCTATTTTAAGTGCTCTCCTTCTACTGCCCATGCATGAGGTTATTGTGAGGATCAAATACAATTGCATATCTAAAACACTTTGCAAGCCTTAACATTTACCATTGTTATTATTATTATTATCCAAAACATATAGAGAACCATTTCAAATATATGAGAACAAGAGCCATTCCTCAATAGGTAAATGATTAAAGGAAATAAGCAGACAATTTTCAAGGAAAAAAATTCAAGCTATCAGCAACCATATAAAATCCTTCAAACTTGATAATAACAGAAATAAAAGTTAAAACAAACCTGAAATTCTACCTCATATCCATTAGATTGAGAAAGTTGGTAAAAAAAAAGAAAATGACAATTGTTGGAAGGGCTGGGGGATGATGGGAACACTAATGCACTGTCGGTGAAGCTATTAATTTGATCAGCCATTCTGGAAAGCAATTTGGAACTACATTCAAAAAATTGCTAAATTGTGTACATAGGTTTACACACACATTATTTAACTCAGCAACTCCACTGTATTAGGTATATACCTTAAAGAAATCAAAGAGAGGAGGAAAAGACCTATATATGCAATTATATATATATATATGTGTGTGTGTGTGTGTGTGTGTGTGTGTTATTATTTTATTTTTCTAGCAACGAATTGGAAACTGGTGGTACCCATCAATTTGGAAGTGTCTGAACAAATGACACATGAATGCTATGGAATATTGTTGCTCTGTAAGAAAAGATGAAAGGGATAGATTCAGAAAAAAATCATAAACCAAAAACATGTGAAGCCTTGTATGGATTCATGTAAAATGAGGTGAACAAGACCAGGAGAACATTGATGCAATAACTCCAACAATGTAAAGAGCAATGCCTGAGAATTCTCATAATTGCAATGATCAGTTCTGGCAGTAGAGGACTCCACATGATGAAACATGTTGCTCATGTCTTGGCAGAGTTGTGAGAGAGACAAGGGGACAGAGCAAGTGACACATTTTCAGATGTGACCGACTTGTGGATTGGTTTTGTTTGACCACAAGGGAAGGTTTTTGTTTCTTGCTTTAATTGGGATGTGGTTGTTGAGGACAGGGGAGGGGTGATAATTCTGCCAAAACAAAAACAAGAAAAGAAGAAAAACAGAAGTGGTTTAAAAACACACAGAGAAGAAAGCAAATGGAAATGTTGAGTGAGACAGGAAACTGAGACTTGGGATTTATTAGGTACCTTAAAAAAGCAAGCTTTTTATGACAAAGATTCTATATAAAATCCCCT
This sequence comes from Bettongia penicillata ogilbyi, assembly GCA_023548195.1. Lineage (NCBI taxonomy): Eukaryota > Metazoa > Chordata > Mammalia > Diprotodontia > Potoroidae > Bettongia > Bettongia penicillata. The sequence goes on from JAJHZJ010000812.1 coordinate 3,921,796, forward strand.
TTTGTTGATCACGTGCGAAAGGACTCCTGCAACTTGGTATTCCGAATAATGACAAATGAAAATGCAGTGAAGGAACAATGCTGGTCCATCTGTAGCTGTCATGGAATCCATGCAATGTCCAGTGAATTGGTGGACAGGCCTCCTAGGCAATGGAGCAGGCCTGCTCGGAGGTTTCATGGGAGGCCTGGATCAATGTCCTGCACAACATGAAAGTCTGAATGGGCATATATCTATATCAATGGAGCCCAGAGTTGTCAAAATATGTGTGGTTCTCCAGAATCCTTTCCCTCAAGTTTTGCACTGTCTAGTTTCCCAGCCTGAAGTGCTACTGTCCTCTTGGGTTAGACCTCACTATATCTAGATGACTTGGACCCTTCCCATGGTCTTTCATCCCACCCATTTCCTGTGCATCTCTATTCACAACCAGCACTGCTGCCTTATAATCTTCTCCTCAAGACTCCTCCCCACTCTCTAATTTTCTGCCTCTGGTTCTGGGAATAGTAATGAACGCAGTGCTGCCATCACCCTTTGTGGGTCATTTTAATTGGCAGCCATGTGGTCCTGCTCACCAACCTAATGTGATTCCTGGCATAGAGTATGTGCTTCATAATATTTTTTATTTCTTCATACGTTCAGCATATGATAAAATAATATTTACACAGAAGTAACAGAAAAGTATTTCTGGGCCACCCCCTACCCTCATCCCCCTAGTAAAGAACTAACCTTCATTGGAAAGCTCTGTAGTGGCATCTCCCCTGATCTCCATCTTCCCCTCCTCCCCTGCCCCCCATGACCATGCAGAACTCAGGGAATGAGCATCTTAACTCTAAGTCAACATTTTTTGAAATTTCTAACTTAATATAATATTGAGTGACCAGGATAAGTGGAACAAATTCAGTTTTGATCCTTAAATATGTTGCTTTGAAGATAGAAAAGGAAAAGAGGAATACCTCCTCCAGGCAAGGAAAATTCACCATAGCACCAGAATGAGGGCTTGCTGATAGGGTCAAAACAATTTGAAAACTTCAGAAAGTTTTTCTCTGGAACTCTTACTGGTCCTCTGGTTTATTGCCACGTTCAGGCATTTGGGCCTTGACTGTCTCATTTGAGTGATTTTCTCTCTTAGTAGGAGGCAGTGAAGTGGACATTGGAGTTCTCGTCAGTAGAACTCATTCATGCTCTAGCACTGAAAACTTTGTGCAATAACTGGATAGACCTCTAAGTTTGTTCATCCATTAAATCATTTAACAAATGCTGAGTACAGAGGCAACTAGGTGGCATGGTGGATAAAAGGCTTGGGGTCAGACAGATTTGAGTTTGAATTCTGCCTTACGTATTTGCTAGTTGTGTGACCTGAGGGAAGTTACTTAATCCCTCTTAGTCTCAGTTCCCTTAAGTGTACAAAAGAGGATAATAATGACTTCTATCTCCCAGGGCTGTTGGGAGGATCAAAGGAGATAAAATATATGAAGTGCTTTGAAAACCCTGAAGTTCAGCAGAAGCATGTTGTTCCTCATTTTGTGTTTCTGGGTCCCACAATCCAGAAGGATGTTGACAAGAGCCTTTGAAGAAGGGTGAGGGGGCATGAATGTGTATCGCCTTTGAGTGACCCAAGGCCACGAGTGATCTCGGGAAAGTGGGCTACAAGCACCCCCTGTTTCCCGAACATATATTGCTGGACTTGGTTGGGTTGGAGTCCCCCTCTGGCTTTTCTGTGTGTGCTGGCACCCTGGTCACTGTTGTAGAACTGTGGCTGCAAAATTCAAGAAGTTGATGGTGCTCTCCAAGGTTCTCATCAATATATTTTGCCTTAGCCTTTCATCAGTTAGAGAAAAAAATGCTTTCTGGTCTTCCACTTTTGTAATGCAGGAGGAAATCCAATATATTTGGAGTCAGGTCATCTGCAGACAAGTCTCTGCCTCACCCCTACCAGCCTCATTTCTTACAGGAGGGAACTGAAGCTCAAAGAAGGCCAATGACCTGCCCAAGTCACACAGCTGCCAAGCAGAATGCCCCTTCAAGGCCTTATCCCTGTTCACTTCTGCTTCTTGCTGTGTATAGACTAGAGTGCCTACAAAGAACAGCAATAGGAAACACATTGGTTAGCTAGTGCAAGCCCCTGGCTGGAACAGAGGAGAATGGGTTTCCAGAGTTATGGTGCAGAGGATAAAGCTGTAGACCTGGAGTCAACAAGGTCCAAGTTCAAATCTAACCTCAGACGTTACTAGCTGAGTGACTCTGATGGAAGACGCTTTAGCCTCTGTTTGACTCAGCTTCCCCATCTCTAAAATGGGGAAACTAATAACATCTACCTCCTCGGGATGTGAGGATCAAATGAGATTCAAGTTGCCAAGCACTTGAACAGTGCGTAGCACATAGTTAGCACCATGTGTTAGCTATGATAGCTGTTATTTTTAAAAAAGATTCCTCTGCTAAGATGCCGACTTTACCCACTGTGGTTTCCTATAAATGGTCTGAAGAAAACATTAGGGGAAAATAATTTTTTAAGGTCAGAGTGCAGCAAAGCTAAGTGAGATAAGATGAGCCCATAGGGTCTAATCAAGAGTCATCTTTTCTCTTCCATATGAGACTCTTGGTCTAGATCGAAAAGGCAGCCTAGGTCACTAAGAAGAAGATTCGGGAAAGGGAAAAGGGGAACAGGAGTGTGAAGAATAAAGAGACCCTTGACTCTTAACTCATGAGATTCCTCCTTCCTAAGAAGAAGTTAGAATTCTAGCTCTGGAGCTCAGAGAAATCTCAGAGGCTACCTAATTCAACCTTACCATTTTAGAGATGGAGAGACACTGAGGCCCAGGGGAATGAACTGACTTGTTTCACATCAACTCACTAGTAAGTTTCAGAAGTGGCCTTGAACCCAGGTCTTCTGACTTCAGAGTCAGTGTTTGTGTTTATGATTATGTTGCCTTCGTCCCAATGTCTATGGATGCTAGATTTCTGGTATCATTGATTCAAGGTCAAAGGAGCCTCAGACATTATCTAGTCCAACCCCATTTTACAAATGGGGGAATTGAGGCTGATGAATGGCTTGTCCAAGGTTACAAATCAGCTAATAACAATGCTAACTTTTCATGCTGATAGAGCATGTTGACATGTGGAATGCTTGACCTACATGATTTAATTTGGCCCTCCTTTATGGTGGGCGCTATTCCAGCCTCCATCCTCTGGTTCAGTTCCAGTACTCTTGCTGAAGCCCAACGCAGACTATTTTCTGTGTCCTTTGGATGGAAAAACCAAAAATAATGAAATGATTCCAGGAGTGGTAGAGGCCCAGTTTGGAATGCTCTAATATTGCTATTATGATGTCCAACATCCTCCTGGTTCTGTTCACTTCACTATGCATCAGTTCATGTATGTCTTTTGAGGTTTTTCTGAAGTCATGCTCCTTGTCATTTCTTATAGCACAATAAAATTCCAATACAATCATATGCCACAGCTTATTTAGTCATTTCTCCAATTGATGGGCATCCCTTTGATTTCCAATTTTTGCCACCACAAAAAGAGCTGCTGTAATTGTTTTTGTACAGGTAGATCCTTTCCCCCTTTTGGGGGATGTCTTTGGGATGTAGATCTAATGGTAGTATAGATGGATCAAAGAATAGGCACAGTTTGATAGCCCTTTGGGCATAGTTCCAAACTGCTCTCCAGAATGGTTGGAAAGGTTCACAACACCAGCAACAATGCATTAGTGTTCTAGTTTTCCCGCATCCCCTCCAACATCCAACATTTTCTTTTTTTGTCACACTAGCCACTCTGATAGGTGTGAACTGGTACCTCTGAATTATTTTATTGCATTTCTTTTATCAATAGCGATTTAGAACATTTTTTTTCACATGACTATGGTTAGCTTTGATTTCTTTGTCTGAAAATTGCCTGTTCATATCCTTTGACCATTTATCAATTGGGGAATCACTTGCATTTTTAAAATTTGTCTTAGTTCTCTATATATTTGACGAATGAGACCTTTATCAGAGATACTTGTTGTAATTTTCTTTCCCCAATTTTCTTCTTTCTTTATAATTTTGGTTGCATTGGTTTTGCTTGCTAAAAAGCTTTAATTTTATAATTGAAATTATCTACTTAATATTTTATGATTCTCTTTATATCTTCTTTGATCCCAAATTTTTCCCTTATCCACAAATCTGACAGACAAATTATTCCATGCTCTCTTAATTTGCTTCTGGTATCACCCTTTATTTGTAAATCATTTACTCATTTTTGACCTTAATTTGGTATACAATATGAGATATTGGTTTGTACCTAGTTTCTCCTATGCTGGTTTCCAATTTTCCCAACAGTTTTTGTCAAACAATGAGTTTTTGCTCCAAAATCTTGGATCTTTGGATTTATCATATAATAGAATACTAGGATCATTTACTATAATGTAATTTCACTGATGCACCACTCTATTTTTCAGCCAGTGCCAGGTTGCTTTGATAATAGCTGCTTTTCATATGGCTAAACAACCTTCTTTTGCATTCCCCCCCGCTTTATTCTCTTGATATCCTTGAGCTTTTGCTCTTTCAGATGAATAGTGTTCTTATTATTTGAGCTCTATAAAATAAATTAATTTAGGTAGAATTGTTATTTTTATTAAATTGATATGTCCTACCCATGGACAATTAATATTTTTCCAGTTGTTTAATTATGACTTTTTACATGTGAAAAGGGTTTTATAGTTGTGTCCATATGGTTCCTATGTTTGTCTTGGCAGGTAGATTCTCAAGTATTTTATATTGTCTACAGTTATTTTAGATGGAATTTCTCTATCTCTTGCTGCTGGACTTTTGGGGTAATATATAGAAATGGTGATGATTTTTATGGGTTTATTTTGTTTAACTTTGCTAAAGTTGTTAATAATTTCAAGAAGTTTTTCAGCTGATTCTCTAGGATTTTCTAAGTAAAACATCGTATCATCTACAAAGAGTTATATTTTTATTTCCTCATTGCCTATTCTAATTCCTTTAATTTCTTTTTCTTCTTTTACTGATATAGCTAATATTTCTAGTACAATATTAAATAATAGAGGTATTAATGGGCATCCTTCCTTCACCCCAGATTATGTTGGGAAGGTTTCTAGTTTATTCCCATTACAGATGCTTGTTGATGGTTTCAGATAAGTATTTCTTATCATTTTAAGGTAAGCACCATTAATTCCTACATTAATAAGGTTTTTTTTTTTAATAGGAATGAGTACTACATTTTGTCAAAAGCTTTTTTCTGAATCTATTGAGATAATCATGATTTCTGCTGGTATTGCTGTAGTCAATTGTGCTGATAGTTTTTCTAACATTGAATAATCCTATATTCCCAGTATAAATCTTATGTGGTCATAGTGTATGATTCTTTTGACATAATGCTGTAATCTCTTTCCTAGTATTTTATTTAATATTTTTGCACCAATATTCATTAGGGAAATTGGTTTACCATTTTCTTTCTCTGTTTTGACTCTTTCTGGTTTGGATATCAATACCATATTTATGTAGTAAAAGGAAGCTGGTAGGATTCCTCCATCTATTTTTTCAAATAGCTTATATAGTATTGGGACTAAGTATTATTTAAATATTTGGTGGAACTTGTTTGTGAATCTATATGTTCCCAGGGATTTTTTCTTAGGAAGTTCGTTGATGGTTTGTTCAATTTCTTTTTTAAGATTGCATTATTTAAGTATTTTATTTCTTCTGTTAATCTGGGTAATTTATATTTTGCAGATATGCATTCATTTCATTTATATTGTCAAATTTATTGGCACATAATTGAGCAAAATAGATCCTAACAATTATCTTAATTTCCTAGTCATTTCCTAGTCATTGATGGTGAAATCACTCCTTTCAATTTGGTACTAGTAATTTAGTTTTAGCTTTCCTTTTTAAAATCAAATTAATCAAGTTTATTTTGTTTTTTTCATAAAACTAGCTTCTAGTTTTATTTATTAGTTCAATGATTTTCTTACTTTCAATTTTTATTGATCTTTCCTTTAATTTCCAGGATTTCCAATTTGGTGTTTAATAAGATATTTTTGTACTTTTTCTAGTTTTTTTAGTTGCATCCCCATTTCATTGATCCGATTTTTCTCTATTTTGTTGATGTAAACCATTAGAGATTTAAAATTTCTCCTAAGGACAACTTTGACTTCATTCCATAAATTTTGGCATGTTATCTCATTGTTGTCATTTTATTTAATAAAATTATCAATTATTTCTATGGTTTGTTCTTTGATCTACTTGTTTTTTAGAATTAGGATTAGATTTAGGATTAGATTATTTAATTTTCAATTAATTTAATCTCTCTTTCCATTGCCCATTATTGAATCATGGATTTGGTGATGCAAAGGCTCAAAGCAAATCAACCACTACTTTCCTTATTTCAGTCTATTCTCTTGCTATCTTGCCATCACCTCCCCACCCCCAAAATGGGAATAAGACACCACTGACTGACTGAAAACAAGATTAGCCAAACAGGCCCTCCCCCAGAACATGCCATCTCCCAGTTGTGCACCTTAGTACTGGCCATCGTCCTCTATCACTAGAAGGTGTGAAACCTTTGTTTCCTGCAAAACTCAATTTAAACATCACCTTTCCTGGTTCTCTGGTAATGGCTTCCCCTAATCCTCCCCCTCCCAATTCTTGTGCCTTGGATTTGGTATATGCTTACAGGAACATGTGTTGGTTTTCCCTGGACAGAAGATAAACACTTGGAGGACTGAGTAGGTTTCATTTTTCTCTTTGCATCTCCCAGAACTGGGCACACAGTAGGGATCTTATTAATACTTCTTCAGTGACTGGTTTTCCAGGAGAATGAAAGGCCTCAAAGCCCTACACCTATTTTCAAACACAGACCGTGTTGAAAGCTTCTATTTCAATGGAGCTTTTATTAAAATCAAGTGATCAAATAAGAAAAAAATTTCAGCTGTCATGTTCTGTAGTTCATGAGACTCCTAAGCTCTCCCTCTTTACAAAGGAAGCTTCCACTTATATAGCATTACTTACAGCTGTGCATTTTGGGCTCTCTTACCTTCCTTGTCAAGCTCAGGAAAGTAAGCTTTCCAGTCTTGACTTTGTTCTTTTTTCTTTTTGAAGGGGTTGTGGAGAGTCCAGTGATAAAAGTCAGTTTTCAGCTTGTAAAATGCTGGCTTTGGCTTGAGGCAGCGAATGGTGGCTTTGATCTTTCCATTTACACTCCTAGGGGATAGCTGCTCATACTTTGGCTCAATCTTCTAGAAGCTCCCATGAAAATTGTCACTCCTATGGACCAAGGAAAGCCTGTTCCTTCCCTATCTGTTTTTCCTGGGGTTGGCAGGGTGATGCAAGCAGGGGAATCAGCTGGGCTCAGTGTGACCTATGGCATGTTGATTGAGGACAGGATGATTGCAATAGGCAAAAGTTTCTGGTTTTATGTGGGGAGATTTGGCCCAGTGAGTCAAATAAATCAGGGACCTTTCCTACCAATCACTTTAACATTGTCTCTGAGTTTGAACTCTGCCTACCTGAGGCTTCAGGAGCCAAACAGTCTGAAGAGCTAAGGCTGCTGCTCTAGTCAAACTCCCATATGGCAGAGAACTATCCCAAAGTGGTATGGGATACTCTCCTAACAGACAGGTGTTTCTCTCCAAGGATCAGCAAGGAGCATCGAAGCACCTTCTGCACTAGGGTCACTGATCACTAGATGGAGGCAACCATGGGCATGTGTAGAGCCTGTGACCCTTAACATGCCAGATCAAGAGGAGCCTCCTGAATCATCCCTCACTCAGTCACAAAGGTATCGTAAGGTATCGTAAGACAGATAAACACTAGCCCATGGGAAAGAGGCTAGCACAGGTTCACTCTTGATCTAGTCAGACAGGAAGGACAGGAAGATAGCTTTGGAGTGGTAATAATCTTACTTTATTCTAGTTTATTTTTCTCCCAATAGTATCGCTGATAATAAGAGCTTTGATTCCTACAGCATTTCTTTATCACCATTCTTGCACAGGCGGGTGAGAAGGGGCAATTACCCCTACATCTTGATGGGGTCCATCAAGACAGGCACAGCTTGTATACCACCCTAAATCACCTCAAGCCTCCTTGCTTTATACATTGGTGCTCCATACTAAATACTTCCCCCCATCCTGCCTTCTTCATCTGCTCAATTGGTCATTTATTCCTTCAGCATTCATTCATTGAGAAATTACTTCTTGCCAGATCCTGCGCTTGGATGGTCAGAAGAGTGACCATTCAGGTAGGAGTGTTGCCATTCCACAGGGGTCTATGCTCCAGACAGAAGGAGGCTCAGTTGTGCAGAATCTGGGACAATTTGATAAGCTTGAGATTCTTCCGATTAAAGTTTTCAACCATGTCCTCCTTTAGCCATGAAAGATGGTGTCAAGGAAGGGATGACTCCCAATAGACCCATCTCTTCCATTTTCTCTGTTTCCTAGTGAAAAGCATGGTGCCTTCACACAGCATGATCTTGGCCCAGTGGCCTTCCTGTGGGAAATGCTACAGCCTCTCTCTCTTTTACTTGTTGGATGATTTCTGCTCACCAGCTGTAGCTGAGCCCCTACCACTGTGCAGGCCTTTTTCAATGAGAGGAATTCTCAAATTTTGGGTGAGGTTCTAGGAGCCTATAATTTTTATTCTGATAGTTATGGTATAAGTTAGCTGTCTATTCAACATCCTACATAAAACATGAATTTCTATTTCTGTGTTTTCCAATTTTAAATTCTTGAGAAAGGTAGTATTTTATGATTGAAAATTTTAAAGAAAAAAATTACATCCTTGATTTTTGCAATTTACTAGAGGGTTGTTTAAGTTTGCAGCATGGTTAAGCTTCCCCTATACTTATATGTTATAGATTTTTCATTTAGACTTAGTAGGGAACCGACAGAAAGAAAATCAGAAAAGACTAGTGAATGGGTGCAGTGCATTCTGGGATAAAGTGGATGGTAGTGAGCAGAATTAAAGAAAGGAAAAAAATAAGGGTCATGTCACAGATATGTAACTGGAAGTGTGGTAGAGTGGAAAGGCAATGCATTTGGAGCTAGATGACCTGGATTAAAATCCTGCTTCTGTCATTACTTATGTGATTTTGGACCAATCATTTAATCTCTTTGGGCGTCAGCCCTTTTATCTGTCAAAAATGAAAGTGTGGGACCCAATGACCTTTGTAGTTCTTTCTGGCTCAAAAGTCAGGCTATTGTGATCATTAGTCTGACACCCTCAAAGAGTAGAGAATTATCCCCACCTATCCTTAGTATCACCAACAGTCAGAAGGTCTGAATGATAGTGATCCTAGTTTTTTTCCCAGATCTTCTGAAATCTAAGTGCAAGGGAAGAGGGGACAGGAGTTCGGTGGTTTGGGAATCAAGTATGCTGAAAGAGTCTGCTGGAGGCTTCCCCCTACTCTGAGTGATGCTGTATGTTAATTTTCTTACTATGTCTAGTGGTTGCATAAGTTATCTGGGTTTAATGCTCAGTGAAGCACCCTGGTTTGGGAGCAAGTCCAAATGCTGTCTTAATTATTAGATTACCTTGAGGGTAACTGTAGTATTTAGTGTGCTAAGTTCTTGTGGGGAAAAAAATCAATTGAGATGCCTTTATCTTATTGGGTGTGGAGACAAGACCCATCAGGAAAAACAGCCTTCCAAAAATAGGCAGAGGCAGAGGGGTCCAAGTGCAGGGCTAGGATCTGACCTGGGTGTTTGAAGGAACTGAGGGTGATAGTTTGGCCAAGACCAGACCAATGAGGGACTAGGTCCAAAGATGCAGGTGAATGACCAGCAGACCCTCAGAATGCAGGATCAAAGCACAGAGATGACCAAAAGAGGCAGCCATGTGTCACCCACTCACCAGCCCAAGTCCAGAACCTTCTGAACTTGCTAGTGCTTGTCCAATGTATGCTTGTGTGTGTGTGTGTGTGTGTGTGTGTGCGTGTGTGTGTCTGTGTGTTTGTCTGCCTGCATCTCCTCCTCAGTAGACTTCAGTAGGTCTTGGCAGCTACAGACATGATTGAACCTTTAAGGTTTGATATCATCTTGTTAAGTGCCATTTGGGGAGAGAGGAAGAATTTTATACTCCAAAGCAGTAAAACACCATTACATTATTTTTCAAGAGACTCAGGAAAGACAGCATGGTGAGAGACATAAACATGGAAAGTCTGAGTTCCCAGCCCTCTAGAAGTGCTGTTAACCCTCCCCCTCAAAGCTTTTAACTCATTAGGGGATGAATACCCTGCTTGGGAGCCCCGAGCCCTTTCTCTGGGTCTGATTTTGGTGCTTGTTAGCTATTGGCTGACTCAGTGGAGAAATGCTTGGTGAATTGACCTTACTAATATCTTGAGTAGGTCATTTCTTTTTTTTTTTTTTAATTACCTCAAAAGGTTGTTGTCATGAGTCCATTTTATTACCACAAAAGAGCTACAGAAATAGAAGCTTCTCCAATTCTAACAAAAAGTGGGAAGAGCAGATGAAGCAGTGAGCTGATCTGGGCTGTTTCCCTGTGTTTTTTCTTTACTAGATGATTCTGTTTTATTCCTATGGAAGAAAAGGTTCTTTGTAAAAGGACAGTCCTCCAGTTACTCTGTGTGTGTGAATCCACCAGCAGCAGGAGTACCCTTGGGAAAAGATTGTTCCTTGGAAAGTATACAAATGCCTTCTGCACCTTTGTGGTGATTAGGGTTTGTCTGGAATATTTCCTTCTTTCCTTGATTTTCAAAGCAGCTCCCCTTTAGCAGTTGGTTTGATTGCTCACCAGAGTGACTTGTTCAGGCTCTTGGAACTGCCAAAGAGGAGAAAAGGCTACTTTGATCTCAGCTAATGACACCACCCAAGGGGCAGCACACATGAGGATGATTTTGTCTATATGGGGAGTGTCCCCACTTTTCTCTGGCTTGAGCAGGCATGGAACTAAGTTGGACCTCACAGCCACTTCTGAGGGCATATGTAGTTCAGCATTGAAGTATTTGTTGATTTGAGGTAATGAAGCAACCTCCTTTTTTATTTCTTGGTCCTGTGATGGTGTCAAGGAGTGCTTAAGGCAAATATTCTGAAAGCATTGCCTATGGAATGCACTTTTGAAGGAGACTTCTACACTCATTGTCTTCTTTTTCTATCCAGAATGTGTGGTTTGGAACTCTACCTTTGTGGCTTACCTTCAGGACCATGGAGAAAGGCTTCTTTATCACTCCTATGACATGAAGCTACTATGGCAGCAAGAGACTATGTCCATCCAGCTGATCCTGGCTCTGGATCTCAAGACCCTTGCAACTTCCCTTTTTTTGTTTCTTCACCTGTGGATAGTGAATGAACAGTGATCTTGAGATTGCTGTTTCCTGCCTAGGGCACAACTCCTGAATCTCTCAGTGATATTGATGGATATTCCCAATAGCTATTAGGGCACTTCTTGGATGAGAAACTGATCATCCACAAGAGGATGAACTACATCTCTGGTCTGTCTTGGTAGAAGATAAGACTTTGAAAGAGTTCTTTAGATAGTGAAATGAGAAGGTGAAGGTGAAATGCCTATTCAACAGCTTCACCAATGTTTTATGTTTTAAGAAAGAATGGACCTTCAAGGACAGTATGAACTCACTTTTAGACTAATGTTCAATATTTTAAATCTTTGTCATTGCAAACTGCTGAACCTTGTGTGTTTTAATCATTTCATTTGTGTGAGGAAAACAAATAGCTTTATGTTTGGTTTCCACTGTGCATTGGCTCTTTTTCTATTCCCTTTTGGAGAAGCCCTAGACATGAGCCAAACCAAAACTTTTAAGTGATTTTTCAACATATTCTCTGAGATGCAGACATATGATCCCTTTAGCATCCATGGGTCTGGGCTTGGTTTGAGCATGTTCTTAGTCATGGAGCCCCTTAGTCTGAGTGGACCTACTCATCCACCCAGGTCAGAGTCTATTGTTACATCGCTTATACACAGACCAGTTGGACTAAAACAAGAGCTTTTTTTCAGTGTCTGAATTCACACCAACTCACTGGTGAAATCAGAGATGACTGAACTTTCCTTCCCTTCCAAGTGCCATGGTGCAGGTGTTGAAGCAGAGATGTGAGGGAAAATGTCCCCTCTTTCTTCTTGCTTAACTTTGTGTTACCTAGATGAAGATAATTTTCCTCACCAGGTGATTTTCATTATCTATGGCATCCCTTAAATGACCATTGGAATGTCTATTGCTCTATAGCACATGAACTTGACCATAAAATTATCATTACTTCTCCCTCCATGTACACACCACACAAAGGCAGTTTTGATTTATAGGATTTGCCTGTGCTTCATAAACAAAAATGGAGACCCAGATAGAGTAAGTGACCCATCTCCCTTGGGGCTCACAGGCAAGGACTGAGACCAATAATTTCTGTTTCCTTCTTAAGTGCTGTGCTTAATTTAGCTGAGTCTGTGGTCCCTGCAGGTCCCCAGATTATAGGATGAAGTATAAGACAAAGAACTGAATTAATTGCTTTAATAATCCATAAGTTTTCTTCAAAGAAGCTTCCTTTTAGGACTGACTTTCCATTCTAGTATCTGCTTAAATTTCTCAACAAAAATAGGAAAGGAGTAAGAGAATGTCCTATCTAAGAAACATCCATTAGGATGTTGGGGGAGCTGGGCTCTCCTTGAGGGGGATATTCCCTTTGGTGGTGCAGATTGCAGCCCATACACAGTTCAGGCTGAGAGATTCTTGTCCCTATTCTCTGTGTGGCATACTCCCTGTATCCTGGACACTTTCCTCTAGTTATTTTTTTTTTAATTTAATTTATTTATTTTTCAGTTCTTAACATTCACTTCCATAAGAATTTGAATTCAAAATTTTCTTCCCACCTCTCCCCATGCCCCACCCCCGTGCCAGGACGCACCCCATCCACCCCTTCCTCCAGTCTGTCCTCCCTTCTATTACCCACCTTTCTTCCACACCCTTCCCCTCTATTTTCCTGTAGGGCAAAATAGATTTCTATACTCCATTGCTTGTATAGTTTAATTTCCAGTTCCATGCTAGAACAATTTTGAACATTTATTCTTAAAACTTTAAGTTCTATATTCTCTCCCTTGCTCCCCACCTTCCCTCATTAAGAAAACAAGAAATTCGATACAGTGCATACATGTGTAACAATGCAAAGCACTTCCATAATAGTTATGTTGTAAAAGAATAAACACATTTCCCTCTGTAAGGGAATTGCCAACCCCCAGCCTCTTGGATGGTGTTCACTAATCATGACTCAGGTAAACTGAGGAGAGACTTGTAAGGCATGAACAAGATGGCATTGGGAGGAAGGGTTCTGCCCCTGTTTGCTCAAAACTATTTCCTGGAATTTGGGAGAACAAAGAAGGCTCAAGATGTTTTGCTAACTAGGGGCTATGTGGCAGTCCTGGTACAAAAAGTATAGGAATTTCCTTATTAGGGCAAACTAGTAGCTGATAGGTCCACTAAGGGCTCTAGTGAAGGGAAAGAGATAAAAGCACTGCTTGCTGTTACAATAAACGGAGTTGCTCACTATCTCGTCTCCTGCCTCAGTCATTACTTACAGCTCGCTCCACCAAGGCCAACAGGTACTGGTGGTCAGATAAGGCCTGTTGTTCTTAGGGCTCAGGCCCAGACACCCTAACATCCCTCTGTCCCATCCTAACCTTCATTTATTCCGTTCTTTCCCTTGACATGTCCTCCCACAATAGTTTGCTTCTGATTATTCCTTCCTCCAATTTGCTGTCCCTTCTATTATATTCCCTCTCCCATCCCCTTCCCCCTTGACTTGCTACAGGGTAAAATAGACTTCCATATTCAATTGAATGTGTGTTATTCCCTCCTTAAGCCAAGTCTCATGACAGTAAGGCTCAATTATTTCTTTTCACTTCTCCCCTCTTCCCTTCCATTGTAAAAGCTCTCTCTTCCTTCTTTCATGTGAGATGATTTGCTAAATCTACCTCTCGCTTTTTCTTAGTACATTCCATTCAATAGTAAATTTTACTACTTTAAGTAGTCTCCCTTCATATTCAGCTCATCCTGTGCCCTCTGTCTATATACACACATACACCTATGTAATATACATATCTATACATATGTAATATACACATACATACATATCCATACACACCTACATTTATAACTACCCAAATACTGAAAAAGGTCTAATGAGTTACAAATAACATCTTTCCACGTAGGAATGTAAACAGTTCAACTTTAATGAGTTCCTTTGACTTCTCTTTCCTGTTTACCTTTTCATGTTTCTCTTAATTCTTGTATTTGAAAGTCAAATTTTCTCTAGTCCTTACAACAAGAACGCTTGGAAGTCCTCTATTTCATTGAAATTCCATTTTGTCCTCTGAAGTACTCTGTTTTGCTGGGTAGGTGATTCTTGGTTTTAATCATATCTCCTTTGACGTCTGGAATATCATATTCCAAGCCCTTCAATCCCTTCCTGTACAAGCTGCTAAATCCTGTGTTATCCTCATTGTATTTTCACAATACTTGAATCATTTCTTTCTGGTTCCTTGTAATATTTTGTCCTTGACCTGAGAACTCTGGAATTGGTCTACAATATTCCTAGGAGTTTTCCTTTTGGCATCTCTTTTAGAAGGTGATCGGTGGACTCATTCAATATCTTTTTTACCCTATGGTTCTAGAATCTCAGGGCAGTTTTCCTTGATAATTTCTTGGAAGATGATATCTAGGCACTTTTTTTGATCACAGTTTTCAGGTAGATTAATAATTTTTAAATTCTCTCTCTTGGATCTATTTTCCAGTTCAGTTGTTTTTCCAATGAGATATTTCACATTGTCTTTTATTTTTTCATTCTTTTGGTTTTGTCTTGTAATTTCTTGGTTTCTCATAAAGTCGTTAGCTTCCATCTGCTCCATTATAATTTTTATTCTTTTTATTTTTTTAATATAAATTTATTTAACTTTTTACATTCATTTTCACAAAATTTTGGGTTCCAAATTTTCTCCCCTTTTCTCCCCTCCCCCCAACCCAATACACCAAGCATTCTAATTTTCCCTATCACCAATCTGCCCTCTCTTCTATCATCCCTCCCATCTCTTGTCCCCATCTTCTCTTTTGTCCTGTAGGGCCAGATGACTTTCTATTCCCCATTAACTGTATTTCTTATTTCCTAGTAGCAAGAACAATACTCAACAGTTGTTCCTAAAACTTTGAGTTCCAAATTCTCCCCATCCCTCCCTCCCCACCCACTCCCTTTGGGAAGGCAGGTAATTCAATATAGGCCATATTTGTGTACTTTTGTAAATGACTTCGGTAATAGTCATGTTGTGTAAGCCTAACTATATTTCCCTCCATCCTATTCTGCCCTCCATTGTTTCTATTCTGTCTTTTGATCCTGTCCCTCACCAAGTGTTGACTTCAAATTGCTCCCTCCTCCCATTGCCCTCTCTTCCATCATCCTCCCCACCCTGCTTACCTCCTTCTCCCCCACTTTCCTGTATTGTAAGATAGGTTTTCATAACAAAATGAGGGTGAATTTTATTCCTTCCTTTAGGCGAATGTGATGAGAGTAAACTTCATGTTTTTTTCTCAGCTCTCCTCTTTTTCCCTCCACTAAAAAGTCTCCTGCTTGCCTCTTGAATGAGATATAATTTACCCCATTCCATTTCACCCTCTCTCCTCCCACTACATTTCTCTCTCATTTACCTTAATTTCTTTTAAGATATGGTTCCATCCTGTTCAATTCACTCTGTGCTCTCTATTTCTGTATGTGTGTACATGTGTGTACATGTGTGCATGTTTATGCATGTACATGTGTGTGTGTGCATGTGTGCGTGTGTGTGTGTGTGTGTGTGTGTATGTGTGTGTGTGGTCCCACCAACCACCCAGATATTGAAAAGTTTTAAGAGTTACAAATATTGTCTTTCCATGTAGGAATGTAAAGAGTTCACCTTTGGTAAGTCCTTTATGACTTCTCTTTGCTGTTTACTTTTTCATGCTTCTTCTCATTCTTGTGTTTGAAAGTCAAATTTTCTTTTCAGCTCTGGTCTTTTCATCAAGAATGCTCGAAAGTGTCCTCTGTTTCATTGAAAGACCATATTTTCCCCTGAAGTATTATACTCAGTTTTGCTGGGTAGGTGATTCTTGGTTTGAGTCCTAGTTCCTTTGACTTCTGGAATATCCTATTCCATGCCCTTCAATCCCTTAACGTAGAAGCTGCTAGATCTTGTGTTATCCTGATTGTATTTCCACAATACTGGAATTGTTTCTTTCCAGCTGCTTGCAATATTTTCTCCTTGACCTGGGAATTCTGGAATTTGGCCACAATGTTCCTAGGAGTTTCTCTTTTTGGATCTCTTTCAGGTGGTGATCAGTGGATTCCTTGAATACTTATTTTGCCCTGTGGTTCTAGAATCTCAGGGCAGTTTTCCTTGATAATTTCATGAAAGATGATGTCTAGGCTCTTTTTTTGATCCTGGCTTTCAGGCAGTCCCATAATTTTTTGATTGTCTCTCCTGGATCTATTTTCCAGGTCAGTTGTTTTTCCAATGAGATATTTCACATTCTCTTCCATTTTTTCATTCTTTTGGTTTTGTTTTGTGATTTCCTGGGTTCTCAGAAAGTCATTAGCCTCCATCTGTTCCATTCTAATTTTGAGAGAACTATTAAATTCAGTGAGCTTTTGAACCTCTTTTTCCATTTGGCTAATTCTGCTTTTGAAAGCATTCTTCTCCTCATTGGCTTTTTGGACCTCTTTGGCCAATTGAGTGAGCCTATTTTTCAAGGTGTTATTTTCTTCAGCATTTTTTTCGGTCTCCTTTAGCAAGGTATTGACCCGTTTCTTATGTTTTTCTTGCATCTCTCTCATTTCTCTTCCCAGTTTTTCCTCCACCTGTCTAATTTGATTTTCAAAATCTTTTTTGAGCTCTTCCATGGCCTGAGCCCACCGGACATCCACCTCAGATGTCTGGGATACAGAGGCCCCAACCTCCACATCTTTCCCTGATGGCAAGCATTGTACTTCATCATCAGAAATGAAAGGAGGAAGTTACATCTGTTCCCCAAGAAAATAGCTTTCTGTGGTCTTATTTTTCTTCCCTTTTCTGGGCATTTTCCCAGCTAGTTTCTTGACTTCTGAGATTCCTGTCCACCCCCGCCTAGATCCGCCCAGCCAGTGCTTGGGGTCTGAGATTCAGATGCTGCTCCCCAGCCTCAGGGCTTTCCGTGGTGGGCACAGCTGCTATTCAATGTGAGCTTAAGTTCTGGTGCTCGGATGGGGGCAGGGCCACCTCCCAGGCTCAGTTCCCTCAGGAGGTTTATGTGAAGACCTTTGGTAATGGACCTGAAGTCCTGCCTGCTCCAAAAGTTCTGGCCCAATGCTTCATCCTGCTGCTGGCTCCCGAGGGGGCCTGAGTTATGGAGACACCCCGCTCCTCTCTCAGCAGCCCAGAAGTCTCTCTCACTGACCTGTAGCACCTGTGGGTGGAGGGACCTTCTCAGCCTCTGGAGGTTCCATCCCTGAAGCCTGCTCAGATCTGCTCCTTTGGGGCCACACAGCCAGGGCAGCGCAGTGGTGGGCTCCCCTGTCCAGTGCCCGATGGACCTTTGAGGTCAGTTTTTTGGGGCTCTCTGGAACGGAAATCTCTTCCACTTTGTTGCTGCGTTGCTTGCACTGCTCCAGAATTTGTGGGGAGTTCTTTTTACAGAAAATTTATGGGATTTGGGTTTGGAGCTAGCATACGTGAGTCTTTCTACACTGCCATCTTGGCTCCTCCGCCTCCATTATAATTTTTAAAGAACTATTTTCTTCAGTGAACTTTTGAGCCTCCTTTTCCATGTGGCCAATTGTGCTTTTTAAAGCATTCTTCTCCTCATTGGCTTTTTGGACCTCTTTTGCCTTTTGGGTTAGTCTTTTTTTAAAGGTGTTGTTTTCTTCAACATTTTTTTTTGGGTCTCATTTAGCAAGCTATTGACTCGCTTTTCATGATTTTCTTGCATCACTCTCATTTCTCTTCCCAATTTTTCCTCTCCCTCTCTTACTTGATCTTCAAAATCCGTTTTGAACTCTTCCATGGCCTGAGGTCATTGCATATTTTTTTTTCGGCGATGTTGGATATAGAAACTTTCACTTTTATGTCTTTCTCTGGTGGTATGCTTTGTTAGTCCTCATCTTAAAGGATGAAGAAGATTCACCAAGAAGTAACTTTTTATAGTCTTATTTTTTCCCTTTTTTGAGCATTTTCCCAGCCAGTTATTTGACTTTTGAGTCCTTTGTCAAGTGGAAGACATAGTCTAGGGACCTCTGAGTTCTCAGTTCCTCCAAGTTGGCACAATCAAGGCAGAGGAGTTTACTTCTCTTCTGGCCTGCTCTCTGGTCTGGGAGCAACCACAAACACTGTTTTCTGCCTTGGATCTGTGAGTAGAATTTCCTCTTCTCAGTCACCACCAACTCCACCACAGCAACACTCTTCCTCATCTCAGGACTGCCACTCAGAATTGAGACCTAGATCAGCCACTCAATTCCCCCGGGGTCTTTAAGTTGAGGGCTCCAAAAGTGGACACTGCTACAGTGGCTGTTGCAGCCCTTGGGTCAGTCCTGGGGCCAGATCACACTTCCTTCTCACCCAGATGAAAGAGCTTTCTTACTGACCTTTGAAGCTGTCTTTGGGGTTTGTGAGTTGAGCAGATGCTACCCATGATTCTGCACTCAGAAGCCTGTGTTGTACCACATAGCCAAGGCTGGGTTGTGCCCCACTCTGAGCCTGGTGCAATAGACCTTTCTTGTCAGCCTTTTAGGCTTTCTTGGGATGGACATCTCTTTCACTCTGTCGTTCTGTGATTTCTGCTGCTCTAGAATTTGTTTAGAGCCATTTTTACAGGTATTTTTTGGCTATGGGAAGAGAGCTATAGCAGATCCCTCCTTCTACTCTGCTATCTTGTCTCTACCACCCAGTCCTTTTCCTGTTCCTTGGGGGCCAGGAGAACCCTTGGGGGTGTCCATTCCTTTTTATCCCCTTGACCACAAGATCAGTCATCCTTGTCTCACATCCCACATCTTCTGGATGGTATCATGTGAGTCACTATTTTTTTTTTTACCTAAGCCATCATTGATAATAATATCTGCTTTATTCTTACCTTGCAAATCCCTCTGGTCTCTTTGTTCACTCATGATTCTTTGTTTACTGTGGCGCTCTGTGAGTCTGATCAGAGTGCATCACTGTATCACTAAGTACCCCATCATACACAGAGGGGCCTGCTCTAGCAGGTTCTTAGATCTACATTCATAAAAGGAAAACAACTTTCAAGGAGTTAACAATCACTTTAATCAAGCACATGTATCATTACTTTAACTGAGCACATCTATCATTCACCTAATTCAGGAGAGTCAGCACCCTGAATGTGAAAGGAAATACAGAGAAATTAAAGATCAACAGACTTGGCTTCCTCTGCCTGAATTCAACAGACCATTGGACCCCAACTGTCTGACCATAGTTACCAGAGAGTGAAGCACCGACATTTAGATTTTCAAAGCAGGTGTGTTCATTAGCAGCTTCCCAGAGACACTTCCAGTCAGTAAGCCCTAAAGTAATCAACAGACTTGGCTTCCTCTGCCTGAATTCAATAGACAGGTTTATCTCTCTGATCATAGTTGCCAGAGGTGGAAACATTGACATCTGGGTTTTCAAAGTCAGGGAGCTCCTTAAAGCAGGCTTTCCAGAGTCCTCCTCTGGCACTCAAACCTTGTTACAAAAACTTAGCCCCACAGTAAAACCTCATCCTCAGAGTATTTATATCTTTTTTAGAGCCAGAGGGCATAACCTTCTAACCCAATGCTTCTGTAGAAAAAATAAAAAGTACTTGGAACCCTCCTACAAAACAGCCCCTCCAATCAAGCTTTTTACAATGGGCAGGCCCATCAGTAGGTGGAAAGATCTTCTTTAATCACATTATTCAACCAGAAGTACTTTTAGTAAAACAAAAACAGCAAAAGATCCTAATTTGATTGCCATCACACTCCATCCTTGGCCATGGATCCTGGAACAAACAGAGATATAATTCTTCTTAATTATACTAAAACAAAAACAACAAAAGGTCCTACTTTGCTTGTCCTTACAATCACTAAAAGAATATTGACTTAAAAATGATATGTGTGTGTATTTTGTGTATACATTCAGGAATTTCTTGACATCATTACAAGCATCCTTAAGGTTTCCCAAAGGCAGCTCAGTCTGATGTGTTTTTCTATTGAAATCTGAAGCTTGCCCAGCTCTCTTCTCTCAGAATGTAACAAGTGGCCTTTCTCATCCTCTTGATAGCACCTGTGTGCATTGCTGGGTAGATATTTTTCCCAAGGTTGTAACATTCACTGGAGCTCGATGCAGTCAAGATCACTGAACGGTGGTAACAGGAGGGCCTTTTTTTCTCTCTCTCTCTGCTCTTTGACTCCCATTGGTCATCCTTTTTCCTTTACTGTAGCAAATATCTCCAGTGAACACACTTCACTGTTTTATTCTTCACGATGATTACAGAAGATCATTGGAAAAAAAAAGTTTCTTCATGAGTGGTCTTAGCTGGTGCCCAGGAAGCCCTTTGCTGGAAGGTGGGAAGTGTTACGGAAGAGATTTTCACTTTTCCTAGTTGTCATCTGAGAAAGTCTATAAACACCATGGACATCTTCCACTAATGATTCCTTTTTGTTAACTGGATAACTGAAGATTTGGAGTTTGCTAAAGCGGGTCTACCTACTTCCTTCTAACATTCCTTCATGGATGCACTCAGTCAGTGCACATCAAGCTCTTAAAAATAAAGTGATGAGAAAGGAAGCATCAGGAGCCAGCAGTTATGGATGACCCTGTCCCCTCACCTTGGGGAGACTAGGATGTCTTCCATGACCTTTTCCCTCATCTTGCCTTCTTTCAGATACTTTGAAAGTTCATAATAAAGTCTTAAGTCTTTTGAAATTGTGTGATCTCCAGTATGTATTCTTTCCTTAAATCATTGCTTGTCTATCAAGAATTTATCAAGCTAGGCAACACAATGGACTGAGTGCTTGCCTTGAAGTCAGGAAGACTTTGCTTCAAATCCAGCTTCAGGCACTTCCTAGCTGTATGACCCTGGGCAAGCCACTTACTCTCTGTCTCTCAGTTTCCTCATCTGTAGAGTGAGCACAATAATAGAGCCCATCTCTCAGAGCTGTTGTATCAAATAAGATAGTATTTGTAAAATACTTAGCAAGTGTCTGGCGCATAGTAGGTACTTCATATATGTTTATTTCATCCTTACTTCTCTCTCTGTTCTAGTCACTAGAAATGAAAATAAAAATTAAGAAAAAGTGCAACAGTCCCTGCCTTCAAAGGACTTAACATTCTTTGGTTTGGGTGAACCGTAGAATGTGGATTACAGCTAGTAGATTGGTCATCATTTCTAACCATTTTTAAAGACATACAATGGAGCAAAGATGTGAACTCCCACACCAGATTGAGGGGGAAGTAGTCTGGTGTTACACTCAGATTGTCTGACTCCCCATTTCACTTCCTCCTGTGTTGTTATCCTGGTCCTGTCACTTCACCTCTCTGACCGACTTTCTTTATCTAGATAGTGCCCCAATGTGCCCTCTGCTGCCCCCACCCCTTTGTCAGTATCAGAGGACAGAAAACCTAGGAAGGTGATTTACTGACTGTTAGCTCCTGGAAAAACCTAATCTGCCTGTGCACATGTGTGTGAATGTAGAAGTGTGTGCATGTGTATCAGTGTTTGTGTGTGTGTGTACATGTGCATGAGTGTGAATGTGTATCCATATGTATATTTAGAGTTAGGGTTAGAATTAGCAGGTGTGCATGTGTGTGTATGTGTGCATATATGTGGAGGTATGCATTGTACCCACATTTGCACCTATGTGTGAATATGTACATGTAGGTCCACATTTGTATGTATGTACCTGTGTATGAGTGTGTCCCCTTGTGTGCATGTGCAGTCATGTATACAGCACAGCCATATGTGCAGTGCAGGTGTATGCATACTTATACACATGTATAGGGGCAGGCACATATATTCATGTGCGATGGTGGGCCAGTAGAGCATGCCTACATATCCTTGTGTACATGAATGTACAGCATATACATGTGTACACATAATATTTACATTCTCCATGTGTAAAGCAGCTGTATCTTCCTCTCCTATTTGCTCTGAAATCCTGAGTCACTCCCATGAACGGCCTGCTAAGGCTTCAGATGCCAGATTATCCCTCTTGTTATTGCTAATGGAGGACTGATAGCTAAGCACACTCAAGGGATTGTCTCTTCCTCTGCTTATGAATAATTCTTATTTCTAGCAAGGGGAGTGATGCTTGAGAGGCCCAGACAGCCCCTTCTGTGGTCATCTTCTTGTCTCACCAGCCACGTTTCTTCCTTGGTGTCCATGTGGTATATTCCCAAACAACACTTTGCTTTATGGTTAGAAATTTCTCTATCCCCCTTTACATAAGGTCATTTGAAAAACTCCTCGGCAGTGTTTCTCTGCACCTAGACATCATCCACTCAGCTTATTCCATAAAATAGTGATAAATGAGTGGAGCAGTGACCTTTTATAATGAGAAATAGCTGCATCCTGTCTTTGCCCAGGATTTCAGCTGCAAAGCTGCCAGCAGTGTCCATTCTGGCTCTAGGTGCTCACCTCAGGCCTCTGGGGCAGCTTCCTGCTCAAGCCATCCAGACCCTAAAGGTCAGATGTTTGCTGAGAAAATAACCCCAGGGTCTCTTAGACTGTTCCTATTTATTTTTCATCACAATGAACAGATTTCTGAAAATAAGAGGTAGCATAGATAGGACATTGCTTTATTCTTCTGGGGAAGCCAAGTCAAGGTTTCTTTCCCACCTTTTGCTCCTGTTGTCTGGCCTAGTTGTTTCCTAAATGCCTCTGAGCTGTGAGCATGAAGCAGAAGACAACAGGGTGAAGGGACAAGAGTGCCAGATTTGGAGCATAAGATCCTGAGTTCAAGGCCTAATTGCGCTCCTTACTATCTTGAACTTAAACCTTTAGAACTGTAAAAGAACTTAGAGACCAGTAAGATCAACCCCTTCATTTTCTAGATAAGGAAACTGAAGCACAAATAGGTCAAATCAGTTGCCCATGGTCACACAACATCTAAGTGTCCAAGGCAGGATCTGAACTCAGATCCTGACTACAAGTCATGTGCCTGATCAAATGAACTTTGCTCTCTCTCCTTCCAGATCTCAGTATTATGAGCTGTTTGAATTATAACACCGAAAAAGTTCCTGTAAGAAGAGAAGTAAATTATTATTGACTTGAGTGGAAAGTGCTCTGGGATGTGGAGTAGGTGAGAACTGACTTCAAATTAGCTTTGGATCTAGCTATAAAACTCACAGAATGTGAATTCCACTTTGGACAATACTGATCAAGCAGTGTTTCTAAAGTATATGCTATGTGCCAGATCTTGTGCTACACAGAGTAAAGCAGACTATTTCTCTCAGATTACATTACCCTTAATAGTGTCATTTACTCCTTTTTACATTCCCTGAAAACTACAGGGACCCAAATGAATTCTAAACTTTCTTGATTATTAAAAGGAAAATCCAGTTGCACATAAGGAGATGATGAGATGCAACATTCTGAATGAACACAGTCTATTCTTGCCTTCTCAATGACCCACCTGCATCACCAGAACAGAGAGGTCCTTAGTAAAATGGCAGCTCCTGGAGGGCAGGCATTACTTTGTCTTTGTACTCTCATTCTCTAACACAGTGACTATGCAGAATAGGTATATAATAAGCTGATAAAATGAACCAAAAGCAATTGCTCTTTTTCAGGACAATCAGGTTGGCGGATGTCCCTAAAGGGCATCTTTTTTTTGTTGGTGCCTCTCCCTGACCTCTCTGGCCAGAGCTGTGATGGAGTCGTTTGGGGGTACACCATCTGCCAAGTGAGCATGAGGGAGTTGTTCTTGCTTCCAGAAGGTTGGATCTAGGTTGGATCACCAGCTGCTCCTCTCACTAGTTGGCCTTTGACAGGTCACCGCACCTTTGTGAGCCTCATTTCCCTGTGCATTAGATGGGGTAGGGATCCTTGTGCTTCCTCCATCACAGGACAGCTGTGAAGAAAATGCTCTTGGCATGGAGGGAGCTATGATAGCCAATGGAGCCATATTGGTGTCTAATATTTGTCTCCCTGAGAATGTCCAACTGGAAAATGCCAGGAAAACTGCTGGCTGGGAGGTCTATGCCCCACTTAGTGTGCAGCTGGATCAGTCAGAAGATGCTGAGTGTGCTGTGGTAGCAGATAGGACAAGCTGTAGAGGCTTTCAGGGACCCTTGGAAATGGAAGAAAATGCAAGATGCTGGTCAGATTTTCCATCCAGCAGTCTGATTTAATTTCATCTAATGAAGATACTGTCTGTGTGTTCTGAAAAGGCTTCATGTTCAGCATTGATGATACACAGATAAGTTGTAGGACCTTCTAATAAAATAATGATTAGTATTTAGATGGCACTTTTAGGATTGTAAGACACTGTACAAATATCTCATTTAATCCTCACAACAACCCTGGGAGATAGGTGCTATTATTCTCCCTCCACCCCACCACCCCATTTTCCTTTAGGAAACTGAGGCAGACAGAGGTTAAGTGACTTGCTTAGTGTTACACAACTTCTTAGTCTCTGTGGCTAGATTTGAACTCAGAGCTTCCTGACTCCAGTGCCTGGCTGCCTCTAAGGCCCTACTCAGTCACTATCTAGTGAGAAATGTATACAAATGCCTAGGAAACAAGAGTGATAGGTTAGCTGTCCAGGTAAATTCATATGAAGAACTGGAGGCAGGAATAACTGGGGAGGTTGTTGTCTTTTGTTCTCGGAGAGCACCAAAATGACATCATCATGATAAAGTGAAGTTTCAAAGTGTATGACAGTAGCCGATCAAACCAATATGAACTCGGAGTGCTCTACAGCACAGATTGGGCACAGATAGTCCATGTGAACATTTGCACATCGTACCTTTGATTTGTGCTGTTTCAATTCTGCTTTCCTCATAGAGCACAGCACCTTTTCTGATGTGGGCACATCATGCTGAGTGGTCCTGTGCCAATGTCTCTCATGTTGCACGATCAAGTCCAAAGTTCTTGAGAGAGACCTTGACAGTGTCCTTGTATAGCTTCTTCTGATCACCATGTAATAGCCTGCTCAAAGAGAGTTCTCCATAAAATAGTCTTTTTGGCAAGCATACATTTTGCATTTGAACAATACGTCCAGCCCATTAGAATTGCTCTCTCTGAAGCATAGTCTGAATACTTTGCAATTTAGTTTGAGCAAGAACCTCAGTGTCCAGTACCATATCCTGCCAGGTAATCTTCAGAATCTTCCTAAGACAGTTCAAATGGAAGTGATTCAGTTGTCTGGCATGGCTCTGGTAGATTGTCCATGTTTTGCAGGTATACAACAATGAGGTCAGCACAATGGTGCTGTAGACCTTCAGTTTGGTAGTCAGGCTAATACCTCTTCTCTCCCAAACTTTTCTTTGGAGCCTCCCAAACACTGAGCTAGCTCTGGAAATGTGTGTGTCAACCTCATTGTCAATGTGTACATCCCTGGAAAATATACTACCAAGATAAGTAAACTTATCCACAGCATTATCCACAGTAAGTTTTGCAATCAGAACTAATGTAGTTACCAGGCTGGTATGCCTGCTAAAACGAGTGAATGACAGGCTTATGACAATGTGACTGCCACTTGTAGGAAAGCACCATGACACCATCATCAGTGTCTGTGCTCCCACTATGATGAACTCTGATGAAGTCAAAGAAAAATTTAATGAAGACCTAGAGACCCTTATCATCAATGTGCCAAAAGAGGACAAGCTTATAATTCTGGGTGACTTTAATGCTATAGTAGGCTCAGATTGTCAGATTTGGCAGGGAATCCTAGGAAGGAATGGAGTTGGAAACAGCAACAGCAGTGGTCATTTACTGCTGAAGACTTGTGCATTGCACGACCTTCTCATCACCAACACTGCTTTCCATTTACCTAAATGCAGTAAAATGTCATGGATGCCTCCACGCAGCAAACTTTGGCATCTAATAGGCTATGTAATTGTAAGGAGAAGAGACAGACAAGATGTGAGAGTGACAAAGGCAATATGTGGTGCACAATGCTGAACTGATCATAAACTTATCCTGTCCAAGCTAAATATTCACATTCATAAAAAGTGCCGCCCCTGAGGCAAGATGACTACCAGAAAAATTGTCAAGAAATTAGAGCTCTTCTCTGAGTGTGAACAGTTTGTTACTAACTTGGGGGGGAAGTTGAGCCAACATACAGTTGGCAACAGTGGAGCAGAAAAGGAACGGGCAGCTTTAAGAGATTTTTCAGAGTGCATTTGCTCATCTGGGTCAGAACACTTGCAAAGTGGGAAATCCAGAAGGGGCTAAATGAAAAACGAGAATTCCACAGGATTTAACAGCAGGATAGTTCATCAATCTCAAGGAAGGCAGAATTTAATTCAATCAAAAGAAAAGTACAAGTAAAGCTTAGAGAGATGCAGGATTCCTGGCTCAGTAAGAAGGCAGATGAAATTCAATTTTGTGCTGATGGTAACAATCTAAAGCGCTTCTATGATTTCCAGAAAGCTATTTAAGGACCAAAAGCTTATGGCGCATCACTACTCAGTGCTAGTGGAGCCACATTGATTAGTGATAAGGACATTATCCTAGAGACATAGGTGGAACACTTCCATAGTGTTCTCAACAGACCATCATCAATCAATGCTGAGGCCATTGATGATTTACCTCAGGTTGAAGTCAATCCCTCCAACTGAAGACGAGATTTTGAGGGCCATTAGGCTCCTTTCATGTGGCAAAGCACCTGGTGCTGATTCTATTCCAGTTGAGATTTACAAGGTAGGGGGACCATTGCTCATACAAAAGCTGACTGAAATTTTCCAGGTTATATGACAAGAGGAGGTTATTCCCCAGGAGTTCAAGGATGCCTCCATTGTCCATCTCTATAAAGGTAAAGAGAATTGATTGTTCTGTAACAATCACTGAGGAGGTGGGGGGGCATCTCTCTTAGTCACTGGGGGCAAGATCTTGCTAGCATCCTCTTTAATAGGCAAATTCTTCATTTAGGAGGTGGCCACACACCTGAGAGCCAGTGTGGCTTCAGAAAGGGTTTATGAACGGTCTATATGGTGTTTGCTGCCCAATAACTCCAGGAGAAATGCCAGGAGCAGAACAGAGGTCTGCACACAACTTTTGTAGATCTGACCAAGGTCTTTGTAGATCTGACACTGTTAGTCATGAGGGCTTACGGAAAATTATGTCAAAATTTGGTTGTTCATCAGTATTGTACATCAATTTCATGATGACATGTTTGCCCGGGTTCTGGATAATGGACAAAGCTCTCGTGCCTTCCCAATCACTAATGGAGTGAAACAGGGCTGTGTGCTTGCTCCCATGCTTTTTAGCATGATGTTTTCAGCCATGTTGACAGATGCTTTCAATGAGGATGAACACGGTGTCAAGGTCAACTACTGTACTGATGGCAAGTTGTTCAATTTGGAAAGGCTACAAGCCAAGACCAAAGTGGAAGGAGTATTGGTGCATGATTTTCTGTCTACAGATGATTGTGCACTCAATGCAGCCTCTGAAACTGAGAAGCAACAAAGTGTGGATCAGTTCTCTGCTTCCTGTGCTAATTTTGGCCTAATAATTAACACTAAGAAAACACAGTCACAGCCATACCATTCATACGTGGAACCATCAGTTACAACAAATGGAGAAGTTTTGAAATACTGGGGAGAAGGATGATAAAAAAGGAGCAGAAAGAGGCTGTCAGAGGAGGAGCACCCTGGCATGCAGTGGTGCCATCCATTCTCTCCTCTCCTTGCCACAGGGAAGCTTCAAAGTCCCCTTTTGCCCTTCACCTTCTACCCCATGTCCTTCAGACCTTTGATGTGCCTCATATTTTTGCAGGCTAACAAGAGGCCTTTGCATCCTCCTTCATTTGCTGTCCTTCCCTCTCTGTTCTGAGTCTGCATCTCTTAAATCTTGATTCCTGGTGAGCTCCCTAGGCATCCCAATTTGTCTCTTGGATGGCTCCCTCATTTCTATTCCTTATGAAGGAATGAATGAATAATATAAAAATAAAATGAAAAAACATTATTAAGTGCTTCCCATGTGAAGTCACTGTGCTGAGTATCGGTTGTATGAACAAAAAAGTGAGACAGCTCCTGCTTTCCAGGATGACATTATAATACTGGAGTGGGTTGCCATTTCCTTCTCTAGCTCATTTTACTTATGAGGAAACTGAGGCGAACAGTTAAGTTACTCGTCCAGAGCTAGTAAGTTTCTGAGGCCAGATGTTCCTGACTCCAGATCCAGTGTTCGATCCCCTGGGTCATCCAACTGCAAGCCTTCTAATAGGTGAGATATCACATATGAAAGGTTTCAGCTATGAGTCAGATGGCAATGTCCCCTGGTCCTTAGGTTGCAGTGGAAAAACAGAGAGTAATGCCTTTTCTCTAATATCATCTCTGAGCATGAAATCTCAGTTTCTAATGTTGAATCATTTGACACAGGCAAACACCTCGTAGACAAAGACTGTTTTTTTTTGGGATCTTTAGTAGGTGTGGCCATCAAGCCATAGGCTGCATCTCCAAGGGCCTGCTTCCCAGGATGATGGCAGAGGGCATGAGACTGGAATTATGGCCATTTTCAAATTCTCAGGCTTGTGGTCTTGGGATGAATCCATGGGAGTATGAAGATAACAGTGCTGAAGGCCAGAGTTTGACTTGCTTATCTCATATTGCCTCCCCCTTGAGGTGCCTTCTTTCTCTTAGTCCCTTCATCATTTCCTTTTTAAGAGCTTTGAATCCCTCCTGGGTTGACTTGCCCCTAAGGATGATTTGTCCTTTCCACCCTAATTGTCCTGAGCTATGGTGGCAGAGGTGAAATATGGAGCCCCAAATCAGCTTATTATAGGGGCGGAAATGACAATAATTGGTGATGGAGAACAGGAGGAGGGTGAGAGAGAAGGTGGAAGTCTAATGTGATTATATGCTTAAAGTCTAGGAAAATGAGTCTGAGAGGAGGGAAAAAAGTTGGTAGGAAGAGAAGGTAGAGAAAGGGTCAAGATAGGAATTTGTTTATACAGGTTGGATTTCAGGTGGTAGTGGGATACGCTACTGGAAATATTTGCAGATCAGTTAGAAATGGAGGATCCTAGTTACAATGGCAACTGCTGAAGCAGGTGAGATTATCCTTAGGGACGGGGTGCTTCCAAATCCATGGAATCAAGTCAGCCCAGGACCAAAAAGATCGGGGGTCTCAGCAGCTTCAAGCTGTCCAAAGCCACTGGACACCTGAATCCTTAGAGCGTTTGGCTCTTCTAAGATGGTTTTTGACTTTCTTTCCATGTTGAACCTGCACACCTAATGGGAAATCACCTCAGATGAGCATGGGTGCTTGGGAAAGAAAGTTCCTCTTTTGAGGTAGAACCTTCTGATGCTGCTGCTCTGTCACTTTGCTCAAATATACTTTAAGAAATGCACTCTGTTCCACTACAGGCACTTCAGATATGGGCTAATGAGGTCACAAATACAATCGAAAGAAAGGCAGAGGCTAGAATGAATCCTGCTGTGTGTGCATGGTGTGTGTGTGTGTGTGTGTGTGTGTGTGTGTGTGTGTGTGCTTGCATGTACAAGTGTGAGCATATGTATTCTTTCTCTTCAGCCTTGGCCTTGCCTTTGGTTGCTCCCTGTGTTTTGTTCTCTTTGCTCTATCCTGCTACCAGTTTTTTTATCTCCTTCACTTGTGATGCTCAGGACGTTTTCATCGTTCAAAGTTTTCTATTGATCTTTGTCTGGGACTTTTCTTCCTCTGTCACCTTTTATGAGCCATTATCATTTCTGAGCTTTTGCCCCCCTTCCATCACTGCACATGGGTGGGGCCAGGGACCAGACTCATTACACTACCCACTTCCCCACCTTCAAGCACTGCTGCTTCTTACCCTTAACCATGCAGGAAGGATTTTTAGATTTCCCTGGGGTGTCCTGTTACTAGTAACTCAGACCTGCCCAGTTCTTCAGCTCTCACTGAGTCTAGAAAAGTTGACTATCCTTATGTGCATCCCTTGAAAAGTTTGGCATACATTTTCCCCAAAGTCAGAGGCATTAGCAAATCAAGATGAGGGGATCCCCTTTGCAACTTTTTATATTCCACTGAACAAATGTGAATCTCAAGTTCCATTTATGAATTGTAACTTTACTGAAAAACTATGCTGTAAGACACATCCAGAATCTTGAAAGTGAAATTGTAACATACTAGTCAATAAGGCTCAATGTAGTCCCTTCCTTTAGAGCTTATTCTCCAGGTTCTGGAAAATCTCCATATATGTCAGGTGCTAATCATACATTTCAGAGAATAAGGTCACATAATGCATGCTCTAAGAGGTATGTTTCCAGCCACACTTGTGTGTGCTAGGCAGGTCTTTGGAGTCAAGGATTGGAGGTGAATGATGACAGCTTGCAGGGGATCTCCATGGAACTATTTGTTCCTGACTTCTCTAAAACCCCTCCATTTTCATGGCAAGATTAAAAGAATACTAAAGTGCCAAGCTATGATGTGGCTGAGACTCAATGTGGTCATGCAAAGTCCCTCCTCTCTTGACGCCCTGTTTGGTGTCAGACGCTGTATCTTTAGTATGAGTTAATTCCATATGATGGCAGCTTTCTTCTACTTCTTCCAGCACCAGTAGCACTGAAATTCAATCCCTCATTTTTTTTTCTACTAAAAATCACCTGTTCTCCCTGGAATCTAAAATATCAACAGCGGCTTTAAGTTCTTGGGCCCTGAATAAACGTTTAATTTAGCTCTTCCTCTGTAATTCAGGGAGGAGGTGAGCAGGTCAGCCATTTCACCAAGGAAATCAGCTTCATTAAACAGGGATCTTCAATATTCTAGACATATGGGAGCGAACTCTTGTAAGTCCAGCATGTTTCCTGCACCTCTTCTGTCGGAAATGTTTTCTTTATGTAAAAATTAATTTCAGAGAGGTATTTCTCCTTAACTTAGATGCTGGTTCAAAAATCAAACTGTCTTTCTTCTGTCTGGATGGTCATATATCAAATTAATCTAAAAAGAAACCCTCAACACTAAGAATTGCTATTGCTTTATTTTAGTGTTGGGTTCACAATCAAAGCATCTCCTTTCTTCCCCCTGAATGGTCACAGATATGCTCAGAAATGAAACTTCAGGGAGTTTAAAGTGCTATTGTAGGGCCTGGAATGGATATTGCTCAGCAGTTTTCCCAAGGAAAATAAAGCCTCTGAAGGCTTTGTACCCAGTCATGGGCCATCCTTGCATCTCTGCTCCTCAGCTCTTGCACTGTCTGATATGCCTCTGAACTTTGGTGGTTCAAGATCTTGTGCACCCCACCCCCCCAAGCTGTGCTGTCTTCTGCCTTCTTCTCAATTCAGTGTTAGTTTATGGATGATGGACCACAGGAGAGAGCAACTCGAGGATACCATGGCCTGAGCAGCAATAAATCTATCAAGAATTCAGAGGAAGAAGTAGGTCATTGGATTTAGACAATGAGAGTTTCCGTGATAATTAAATTTGTTGTTGAAACCCTCTCCCAGACAACCACTGATTGATGGAAACCTACACATTGTCCCTCAGACATATCTGAGCAAGCTACATTGTACTGTGAAACAAGCCTGGTGGGTCATGGAGCTTCATCATAAGAGGTCCCAAGGGAGGTCCATAAGCATCTATTTTGAGGCAGGCGTTATGCTAAGTGCTAGAGGTATGTTCTAAGCACTGAATTATAATGTGAAGGACAGAAGACTGAAGATCTTCCCCCAACATGGATGGAGGACAAGGTAGGGGATTTGAGGGTTAGTGACCTGGAGTGAGTTCACTGTGCTTGTGTTTTCATCAGTACCAAGCAACAGCAATGTAACAGAAAGTGTGAGCTAGAGTTCCTTCTTGAGGGGAAGGGGAGAAGGATGGAAGGATTCCTTTCTACTTGCCAGGTTGTTAAGGAGAATGAAATGGTCCTTTTGAAACTAGAAGTAGTTCTTCAAGGAGAAATAAAGACATAAAACTTATAATGAGGTATAAAGGAATCCTAAGGTGTTAGATGGTTGGAAGGACAAAGGGTATGAGAGAGAGAGAAGGAAAAGAAGGAGCAGTGAAATCCAGTTATGTTGTAGGTGTGCCATTCCTCTTGTAGAGAGGAGAGCTAAAATCTAAGAAGGAATTCTTTTGTGTGCTCAGAGTGATGTCATGGCTCAGCAGGCAACATTTTATTCAACCCACATAATTCTGGCTAAAAATGATGGGGAGAGAGCTTGTTGTAGGTGCTTAACCTATTCTTTCTTTTACTTCAGAGAACAGGACTTAATATTCCCAATATGCAGCCTTCTCCCCTTGCAATCCCACCAGGGTTCAGTCATCCTTTTTTGCTTTTATCTTCCCCTAAACTGCTCAAGAATTGGCCCTGGTGGTCCTGCCACTATTTTTCCTTACCTTCATTATCATGTCATTAGCATACATTGTCCTGCACACACCTAGTCCAAGCTCCAGGAGGAAAGGGACATTAGTCATCCTGGTTACCATCCTGAGGAGGCTATAGACCTATGCCTAGGTCCATTCATTTAAGCTCATAGCCGGCTCACTTCTTTTTTTTTTTTAGATACAACTGTAATTTTTATTATATTGGCTCTGCCCACCCAGAACAATTCATATTTCTACAATTATTTAAATCTGATTCTATTTGTATAGAAAGTGTTTTGTAATTATGTTTATGCAGTTCCTGGGTTTGTCTTAGTAGGTATACTCCCAGGTATTTTATACTGTCTATGGTTATTTTATTTTTTTAAATTATTTTTTATTTATATTTTTACTGTTCTACAATCACTACCATAAAACTTAGATTCCACCCCCACATACACACCTACCCCCCACCACCCCCTCCCTCCCTAACATGGCATACAATTCTATATAGGATCTACATATATTTTCCTATTGAATACATTTTCACCATAGTCAAGCTGTGTAGATGAACTAAAATAAATGGAAGAACTCATATAACAAATCAAAAAATAAAACACACACACACACACATACACACACACACACACAATCTGCTACATTCTGCAAATGAATTCCATAGTTCTTTCTCTGAGTATGGAAGGTTTTGTCTTAGAAAACCACTGGGAATTTTTTTTAAAGTTCTTGTGTTATTATGAAGCTCCAAGTCTACCAGAAAAACTCTTGCACACTGTGGTCATTGCTGTGCACAAAGCTCTCCTGGCTCTGCTCCTTTCGCTCAGCATCAGATCATATAAGTCCTTCCAGGCCTCTCTGAGGTCTTCTTGTTCATCATTTCTTATGGTGCAATAGTACTCCATTACATTCATATATCATAATTTATTCAACTATTTCCCAATTGATGGGCATCCCCTTGATTTCCAGTTTTTGGCAACTACAAAGAGTGCTGCTAAAAATATTTTTGTACATGTGGGACCCTTTCCCATTTTTATGATCTCTTGGGGATACAGTCCTAATAGTGATATTGCTGGGTCAAAGGGTATGTACATTTTTGTAGCCCTTTGGGCATAGTTCCTAACCGCTCTCCAGAATGGTTGGATGAGCTCACAGCTCCACCAACAATGAATTAGTGTTCCAACTCTCCCACATCCTCTCCAACATTTATCATTTTCCTGTTCTGTCATGTTTGCCAATCTTATAGGTATGATGTGGTACCTCAGAGTTGTTTTGATTTGCATCTCTCTAATCAAAAGTGATTTAGAGCATTTTTTCATACAATTATAGATGTATTTAATTTCTTTCTCTGAAAATTGCCTGTTCATATCCTTTGACCATTTATCAATTGGGGAATGACTTGTATAGTTGTACATTTGACTCAGTTCTCTATATATTCCAGAAATGAGGCCTTTATCCCCGAGATTAGCTGTAAAAATTCTTTCCCAATTTACTACACCTTCCGAATTTTAGTTGCATTGGGGCCTGCCCACTTCTGAGAGGGCACAGGGCCTGGTAGAGGCAAGGCTGGTCCTGGAGTCTGCAGACTTGGGCTTGACACTTGCCAGCTGTGTGACCCTGGGTAAGCCTCCTGACCTCTCATATTCTTACTGTCCTCATCTATAAAGTGGGAACAGTGATGTGTGCATTACCTGCTCTTAGCCTTGTTGTGAGAAAAGAACTTTGAATAATAATAATGATGGCATTTACCAAGCAACTTATGGTTTGCAAAATGCTTTACAAATATTATCCCATTTGATGTTCTAGACGTAAGTGCTATGATCATTTCCATTTTTAGATGAGGAAACTGAGAGAAATAGAGCTGAAGTGACTTTCCTGGGTCACGCTATTTCTGAGGCTGGATTGAAACTCAGGTCTTCCTGACTCCAGGTTGAACACTCCATCCGCTGCACCACCTGGTTTCCTTTGCAAACCTTGAAGTGAATTATTCCTCTGTTTTCCAGATGGGTATTTCTGTGACTTTTTTGGAGGAAGACCCTGAAAGACCCATCTTCCTGCTGATGTAGAGTAAAAAGCCCTGTTGATTCAATGCTTTCATTTCTAGGATGGTTTTTTAAATTTTTTCTTAAGATAAATTGTTTATGGAAAATAACAGACATTTCCTGAGGACCAAACTGAAGTTGGCAGGGGTCACTGATCACTTTTATTTCTCACCAACTGCATTCTGGATTCTCTCTCCTATGGGGAACCTCCCTGGTTCCCCTGGAAACTGGAATTTGCCTCTTGAAAACACCCCCAGCACTGTGCCTGCTCCCTCTAACTGGATACTAACACTTAGATCCTTCATTTAAGGCAAGTAGCTTGGACAGCTCTGTCATTTCTCATTGAGCTGTGGGGACTCTAGACTTCTCTTCTTCTTCTATCTTATACAGACAGACACAGACCTCCTTCCAGACACACATGCACACACACACACATGGACACACACACACAAACACAGCTTCCTTTTTCTGTGTTGTCTTCTTCCATTAAAATGGAAACTGCTGCAGTTGGTGCCACTTTCTTTTTGCTTGCATTTGTATTTTGAGTATTTTGCACCATACTTTGCACTTTGTAAGTATTTAATAAATGCCTGTTGGCTTATTGACCGAACTTTGATTTTTAAGCAATATGTGCAGCAACTCTTCTGGTGGTCAAGAATTGAAAAGTGAAGGGATGCTCATCAGCTGGGGAATGGCTGAACAAATCGTACCATGTGATTGTGATCGAATAGTATTGTCCTATAAGAAATCATGAGCAGGATACTCTCAGGAAAACCTGGAAAGTCTTACATGTGCTGATGCAAAGTGAAATTTACTGTGTGATATTGTAAGATGATCAGCTGTGAATGACTTAGCTATTCTCAGCAATATGATAATCCAAGACAACTCTGAAAGACTTATAATGAAAAATGCCATCCATCCCCAGAGAAAGAATGAATGATGTCTGAATACAGATTCAAGCAAACTATTTTTACTTTCTTATTTTTCTTGACATTTTATTTTGGTCTATGCTTTCTTTTACAACATGAATATTTTGAAAATATTTTACATAACTACACATGTATAACCTACATTGAATTGCTTGCCTTCTCAATGGGAGTGGAGGGTGGGGAGGAAGGGAGAGAATTTGGAACTCAAAGTTTTAAAAACAAATGTTAAAAACAGTTTTACATGTAGTTGGGGAAAAATAAAATACTAAATAGATTTTAAAAACCCAGTATGTACAGAAGATTGAAGTCAGGGCAGGGAACTGGTGTTGGTGTGGGGATGGAATATGATAACATGGTACTGAATGATCAGAATAATATATATCAGAACGACTGATGCTCAGAATGAGAAGAGGTGGCAAGTAATGCTAAAGAATGAATAATGTATGCTTTAACAGCTGTACTGGTAAGGAGAGGGGAGGAGAGGCTTAGATGAGGGAGAGGACTGCTATGTGGATTGGCTAGGAAAATGCCAGTGGAGCACAGAGAGGAAGTAGGCCTACTGTATTCATTCTGCATCTGTTTATTCTGTTAAGGAGGTGGTGGATCACTTGAATGCAAATGATGGAACCACAATGGCTAAGAAGCCTTTAAAAACCAGGCTAAGTAGGGAGATATTATGAAAGTTTTATGGCTTTTCTTGATGAATTCAAGTCACCTGGCTCAGGTGAACTCTATCCCAGAATACTGCAAGAGCTGAAAGTTGTGAATGCTGAGTCACTGTCAATGATCTTGGAAATATCATGGAGAGCTGGAGAGATGCCACAGGGCTAATGAACAATGAGTGGTGTCATGATTTTCAAAAAGGGAGGAGACTGCAGTCTTCAGATGACAGGTCAGTGAGTAACTTTGCTTCCTGGAAAAAATCTAGGCAGTATTCTTAAAGGAATGATTAGTGAACATCTAGCAAAAAGAGTAGTGTAAATATAAAAAAGGGTAAATGTTTAAAAAAAGATAACTAAAGAGAGTCAGGAAGGCTTCAAGAGCACAGAAGTCATGCAAAATAACCTCAATCCCTTTTTTGAACAAAGTTACTGGATGGAGAGATCACAGGAATGTCTAGACACCAGTAAAGCATTTTAACAAACTTTCAGCCTAAGGATAAGATGGAAATATGGGCACTTGTTAATAATAGAGTAACATGAATTTGAGATTCATCAACTGACCTTAGCTAAAGAGATAGCAGCTTAGAAGGAGGATTGTAGAGGACCCTTCTTTTCCCTCAGGTACCTAAAATACATCAGAGATAAAGAACTGGAAAGCACTTTAGGGGTTATCTGGTCCAGTTCCCTCATTTTACAGATGTGGAGACAAAGACCAAGGAGGATAGTGACCTGCTCAAAGTCAAAGGTACTAAGTATATGAAATAGGATTTGAACTCAGGTCCTCCAAATACTACTACTACTGCTGCTATTGCTGCCACTGCTGCCACTACTGTTACTACTATTATTACTACTACTACCACTACCACTACCACTACTACTCCTACTCCTACTACTATAGCTATCTGGCTAGTTGGTATTTATATAGTCCTTTAAGATTTTCAGATCACTTACATTCACTTATTTTCACTTATTTTTGCAATAATAGTGGGAGACAGATGTTATTATTACCCCAATTTTGCAGATGAGCTAACTGAGGGTAAGTGGCTTGCCTAGGTCATGTATCTGGTAAGTGTATGAGATTAGATTTGAACTTGAATCTTCTTGATTCCAGTTTTGGAACTCTATTCACCAAGTCATCTTGCTGTCTCTGACTAATCTATATCTGTATCTATATATTTACATAAGAACATGTAATAGAGGCATTAGCCACTGGTGACAGGGAATCATTCAGCTCCTCACAAAGGGATCTTTGGATTGTGCCAAAGGAGGAGAGACTGAAGTGACTTTAATGACTAATTATATTGAAAAAAAGCTTGGTGCAGGGGATGATGAACACTTTCAGGTATTTGAAGGGATGTCATATGTGAGAGGAATTTGATTTGCTTTGCTTGGCCTGAGGAATGATGAGCAGGTGATAGAAATTACTGAAGGGAAGATTTGACATCAATAGAAGTAAACGCTCTCCAACCATCTGAGCTTCTCACTTGAAGAAGAGGCTGCTCCAGGAAATACTGGGGTAGTCTTCAACAGAAGAAGTTTTTAAGGTAAGATCAGATCATACCTTGCTGGAGGTGTGGCAATAGAGGGTCCCCATCAGATATTCTTTGTCTTCAATGGCCTTAGAAGGACGTCTCACCTATAAAGTTTTGTGATTATGCCTGTGTAATAATTACTGTTACAGAGTACAGCAAACCCTGATGTGACCCCCGCTCCCGATTTGTGGCTTTTGCCTCTCCCCCGCACCTGTTCCAGCCTTCTATTGTTTAACCTTTCAACAGCATGGGCAGATGATAGAGGAGACACAAAACCACAGCATGATAATCTAAGAGTAGTGTCCCAAGTGCTAGGACTCAGAATGAGCTGAGTCTGCCATAGATCCTTGGGGTCTCAGGCTTCCCAGGAAATGTGTTTCCTATTTGTACAGGTTTATGATAATTACACATTCCCTTGGGAAAATTAACTTTTACTCTTTTGACCCATGTTACAAGGCAACCAATGTCAGGATTTCAGCAAAGCATTTGATAATCCATGAACAGGCATCCACAAAGCTCTTACCACATGCCTTTCAGTGCACTAAGTTCAGGTAATTTAGGATTTTAGGGACTCCAATATCATTGGTCCTCTTCAAAAGTGAAGGATAAACATTAAGTTCTGGGAATTCAAAGAAAAAACAAAAATCATGACTGCCCTCAGGGAGCTTGTTTTCTAATGGGAGATAATATGTACTGTTCTAGGTTTATGAAAAATACAAACACAACCAATATGATGTGGGGATCCTGGTGGGGAAGGTGTCCACAGCTGATGGGGCAGGAGAAGGGCTCCAAGAGGAGGTAGTTCTTGAGTTGAAACCAAGGAATCCAGGGATTCTGTCCAGCGCCCAAGTGCCAACACTCACCTCTCCACACCAACTTGTCCTCCTTCTGTTCATACTTGTCAATGTACAAGCTCTTTCCCAATACAAGCTGTAGGTATATAGCTTTCACTTTTGTCTATTGTTCCAGTGAAGGACAGAACTTCTAGGAGGGGCTTCTTGTAGATTGTCACTCTTCTGTCCAAGTTTGGACCATTTAGATGAATTTAGAAGTGAATGAAAGACCAGTGCCAAAGAGCTCTCATGTAAGATTTGAGATCTCCTTAGAGTGATGCTCCAGGGAGGTGCCCTTCCGCTATGTCCCTGGTTCTGTGCCACTTAAAATTCTTGGCAACCTTTTAGATAAAGGTATTAAACCACACAGCAGATGATACGAAGTTGGGAGAAATAGCTGATATTGGATGCCAAAGCAAGGTTCAAAACTACCTCAACAGCCTAGCAGAGGAGATCATCTAATGAAATTGAATGTGATTGAGATTAAATAAAGACCTTCACTTGGATATAAACTGCCTTTAAAAGTGCAGGATGGATGGAGTTTGAATGGAAAACAATGACTCTGCCAAAGAGCTGGAGCTTTGAGTGCACTGCACTCAGTGACTTCTCAGAATCCCAGGTGCTGTCTCCTTGGGAAGTCTACGCCGCTGAGAAGCCTGGCAGATAGAAAAGCTGACTTGAGGAAGTGTGTTTGACTCCAGCTTCAGATGCATACTTACCAGCTGTGCGACTCTGGGCAAGTTGTTTAACCTATCTTGGCCTCAGTTTCCTCATCTGTAAGATGAGGATAATAATATCATCTACCTTACATAACTATTAGATGACCAAATGAGACCATATATACATATAAAGTATGTTATAAATGTCAAATAAGCTACCTAGTTCTAAAAATGACAAGAGTAACAACAATTATTTTCATTGTATCTCAATTGTTGGTTGTACAGTGAATAGAGTGCTGAGCCTGGAGTCAGGAAGACTCATCTTCCTTAGTTCAAATCTGAGTCCAGACACTTATTAGCTGTGTGACCCTAAGCAAGTCACTTATCCCTTTTTGTGTCAGTTTCCTCATCTATAAAATGAGCTGGAGAGGGAAATGGCAAATCACTCCAGTATCTTTGCCAAGAAAACCTCAAAATGAAGTGCTGGACACAATTGAAAAAAATGACAACCCTACTTTTTTGTGGTCTCCCCATTCAAGTAATTTTATAGTACTTAACCATTTACATGCTATACTAGTCCTTTTGTCACCTCTCACACCTATTGAATGTTTGTTCCTTGCGAGGCAAGCTGTTTTTTTTTCTTCTAGGTGCATTGCTCATAATGCCTTGAGTTGAAGGATGATATGCCAGCTTTATGAGGCCTGCCTCCATCTCTTTGAATTTCCAGCATACACAGTTGCCTAATGCACAGTTCCTACTTCATAAATGCTCATTTAATCCATCCAAGGCCCCATGCAACCTTCCAAAGCCCACTGTTCTTAGATTCATGATTTCACAGTTGTTTTGGGTGTCTGATTCCCTACCTACTGCCAGGCAACTGGTAGTTGATCTGGTGGAAGCCTGGCCACTCACGGAGTGCACCCCTCTCTCCCTGAAGGGATCAGCTCTTTCCAGCTAGGAAGGGTCTTTTTCTTCTGGGTACACTCTGTCTGCTGGAATCCTCTCTCGTTGAGGAGAGCCAATGAGCCATTTCTAACTGGCCTCTTTTACAGAAGGTTTCTCTAGTTCTCTCAGTGGGGACTCCCTGACTTCTGTGGGAGGAATTATGAACACTAATTTCCCCTCTCTCACTATGCCACAGTCTGCCAGGTTCCTTCTGTAGCCATGACAACCAGCATAGAGACCTTTTCATGTCCTTTCTAATTAAAAGAAAGTGATGCCATCCTTTAGATACAAAGATGCCCCAGAATGCTGACATTTCCCCTGTTGGAGTGATGGGATTGCTCTGAGATTTTTCATTCTCTTACCTTTTCTCCTTTGTGAACAATGGTACTCTCTTTAATGGTGGCTTATCACCACCAAGGTAAAGTCCAGGTCCATGAAACTGGGCAAAGCTAACCGGCCCATTTGGGAACTGACTGAGGGCCGTACTCTGCTTTGTTCTATGCTCTAACTGGCTCAGAAGAACACGAGGAAAACATATTGGGTGAACCAGTTCATTCCCGGGATTAAAAGGCTTGTTAGCTGTCTACTCAGCCATCAGACCTGCAGCGTCACGCCAAATCCCGGCTGCCTGTATGTTTCTGGTGGGGTCACTTGCTGGCTATTGGGATTAACACCTGGGGATTGTGGTGCTAAGACTTAATTACTTTTCATTCTGGTTTAATAACTGTCATTAGGAAACAGCCCCTTTCTTAGACTTTCCAATTACTTGGCAGCTCCCACTACCTAGCACCAAGGATCCTACAATTTCATGTTGTAATTAGTTATTATTTTCCTATATCCACTTTTAAATGAATGAAGATTTACAACTCTTTTAGTCCTCCTTTCTTTATCCTTTGGTATTGTGATTTTCTTGAGACCAAACTGGGAGCATGTCAGCCTCCCTCACAAACACACCCCATCAGAAATGATGCTGCCTGTGTGACCTTGGAATTGGATGCCTTGCTAAGGTAGAATATGGGATTTGAGTTCCCATCTGCCTCTCCTCAAGGGCACGATTTCAAGCTCTTGGTGCTCTGGAAGCAACAGGGAGGGAAGTCATATATAAAGTAGAAGAGAGTAGAAGGGAGAGTTTATGGGATTTCTATTCTCTGATAATGACTACAGAACCGAGGGGAAAGAATATTTGGTATTGATTGGAATATTTAGGCATTTGTCTGGTTGTTAGTAGATAAGGAATCTGCATATCTGCCATTAGCAGAAATCAGGGCAACCTACATATATTTTCCATACACTGGCAATAGAACAAACTTCTTAACTACTCTTATAAGAAGAATTCCTGGTGAGCAAAAAGAATGAGGCAGGGAGATGGATAGAGGAGGAGAAAGAAAGAATGGTCCATTTAAGAAAGATCACTGATTTAGCCTTCAAGTAATAATCTACCCCCTTCCAAAGGGTATCACAGTAGGTAGCCAGGTGGTACTGAGGATAAAGCCCTTGGAATCAGTAACACATGCATTCAAAATCTGCCTTAGTAACTATGTTAACCTGGGAAAGTCCCTTGATATCTTTCACATCCTATTTTCTTATCTGTACCAGTATAGATAATCACAGCATTTACCTTACAGAGTTGTGAGGATAAAATAAGGTAACATGTGTAAAGGGTTTTGCAAACTTTAAAGTAGCTATGTAAATGAGGTTATTTTAAAATCTTCTCCCATAAAAGATTCTCTCCAATACCTCATGGAGTTGTGAAGACGGCTTTGTGTTATTGGAAATGATGTCAATATAGAAAAAGTTCTACCAAGCTGGGAGGGTTTTGACTAAAGTTCTGAACATCAGATGTATCTATTGTATTAGGAACAGCCTAGCTATGAAGAGACAGGGAGCTCATAACTAGTAGTCATGGTGACAAGCCAATGGAAGTTTTGGCCATAATGAACCATGAATCAGAAAATACAAACATGACCTAAGCCCTGCACTGTCTCCTTACACTTACACCTTGGTGCTAATAGAGTGGAAGAAAGAGAGCAGAGTGTGCTAGGTAGGGATATCTAGTACCTAGACTGTTTACAAAAATGTAATTTAGTCATGGGTCCTTGGAGTAATGGCTCTGTCCAAGTACCATTCAAATGAGAATTATTGGAGAGCTTGGACACCAACATCAATAGTCTCCAGATGAAACAGCTATCCTCAAATGAAAAGAGAAGACCTAAGTTGAATCCAAATCAAAGGATGATTCTCTTGTGATCCTTGGAGAAGTCAAGAAAGGAAGTGCAGAAAGGAAACAAGTGCCTCCATTGGCAATAGAAAATATGATT
Organism: Bettongia penicillata ogilbyi; assembly: GCA_023548195.1. Lineage (NCBI taxonomy): Eukaryota > Metazoa > Chordata > Mammalia > Diprotodontia > Potoroidae > Bettongia > Bettongia penicillata. Next base: position 3,964,170 of record JAJHZJ010000812.1, read on the forward strand.
TCTTTGGACATTTGATTATTTCATGTGGAAGAATCTATGATGAGTTTAAGCAAAGAGACCACCATCAAGATCACTAAAAGTGGCAAGTTATCACCTCTTAGCCTCAGTTTCTTCATTTGAAGATGGGGAAAATAATAGCATTTACCTCACAGGATTGTTATGCAGGTCAAATGAGATTAATCTATGCAAAACATTTTGCCAACCTTATACAACTATATACATGATGAGGATGATTCTCATAGCTACTATTTGCCATAGTCATTGTCAAGAATAAGGCAGGAGGAAAATTCTATGTAACGTTTTCAAATTTCCTCCAAACCAAGTCAATATGTGCTTTCATTCTTGGTGGCATTTATGGAAAGGTAAGAACAAGGGATGATGTGACCAAAAACTGTTAGTTAATCCAAAAAAGGTCAAAATCTGTTAGTGGGATGAGAACTTTTTCATCTTTACTACATCTTGTCAAGAATTGACTTAGAGGCATTGAATGTGGTGAGCATCAAGTATCATTGCAATAAATGAAGCTGAATATATTTGAAAAGACAGGAAAGAAGAATCAATTTGGGAATAATTTCAGAATCAGCTCTGTAGAGAAATAAGTAGAAACTTGTTTACTCGAAAGAAACAAAAAATATTTTGAGAGGGTCAGCAGCAGCCCAAGGGACCATTTCACCACGAATACAGTCATGTCAAGAGAAGGAGTGGGACCCACCTTGCCCCTAAGGAGGTTGATAATAGAGACAGGACATTGGAGAACCATCTTCTAGTGGCAAGACCCTCTCTTGGGTGACTACCCTCTGTGACTTGGAAAGACCCATCTGCCTCATGATATTGATGGTTCTCTGTGAAAAGTGAGATAATGGACTGAATAGAGCAAAGGTCCAAGTCAATTTACAAGAATGAATAAAGATGATAAACAGGTATTACATTCAGTCACCATCTATCCAGTTTGGCCTATTTAGGCTAATTATCAATTGAATGTAATGAAATCTAATGGAGTGGGGGTGAGAAGGGGAAGGCTGACCAGTGACCCTAGTCTTTAGGGACATTGGGACTTGTTCTGTGTGATACAATCTCCATTTGAGCATGGGCAGATCTTGTTTCTGGTCTGCTAACCTCCTGAAGGAACAGAGCTTTTGGTTTATCTGTTAAGCCAGAACTGACAGACAGAAGAATCTCAGGAGACTTGGATTCTTTTTCCTTCATAGACACATTTGAGTAAACTCTGAATGAGGAAAGAGATCTTGGGTTCTCCCTCTCACTGAGGGTCATGCCCTGCTGCTTGTGAGAGTGGTACCAGCAATAGCAGAGGTAGGTTCCTGGCTGCTGTCCTGTGACTGATGAACAGTGGTTCTGATATTGCTTCTGACCCCATTATGTCTTTTCTTTATTTTCATTTGAAGTTTCAATGAGACAAATCTAGGCTTGATGGCAGGAAATCTTATCAATAATTTCAATTACCCAACAGGGTGAAATGACTGCTCATGAGATGGTGAGTTCCTCCTTTCTGAAGGGCTACTCTTCTCCCTCTGTGCTCCCTTAACTTGTTATCTCAGCAGCTATGTTAGTTCAATTAACATATCTTATATATATATATATCATTCATATGTTTATATATAAATATATTTTCATATATTCTTATACATATATACAAACATTTAAAGCATATGGCTTTATTAGCATGTGTGTAGATGTATATACATACATACATACATACATATATACACACATATTTTTCTCTCTCTCACTCTGTATCTAAACAGCACCATAAGTTTATTTTAGATTTTCTAAGGAAACATCAATCCCAAGTGATTCACATATGCTAACTGTGAACTCTTACAAAAGCTAAAATCATTGAGGTGCTTACTGGATTGGATATTGGTGCCAACATACTAACATGGAATATTGTATGCTGGTTCTAGATGCTATCTAGACCCCAGGGAAAGATCTTAAACTATCACCTTATATCATGACTCTGTTGTGGAAAAAACTCTTTGCCTCCTTGGATTTGATTTGATAACATGCGTAGGACTCATAGAACATTTAGAAGCTGAAGAGTTGGCCCTGTTAGCAGAAGTTTTATCTCCATTCTTATCTCCAATCATAGTTATTATCCACACACCAGATTCCAAATTCAGTCCTTTGTTTTCAGGATAGACACTATTCTGACACACAGATCAGAAGTTTCAATGGAATTGAGCACATTTTCTTCAGATGCAGAAAAACCCTATGATTATTTAGAGGAGATTACTGGAAGAGGGGAACCACCATCTGGAATTGAAGTGGTTGGGTTCTGTACTCAGATAGGAGTCTTCGGAAAAAAATATACCAAACATTGTGTGCTCACATGACAACTGGTACAGTGATATATCCAAGCCTGAAGGAAGAAAAGTACCTCCAGAAGGCAGTATCTAATGAAGTTTTTCTCAAATCTTAAAAATGATAAGAGACTAAAGAGTCTCATGACAAAGGACAGAGCTAGTTGAGATGAGCCTAAATCCTGAATGTGATGAGTTCAAAAATATGACCCCACTAAAAAGCCATTCTGTATTGGAAATGAATTTTGCATATCTCAGAAAAAGGATTTTCTCTTTTCCCAAAGTAAAATGCATGTATGGTGACATTAAAAATGATAATTGCTAATGAATTAATGCTAAGCAGTGATGGTTCTTTTGTTGCAATTAATATTGTCAATGAAGAGGACAGCGAGTTGAGTGACACTGATAAGGATGATTATGACTTAGATGGTGACAATGGGGAGAAACATTATAGTGAAGGCTCCAAAGAACTGTCTATCATGGGGGAGACTATGAAGATCATAGCTAAGTCATGACTGCTTTCAGAAATTCATGGAATTAAATTAATTTTTAATAAGTTATGTTTTAATGGGTTACATATTATGTATATGCATGTGTGTATTTGTATGTCCATATACATATTCATGTAAATATATACATATGTATTAAACCTTACAAGCACAGACTTACATACATCTACCTCTAGACTCTCTTCTGACCATCAGTCCAACATTTTCAATTTGAACTTTTCTAACTAGATGTTACTTAAGTACTTAAGATAAGTACTTCCTGTGTACTTACCTCATGATCAATGTGTTTGAAACTGAACTAGTTATCCCTTCCCCCACCCCCAAACTGCCAATCTTTCCCAGTTCCCTATTTCTATTAAGAGCATCATAATCTTCCAAGTCATTTAGGTTCATAACCCCAACTCCTCACTCACGTTCATCCCACACAAGCCATCAAATCCTTTCTATCTCTACCTCTTTTACACCCTCTTTCTTCTCCACTCACAAAGCTACAACTCAGATGGAAACCTCTCATTCCTCCTAATCTGTACTGTTGAAATAGTCTGCTAATTGATCTCTTACCATTATAATCATTCTTCCCTCCATTGACAAAGAGATTTTTCCTAAAAAACAGGTTTGACTATGTCACTCTTTCCCATTCAATGAACTCCAGTGGTTCCCTTACCTCTAGGGTCAAATAGAAAATTCTCTGTTTGGCATTTGGAACCCTAGGCATCCCTACCTTTGAAGCCTTCTTACATTTTATTCCCCTTCCTGAATTGTGTAATTCAACTTTACTAGCCCATTTGTTGTTCCTCAAATATAGCACACTATCCTTGCTGTGAATTGACTATCTCTGATGCTGGAGATGCTCCTTCTCACCTCCATCTCTTGGCTTCCCTGGCTTCAACAAAATGGAGCTCAAATTCCATTTTCTGCTAGCACCTTCCCACAACACTACCTTCCTCCAGCTCTCTGCTGTCTGTATCTTATGCAATTATGTGTAGGTACAACATATCCACACTTTCCTTAGAATGTGAGTTCCTTGAAGACAAAAGACACTGTTTTCCACCACATTTTCTTTCTTTTAACTTTTAAAAAATTAGTTCTTTGTTTTTCCTGGCTATATGTAAAAACAATTTTTTAACATTTGTTTAACTTTGAGTTCCAGATTCTCTTTCTTCCTTCCTCTCCTTCCCCACTGATAAGGCAAGCAATTTAATGTAGGTTATACATGTGTAGTAATTCAAAACATTTCCATAACAGTCATGTTGTGAAAGAAAACACAAATAGACCAAAAGGGAGGGGGAATCTCAAGAAAAATAAGGTAAAAACAAAGTATATTTCAATCTGTATTCAGACACTATCAGTTCTTTCTCTGGGTCTGGACAGCATTTTTCATCATACATCCTTCAGAGTTGTCTTGGATCATAGGTGATCATCTTACAATATTGCTATTACTTTGTACCCAGTACATTTCACTTTGAATCAACCCCCGCAAGTCTTTTCAGGTTTTTCTGAGAGCATCCTGCTCATCATTTCTTATAGCACAACAGCATCCCATCATAATCACATACCAGTTTGTTCAGCCATTACCCAACTGATGGGCATCCTCTCAATTTCCAGTTCTTTGACCCCAGAAAAGAGCTGCCGTAAATATTTTTGTACATACAGATTGCTTCTCTTTTTTGTTTATCTCTTTTGGGATGTAGAACCAGCAGTGGCACTGCAGGTCAAAGGGTATGCATGGTTTTATTTCCCTTTTGGCATAGTTTCAATATGTCCTACAAAATGGTTGAATCAGTTCATAGCTCCACCAACAGTGCATTGATGTCTTGTTTTCCTTTTCTGTCGCATTAGCCAATCTAGTACGTATGAGGTAATATTTCAAAATTATTTTAATTTGCATTTCTCCAATCAGTAGTGAGTTAGAGCATTTTTTTTCATCTGGCTATAGATAATTGTGAATACTTTATCTGAAAATTTTTCATATCTTTTGATCATTTGTCAATTTCAGGATGGTTCTTACTTTTATAAATTTGAATCAATTCTCTATATGCTTGAGAAATGAGGCCTTTATCAGAGAAACTTGCTTCACATTTTTTCCCCAGTTACCATTGCCAACTGTATTTCCCTCTATCTAATTCCATCCACCCTGCTTATTCTATTCTCTCTCCTTTCAACCTGTCCCTCCCCAAGTGTTTTGCTTCTAATTGTCCATGCCCCCAATCTGCCCTCCATTCTCTTATCTCTTTCCTTTAAAGTAAGACAGATTTGTATACCCAATGAGTGTGTATGTTATTCCATCATTGAGACATTTCTGCTCTCTTCCCCTCCAATGTACAAACTTTTTCTTACCTCATTTATGTGAGATAATTTACCCCATTCTACCTCTCCTATTCCTCCGCTCCCAGTACATTCCTCACTCACCCCTTAATTTGATATTTTTTAGATATCATCCCTTCATTTTCAAGTTACTCCTGTGCCTTCTCTATTTACTCCTTTTAGCTGCCCTAACAATGAGAAAATTATGACTTGCAAATATCATCTTCCCATATAGGGATGTAAATAGTTTAATCTTATTAAGTCCTTTATGATTTCTCTTTCCTATTCACCCTTTTATACTTCTCTTGAGTCTTGTATTTGAAAGTAAAATTTTCTATTCAGCTCTGGTCTTTCAATGAAGAATGCTTGAAAGTCCTCTATATCTTGAATGTCTATTTTTCTCCCTGAAGGATTATACTGACTATACTCTGTTTTGCTGGGTAGGTGATCCTTGGTTGGAATTCTAGCTCCTTTACTATCTGGAATATTGTATTCTAAGCCCTCTGATACTTTAATATAGAAGTTGCTAAATTTTGTTTTATCTTGACTGCAGCTCCACAATCCTTGAATTCTTTCTTTCTGGCTGCTTGCAACATCTCCTTGATCTGGGAGCAGGGGAATTTGGCTATAATACTCCTGGTAGTTTTCATTTTGGAATGTCTTTCAGAAGGTGATTGATGGACTCTGTCAATTTCTATTTACTCTCTGCTTCTAGAATATCAGGGCAGTTTTCCTTGATAATTTATTGAAAGATGATGTCAAGGTTCTTTTTTAAATCAACGCTTTCAGACAGTCCAATAATTTTTTAATTATCTCTCCTGGTTCTATTTTCTGGGTCCTGGTTTTTCCAATGAGTTGTCTCATATTATCTTCTATTTTTTCATTCTTTTGATTTTAGTTTATTGTTCTAGATTTCTCAGAAAGTCATTAGCTTCCATTTGCTCAATTCTAGTTTTTAAGGAATTATTTTCTTCAGTGAGCTTTTGTATCTTCATTTTCTATTTGTCCAATTCCATTTTTTTAATATTTTTTCACCTTTAGTGAGTTTTTGAGCCTCTTTTTCCATTTGGTCAATTCTGCTTTTTAACACATTCTTCTCCTCACTGGATTTTTTGTACCTCTTTTACCATTTGGTGTAGTCTGTTTTTGAAGTTCTTATTTTCTTCAGTATTTTTCATATCTTCATTACCAAGCTGCTGTCTCATTTGTCACAATTTTTAGGCATCACTCTCATTTCTCTTCTCACTTTTTCCTCTACCTCTCTTCCTTGCTTTTCATAAATCTTTTTTGAGTTCTTCCATGCTTTGAGAGATCCTCCATATTTTTTAAGAGGCTTTTCTTTTGTGTGTTTTGTTTTGATTTGCTTTGTCACCATAGTAACTTTCTATGGCCAGATTTTTTTTCCGTTGTTTGCTCATTTTCCCTGTCTATTATTTGACTTTTAACTCTTTGTTAAAGTAGAAATTTGTTTCCAGGGTGGAAGGTGAATTGTCCTAAGAGTGAGAGGTTTGTGCATCTGTTTTCAGAGATGCTTCTAGAGACCTGTAAATTTTCAGTGTTTCCAGGGTGGTATGATAGAGAGCTGCATTTACTACTCTCCTGGTCTATGCTCTTGTTTGGGAGTGACTATAAGTCCTCTTTTCTGACCTGGAACTGTGAGGAGGGCTCCCTTTCCACTATAGCTGCAAACTCTGGTGTGCTAGTGCTCCTCCTTACCCTGGGACTGCTATCCATGACTTTGACTGGGATCTGAGTATGGACAAAGTCTCAGAGTCTTGGGCAAAACAACAGTGCCAGCAAAGAGACCCCTGTAATCTCCTTCTAACTCAGTTGTTTGACCCCATTCCTGTCAGTGGGCTGAGAGCTCTGGGAAGTTGCTGCTGCTGCTACTGATTCAGTAGTTCCTGGTTTGTTGGGGCTGGGACTGTGGACCTGTGCTGGACTGCGCTCCATTCTCACCCCTGTGCAACAGACTTTTCCTGCCAATCTTCTAAGTCATCATTGGGATCTGTGGGATTCCAGATCCAGAGGTCTGAAAACTGCCACTGCTGCCACTGATTCAGTTGCTCTGAGGCCTGCTCCAGGTTTGTGGGGACCTGGTCTGCCCTGGCACAGCCTACACTGGACTACACTTCTTTCTCATTCTAGTGGAATAGACCTTTCCTGCTGACCTTCTAAGCTGTCTTAGGCTGAGAAATTATTTTACTCTGTCTGTTTGTGGGTTCTGTCACTCTAGAATTTGTTTAGTGTCATTATTTTAAAGCATTTGGAGAAGTTTGGGAGATAACTCAGGCAAGTCCCGACCTGTACTCTGCCCTCTTGGCTCAGCTTATCCATATTTTCTTTTCTTCATATTCCCAGAGCTTGACACAATGCTAGCACACAGTAGGCATCTAATAAAATCTGGTTTAATGGTTGTTGTTATTGACCCACAAAGGGTTTATAACTGTTTTAATGTATGCATTAGAAGAGATTTTTCTTCATATACATGTTAGACTGGATGACCTCTGAAGTCCCTACAATTCTGTGAAAATACGGGGAAAAATCCTCCTTAAATTTCTAGGAGTAATGACTGTTACTTAATTAAAGAAATTGAAATCATTAATAAAATCAAAGATATAGGAATCTACTAGTTTGTCATCTCCACAAAGGCAGGAATTTAGTGTCATTAATATTTTTGTATCACTTCCCCTTCTTGCCCCCTCTAAGACTATGCACTGAGATCTTTCAGCAATGAGTGAATGAGTACTTCTCAGTTGCATTATGGTGGAGATTTCTTGTGTAGGTATGAAATGGAGTAGTTGGATTCTATTATCCCTTTCAAGTGTGAAATTGGGTGATTAATTTATCTCTAAATACCTACAGTAAGGCTTTTAGGGGAAAAAAGATGCTTTAGGAAAGTTTGTTGATTGGATTTACTACAGATTCAAAGCTGCCTTAGAACTAGGGACAGTGATTACTCCTGTTGTCATGAGGGGCAAAGACAAAATTCCAGGTCCCTGTCTACTTCCTCTTTGTTGGTATCCAAGTTATCTGACTTCTTCTTACCCCTTGGCACTCTCTGCTCTGCAGGGACTTTCATTCACTTTGTTAGGGTGGGTGCCATGATATTGAGTATTAGATCTCTTTTTCTTGGCAAAGAGGTATAGCTGGCAGCCAAATCATCCTTCAGCCTTTTGGAGACTGTGCCTTGCTCATCCACGATGACACTGGCTCAAGCTTGGCATCTTAGTCTGTGAGGAGTGCATCATTACCAGCAAAGTTGCATCATCAGCATTTCGGGGAGAAAGTGAAGTGTTCAGTGGAGAGCCTCATTCTCCCTGAAGATGCTCCTCAGAGAATCTCATCAGCTGACATCCCTAGGGTAAATCTAGGCAGATCTGATGTATGATATTTTAACACATAAACCAAACACAGAATTTTAAGTGACCCTTTCCACTTCATAGCCATCTTCTGTGAATATCTCTAGCATGACTCATACTTTTGCATTTTTTTGAGGGCTGTGTGTTGTCTGAATGTGAGTGAACCCTTTTTCTCATATAAAGAGCAATCCATATTCTCCTAAGGAACCATAGCCAAGTCATGTGGTTTAGCCTTTGAAATAAGCTTTTCCCCTTTACTTCTATGAATCCACATAGCTTCCCATATTGAATAGACCACATCTTAAACAGTAAGGAGTCCTATTATAGAATCCTTATTGAATTGGTTTCCTCTCAGCTGCAGAAATATTCCAGTGACTATGAAGCAGATGGAATATTTGGAGGGGGTGATTGTCTTGGGCTAAAGAAGTTAAGAACACATTGAATGTGATTTAAGGCAGCCTGTGATGGAGAGAAATTAGACAGAGTCACAAATGTCACTAAGTGATGATATCATTGGTAAATCTCTAGAAGTTTAAAAATTGGAATCACCAATAATTTGGAAGTTATTGTTCATCAGGTGTTAGCATTTGGATCATTCAAGTGGAAATTGTCCAGTCTATACCACTTTGAAATATGTGTGTAAATTTTTTCAGCTAATAAAATAATTGCATTGATGATGAATTAGAACTTCTGTGCTGTCCATATCCAGCTAAAGATAATCACTACATGCCACTGTGCAGGGAATCCAGGTTACGATCAGAGCTAGCAATCAAGGCTAGCAATGCCTGCAATTTCAAAGGCCCCTCCGTTCCACCTGCTCACTTTACAAATGAAGCAACTGAGGCCCAGTGAGCTTAGACGACTTGTGTAAGGTTGCATTGCTATTTAGCATCAGAAATGGTCCTTTTATTCTAATCTGCTTCCGTGTTATTTCTTCACAGTTATTCTTTTTATTTATGGACAAATACTAGCTTTTCAATTTTTATTTATGAATAAGATATTTTTGGAGTCATTTCTTGGGGACTGTATCTGTATCATCTGTGTCATGAAGCCAGGTGGTATCACCATCAGTATGGTGGGTGATGGTGGGCTATGGGGAACAGAGGTCCTGCCTGGAGGAAAGAAGGTGGCTTCCCATTGCTGAATGAGGATGAACATCTCTTACCTAAACTGAGCTGGCCCTCCTTTGGTATTTTTCTTTGCCTTGCTCCAAACCTAGATTGTTTCTGCTGTTTGCTATTAGGAGAAGATGTGTTGAAGAAACTTGTTCCTTAATCTTAGCATATTATATCAAGATGAATAATTGACAATGATAATTTAATTAATAATAGCAACAGTAATTAACTCCACCACCACCACCTCCAAAGTCGATTGCGGCATAGAGAGATGGAGCAGTTTGAGACAACATTCCTGGTGAAGAAGAACAGCCTGAAGTAGAAATAGGTCATGTCAACAACAGCCACTCCTTTGGGGAAAAGATTGCCTGACCCATTTTGGGCAGGATTCATTCATCTCCGGGCACAAACACTCACAAAGAAAAGTGGTATTAATTTTGAAGAGTCAAGTGGCAAGGCAGTATGTGGGACTTGTTGCTTTGAAAACCTGGGTTCCAATCTTGCCTCTGATATGACTTCCTTTAACCTCATAAGTCTCTGGTGGCCTGGGTCTGTACCTCAAGGTCTTAGCTTGGTTATGTCCTAGATATAAAAAAAGTCAAATTCAAAAAGTGAACAATTTTCTGTCCAGAAGACACTTTCCCTAAGTGCTGCTTTGATCAGTTACCACCTCTTCTTACCATTCTGTTTCCCAGGCCTTTCTCTTATCTACTCTTTCCCTTCACTACCCATTGCCAAGCCTCTTCATGATTGTGGCCAAAATGTAAATAGAAGATGAATCACAGAATCTCATCCATAAAGATACTTACAGAACCTGGGTGATTCTAGAGTCCAGCATGCTCCTGAACAAGACTCTATTTTTATCATTCCTTGGCAGCTGGTCATTCTATGCTTAAAGGACTCTATAGAGGAGATGTTCAAGGCAGCCCTTCCACTTTGAGACAGATTTCTTTGTAAGATGATTTTGATCAGTCAAATATTTTTCTTTCTCCATTAATGAAGCTCAAAATTAACATAATGTCAGATAGGCATACAACCTTTTTTTTTCCTAACCTATAATATTTCATGTGTTTTTAACGTGGAATTCTTTGTACAGCCAGTCACCAAAATATGAATCTGTTGACCCAGTCTCAGACAACTGAAAAACATATATTATTAACCATCTATTTGGGTCAGGCAATGTTCTAAGTAACTCTTTAGGAATATAGACTATAGAGGTATTGTGATCTATATGGATAGAGTTTCCACCAAAAGAAAATCTAAGATCCATAAGATATTAATTTGTGGGTATGCTCTTTGAAAGACTGCCAAGGATTTTCCATATAAATGAAAGGTGTTCTTATGATGCTAAGAGGATCTGTTGTATTCAAAAAAAATTGGCGAAACTTCTGTAGTGATCATTCAATGTCTCTGGGACAAGTCAGGCAAGATAGAGGAAACAACTCAAACCTGATGTATTGTGCATGCTGATGGATGTTCCACAGCATACTTCTGGCACTAATTTGAATGAGAAGATTTTGAGAACTTTTCCTTAAATGTATTCAATCATTTCAAAGAATATTTCAAAGAAAAAATATTTAGTACTTCTTTTGGAAACCATGTGTTTTCCCACTCCAATGAGTGCCCTAATGAAAAGACAATGGGTTCTTTAAAATATTCTAGATGATATTTTCCCAAAGCATTTGTCAATCTAAACAAATCTCTATATTTTATCTGCCAGGAGTCTTTGTTTCTTCAAGAACAATGAAGACCAATGGGGAGTTGAAATTCTAAGTATAGAGAAAAAAACGAGAGAGAAGAGAAGTGAAATACAGTATGTTGGAGAGTTCATACCTCAGAGATTCTAGGGCTGACCTGTCTATTGATAACAAACCAAAACACACCTTAGGGATATGCCTTTAGGGAAATTAAACTGACCTATGTTTTTTTCCAATTATCATTAGATGAGGGTTATAGTCCCAGGGAATGACCTGGGGGTTGTACACATACGGACAATATAAATGTGCCACTCCTCTCGGGAAAAGGAAAGTTATAGGTTTTATTCTTCTGCACAAACAAACATTTGGTATGTAAATGAGATAGGAGGTAAGACTCAGATCCTCTAAAGCCAGTGATAAATATTCATTGATGGCAATCTAGGCAGATAAGAAAATACCCAGTTTGGGGATGTAAGTTTTTATCCCATGATTTTCAGAAGGATTATTTTAGTATCATGTTTTGAATAAAAAATAATCCTGGACCAGAATTGAACAAGAGAAAACATAAAGTTAGTCAGTGGTAATAGGAAAGATTATTCCGAATCTCCTGATACCTTGGTGAATGGCTAGGATCAAGTGACAGCTTTACAGTTTCCTGATACCAATTTTCCCTTCAAAGTATTCCATACTTAATGTCTTACATCTTCTCACCGTGCTATTGTCAACCAGATAGCGAAGTACAGTATGGATGATATTGGAATGAGAGATGCCTTGGGTTTGTGTTAGAGCATTGCCGCTTGCAGAATAGATGACTTTGAAAAGCCATTAGACTGTTTGAACTATTCTTTGTTTTTCAATAAAATAATCCAGAATGATAATGGAGACCACTTATAGTTCTAAAATTCTAACAGTGTTGAATTGCCATTCTGAGGCTATTATAACCTAATAAAATTGAAAATGAAGCAGATTGGCTTCCAGTTAACATGGCAACATGAATGATTGTTGTGGAGAAACCAAGTTGGTCAACAGCATCTCCTTTTCAAATATCTGAAAACGTGCCCCAAAATGCTGTGATAAAGAGATCTGAAGAAGTTTGGAAATATGCACCTCTAACCAGTCTAGAAATGCCAAATAGATGACCAGAAGAGGGAGGAGGCTGGTGGAAGTCTTGACCTTGGGAAAACTTTACCAAGTCAGAAAGTAAAAGAGATGGGGAAGAGTGGGGTCATCCAGGAAAACCAGAAAAACTCTGTGAGCAGGCCAGAAAATAGCAGCACAGACAGGGAGCAGAGGAGAGCCAGGGTGGGCACCTGCAGACAGGCCTAATGTTACTTTTCTGTGCATAATTCAGGGTTAGCTCCAGTAACTGGGCACTTGATGATGTATCCCTGGCCTATTAGAACATAGGGACAGAACCCATTAGGAGATACGACCAACTCAATTCTTGGCCACCAGAGTGGGGGTAGGGAGAATTGTAGGAAAAACATGATTAGCATCATCTCTAACATCCTCATGGGAGCTGTCAGTGCTTAACAGGGTGTGAAAAGTAACTTCTCATTAAGGATCATACAAGGAGATGGAGAAGGTCCCCAGCTGAATCCTGAACTCACAGTACATCACCAGCAAATGGAAACAATAAATAGGAATTGAGGCAGAAGCTGGGACCTCATACCTAGGCACCCTACCCAGATCAACAGTGACAGAGCATCCAGTCTACAAAGGGAACAGCATTTAAAAAAAAAACATTGTTCAAAACATGAAAGAGCAATGAAGAACATAAAATTTCGTCTAAGAAGTGAGACTGTAAATGTGATTAAACAGAAAAAAGAAAGATTATAGGCTGAGACAAGACCAAGAAGTAAATTCCAAAATGCCTCATCACATAACACCTATACATGGAACCTCAGAGAAAAAAGTGACTTGCCCATAAGGACTAGAAGAATAGCTGGAATAAATGGAGCAAATTCTATTTCTGCAATGAGAGAGAATTTCAGTAAATCTTAGTTTCTAAGACAACATGGTTTGTAGGGAACATATCAAACAGCAAACTTATGCAAAGCAATAGCACGTAGAGAAAGCTCTAGCACCTACTGTAAGCTGTAGCTCACTGAGGAGGTGAAAGATCCGGCAACTAGTTATTTTCCAAAATAGTCACAGAATGTCCAGTGGTGTCAAAAAACAACGGTTTAACTATGTTATTTATTGTCTACATGGGAGAGAGTCCCTGCATGTCTGCCATTTCCCACTTCAAGCATGGTAACCATTGGGTAAGTCTGTCAAAATGATCATAGGGAGATCTTGTCTTTCAGTTCATTTCTTATGCTGCTTCATTAAGCATCTTATGTATAGAACTAATATGTACTATAGGTGGCATAACAAAATCAAGATGCAGTACAAGGCCTCATAAGCTATTGTTTTTAGTGAGCAATTTACAGAGTGCCCCAAGCTCAGGTAGATTTTGTATAGGCTCATATGAGTGTGTGTGTGTGTGTGTGTGTGTGTGTGCGCGCACGCATGCATGCATGCATATGTATATGCATGTAAATGTTGAGGCTAACCATGAAATACACTAACATAATCAGGAGCAGGGCTCCATTGCCCTGTGTAGGAGCTCTATTCTGTTGAGGATTTATGGAAAGGTACAGAAGGCTAGGGCAGGATGAGAATGCTCTAATGAATTGGGAGGGATTGCCCATGTGTGTCAGATAATGGAGCTGTTGACACCCTAGCACTGGAAACCATGCTAATCCTTTATTGTGGAGTCTTCACTGGACTTGATTTTGTAAGATTCTAGTGAAAGGGAAGTTTAGGTGCCATTTTGCAAAAGCCTTAGGTGGGGTTAGAGGGACAGATGAAAAGAAAATAAATCCCTTATGAGGACTGAGGCCCCCTCTGCTCAGCAGCATAGCTTTCCTCTTCCACAGGCAGAGATGCCACATGTAACAGATGCTTAGCACGTGCAGCAATGTGCTCTTGGAGGAGGGGAATAGCTGTGCATTTGATTAATGTCTTTCCCCGAGCCTTTAACGGGATACCGTCAAGGCCAGCAGGATGTGGGCACTTACATTTAAGAAAGGCAGCCTGTGAAAATGCATCTTCCACACGTGATGATTAGCCCTTTGAACTAAGAGAAGGAGAATACAAGAAATCATGCAGTGACCTGGAAACCCAGAGCATCACCTGAGCACCAGGGGGAGAAAGGCACTTTCCAGGAGAACAAACTTTAAAATGAAATGAGCTCAGCCTTGCAGGAACAGTGTGTCTGCCGGCTTTGCTCTTCAGCTAATTGGAAGGATCAAGAGCTGTTACACACTTTATCAAAAGAACAAAAAGCCCTGCAGGCAGAGAAGGCCAAATGGGATGCTCACATTGTCAGGGAATCGCATGATCTACAGTCTCTCTCTCTCCAGCCAGGGAAGTGATGGAGTGCTCAGGCTTAGCTTCAGCAGGAGTTACTGCTGGGAGGGCTGGGCCTGGGCAGAGAAACAGAGATGGATGATGCCTCTGACACACAGAGCCCTCACAGATGCAGCTCCTTGTTCACTGAGAAAACAAACTTTTCTGAGACATTTCTTTTTCAATGATTGAGCTCCAAACCAAAACCCTTAACCCATCCTCCTGGTGTTTTGGCTCCAATCAGGAACAGTACTGATGGGTCCATGTTGACCAAGTTGGCTGAATTAGCATGGTTCTTAACCATCTGTACCATCTGTGCCCTTTAAATATCGAGACAAATCAGACAAACCAGATAACTCAGTGGAAGCATGTCTGGCCATGCCTTTCTTATACTCTAAGAACCCCGGGTCACATTTCTGACGAGGGCAGTGAGATTCCTTGTTTCAGGGTGTTTTGAGGAAACCATGGTGATACATTCAAACACAGCATCAAAGAATCCAAATTGCAGGATTTCTGAATTGGGAGGGAAGTTGGTAGCAATTTAGTCCAAGAATCTTCTCTAACCAACCTGCCAACCCCTCTTTTCAGACATATTTTATATAGTGCGTGGCACATAGTAGGCACTTATTAAATGCTGGCTGAGTTGACTTGGCTTTATGCACCTGATGTTTTAGCCAAACTGCCTAACTTGCTAAGCTGCACATTACTATGCTATCATCTATCCTTGTACCTCTACATGGGCTGCTGCTAATGCTGGAATCATCTCCTCAACCTTGGAGAATTGCTTTGAGAATCTGAGAATTTCACTTCCCAGGTGAAATCTTGTGAGTAGAGACTGTTTGATTTCATTTTTTTGTATCCTTCCCACCTGACAAAGTGTCTTGCACAAAATCCGTGCTCAGAGGAACTTTACTGACTTGATTTGAAGTCCATGATAGGCAGCCATATAACATTACTGAAAAAACACAACAATAATAATATTTTTAAAAAACCTGATATGTGTCCAAGGCAGAACCCAAGTAATGACTTGGATAGAGTTCTGGCCTTGGAGTGAAGAGGGCTTAAGTTTGAATTCTGCCTGAGATACCAGCTGCTTTAGGGTTGGCCAAATCACTTAACTTGTCTCCATCTCAGTTTCTTCATCTATGAAATGTATGTAGGAATAGTACTACCTCACAAGGATGTTGTGAAGATAGATCAATCAATCGATAAATGTGTATTATGTGCCTGCTAGCCACCAGGCACTATGCTAAGCAATGGGGATATAA
Source organism: Bettongia penicillata ogilbyi (assembly GCA_023548195.1). Lineage (NCBI taxonomy): Eukaryota > Metazoa > Chordata > Mammalia > Diprotodontia > Potoroidae > Bettongia > Bettongia penicillata. Next base: position 3,980,139 of record JAJHZJ010000812.1, read on the forward strand.
AGAGAAGCAAAAGATAGTCTTTGCCCTTGAAAAGCTTACAATCTAAAGTGGAGGCAACATGCGTGCAACTATATAGAAAGCAAACTGTATACAGGATAAAGAGGAAGTAATGAACAGAGAGAAGAATTGGGATTAAGAGGACTTAGCTGTGAAAGAGGAGATTCAGAAGGGCATTAGTTGGGACTTTAAGGAAGCCTGGAAGATCAGGAGTCAGAGTGGAGGAGGAAGAGGATCATAGGTTTATGTAAGGGAGGGCAGAGGTGAAAAGTCAACCGACTGTAGTCAAATAAGGGGATTTCAGAATTTTTTAACTTAGATCAAATGAGATATTTGTTAAATGTTATACAAGCACCATAGAAATTTTAACCATTAGACATACAGGAACTGATGAGCCAACTCTGTGGGTCCACAGTCTGGCTCTTCTGGCATGAATTATTTGAGCATGGGTCTCATTTAGGAGATCTCATAGCATTCTGAGGATTAAAACTACCAGTATGGCATCACCTCCACATGCCAAGATCTAGGGGACCTCAACCTCGACAGGCCAACTCTCTTTTCTTTTGAATCTACTCTGGATCTTTCCCACAACAGGATCAAAGACCTTTGGGAAGCATAGACCTGTCTGGATTTTGTCTCATGTGATGTTGACAGTGCTCAGTGATGAACTACGTACCATTCTACAATGTCTCTTCTGCCTTATTTTTAAAGGACTCAAATAATTTCAAAATATGCATATGAGACACCTTTTGAGAGGAGAGCTTAAAAAATGCTTCTGTGTTCCACTGAATCAACCAGGAGAGAGAACAAGAGAGTGAGGCAGGAGAAGAAAATAGAATTGAGAGGAGAAGAGAGAAAGAAGGGAAGGGGAAAGTGGAGGAGTTAATAATACAGATGTGATCTTAAATTTCATTTTATTAGATTCAAGTCATTATTGTAGCCTAGCACAATCTTTCTGAACCCTGACTCTGTCATCTGACGTGTTAGCTGTCCTTCCCAGCTGTGTGGCATCCATGACTTTCCTAGCGATGCTATCTCTGCTTTCATTCAATGTCACGCATGACATTCTCATGCATACCAGGATTTACCATACTCAAATCCTTTATAGACTTTGATCATTTAAAAAAAAATTTATCTTTATTTTTGCTTATTGCAGAATCCTATATTGCCATGCCTAGGGCAGGGTGCTTGTAAAATGGAGCCAGGTAAGTGGGGCTTGTATTTAGGTGAACATGAAGATCTGTGTCAAAGAGGGGTGTGTCAGTTCCCCTCATGAACAAAAATCAGCAGCAAGCAAAATGTCTGGGAACCAAGAAGTCATGTCTGAGGTCCAGGAATGATGGGAATACTCTGCTTCAGAAAAAGCTGAAACCCTATGGGTGAGGATGGTCAGCAAAGCACCAGGACATCACTAGGTTTTGAGGTCAGGCAATCAACCCTATATCCAGATCCAAGAACTCTAGGTGCAGATAATTTTGCACAGTATTCGAACTTGTTTTGCTTTTTGCCCGTAGTTGCCAATCTCACCATTTCTACCTCCTCAAAAGCTCTCATTCCCAGCTTATCTCTACATTCCTATAGCCACAGCCTTAAGTCCCCTGATCACCCCTCATCTGGACTCTTCCAATGTCCTTCTTATTGGGCTCTCTGCTCCATAGCTCTCCTCACTTCTTCCTCAGTGGGCCAAAGGGATTTTCCTTAAACATGACCTGACCACATCACTGCCGTAGTCAGTAATCTGCAGTTGCTTACTCTTGTTTCTAGGATGAAAGATGAACCCTCTGATTAACCTTGAAGGTCTAGTATGATCTCTGCTACGGATGGAAATTAACAATTCTTCCATCCTCTCATGTGACGATCTAGACAAACCGACCTTCTCTATGCTCCTCACGTACCATGTCTCATCTCAATTCCTTGGCTGTGCAACATTTAAAAAAATCACTTTATTAATAATGCCAGCATATTTACTAATATAAGGATGGTCATTTGACTATCTCTCTTAGATCAAAGATAATCATAGTGGTAGACTCATGTCTTATATGCTGTTGGAAGAGGAGTGTTCCTGCGAGCGGCAATCCACCCTGACTGGTCAACAATTAATGAGAGAATGAATATTATCATGAGGGGCTGGACTTAAACTTTGATTATGTCATTTAATTCTTAATTACCCGCAGATCTGGACCTAATATGTGAAGAATTTATCCCCATCTAAAACCAGCAGACCACGATGACCTCCCCACTCGGTGAGGTCTGAACAAGTAAGTCTAACCTCATTCTCAGTAATGTCCTCCAAGAGATTTAATTTTTAGAATCAGGATTTCACAAAAAGGAGGTAACTCTGGATCTCCCCAAATCATTGGTTATTAGTTAATTTCTCCCAATAGAGACCTTCCCTCATGCCTGCAATGTACTCCTTGCTCAATTCCACTTTTCAAAATTCCTCCCAGCCTTCAAAAATACAATTCAAGAATTACCTTCTACCAAAAGCCATTCCTGATTTTTGTGCCCCTAAATGCTACTGCCCTCCCTCTCAAGACACCTTGAACATAATTACATATTAATATATGTATTGTATATATACATATGTATCTGTATGTATTATGTGTATATAATAACATATTCTCTTTATAGGAATTTACTTGATTTGTTCCCTTTTGAACACTGATCCTTGAGAGTTTACATTTTTTCATGTCTTCATTGTCTTTGCGTTCCTAGTACCCATCATAGTGCCAAACACATAATAGGTAATTAATAAAAGCTTGTTTATTGACTGCATCTTTTTGACTTTGGGGCAGTATCCTGAGTGCTTTCATCAGTGAAAAGAGTATGACAATCCCTCTCCATTTGTAAGCCAGGTATTCCTGGGAGTCTCTGAGATACTTTTCAGGGTATATTATTTTCACAATAATGCTGACATTTTAAATTTTAATATGGTAACTTTTAATCACTCACATAAAGAAAAACTTTTTGCAGTCCTCAAATGTTTAAAAACACCCTGATATCCAAATGTTTGAGAGCCTTTAGTATTTGGCAACTTCAGGAACTCTTTCCTGAAACCATCATTGTGTATTTGGATTATTATCTTACATCTTTTCAAAATCAAGCTTAGATATAAATTGTATTTATTATCTTCAGTTCCAGGGTTTTTTCTCAGTTTATTCCAGGGTTTGTCCACTGCATTAGGCCTTCACATTCTTGTGATTCTAGACAACAAAGTTTATCATCTGCAAAACTGGAGATTTCTCTGGTAATCTCTCTTTTGTATTTTTAAAAATAAGATCAACACCACCAATTTCCTTGTGGAGTCTAGCTGTTGAATATTGTCTATTAAAAAATCCTAGCCCCTCAGTTACTAATTTTTACATGTACTTGCTTTAATCCCAAATGAATAGCTTTTTGAGAGTGAAACATATTGCACCCCACCTGAAGACAGCTAATAATTTTTGTAAGAGGGAACCATAGATGATGATTCCCAACAGTCTTTATCAATGAACACTGCTTTGCTTGGATTTGGACTCAACTTTTAGTTTCTTCTAATACTGATGAAAACTTAACATGTTAAAATATTGAATGAACTTCCATGCATTTTGACCTTAAAGCCAGGTTCTAGCTTTAATTTTTTTTTATTGAAATTGCATGTAGAAAGAGTACACCCTAAAGTAGTACTATGGAGTGAGCACAAATTGACAATTCCTGAGATTGTAAGGAGGGCACTGATGAAGCTGCCATGAGAAAGAATGCTCAGCTCCTTCAAGAACCAAATTTATGCATTGTGCAAGAGGCATTGAAAGAATATGTTTGTGGCAGACTGAGTCAGTTTATTGGGACCAAGAATGGCAAATGGAAAGCAGATAGCTCCTACTGGACTTGCTCTTGGGTTCTGGTAGCCAGACCATTTGTTCCTTCTTTTGGAGTTGTCTATTCAGCTTAGACTCTTTTGCCCACCTTTCCTTCTTTCTTTGCAGGCAGCTCCAAAGTGTCATAACATTTAGCTGATCAAAGCTACTGTAGCTTTGTTCCACAGCATCAAATGGGGTTCTCTCTACTGCTTGACAATTTTTCACTCCCCATGCTTTCTTTACTCATTTCCCCATAGCATCTGCTCCAAACTTCGTTATTTCTTGACAATTCTCACTCAAAAAATCACAAATACTCACTCAGAATTTGAAGGTGTTGTAGAAAATAGTCCATCCTACTCATAGCTGAAGTTTGATCTTCTCTGCAACATCTCTGAGAAGTGGTCTCCAGGCTATTCTGGAAACTCTCTGGGGAGTAGTAACATTAGCCTTCACCTTGGGATAACTCAAACTAGCATGTTTTCATTTTCCTCAAAAAAGAGATTTAAATTTCCCCAGTAAAATCTGAAAATTCTAAGGAAATGTTCAAAGTCCCTATCAATGAATTAGAGAGGGGTTATAAGAAGAAAAGCACAACTCCAGCATTGGAGAGACATATGCCAGGTGCTTTACATGGTCCTTTAAAAATGAGTGAGTTTATTCAGCCATTCCCCAATTGACGGGCATCCCCTTGATTTCCAGTTCTTGGCAACCACAAAGAGTGCTGCTATAAATATTTTTGCACATGTGGGACCCTTTCCCATTTTTATGATCTCTTGGGGATATAGTCCTAGTAGTGATATTACTGGGTCAAAGGGATGAATAAATTATGGTATATGAATGTAATGGAGTACTCTTGCGCCATAAGAAATGATGAACAAGAAGACTTCAGGGAGGCCTGGAAGGACTTATATGATCTGATGCTAAGCGAAAGGAGCAGAACCAGGAGAACCTTGTACACAGCAACGACCACAATGTGTGAGAGTTTTTTCCAGTAGACTTGGAACTTCATAATAATGCAAGAACTTACCAAAAAAAATCCCAATGGTAGTATTCTAACACAAAATGTCTTCCACACTCAGAGAAAGAAATATGGAAGTCATTTGCAAAATATAGCAGATCATGTTTGTATGTATGTGGGTTTCAGTGTATTATATTTTGATTTGTTATATGATTTCTTACATTTATTTTAGTTTGACTACATAACATGACTATTGTGAAAATGTACTCAATAGGAAAGTATATGTAGAACCTATACAGAATTGTATGCTATCATGGGGAGGGAAGGGGGTAGTAGGGGAAAGGTGAGGGGACGGGGGGATAAAATCTTAATTTTAAGGAAGTGATTGTAGAACACCAAAAAAATAAAAATAAATAAATAAATAAAAATGAGTGCGTTTCATCTTAGTGGTAGTTTAGGTTCGGGAGATAGGGAATATGACCTTCCTTATGAAGATTAAATCCAGGTAGACCTTATGACAAGCACATATCTTATAGTTCAGACCATATGAAAGTGACACAGCCACACTTGGGGCAACAACCTAAAAATGGAAAATACTTTAGTAGCTTTCTGGTTCTTAAATTAGCACAGATCTCTTCATTTAATAAAGGGTGAGGAGTTGGTGGCTCACGTGGAAGCCCTCTCCAATATAGGTTTAAGTTTAACAAATATAAGTTTAAGAGTGGAGTTCTCAATTAATGCAATCACAAAAAGCCCAGGAATTTTAATGGCATCAATGAGAAGTATAATCTATTGATGATGAGGACAATAATAAACAACTAGACATTAAAGAAACTTTCCCATAATCTCAGCATCATGTATGAATAAATCCTTAAAAAATGAAAGATTATGGGGCATTCTTCATTGGATGAGGATACATGAGGTCACGAAAGAAATACAACTTGTGATTGGCTGAAAGAATCAAACATGTTCCTAGACATAATTATGGACATTGCATTCATGTTCTAGTCAAGCAATGAACCAATCTGGTCATGAAGTAGGAACTTCAGTAGCTAAGGATTCCAAAGCTGCATCTAGGCTCATAAGAAGGAATTGTTCTGCAGTAGAGGGGATGATTTCTCTCATTTTTCTTTTTCTATCCCCCTCATTGACCATATCATTTAAGAGAGTGGATCAATAGTATGTGATGCATCTAACTGGGATCAGAATGACTGGATCAGAAGGCTACAACATATCACATAGGGCCATGAGCAGAATAATGCACTGAGAATAAATCAGCACAAAAGGATACTAGCCTGAAGTGGGAGGTAGATTAAATGGGCAGAATGAATTTTGTAGTTTTGTCTTCAGCTCTTGACTTTTCTGGCTTCCTTCAAGTTGCCACTAAAATCTTAGCTTCTATAAGAAGCCTATTCCAATTTTCCTTAATACGAGTGCCATTGTTCTCTGGATTTTCTCCAGTTTAACATCTGTATGTCTTGCTTGTATTTAGTTTTTTTTCATATTATTCCTCCCATTAGAGTGTGAGATACTTGGGAGAAGGGACTGTCTTTTCCTTCTCTTTGTACCTTCAGTGCTTAGCACCACACCTGATAATAGGTGTTTAATAAACACTTATTGATCAACCAGTGAGAATATGTTCTGACCTTGAATCACTGCATGTATCTGGTAACTGAACAGGAGACTTCCATCATGCTTCATGTATCCTCCCACAATTGACTTCCATTTGTGACACACTGGATTCAGCTTCTGTCATAGAGCTGGCTATTAACTTTGCCCTTGACTTTAAAATTCTTAATTAACCCCCTGCTAATAGCCCTTTGCATTCTTTTGCAGAATAATGGGTCATGAAATAGGGCAATCCTTTCCTTCCTTCCTTTTTCCTTCCTTTGTTCCTTTCTTCATTCCTTTCTCCTTTCCTCCCTTCCTTCATCTCGTCCTCTCTATTTCTCTCTCCTTTCCTCTGTTCTTTCTTTCCTTTTGTTTTTCTCCTTTTGTGTTTTGTTTCATCTTTCCTTCTATTCTTACATATATCCTCCTTTCACCTCAATGTAGTAACTTCTCTCATAGATGAATGTGTTGCTTGATATACACACATGCAAATACATATGCTCACACTATATATTTTTAAAAATTGTTGTAAAAATACTTTTGAGGCAATTATTGAGATGAGTAGCTATACCATCTTCATCTTGGAGGAAAAAGGAAACATCTAAAACAGGTTTTTTGGGTTTTTTTAGAAGTTCTCTGTAATTTTTTCTTCTCCTTCATGTAATGAATGCCAATACCACACTGTGATTCCCCAGAAACTAATTTTCAGGTAATTTCCATGTTTATCAAGAACACTGAAGTATTTCCTTTAGTCACCAGGGGGGTCGGGTTTACTATTTACCTATGAGTGTTTCAGCATTATAAAGTCTATCCTGGGAGTGTTAAGTGTTTTAGGGTCTCTATCTGTTCAGTGAGGTGCTGTGGGGCCATAGTGACATGCACTCCCTCTCTCTGTTTTTGGTTTTTCTTTCTATAGATAATTTTCATGAGAAATAAAAACAAAAGAATAGAAAAGCAATATAAAATTGAATTCACCCCTCACCCAGTGCCCTTGAAGTTGAAGAGGTCATTTGACTGAATACTGCTTGGAGAAGACCTTTGAAGGGCGCAGGGCAAAGGCTGGTGTTGGGGGATGCCTTAATCACCCACCAATCTGTTCTCTGACTCTAATGGCTTGTTTGCATTTAATTTCTTTCTATAAATGAGTAAGAAGATTTAGGAATTGAAAGGAAGACCTTTAATTGACAAGTCAGAAAACAGTGTTCAAAAGCACAGCTTTCACTCAATGACAAGGGCACTCACTGGAAAATTAGACTCAATTAAGAATAGATATCATCAAGAGCCTTTTGTCATTTTCCATGAACTTATACCTTCAATTCAGTCATTTAAAACATTAACTGGAAAATACTTTTAAAGGATTGAAGACTAACATTCTGCCTTTGTGACTCCTGGTCCTCCTTTCATATGACTACTTTTGGTCCATTGACAAAAATATTCATGCTACTTCTTCCCAGCTGTGTCCTCCAGCTTGGTAATCCTGACTTTTCTGTTTCTACCAACACAATTGTTTGCTTGTCCCAAGCCTATTCTACTCACCTCAAGGTTCGGGCTTTGCTCTCATTCTCTCCCCTGCTGCAGATCACCTCACACTGGAGAAAGGCTCCTTTAATCTTTCTCATCTTTACTGCAGCGTTTATCTAGATTAGTGATAAGGAACCTGGGACCTTAAGGACACCTGTGGCTCTCTAGGGCCTCAAGTGTGGCCCTTTGACTATTGGATTCAGTGAAAGGTCTGCATTTGAGAATCTAGAGGGTCACAGATGGCCTCAAGGCCCCAGGTTCCCCATCGCTGATCTAAATCTTTGCCACACATTCTCTTCCCCCAGCACTGCTTTCCTAATTGCCTACAAGTATCATTTGTTCTCTACCATTCTTAACCTCTCTGAGCCTTAGCTTCCACATCTGTTATAAGGAGCTAACAGCTGGAGTCTGTTACTCCCAGGCATGCCACTAGGTTCAAAGGAGTTCAGGTCTAATCAGTGCTTTCAAAACTTTAAAGCAGAATGGAAAGTTGGTTATCATCATCATCATCATCATCATCATCATCATCATCATCATCACTACTTCATTATCATTTCCTCTTTCCTCTTGACACTTGCTTCCTCAGACTCATATCCTCTCCTTTCTCTTCCCGTCTCTGAAAACTTCTCTTTTTCAGAATTAAAATTTTTATAATTATTTTATTTGTTTTCAGTGTTCAACAATCATTTCATATATCTTAGATTTTCCTCCTCCCTCCCCCTCCTTTCTCCTTCTATCCTCCCTCCCTCCCTGAGACAGTATGAAATCTTATATAGGTTGTACACATACATTCCTAATAAATACATTTTCACCTTTGTCATATTGCATAGAAGAATTAAAATGAATAGCAGAAATCACAAAACAAAACAAAACATCACATAATACAAAAAAAAATGGTCTGCTTCATCCTGCAATCCAATTACATTGTTCTTTCTCTGGATGTGGAAGGCATTTTGCCTCAAGAGTCCATTGGCAATTTTTTAGTTCCCTGCATTGCTATGAAGGACTAAGTCTACCAGAAAGATTCCTCGCACACTGTGGTTGTTGCTGTGTACAAAGTTCTCCTGGTTCTGCTACTTTCACTCAGCATCAGTTCATATAAGTCTTTTTCTTCTCTTATTGCTAAAGTTAATACGTCTAGTACCATACTGAATAAAGTGGTGATAATGGATACCCTTGTTTCACCCCTGGGCTTAGTGAAAATGCATCTAGCTTGTCCCCATTGCATATAATGCTTCCTGATGGTTTTTGATAGATACTGCTTATTATTTTATGGAAAGTTCCATTTATTTCTATGCTCTCCAGTGTTTTTTTTAAATATAAATTTATTTATTTAACTTTTTACATTCATTTTCATAAAAATTTGGGCTCCAAATTTTCTCCCCTTTTATCCTCTCCCCCCAACCTAATACACCGAGCATTCTAATTTTTCCTATCACCAATCTGCCCTCTCTTCTATCATCCCTCCCTTCTCTTGTCCCCATCTTCTCTTCTGTCCTGTAGGGCCAGATGACTTTCTGTTCCCCATTAACTGTATTTCTTATTTCTTAGTAGCAAGAACAATACTCAACAGTTGTTCCTAAAACTTTGAGTTCCAAATTCTCCCCATCCCTCCCTTCCCACCCATTCCCTTTGGGAAGGCAGGTAATTCAATATAGGCCATATCTGTGTAGTTTTGCAAATGACTTCGATAACAGTCGTGTTGTGTAAGACTAACTGTATTTCCCTCCATTCTATCCTGCCCCCCATTGTTTCTATTCTGTCTTTTGATCCTGTCCCTCCCCGAGTGTTGACCTCAAATTGCTCCCTCCTCCCATTGCCCTCCCTTCCATCATCCCTCCCTCCCTGCTTATCTCCTTCTCCCCCACTTTCCTGTACTGTAAGATAGGTTTTCATACCAAAATGAGTGTGCATCTTACTCCTTCCTTTAGTCGAATGTGATGAGGGTAAACTTCATGTTTTTTTCTCAGCTCTCCTCTTTTCCCTCCACTAAAAGTCTCCTGCTTGCCTCTTGAATGAGATATAATTTACCCCATTCCATTTCACCCTCTCTCCTCCCACTACATTTCTCTATCACCATTTACCTTAATTTCCTTTAAGATATGGTCCCATCCTATTCAATTCACTCTGTGCTCTCTGTCTCTGTGTGTGCGTGCATGTGTGTATGTGTGTGTGCATGCACGCATGTACGTGTGTGTGCATGTGTGTGTGTGTATGTCTGTGTGTGGTCCCACCAACTACCCAGATACTGAAAAGTTTTAAGAGTTACAAATATTGTCTTTCCATGTAGGAATGTAAACAGTTCACCTTTGGTAAGTCCCTTATGACTTTTCTTTGCTGTTTACTTTTTCATGCTTCTTCTCATTCTTGTGTTTGAAAGTCAAATTTTCTTTTCAGATCTGGTCTTTTCATCAAGAAGGCTTGAAAGTCCTCTGTTTCATTGAGAGACGATATTTTCCCCTGAAGTATTATACTTAGTTTTGCTGAGTAGGTGATTCTTGGTTTGAGTCCTAGTTCCTTTGACTTCTGGAATATCCTATTCCACGCCCTTCAATCCCTTAATGTAGAAGCTGCTAGATCTTGTGTTATCCTGATTATATTTCCACAATACTGGAATTGTTTCTTTCTAGCTGCTTGCAATATTTTCTCCTTGACCTGGGAATTCTGGAATTTGGCCATAATGTTCCTAGGAGTTTCTCTTTTTGGATCTCTTTCAGGCGGTGATCGATGGATTGCTTCAGAATTTATTTTGCCCTCTGGTTCTAGAATCTCGGGGAAGTTTTCCTTGATAATTTCATGAAAGATGATGTCTAGGCTCTTTTTTTGATCCTGGCTTTCAGGTAGTCCCATAATTTTTAGATTGTCTCTCCTGGATCTATTTTCCAGGTCAGTTGTTTTTCCAATGAGATATTTCACATTCTCTTCCATTTTTTCATTCTTTTGGTTTTGTTTTATGATTTCTTGGTTTCTCGTAAAGTCATTAGCCTCCATCTGTTCCATTCTAATTTTGAGAGAATTATTCTCTTCAGTGAGCTTTTGAACCTCTTTTTCCGTTTGGCTCATTCTGCTTTTGAAAGCATTCTTCTCCTCATTGGCTTTTTGAACCTCTTTTGCCAATTGAGTGAGCCTATTTTTCAAGGTGTTATTTTCTTCAGCATTTTTTTGGGTCTCCTTTAGGAAGGTATTGACCCGTTTTTCATGCTTTTCTTGCATCTCTCTCCTTTCTCTTCCCAGTTTTTCCTCCACCTGTCTAACTTGATTTTCAAAATCCTTTTTGAGCTCTTCCATGGCCTGAGCCCATTGAATATCTATTTCAGATGTTTGGGATACAGATGTCTTGATTTCTATGTCTTTACCTGATGGTAAGCATTGTTCTTCCTCATCAGAAAGGAAAGGAGCAAATATCTGTTCACCAAGAAAGTAACCTTCTATGGTCTTATTTTTCTTCCCTTTTCTGGGCATTTTCCGAGCCAGTTACTTGACTTCTGAGATTGCTCTCCACCCTAGCCTCACCTCCAGATCTGCCCAGCTAGTGCTTGGGGTCTGAGATTCAAATGCTGCTTCCCAGCCTCAGGACTTGCAGCAAGGGGTGGGGCTGCTATTCAGTGTGAGATTAAGTTCAGGTTCTCAGGTGGGAGCAGGGCTGCCACACGGGGCTCAGTTCCCTCAGGTGGTTTATGCCGAGACCTTCAGTAATGGATCCAAGCTCCTGTCTCCTTTGGGAGCCCCTGTCCTATGCTTCCCCCACTATTGCCTCCCGAGGGGGCTTGAGTTATGGACACACTCTGCTCCCCTCTTGGCCAGCTCTTTCACCCACCTGTAGTGCCTGTGGGTTGAGGGACCATTCGTGGCTGCCAGAGATTCCATCCCTGAAGCCTGCTCGGATCTGCTCCTCTTGGTGCTGCACAGCCAGGGCATGGCTGGGCTCAGCTCCGGGTCCGGTGTGTGATGGACCTTTGGTGTCGGTTTTTCAGGGCTCTCTGGAACAGAAATCTCCCCCACTCCATTGTTGTGTGGCTTCCACTGCTCCCGAATTTGTTGGGAGTTCCTCTTTACAGGTAATTTATGGGCTGTGGGTTCAGAGCTAGCATATGTTTATCTTTCTACTCCGGTATCTTGGCTCCTCCCCCTCTCCTAGAGTCTTTATCTTCTACTTGCCCGATTCTAATTTTTATCAAATTGTTCTCTTCAGTTAACTTCCACATATCCACTTTCATTTGTCCAGTTGTTCCTTTTAAGGAATTATTTTCTCTAGGTAGTTTTTCTACTTCTTTTCCCATTTGTGGAATTTTGATTTTGTGCTTCTCTTTCCATTAGTCCAATTTTCCTTTTAAAATTTTCTGTGATTTCTTTTTTCATATTTTAAAAATCATTGGACAGTTTTTCTTCTCCTTCCCTAATTTGACTTTCAAATTTATGATAAAAAAAAGGCTTGAGGAGAAACAGAAACTTTACCTCTCTGTAGGAGCCTACCTATTCTATTAGGAGGATTCTACATTTAAACAGTTAAACAAATACTAGATAGGTTGAGATGGAAAAAGGGATAAATGATGAAAGAGGAGGGATCAGGAGAGATTATTCATAGGAACTGTTTCAAAATGAAACAAGGCTAAAGTTGTGAGAGCATCATGTCTTTGACCTATTCTGTTTGTACCGCTTTAAAAAAAACTTTAAAAATGAGTAAGAATTGAAGATAAAGGCTTTTAGTGTTTCTTAGAGTTTAAAGGAATATTAGGTGGTACAGTGGATAGAGTGATGGGCCTGGAGTCATCTTCCTCAAATGTTGTCTGAGACCCTTCCCAGCTGTGTGACCCTGGGCAAATCACTTAACCCTGTTTGCCTCCATTTCTTCAACTGTAAAATGAAGTGGAGAAGGAAATGGCAAACCGCTCCAGTATATTTTTCAAGAAAACTCCAAATGGGGTCATGAAGAGTCAGACATGACTAAAATGAATGAACAAGAAGAGAAATTTAATTGCTACAAAAATAAACCCAAAGAGGCAAAGAAGTCCTTTGAGATATTTTCATCCCCAAACGTGTTTTTATTTCTGAGAAGTAAGACATAGGTTTGGAACTGTAAGGGACCAAAGAGATTATTAGGTAATGCACCCTTTTTATTTTGCAGATAAAGAAAGTGAAGGACAAAAAGTTGACACTTGCCCAAAGTCAAATGAACAGTAAGTGACAGAGCCGGAATTTTAGCCAGAGCAGTCAATGCTGGATTGGAATACCAATTCATTTACCGAACACAGAGGGAGGAGAAAGATTGAAGATTATGAGCAGCATCTATGACAAAACTCTCAAAAATGAACAGCTGAGTGGAAAACAAATGTGCACAGAGATCTAGTTAAGGTAGAGCGTCAAGTACTGACTTCTGAGAGATGACACCTTTTAGCTTAGATCCAGGTTCATCAAGTTTGAAAAGGCACTCCACCGGAACTTTGGCTCCCATTTGAAATGATGATGGTGGTAGTGGTGATGATGTTGGTAATGTTGAATACGATGAAGAGGATGAGAGTGTTAGTGAATGAAGATCATCATGTTGATGATAGTTGCTGCTGAAGCCTACTAAACTGTTTACTTGGTCCAGTTTGCTTAGTGTCCTGTATCAATGGAAGGAAGGGCCTTAATTTATGAAATTATGGATACTTGAAGATATATTATTGAATTGCATATGACTGAAAATGGCCAGGGGCAGGGAGCTGGCCAAGCAGTAAGAATGACAGTAAGAGTTGCACCTGGACAGTATATCTGTATTTCAACAAATGATTGAGGCAAGGTTCTAAAATGGAATTAATCTTTCAGGGAGAAATTTTCAGAAAATATGGTCAAGAAATTATAAAAGACAGAAAAAGTATAGAGGTCTTGTGATCTGTGTTAAAATTGCAGATTTACTTTAACTATCAAAGGGAAATGTCAATGTGACATCAGATTTTGTAATTTAAATTAAGTCCTAAGCTCACGATTAGGGAAGTTCTGGGGAGATAGGTACACACACACACACACACACACACACACACACACACACAAACACACACCAACATATATATCAAGAGTGATCACTTCAGGGAAGTAGCATGTCTCTTCTTTTCTACCATGCATGTCACAAATCATTTAAACAACAGAATTTCCAGAACTTTCTTTAGAGAATGCCTAGTTTACAAAACCAGATGGTATCTTCATTGGTTTCTTTGTCCCCTTTCTTCTAAGAATACTGAGATGTGTTATTATAACAGTGTTGTATTTGAATTTCCCTACCCACTCCATTTGTAACATTTGGCTATTCAGTGAACTTGGCCAACCTCAAACTTTTCCTACAGAGCTCATGTGCACATTTTCATTGAATTAGGTGGACTCTGTGGTGCACCTGGATGACTCTGAAAGGTCCCTTGGAAAGCCAATGTAGCATGAGATTGAGTCATTAGGTAGATATCATGACCATGAGATGCTTCCAGATCAGCACTAAGCCTGTTCCAGCACTGTTTGGACTGGCCATGATCTGCCTGCACATTAGTACCACAAGCAGATTGATAAAAGGAATGAGTGGATATGGTTGAATGAATATGCAAATAGCCTGTGTCTGATTGACTTGGCTTTTTAGCACTAGAAGAGTGCTTCCTAGCATAGAAATTTAGCCTATAATTGTGTGTGATATGTATGTATGTGTGTGAAAGGTGTGTGTGTGTGTGTCTATATGAGGGTAATCTAGCTCATCTCCTACATGGAATTTCTGTTGACTCCCTGGTCACTTAGCAGGTTACACACTACTAAATATTAACAGTCTGTAATCATTCCTATGTCTTTTTCACATGAAATGTGATTTTGCTACTTGATCACTACCCCTCCCCTCATCTCAGAAAGATGGACTTTTCAAAGTATAGGTCAATGAGCTTCACTTCAATCTCTGTCTAAATTCAAGGAGGCATAATGCAAGAGATAGTCTGTGAGTCCTTTGAAGGGGAAGCCATGCTCATTTTCTACTGCACAGGCTCCCATTTTCATTTTCTACTGCACGTGTTCATTAGAAATAGTCAGGACTGGGAGGAACATCATCTAATCTTCTGTGACTCCACTCTTCAGCCACTGGAGCTTTCCATCTTTTAAAAAATTTATTTGTTTTCAGTTTTGTGTGATCACTTCTGTAAGTCTTAGATTTTCTCCTCCTCCCTCCCCTATCCCTCCCCAATGCAATCTTATGTGGATTCTATACATACATTCTTATTAAACACATATTAGTCATATTGCATGGAAGAATGAAAATGAATGGGAGAAATCATGAGAAAAACCCAAACAAAAACAAAAACATAATACAAGAGAACATATTCTGCTTCATTCTGCCTTCCAATTCCATAGTTCTTTCTCTGGATGTAGATGGCATTTTGCCTGGAGTCCTTTGGGATTGATTTAGGTCCCTGCATTTCTATGAAGGGCTAAGTCTACCAGAAAAATTCTTCACACACTGGGCTCGTTACTGTGTACAATGATCTCCTGGTTCTGCTCCTTTCACTCAGCATCAGTTCATATAAGTCTTTCTAGGCCTCTCTGAAGTCTTCCTGTTCATCATTTCTTATAGCACAATAGTATTCCATTACATTCATATACCACAACTTGTTCAGCCATTCCCCAATTAATGGGCATCCCCTCAATTTCCAGTTCTTGGCCACCACAAAGAGAATTGCTTTAAATATTTTTTGTACTCATGGGACCCTTTCCAGTTTCTATGATTTCTTTGGGATACAGTCCTAGAAATAACATTGCTGGGTCAAAGGGCTGTCTGTCTTTATCAGAAAATTGAGTAAAGACATATAAGCCATGTGGATCTAATTTTCATGTGACCATAAAGAAGGAAGGATATGATAATGTATTGGATAACAATCTAATTTCCAAGACACTTTAACAGGTTAGAATAATCAATAAGAGCTTAACAGAGAATTTGTGTAGAATAGTTGTCTTGGGTTACAACGAAATCCTTCATAAAGTACTCACTGTGCTATACTTTGAAATATCTACCTTTTTCAAGATGAAGAAATTAGCCTTTCTTCAGTAGTATGACACTCCTTCTGTTTCCCATAGAATTTATCCAACCTTTTTCCTGTCCCTTTTGGCATTTTTCTTGGTTCTCTTCCAATGGGAATCAATCAGAGTCACTACAGAGTATAAGAATGGAGATGGAAGTTGGAGAGAGGTTTGGGGTTTGGGTGAACCCAAAGGCATTCTTGTGTGCCTATAAGGTTGCTTGAGTGAGCTGGAAATTGGATGTGGTTGGAGAGATGATCCCTTTGGGAAGGTGAGCTGTGAAGATAGCCTGATAAAATTGGCTGAGTCTGATTCTAAACAACAAGTTCTAGCAAGGGCTTCACCTGAGGCATTTCTCTTCAAGTAGATAATTTAATGGGGAAGTCAAGTGAGAATTAGCTTTTAGGAAGAAGGAAAGATCACAGCTCCCAACAGTAACTTTACTGCTTCAGAAAAAGCCCTTCTAAAAGGCAGTGGAACACATTCAGTGACTTTACATGATAGCCCTCTCAATCTGTGATTCCATCACACCAAAGTACAATGGGATTAGTGTTGAGTATGGAGTCAGAACAGGCCCAAGTTGGAATCTCAGCTCAGATACTAACTAACTCTGTGACTTTTTGCAACTCTAGGAATGTTTCTGAACCTCCACTTTCTCATTTGTAAAATGGGCATGAAAATACTTTTACTATTTATTTCATTAAATGGCAGTGAGGAGTTAGGTAAAGGTCAAATTCTTATAATTGGTGCAAAATATACCATTGAGGGTGCTTTTGATCAGAAAAAAAAGATTCATCATTTAGAAAAGGAGGACAAAAATAATTGGGTGTCCTAAGTATCCTGCCATCCATTAAATATTACAAGAACCATAAGTCAAGCCTTCTGCTCTTGAGGAATTCCTCTTTGGGACATTTACAGAAATACACTTTGCCAAGAACTGTGCAAAAAAAAAGTTTGGATGAATTGCCGTTCACAGATATGGAGACAGGGCCATTACTATCATATATTAAATTTGATGATATCTTATCATTTAAAGAAATGACTTTTTTGTTAAATGAAATATATTTTGGGGTTAATACTATGACAGATGATATTGAATGTGACTTGAATTTCAATTTATAAAATATTAGGGAAATTAATGTTTGATTTTCTTTCTTGATGTATATGTACAATTTTGTAAATAGAAATTCACTTTGTAGTCAACATTCAAGAAATGCATCTACATCTAGGTCATTTAGTGAAATATCACTGTAAGTAAACTTGAGATTTCTAGGAATTAATTTATGCTTATTGATCTTCAAAATAAATTAGCAATGGAAAAAAGAACATTCTTATTAGCACCTTTCTAAAGATAAATGTTCATGATGATAAATTTTTAATGAATTCATACTCCATACAAATAATTCATGTTGTAATGTGAGACCCTTTCCAAACTATAGTTACTCTTCTGACATCTTTCAATAAGGCACTAAAATGAAATGAATTGTCCTCAGGTCTCTTGTACTGAAATGGCCCACAAAGACTGGGACAGATGCTAGAGGAGTACTGAGAGGATTTAGTAACTGAATGTCTATGGTGTAGGATGAAGATGGAGAATAACAAATTGAGGATGATTCCAAAGGTTTTCCCTAAATTAAATTCAAATTGAGATTCACTCATCCCAGAAGATTTCAAATGTCTTTTGATCATGTCACAAAAATGGTTATATAAGTTCGTGTTATTATGAAGTTCCAAGTCTACCAGAAAAACCTAAAAAAAAAAAAAATCCCAGTGGTGGTTTTCTAAGGTAAAATGCCTTCCACACTCAGACTTTAAAGAAATATGGAAGTCATTCGCAGAATATAGCAGATCGTGTTTGTGTGTGTGTGGGTTTTAGTGTATTATGTTTTGATTTCTTATATGATTTTTTCCATTTATTTTAGTTCGACTACATAGCATGACTATAATGAAAATGTGCTCAATAGGAAAGCATATGTAGAACCTATACAGAATTGTATGCTATCGTGGGGAGGGAAGGGGGTAGTGGGGGAAAGGTGAGGGGGCGGGGGGATAAAATCTTAATTTTAAGGAAGAGATTGTAGAACGTTAAATAATAATAATAAAATAAAAAATTTATAAAAAAATGATTATATATTCTGAAAACAGAGAGGATGTGGAATGAATCTCACTGGAATTTGATTGTGGTAGGGAGTGTCAGTTTCACCACCATCTAGGCCCTTCAAGAGTTAGTTAAGTATAGCAGAAATGTGACATCTTAGCAAGGTTCCATGTTATTAAGGGGCACATGAGCCCAGATCCTAATCCTGTCATGTTCTCAACAGGTAGCCATTTACACATCTATTAAACAGGATTCCTGATTGCATTTGAAAACTGTTCCAGGATTATGTAGCAGCAAAATTCTACTCTCCTGTCTATTACAGTTGGGATGCTGCCCAGCTGGAGAAAATGTGTCCCTGTGGACATCACATCTCCTGAGTTTAGCTGACTTTCCTGTTCTCTGCTTTGATTTATAATGAAAAAAGATCCATACAGCAACAATAGTGCTGGGGAGAGAACTCAAATGGGAGGAAATTGAGGATAGCTTTATCAGAGAACATTCTGTTCCGAAGGGAGAAACTCTTTGTGGTGGGGCCCTGGTATATTTCAGTCCCCTCAAATATCCCATTGAAAGTGGTTTGCATGAGATCAATGCTTGCTTGCTAGGAGGCTCTCCTAAATCCTTTGTGTGCAAACCATCATTTTGAACACCGATTTGAAGACTTGGGCCCATGAGCGCTTGTCGTCTGCCATAGTGCCTGTCTATTTCACAAACTTCCTGGGGGGATAGATTTTATGTCAAATCAAAGAAGCATCAAGATGACTGGGACTTAATAGAATTATTTCCCGCCTGGGAGAGAGGTGAGGAAAGACCGAAAATACAACCACAGCCTACAGAAAGGAAGGAGCCACTTGATACGATACCTGGATTTGCAACAAAGCTTCTCTGGGTTCATTTTTAATGTTTTTTAAAATGAATTCTTTTCCCTTTTAACAAGCATTGATTAAAAGGTCCTACTATGTGCCAGGTACTGGATGCTGGTGATACAGAGACAAAAACGAAATACCTTTTGTTCTCAAGGAACTTCTATCCTTCCCAAAGCATTCTGGGCATTACTGTTCTACTTGCACAGATGAGGACCCTAAAGCAAAGGGTGCTGAAAAGCTGACCCCTGGCTCCCACAGTCAGTAACAATAGCAGAATTTAAACCCAGTGCCCCCTCCCCACCAGTTCATTCCTTTCTCATTGCTTCTGGTATGGGTTGTTTTCCTTTCTTCCTTCCTTGGATTTTCAGTCTTTTGTTCTTCACCATTTTTTCTTCTTCTCTTGCACTAATGAGACATCCAAACTTGTATGAGGTGCTGCCTTTTGGGTCCAGCAGGTTGTTACCCCCCCAATGACACAGGTGTCTTTGTTTTTCCTGAAAAGTTGCATCACACTGCTGCTATTTCAGAATACACACATATTTTGAAGATAATTTGCAATGAAAGGATGCATATTGAACTGCTGGGAGTGAAAAAGATTGGATCAAAGCCAGTTGCAAGCGGATGCTGTCAAGGTTGGTAGGTGCACAGTTTGATCTCCCTTTTTTTCTCCTATATCTTTTTGCAAAGGCCATACAATTATTTGTGTTTATTTCCTTCAAAGAAAATCCTTTGATGCGTTTTTTTTTTGTAAAAAATCCAACAGGGCCCAATTTTCACATCATGTATTATACAGACAGCATTGTGGAGCCCTTGTGGGCTGAAAGAGTGAGGTGGGGGAGGAAGATTCTCCCTGTCCCCCAAAAGCTATTTCTTTCTGACACAGTTACAAGAAACCCACTGGCCTTCTGCCTTCACTGAAGAGATACAGAATCATGGGACAAGAAGTCCCCTCTTTAGCATGGCCTTCACAAGGAGCTAAAACCCAGTAGAAATGAGCCAGAACAATGGGAGAAGAGGGTCTCCTGAGATGATCGCTAGAAGGCAACAACACAACAAGGACAAAAACTAAGCCTTTATTGAGCACTTAGTGTGTGCCAGGTACCATGCTAAGAGCTGAGGACACAAAGAGAGGATGTTGCCAGGTGCAGAAGAAAGCCCACCATTCCTGAGTGGAAGGGCACTGTGCCTCATTTAGTGGGTTTTGGTCTGGAACCCAGTGAAATGTCACCTGCATTCAGCTCTTGAGCAGAATGTCTTGGGAAAAGAACTACCAACCTTATCTGGAGGTCAATGTGAGTTTCACATTGGTCCTGTGGAAGCCAATCTTTAGCCTCCTGGGAACTAGATGAAGTCAGCACCCAAGGAGGAAGGGTGGTTTCATGAGGTAGTAAGTTGGCCAGAGACAACTGACCCATTTGCACCCATTCAGCTTCCGTTGCTTTGTCATCTCTTCTATCTGGGGCTGGTTCAACACCTTCTCAGACAACCAGACTCCATAATAGGCCAAAGTCCACTGAGGGTGCTTCATGGAGCTCCAGGCCAGGGATGTTGTTAGGTGGGGGATTTTGGATGAGTCACTGGCTTTCTCAGAGATATGACAGGATTATTTTTCATGTACAGGTGGGACTCCATGGCCTCTGAAGGAGCTTCCAAATCTCAGATTCTATGATGATCCTCAGATGCGTTATCTGTAAAGTCAATAAGGCATGCATAGACATCCTACCCCACAGAGTAAGTATGAGGTGGGGGGCTTTCTATCAGTGGTACCTCTAATACCTCTGCAAATTTAGTACTTCCTGTCATAGGAATGCAGTTTGCAGTGATCAAGCCAAGCTTCATTCTCACTCTGAACTGAGTGCCTAGTGAAGGTACAGGGGACCATTTCTACAAATTTTATTTCTCACATTCCCAGGAATAGAGTGGCTGGACATGGATCAATTCCATGAAACTGGGCTGGCACCACTAACCTCAGCTCCTCTGGCCTGGGCCTTCTTAGCTTGCCTGCTCTTTTCTCTAAATCTTCTTCTTTCTCTCCTCTTACTCTGAGGCATTGCCTAGCCAACATTTATCTTTCAATGTATAGAGGCAGGAAAGTCATATAGTGCTGACATCAGAGCACTGACTTGAGGCTCAGGAGACCTAGGTTACAAATCTCCTTTAGTTAGTTACTGATGCCACAGCCTTGGATGACCTAAGTACCTAGGAGCTCCTCCATTTTGTCAGTTGTAGAGAGAGGAGGGTGAGGCAAAGAATGCTTAAAGTTCCTCTGGGCTGTGGAGTTCCACAATCTACAAGGCCTCCTAAAGTTCCTACATCAGGGTGAGGCTCAAGTGAAAGAATGTATGAGAAGTATTTTGCAAAGCTGAACATGCTATAGACATGAAACTATGCTGCTGCTGCTGGGGATGCAGGCTCCCAGGCTGGCTCTCTGGGGGTGACCTGGACTCAGAGGGGACAGGATGCTCAGGGTCCAGGCCAAGCCAAACACTGGTGTAATCCTGCTTTGTCCCTCCTTTTCCTTCCAACGTAGTTAATGTTGACTTGTTTGTTGTCATTGTAGTCTGTACTTAGTACAGTTTCAGCTCTTTCTGAACTTAGTCTCATGCCTTTATTTTTGTGGGATAATGATGTTCATTGAGTCACACTAAGAGGCAGCTTAAACCGACTCACTAGAGCTGATTGTTAAATTTTGAGGGGGGGCCCTGATACCTTGGGAATTGGCAAAGACTAAAAATCTGATCTCAGCTGATTCTTTTGTTGATTGCTTTAGACTTCTGAAAGCAGAGAAAAAGTTAATAATGAAGGTTAAGTTAAAAGTATGTTGTGAGTGTATTTTCTCCCCAAAGGATCAGTTGTTAAACATTCACCAGTGTGCCTGCCACTCTTTGGACTCCATTACCATTGTTTTTACCTTTAAGACATTCAGTTTTCAGTTGGTTGATGAGTTCACTATGTAGCCACATTGAATCAATCATCGATCTTTTATTAAGTGCCTACCTTCTTTCCAGCACTGTACTGTGTCCTGGGCCTGAATGGACAAACATGAAACAATTCTTGTCTCCTAGGACCTGACATTCTACAGGGGAAGAAAGCATGTGAATATGGTATGTGTATGTGTGTGTGTGCACACAATAAGCAAGTCTTTTGGGGTAACATATTAACAATTAGGGATCAGGGGAAAGGCACCTTGTAGGCTGTAGTGAGTCAGACTTTGATCCCTATAGACAAGTCTGCATTTCTTCTAATGAGAATCATGTGGGGTGATACCTTTAGAATTTTACTCTTGGCAGTATTTCAACTCTCCTGAACTTGTTTCCCTTTGCAGAATTTCTGATAATTTTCTTCCTCCTCCCCAAACTTGCGGAAATCTTCTGTCCAAACACCTTTCATCAAAGGTGTCCAAAACTTTCTTCTTTATGAGGTTGAAAAACTCACTTGCATCTGGGGCCTAGGAGATGATCACTGGGCCTTGGATGAAGCACAGGAATAGTAAGCAGTCTGCAGATTTGTCCTTACTCTCCATGCTGGCTCATAGTGAATTCTTGGGGTCTCTTATTCTTGGGGCTAATTCTTGGGACTATCCTCCTGTTCACTGTACCAGAAGCTCAGTCAGCAGCTGCTCTTGAGAGGATGTGAGATGCCGTGTTAGCTGATTCGTCTGTCTTTGGCAAAAATCTGAAGGTTACAAACCAAAGTCCCAATGCAGATAGAAGCTTCCCTCATGTCTGTCTACAGGAATATCTTAAGCAGAAACCCCCTTGGAGATATTTTCCTTCTAATTTCTGCCTTCTCTGCATTAGTCCCACTGCAGGCAGCTCCCACCATCTTGCAGCTGTTTTGCATTAGATGCAGTTCCCTCTCCATGCTGCCCCTGAAACAAGGCTTGATCTCTAACAACCTTGATTTGGGATAAGATGTTCAGTTGCCTTTGATTTACAATTACTTGTTCAGTCCCACCCTAGAAACTCTTCAGATTGGCGTTGAGTAATTGAGCCTAAGGCAGACCTTATAAAGAGAATTCCCCTGGCAAAGGAAGTCTTGTGATTATCTGCTGGAAGCAGGTCCTGAATGTCTGATACTGTTCTGGGAGTCTAATTGTGGCTCTGAGTTGTCACAGCCTTCCTGGAGCTGTCTTCACAGGAATCCAGGAAGGGTGGTAGCACAAGGGTTAGCGTATCCATCTGATGGAGATCTGGGCCCCAAAGTGGGGCCATGAAGCCTTGGCTTCTGTATCTAAGCTCCAGGGTCTTTTCATTCCCTTCCCTCCTGTTTGTTGTGAGGGGGTTAGGACCTGTGGTTTCATTGGCATAGAAATGTCCCTGACATAGGACTGAGGTGGGGATTGTCCTTATGAAAAATCTCCTGAAGCATCTTGGCAGCTAGCCCACAATTTAGGATGGAGAAGTTAAATGACTTTCTCAGGGTCACACAGTCAGTCCCTTTATGAGGTGGAATTTTGACACAGGCCTTTCTGCCTCTTCCAAATATCCAGATATCTTTGCTCTTTAACACACACATGGATAAGACAGGATGCTCTGAGTAAAATAAGTGCTAGAAAATGAGAATTAGACTGAGGGATGATGAACTGAGCTGTGGAGCTCAAGGTTAGCTGTGAGCAGGACCTGGGAGGACAGAGAGAATTTCAGAGGATAGAGATAGGGAAGGGAGTAAATTATTCTGGAGGAGAAGCAGATGAATAAAAGTATGGAGGAAGGAAACCTTGGGGAACAAGTGAGGCTGGAGTATTATGGGAATGATATTAGGAACAGTTTACATTTAGAGATAGATTTTTTTTTCTTGAAATTTTTAAAAATTTAATTAATTTCTCTTCAGTTTCCAACAATCACTTCCATAAGCTTTAAATTTTCCCTCCCTTCATTTCCCCTCTCTTCCTGAGATGGTATACAATTTTATATGGATTCTACACACACATTCTTATTAAACAAATTTTCATTTTAGTCATATTGCATAGAAGATTAAAATGAATGGGAGAAACCAGGAGAAAAACCAAACCAAACCAAAACATAACACAAGAGAAAACAGTCTACTTCATTCTGTGATATAATTCCATAGTTCTTTCTCTGGATGTGGAAGACATTTTGCATCATGAGTCCTTTGGAAATGTTTTGGGACCTTGCATTGCTGTGGAGGACTAAGTCTATTAGAAATAGCCCCCTCTGGGGGCAGAGTCAAGATGGTGGAGTACAAAGATGCACCTACTCTAACTCTCCTCCCATAGCCGATAAAATACCTGTAAAAATGACCCTAGACAAATTCTAGAGCAGTAGAAGTCACAAAATGAGAGTGAAAGAGATTTCCAGCCCAAGACAGCATGGAAGGTGGACAGGAATCACACCTAACTTGGAGTGGAGTGCAGCCCTGGGAGAGCAGCCCAGCTGTGGTCACTATGTGAGCAGATCTTGGGGGCAGAATCCCTGGCAGCAGCTGTGGTTCCCAGATTCCTCAACCCACAAATGCCAAAGACAACTTCAAATGTCGAGGAGAAAGAACTTTCACTTGAGTGAGAAGGGAACGCAGTCTGGCCCTGGTGACTCCAAAGTGGCAGCAGTTGCTGGGGCACAGTGTCCATTTTAGGAACCCTCAGCCTAAAGTCCCTAGGGGAATTGCACTACTGATCTGGATCACAGACCTGAGTGGTGGCCCTGGGGTGAGGAGGAGCATGCTGGTGTGGTGGAGTGGGAGGCAGTTGTGGAGAGGGAACCCGACTGACAGATTCAGGGTAAAAAAGCACTATTGCATTAGTCTTGGAGTACAGCACAGTCCAGCCTTGGCCATGTGGCATTGACAGGAACAGAAATGAAATAGGCCTTGGAAGAAGAATCCCCTGATGCATCTGTGGATCCCAGATTGCTCAACTCACTAATGTCAAAGATAGCTTCAAAGATCCTGGGCAGAAAAGTTTGCAGTAGCTCCCAGACCAGAGTGCAGACCAGAAGAGGAGTAAACTCCTCTCCCTTGATTGTTCCTCCTTGGAGGAACTAAGAACTTATAGGTCCCCAGAGTATACCCTTCTCTTGACAAAGGACTCAAAAGTCAAGTAACTGGCTGGAAAAATGCCCCCCAAATGGGAAAAAACTAAGACTATAGAAAGATATTTTCTTGGTGAACAGGTTTGTGCCATCCTTTCAGATGAGGAAGAACAATATTTACCATCAAAGGAACACTCAAAAGTCAAGTCTTCTGCATCCAAAACATCCAAAATAAATAAGCAATGATCTCAGGCCATGGAAAAGCTGAAAAAGGATATTTAAAATCAAGTAAGAGAGGCAGAGGAAAAATTGGAAAGAGAAATGAGAGTGATGCAAAAAAATCGTGAAAAGTGAGTCAAAAGCTTGCTAAAGGAGACCCAAAAAATGCTGAAGAAGATAGCATCTTTAAAAATAGGCAAATTCAATTGGAAAAAGAGGTCCAAAAAGCCAATGAGGAGAATGCTTTAAAAATCAGAATTAACCAAATGGAAAAGGAGCTTCCAAAGCTCACTGAAGAAAATAGTATTTTAAAAATTAGAATGGAGTAGATGGAAACTAACGACTTTATGAGAAACCAAGAAATTTCAAAACAAAACGAAAACAATGAAAACAATAGAAGACAATGTGAAATATCTCATTGAAAAAACAATTGACCTGGAAAATAGATCTAGCAGAGACAATTTAAAAATTATGGGATTGCCTGAAAGCTGTGATCACAAAAAGACCCTAGACATCATCTTTCATGAAATTATCAAGGAAAACTGCCCTGATTTTTAGAACCAGCAAGTAATATTGAAAGAATACACTGATCACTTCCTGAAAGAGAACCAAAAAGAAAAATTCCAAGGAATATTGTAGCCAAATTCCAGAGTTCCCAGGTAAAGAAGAAAATATTACAAGCAGCTAGAAAGAATCAATTTGAGTATTGTGGAAATACAATCAGAATAACATAAGATCTAGCAGCTTCAACATTAAGGGATCAAAGGGCTTGGGATATGGTATTCCAGAAATCAAAGGAACTAGAACTCAAACCAAGAGATTTCGTATGAAAATCTATTTTACACTGCAGGAAATTAGAGGAGAAGGGAATAAGTGGGGTGTGGGGAGAATGATAGAAGGGAGGGCAAATGGGAGGAGGGAGTAATTAGAAGTAAATACTTTTGGGGAGGAGCACGATCAAAAGAGAGAATAGAATAAATGAGGGGTGGAGAAGATGGAGGGAAATATAGTTAGTCTTACACAACAAGAGTACTATGGAAGTCTTTAGCAAAACTACACACACACACACACATACACACACACATATATAGCATATGTTGAATTACTTGCTTTTCAGTGGGGATAGGTGGGGAGGGAGGAAGGGAGAGAAGTTGGAACTCAAAGTTTTAGGAAAGAATTTTGAGAATTGTTTTTACATGCAACTGGGAAATAAGAAATACAGATAATAGGGTATAGAAATCTATCTTTCCCTACAAGAAAAGAGAGGAGATAGGGATAAGGGAAGGGAGGGGTTTGATAGAAGGAAGGGCAGATTGGGGGAAGGTGAATTAAAATTCATGGCGTTTTGGGGTGGGGGAGGGGAGAGATGGGTAGAAAATTTGAAACTCAAACTTTTGTGGAAATGATGATTGAAAGCTAAAAATAAATAAAAAAACATTGAAAAAAGAAGTAGTTCCCCCACACTGTGATTGATACTTTGTACAATATTCTCCTGGTTCTGCTCACTTCACTCAGCATCAGTTCATATAAATCTTGCCAGGTTTTTCTGAAGTCCAGCTGTTTATCATTTCTTATAGTACAATAGTATTCCATTGCCTTCATATACCACAACTTGTTCAGTCATTCCCCAATTGATGGGCATCACTTTGATTTCCAGTTTTTGGTCACCACGAAGAGAGCTGCTTAAATATTTTTGTACATATGGGACCCTTTCTTATTTTTATGATCTCTTTGGGATACAGCCCTAGAAGTGATATTGCTGGATATGCACTTTTTCAT
Source organism: Bettongia penicillata ogilbyi (assembly GCA_023548195.1). Classification (NCBI taxonomy): domain Eukaryota; kingdom Metazoa; phylum Chordata; class Mammalia; order Diprotodontia; family Potoroidae; genus Bettongia; species Bettongia penicillata. Next base: position 4,007,033 of record JAJHZJ010000812.1, read on the forward strand.
AGCCCTTTGGGCATAGTTCCAAATAACTCTCCAGAATGGTGAGATCAGCTCACAGCTTCACCAATAATGAATGAGTGTTCCAACTCTCCCACATCTTGTTCAACATTTATCATTTTTCCATTTTGTCTTGTTAACCAATCTGATAGATGTGATATGGTACCTCAGAGTTGTTCTTATTTGCGTCTCTCTAATCAATAGTGATTTAGAGCATTTTTATATGACTATAGATAGCTTTAGTTTCTTCCTCTGAAAACTGCCTGTTTGTATCCTGACCATTTATCAATTGAGAAATGACTTGTATTCTTGTACATTTGGCTCAGTTCCTCATATATTTTAGAAATGTGGCCTTTATCACGGACAGTAGTGGTAAAAATTCTTTCCCAGTTTTCTGCTTCCCTCCTAATCTTGGTTGCATTGGGTTTGTTTGTGCAAAAACCTTTCAATTAAATGTAATAAAAATTATCCATTTTTTTTTACTTCATAATAGTCTCTATCTCTTGTTTGTTCATAAATCTCTCCATTCTCCATAAACATGGCAAATGCACTATCCCTTGCTCCCCTAATTTGTTTATAGTATCAATCTTTACACCTAGATCATGTATCCATTTGAACTTTACTCTTGTGTATAGTGTCAGGCATTGGTCAATGCCCAGTTTCCACCACACTGTTATCCAGTTTTCCCAGAAGTTTTTGTCAAACAGTTAGTTCTTATCCCAGAATCTGGGTCCTTGGGTATATCAAACAGTAGACTGCTATAGTCATTTACAACTGTGTCTTGTGTACCTAACCTATTCTACTGATCTACCCCTTTATTTCTTAGCCAGTAACAAGTGATTTTGATGATTGCTGCTTTATAATACAATTTGATATCTGGTAGGGGAGGGCTACCTTCCCCAGCATGTCTTTTTATTAATTCCCTTGATATTCTGGACCTTTTTTTCTTCCAGATGATTTTTTGACTTTTTTTTCTACCTTTAGAAAATAATTTTCTGCTGTTTTGTTTGGTATGGCACTGAATAAGTAAATTAATTTAGGTAGAATTGTCATTTTTATTACTTTAGTTCAGCCTACCTATAAGCAATTGAAGTTTTTCCAATTACTTAGATCTGACTTTATTAGTATGAAAAGTGCTTTGTACTTTTGTTCATATAGTCCATGGGTGTGTGTTGGTGGCTAGACTCTCAGATATAGAGATAACTTTTCAGTTACAATAACTAGGAAGGGAGGCAGGCCAGGATTATTATACCAATGTTCTACATCAGAAGAGTTATGAACTCTTCTGGGAGTCTGGGCTTCTTCTCTGCTCTTATGGTGAGGATAGGGGAGTTGGGGTGTGAAACCAGACTCAGCCCTCTTCCCATGGTTCAAAAGACAGTAAAAGGGAAGGATGGAAAGGATTTGGAGTCATATTTAAGAAGGCCTTGAAAGCCACTAAGAGAGGTTTGGAAACACTTCAGAAGGTGCTCAGCACAGTGCCTGGCACACAATGGGCCCTTTGTAGATGTTTTTTGACTGCCTGACTGAAGGTGTTTTTAAAACCTGGGGAGGTAGTGCCCTGGCAATGCAACGACATTGGGCAGTGGACAAGGACTAGATTTACTGAGACATGGGTTCAAATCCAGACTCTCCCAGGGCACTGTCATGCCTCTGTATGAAAGTGAAGCAGCAGAGAGACATGACCCAATTGATGTGTGTCTTGGGAAACTTCTTCCAGTGACCCTGAGTCAGAGGAGCTAATGATAGACCAGCTCATCTCCTCTGCCTTCACTAGAGCCACTGCTGGTGCTTTCAATGATAAGCCAGAGAACATGGGCCATTATCCACCGTGGAAGAACACATCGTGGACTCTGGTGGACTCCTGGTGAAATCAAAGGTTGAGTCCCAATGTCTAGCCCACTGCAACCCAAGTCAAGGAGGTGACTGGGTGTGTGCCTTTCAGAGAGACTTCACAACCACACACAAACACAAGGCATTTTTCTTTTTGGTGATCTCTGTCTCCAATAAGTCATGAGCTTCTGTGACCTGCCTATTCCCCAACCATTCCACTTAATTGAAAGTTTCCTGTAAGTGAAGTCCTGGATGGTAGAATTGGTGTTTGTATTTTATAGTGCTTTGTGCCTCAGGAAGGGCTTTATCTGATCTCACACCCATCCTGGGAAGTACTTGCTATAGGTATACACTATAGAATCTTCCAGTTTTGAAACTGGCCAACATGGGCTAAGTAATTTGCCTCTATGCATTCAACTATGACATGGTCCCTTCCTCCCTGTTTAAGCTATCTTAGAATGAACTCCTCATATTCTATGAGCCAACAAAAATGACTTTCTTGTGATCTTCACATATTCTATTTCATTTTCAATCTCCAGGTATTTGTACTGGCCACCTTTCATGCTTGACATGCCCTTTCTCTTCACCTCTGCCTCTTAGTTTCACTGGCTTCCTTCAGGACTCAGCTCAGATCTCACCTTGTCCATGAAGCCTTTCATTCCATGGATCTTGAATGTGCTCAGCTATTTTTACCCATTGGCTCCCTCATTAGAATGTGGCACATGGAGGGCCAGGGCTATGTTTTTGCCTTTCTTTTGAACCTAAGTACTCAATGTCAGGACTGATGCATAGACAGGTGCCTCATAAAACTGGTTGACTCCCAGAACAACCTTTGTGTCTGCTAGCCTCTGTTTTTGCCACCTTGCTCATTATTATTATTTACAATTTGTCTGGATTTCTTCTGTTTTGATTCCACCTGCCTTTCTCAAATTTTCCTCACTCCAACCTCCTCACTATGCACAAGAAAGTCGACCCTTTTAACAAAGAAGAAAAAAAGAGGGAAAACAGGTCAGCATAACTACCCAAGCTATCAACAAAGTCTGACAGTGGATGTAGTCTTCAAAACTGGTAATATCCCACCAAGGTACAAAACTGGCAGGGGGTGGGGGTGTTGGTAAATATTTAACAACTGACTGTCTGGGGAAAATTGCAAGATACCCTTTTAAGTTTGACCTACATTAATACCAATTACTTTCACTTTCTTGTATATACAGATTACTAGCCCTTAGCAGAGTGCCTGTTGCCCCCTAGGCATTTTAATAAATATTTATTGACTGACACAAAAACAAGCCCTGATTAGTAGCATCTTCTCATTTCTATGTGTAAATGATCACACAATCAATTTGCCAGTGGACCCTTGACAGCTGGTGAGATCTCACTCCTATACAGACCTGGAGTTGGCCAATGTGTCTTTGCCTTTATCTGGAGCAAAGATTTGCTGCTTGGATTTTCCAGCATGATGTGGCTGGTTTTGTGGTTTGTTTTGTAGTTGTCTCATTTACACTGTTGTCTCTCAATCTGTTGTTTTCCTGACTCTGTTCCTTTTATTTTGCATAGTCTGGGTTTCTCCATATCCAGAGTGTTAGTCCTTTCTTCTAGGCCAGTCATATTCCATTATATTCATGAATTATGGCTACTGGAGCCATTCCTGAGTCCATGGAGTATCTGCTTTGTTTCTCCTTTTTGCTGTTCTCTCTTCTGAACCATCTTACATGGGTCCTCTATTTCTGTGCCTTTGGCTTTTTGCGAATCTTGTTTAAAGGATGAAAGCTGAGGTGAAAAGCAAGATGGTTTGAACTGAGAAGCACAGGAGCATCTAGCCCTTAGAATTCTAAGTTCCCTTTCCCAAAGACCCGGTCTTATGTTTAATCCATTAGAGGGCTGGAGGGAGAAATCAGCAGGCCAACCTCAGTGGGCCTTTTTCTTCCTAATGGTATAGGGGAATGCTGGCCCTTCCCCACTCAGGCATTGGGACTAGTGGTTTACAGACTAACCCCTTAGCATGCAGCCATGGGCTATGTCAGAGGTCCCCATACAAGAACTCTAATTGTACAGAACTGCAAGTCAGCAAAGCAGGATTTCTGGCTGGCAGGGATATTTTTGGATCTGCCTTTGAGTCAGGTCAGTGCCAAGCAGGTAGTTTCCTAGATGGGCTCATGTCTGGATGGCATGCTGTCACCCATCAGGAAGGCACTTCTTAATTTGTGCCTGTTCACTAGGGTCTTCCTCCCAGACAGAGGCCCTAATTACCTAGACCAGCCTTGCAAGGGGCCAGGGCACTAATGAGATGCATCCCTGGCACTCTTCTCACAAATTTTAAGACATTTGATGGGATGCTTGGGGGTCTGCCTCTGTCTGCTGGCCAGGGGACTTCATTTTTTAAGAGGGAAGTGGATAGGGAGACATTTTCTGTCCTTCAATGAAGACTGCTAATCAATCTCCATCCTGTTTGCCTAGAAATAAGCCAAGCTTCCTCATCTCTCCACTCCAAAATGAGACCAGAAGGACTTCGTTCTTTCCAAGATATGGGGCATTTTGATAATTTCCTTCAGCCTTTGTCTTCACTTTTTTTAGTGGCAGCTATCATGCTTGGGGCAGAGCATGATTCCCATGTGATTACTTTCAGAATCAACCAGTGAGCATTTATTAAGCACTTACTGTGTACTCAATCACAGCTCTCCCCTCTTTCCAAGAAGCTGTATCATGAGCAGCAGTCATACCCCAGTAAAACCATCTTGGCAGATGGGGTAACCCAGGTTGAAGGTAACTGACAAGCAGGCCTCCAATCCATCAGTGAGTCAGGGGGATGTCTACCCCAAGCATGGGAAGACTTCCCCTGTGGAATGGCAGAAGATCTCAATTTGTTTCAATGGCCATGAAGGCAGCTGAAGCAGGTGCTGTGGAGTACTTACAGCACGGGTGGGGAAGCTGTGACCTTGAGTCCATGCATGATCCCTCAGGTCCTCAAATGTGGCCTTTTAACTAAGTCCAAGTTTTACAGAACAAATCCTTTTATGAAGGGGATTTGTCTGGTGAAATATGGATTCAGCTTCAGGTCTTCCTGACTCCATGTCCAGTATTGTCTCCATTGTATCACCAGCTGCCTAGAGCTAAGGCTTAGAAAGTTCTCTGAGGTATAGGGAGAACAGGTAGTCATAGGTTAGGGAATGCTAGAGGTGGGCAGAGCCTTTCTCACCCTCACTATCACATGACAGGCTTTTGAAGTATGGTAGCATTTTGCTTAGAGCATTTTCATTGGGGTGAAAATGTAAGAAGGGAGAATGAAAGAGAATGAATGAGGACAGTAGAGGTAGCTCAGTCCCTTGAGGTATCTAATATACCCATCTTTTTTTAGGGATCATACATATCTCCCATGGTCTTTGTGTTAAAAATCGATGAGTCTTTCTAAAGAGGAAATGGAATACTTATGTGGATAATTCATCATTTAAAACAAAGAAACAAAAATTTTTCCCAAATGATCTTTTTTTTAGATTTTTAAATACACAGTTTATTGGTACTTACAACACCAAATAATAAAAGTTTTAGGCTTTGGACTTTTTGATAGCATCACAAACTTAGGAAGTTTCAAACACATCTCTTGGTGTTTCCCTTCAGAGCCATCATCCTTCCAAACATCACTTGTGTTGTTGTTTTTTAGTCAAGAGTACCACCATCCTTCCACACACAACTTCTGAGTCATCCTGATACACCCCACTCTTCCTCCTCCACCATGTCTATTCCATCCTAGTAGATTTCACCCTTGCAAGACACATCGCATTGGCCTCTTCTCCCTACTTATGGGGTCATCGCCCTCAGATCCTCACCACTTACCTACCAGACTGTGACAAAACTCTTCCCATCAGCCCCCAGCATCTAGTCTCACCCAACTGCTATCCATACTCTTCAAAGTCATGACATGAGTAGCTTAAAGCACAGCTTGAGTCAGGGCACTTCCCTGCTCAAGAAGCTTCAGTAGCTACCCGTTAACTCTTGACTCAATTACAAATTCCTTTTTCTTTTAAAACAGGTAAAGCCTTTCACAACTAGGTTTCAATGATCATTTCCAATCATGTATTATTGCCCTTTGCTCACTTTGTACTCCAGACCTGTTGCTTTCTAATTGCTCCTCACACACTATTCCACTTCTTCTGATGGTGCCATCTACCTGGGGTATTTGTCTTTGTCCCTTTTACCTCTTGAGATCTCAATTTTTCTTCAATGTTCCACTATCACCTATTCTCTTCACCACTGATCTCCATGGATAGGACTTCATGACTTTAATTCCAGCCCTGCTTTCACTCTGTACTAACTTTGGTTAATTTTGAATGGAATTATGTATGTCCATATAGTCTCCACTCATTGAAAATTAATTGGTAAATCCTTAATCAATAAACTCCAATGGCTCTGTATTAGTACCAGCATCAAATAGTCCAGTCTTCTACTTAATTCTTAAAATCATTCACAATCTGATCTCCTCTTTCCTTCCAGTCATCTTACATCTTACTCTCACTTGCATAAAATTTCACTGGTCTCCTTGCTGCCCCACCCACAACAATGCTCTATTTCCCAATTCCGAGCATTTCCCTGACTGTCCTGTGGCATGGGAGGCTCTCCCTCCTCAAGCTACCTTTAGAATTCTTTGGTTTCCTTCAGGTCTCAGTAAGAGACCTTTCTGGGTTCTCACTCAAAATACCACCTTCCCTGTGAGAAGTGCCCAATGCCTACTGCACAGATTTTTGTGCATATTTGTTTCTATGTTGTCTACCCAATTGTCTATCCAAGAACGGAAGCTACTTGAGAACCAGGACTATTCTGGTCTTTCTTTGGATCTCCAGGATTTAGTGCAGTGTTTGAAACGTAGGAAGCAATTGAGAAATGCCTGTTCATCAATTCAGGGGCCATCTCATTCTTGTCCCTTTCTCTTTACCACCTGGACCAGCTCTTGGCATCTAAAAATCACTTAATCAATTCTTGTTGTTTAATGGTCCCCTTCTGCTCTCTGACTCCATCCTTCATGAAGAAGGACCCATGTAGTGAAGAATTCAAATGGACATATATTTTCTGTACCTCTTTAACCTTTAATTTTCTGTTTCAATACTAGGGACCTAAAATGAGGCTAAGACTGTGTTCATCCTAAAATACCTTCTACATTAATTCCTAACCTATATTAACATGTCCATGGTATCAGTCATTCTGCAGATCCAGAGCTCTGAATTTCTGGGAGGCACCCACATCACCCTTCCTGCTACATGGACCATTTCAGGATGCATGTATTCTTCATGATTCCTCCGAATGACAAGCAGGATGATAGCATGAAAGGTTCTAGCATATCAATTACCACAGTCTGTTTCAGAAGCTCTAGGGTACTACATTTCTATCTTGAGCGCTGTTGTCTTTTAATTGAATGTGAATATTTTATGGGCGTGGGTTAGGAGCACAGGGTCTAGGGTCTACTCCTCTCTCTGGTGGAGAGCATTGTCTAGGCAGCTGTCAGGAGCAGAAATTAAAGTCAAAGGGAGATATCATTTACAGGCAGAAAAAAAGGAGTAATTGAATCAAACAATGCTCCTGGTAAAAGCAGGCCCTGGGATACAATGAATGTGAAGCAAACTACACTGGAACAGTGCCCACAGTAGGGAGAAAATAAAAACTGTATGACTGGGCAGAGGTTACAAAACAAATCTATCCCTGTGCACTCGGAATGGAAAGAGGCTGCTGAGGATCTGGGAATGACAAGAGCAGAGCAAAGCAATCCCTTACAGTGAGCATGAGGGTCCTTTCCAGTTGGCGTTCAGCAAGGGCTATGCTTTCAATCTCATTTTTAGTAAACATGGCAGTAGTAACAGACATACTGAGGACAATGAAACAAACAACCCCTTAACCCCTTCATTTCTAAATACCAGACAGAAAGTTCACACCATGAAGATTTTCAGAGACAAATTCTTGGTCATTTGCCAACTATAGATTAGTTGTAAATGGTGCCAATCCTATTTTTGGAATCGTGAGTGCATGCAGTTAATTTTAGGGACCAATGTAATTCATTAACCTTGATTTTGGCATTCTTCCCAATTCTGTATGTAGCCCATGTAAATTCTGAAGAACTTTATTCCATTTCCCAACCTCATAGATTAGTTTAGACTTAGGAAAAAGACTCTATCTTCACCTCATGGTTCTCAGGGTCACCCCTGGATAGACAGAAGGAATATGTAAGCCATCCTGAGCTCTGACAGGTGTGTTTGTCTCCCAAGATTGAACTGAGAATCAACTGGCCAGCCTGAAGCTTTTAGAAAATGGCTATTTGCCGAGGTGTTTCAATCAGAAGTTAGTACAAAACATTTCCTTTCCTTCCCAAAATCTGTTATATACTCTTCCACAAGTGCATGAAAAGGACTAATGCTTAGAAAGTACTTGTAGGAAGGGAATAACTTAAAGATTTTTTTCTATTCATGGAATAGTCAAGAAGTTTCGGATAAGCACAATAATTACGCCATCCCCTGGTTACTGTTCTTTATGAGTGTGTGTGTGTGTGTGTGTGTGTGTGTGTGTGTGTATACAACATACTCAAGTGCTGGGCTCCAAATCCTCTGAATCTTTTGAAATTCCTAAGGGCCTTCTCTGGCCAGGAATAAGGGGAGACTAGTCCGAGGCCAAAGATAGGAAATCTTTCCACCCTTTTCTCTCCAATAGCTGCTTAGGGATTTTGCTGGAAAACTGTTTACTTCATGTCTGAAATGATTTCCTTCTCCTGGGTATCCCATCATTGCAACTTTAATTACAGGTAATTAAATGCTTTTCTAAAGGACTCAAATGGCATGACAAAACTCCTCAGCCAATTGGAACAGGCTTCCTGTTTGACATTATTTCACCTTATCAAAAGAGTATTAAAGACTTCACATTTAGTTTAACGTCTAGGACTGATCGGGATGGTTTCTCATCTGGTTAAGGCATAAAGGCTAAAATGAGGCAAGGTCATTTCACCTTTATAATTCACCCCCCCACCATTATAATATATGTAATGCATGTTTGTAACACACATACACAATATACATATATCAATATACACATATTAAATGCATGTATATTGACAAATATATGATACAAATATACTTATGCTCATCCATATGGGTAAGTAACATGTATAACTATACATGTGTACACAACACATATACCTAAACATATATATACACATATATGTATTGTGTGCACACATATATGTTCTTTAGTGTTAGGGGGTATGTGAGGTCTTTTGGCTCAGACCTTCAATCTCTTTGAGGTAGCTATGGTTGGCTGCCACTAACATCTTAAATTTAACATGTTGAAAACATAATTACCTCAACCCCAAACTATTTTTATTTTACACAGAATAAATATTTGTCAAACTTAGTTTGTATGTCTCACTGTACCTTCTTCAACAAATTAAAAGGGAAAGAAAAACCAAGCCCTCAATACATAAGCTGTGCAATTAAAAAGGAAAATTAAACTGTCATCTTAGTCATACCCAAGAATGCATATTCCATTTCTTTATTCAAACTCATCAATTTTCTGTCAGGAGGTGTGTAGCATGTTTCATGCTCATTTTTTAAGGCCAATTGTTTATAATCACTTTGAAATTTGGTTTTTCAATGTTATGTTTCTCTATGATGATTTTATAAATTATGGAAATGTTTCTCTTAGTTTTCACTTTGCATCAATTCATAAAGATCTTCCCAGTTTCCTCTGAAGTTATTTCATAATTTCAATTACATATAATAATAATACTCCATTACATGCATATGTCATTATTTACTGCAGCCATTACCAATTCACTTAGCTATTCCTTTAGTTTCCAATGTCTAGTTACCTTAAAAAGATCCTCTAGAAGTATTTTTGAACACATACATACAAATTTTTCCTATTAGATTTTTTTTGGGGGTAGACCTAGCAGAGTTAAGGGAATGCACAATTTGATGATTTCCTGGGCATAGTGCCAATTTGATATACAGTATAGTTAGACCAATTGCTCCTCCAACAGGGCACTAGTATGTTTGATTTCCCACAACACTGCCTACATTTGTCATTTTCCTCTTTTGGTCACCTTTGTCAATCTAATAAGAATCAAGCAGAATATTAAAGCTGTCTTAATTTGCATTTCTCTAACTATTAATGACAGAATTTTTCACATTATTAGTGATAGATTAAACTCTATTTTCAACCTTTCTTTTCATGTCTTTTGACCATTTATCTATTGGGAAATGACTCAGTCAAAATATTAATCAATGTTTTATATGAGGCCTTTATCAAAGAAACTTCTTGGAATAATTTTTTTCATTTATTCATTCCCCCTTTATTTTTATTATATTAGCTTTTTTGTGTAAAAGCTTTTAAATTTTATATAATTAAAATTATACATTTTATCTTGCATGATCCTCTCTATCATCTGTTTAGTCATTAACTCTTCCCCATCCATAGAACAAAAAGGTAATTTCTTTGTTTCTCCTCCAGTTGGTTTATGCTGTGACTTTTTTTGTGGAACATGCATCTATTTGGGGCTCATCTTGGTATATGGTGCTAGTTTTGGGTCTACACCCATTTTCTACCTGACTACAGTTTTTTTCAGTAGTTGTTGATTAGTGAGTCTTTCTTCCAACAATTAGTTTCTCTGGGTTTATCAAACACTGAACTACTGGGTTAATTTGCTTCTGTTATATACAGTGTTCCATCGATCAAAATTTTTTTAAGCCAGTAACAAATAATTTTAATGACTATTGCTCTATAGATCAATGTGAAGTCTCCTACTGATAGAGCCCTTTCTTCTTATTTTTCATGACTGCTCCTTTTGGGAGTTTATTATGCTTTTTGATATATTTTAATAAAATTTTATTTTACCTAATTGCATATAAAAATAATTTTAGCATTCATTTTTTCAAATTTGAATTCTCTCTCTTTCCCTCTCTCCCTTTCTCTGCTCTCCATTTCTTGAGACAGTGAGCAATTTAATATATGTTATCCATTTGTGATCTTGTTAAATATATTTCCATATCAGTAATATCATGAAAGAAAACAACCCCTCAATAAAAAAGTGAACAAATAAAGAAAGTGAAAAATAATATGCTTCAATTTGCGTTCAGACTTCATCACTCCTTTCTCTGGAGGTGGATGTCATTTTTCATCATGAGTCCTTTGGAACTGTCTGGGATCATTTTATTGCTGAGAATAATTGAGTCACTAACAGTTGACCATCACTAAAATATTTCTATTACTGTGTACAGGGTTGTCGTTCTGCTCACTTTACTCTGCATCAGTTCATGTAAGTCTTTCCAGGTTTTTCTAAAAGAATTCTCCTTGTCATTTCTTATATCTCAATACTATTCTATTACAATTATATACTCCTTTCTTATTTACCTTTTTAAGCTTTGCTTGAGCTTCATATTTGAAAATCACATTTTCTGTTCGGCTCTGCTCTTTGAATCAGAAATGGTTGAAAGTCTTCTGTTTCATTAAATATCTTCCCCCTTACCTCCAAAGGATTATATATTCAATTTGTTATATTATTCTTGATTGTAATCCTTTTTCCTTTGCCTTCCCAAATATTGTGTTCCAAGCTTTTCAAACGTTTAATGTAGAAGCTGCTATATCCTGTTTAATCCTGACTATTGTCCCTTGTAGTTTTCCTCGATAACTTCTTGAAAAATGACATACAGGATATTTTTAACTTATGGATTTCTGGTAGTCCAATAATTCTTAAATCATTTCTCCTGGATCTATTTTCTGGGGTGAGTTGTTTTCCCAAGATGCTTTTCACATTTTCTTTTCTATTTTTTCATTCTTTTGATTTTGTTTTATTGTCTCTCAATGTCTCAAAGAGTCATTAGCTTCCACTTGTCCAATTCTAATTTTTAAGGAAGTATCTTTGTTAGTGAGTTTTTGTACTTCCTTTTCTATCTGGCTGATTCTACTTTCTAAAGAGTTATTTTCTTCCGTGAACTTTTGTACATCTTTTTTTTTTTTACATTTGTGCATGCCCTTTCCCAAGCTATTAACTCCTTTTTCATGATTCTCTTGCATCATTGTCATTTCTGTTCCCCAATTTTTTTCTATCTCTCTTATTTGACACTTGAAATTACTTTTGAGCACTTCCAGCACTTCCACTTTTGGGCCTGGCACTGATTCATATTTTTTCTTTGGGGAGATTTCATTTGTAGTAGTTTTGGCATTGTTGTCCACTTCTGTTTTTGTTCTGATCTTCCTTGTCACCATGGTAACTTTCTATGGTTAGGCCCTCCCCCAGCTCTTTATTTTTCTAGCCTATTTCCTGTCTTTTAACTTTATATTAAATTTAGGCTCTGCTCCTGGGGTCAAAGAGCCACTGTCCTAAACTTATGGTTCTTTTTGTGCTATTGTTTTCAGAGCTAATTCTGGGAACTTGTGAGTTTTCAATTCTCCCAAAAAAAGTGTTATGGCTTAATGAGAGATGTGGTTACTGCTTAACAGGCCTATGCTCTCGTCTGTGAGTGACCTCAAGCACTCTTTTCTGCAATGACCCTCTGACCAGAATTCCTATCTCCCCAAAGCAGCATGTTCTAGTGTGCTAGTGCTCCTTTTCATCCTAGCACCGTGTTCAGACAATGTAACAGAGTTCTGTACCCAGTGCCAGTAGATTTCCATTTGTAATCTTCTTCTGACTAATTGTCTGACCCCCTGACTGTCTGTGCACTGAGAACTCTGGAAATTGCTGCTGCTGATTCAGTTTCCCCTTAGGCCTATACTGGCTTGCTGCTGGCTTCTATAGGGAAGGGGCATTATTATCAGCCTCTCTGCTGGCTTTATGGTGCCTTATTGGAGCTCATTTGCCTGGACTGTCTGTGCTGGAGTGCACTTTACTCTCACTTCAGTGGGACAGACCTTTCTTGTTGACCTTCTAAGTTGTCTTGGGCTGGAAAAATCCTATTCTTTTTTTTTGTTCTGCCACTTCAAAATTTATTTTGAGGCACTATTTTAAATTGTTTGGAGGGAAATTTGGGTAAACTCAGATGAGTTCTTGTCTTACTCCACTATCTTGGTTCCTCTTCTTCAATAATTACTCTTGAGATATTGATCTTTTGTTTATCCACATAAATTTCATATAATACATTAGGCATCAACATACCTAATGGGGAAAATATGGTGAGAGTAGGAGTTTCTAAAACGGTAGCAGAAGTTGTAATTTTTAGAAGAAACCAAAGCATAGATTTGCTGAATGTCACACTGTTTCTAAGGGGTATATTTTCTCCCTGAAGTAGGTCTAAATGTGTGAGTGAAACTCTGCAAGGTCACAGAAAATCAAGGAGGAGAGTGCAGATATTTGCAAAAAGATGGCATCTATGTAGATGGTTGTATGAGATATCTTTATGGCAGAGATTATAATTTAAAGTCCACAAACTTTTAAATTTTATATTTGATATCTGTTTCAATGTGATTAGTTTTCTTCATTTTTACATGTATTTTGTTTTAGAAATTTTAAAATTTATTATCAGAAGGGGCTTTTACCATACTGTCAAAGGGGCCCATGGCAAACAAAATGAAGAATCTTTGCTCTTGTGACCAGAATGAGTTTTGGAGAGTTTATATCCACATTTCAAACTTTTAAATGGGTACTGATTTGAGAGTAGATAGCTTGACTAGATTTGATAAGAGTTAGAGAGGCACCTGGTCCCATCCATATAAAACCAATAATCTGTTCTATAATATTTGCCAATAAATGACCTTCAGAAATTTTCCAAATAACTCCCAAGGAAGCCTCTTCCACTTGTGCATTGCTAAAATTTTTAGGACATTGTTTTCTTACGTGGAACATAAATCCACTTCTTTAAATCTTTCACCCCTTTTGCTTCATCCTGCCTTGCAAGTCAAATAGAACACTCTCTCCTGTCTCACATTTGCTCTAGTCACAATAGGACTACTTCATTCAAGTAGTATTCATATACCCGAAATGTAAGACTTCCCCCTATCTCTGTTGCCCTCCTCTGATCACAGTCAATGTAGTCAATGTCTTTGCTAAAATGTGATGCTTAGAGGTGAACACAATCCCCCAGTTTTCATTTGACCAGGGTCAAATACAGCAGGCCTATACATTTCTCATCCTGGATTTGGTTCCAGGCAGATGAATTGGCCTTAATTTTCATGACCGTTCCATTACATTGTGGTCTTATACAAAGTTTGCAATCCTTTAAAATTCCCCAGATCACTGTCCCTCCTCATCTTGCATTTCTGTAGCTAACTTTTTCAACTCAAGTTTAAGACAATATTTATCTGTATCAAATTTCATTTTATATTCCACTACAAGGACTCAAAATCATTTTAGATCTGAGTAAGTACAACCAGCATAAAGATCTTAGAGATGCGCAACAGGAAAAGCCTTGCCAAAACTCCAAGAATGGGCTAGTGGATGAAGGGTTGGGCTTGGAAGCAGAATTTACTTATATTAAATCCTGACTTCTACCCATGATCGATGCATGCTCATAGACAAATCACTGAACTCCTTGAGCCTGTCATATTATTTTCCAAATGTACATAATACAGTTTGTAGTATATACTTCACAGAGTTATTAGGTTCAAAGGGGGCAATGAAAATCCAATAAGCATCAATTGTTGTCTTTTGTTTTCTCAATTGTTTGCTTCAGTTTTATTGATCAAGCACTCACCAAGCTCCTTTGCTGTCTCAGACACTATCTGAGATTCTGAGGTTATTTTTCTTCATCTTACAGCAAGGAAGAATGTCTACTTGACCTTTATGGAAACATTCAATGTTTTTCATAGACTTGGGGTGCTAGTGGTTATGGAGTATTTTTATACATGGTGATACAAGGCACAATTATTGTATTCATTTTTAGGAATTTAATACTCTCTATGTTTATTCCATATATTGTCACCACCATCTTCTCCTCCATGTCATCTGATAATCTTGCCTAATACTTCTCTCTCTCTCTCTCTCTCTCCCTCTCTCTCTCTCTCTCATACACACACACACACACACACAATTGAGGCCATTTGCAGAGAACTTTATTTCCCTCCTCCCCGATTCCTCTTCCATAACTCACACATCTTCCCCACCTTACTTCCATAGACTTTTCCACTTCCTTTTCTGATGAAGAGGTGTTCCTTCTCCCTAATGAGGCAAACTCCTCTATGTGTATGCTTGAAACCATTCTTTCCTATATTCTTCAGCAGGTCTCACCTCCTCCCACCTCAGTCAGTCTAATCTTTAAACTCGTTCTTTTTACTGACTTATTTCCTGCTGCCTATAAACATATCCAGGTCTAGAAATATAACTGGATTCTACCATGTGAACTAGCTATCCTGTGTCCATTTTCCCTTTCTAAGCTCAGTTCCTCAAGAGAGGCATCAGGATTCAATGCCTCTATTTCTCTCACATGCTTCCAACTTCCCTGAATTCTGCTATCCAAGGTCATCATTGGACTGAAGCTGGCCTCTCCAAAGTTACTTTGATCTCTTCATGACCAAGTCAAAGAAGCTTTTCTTAATACTTGGCCTTCTTGCAGAATTTGAAACAATTAGTCATCTTTTCAGGGACAGTCTGTCATCTCAAGGCTTCTGTGGCTCTGCTCCCTTCCACTTCTTCTTTTATTGTCTGAATGTTGTTTCTCTGTCTCTTTTTGGCTTTTTATCCAGATGCACTGACAACTTGCTAATTCCTTGATCATGACCCTCTATCTCCCATCTCCTTAACTTTGCTTTGGCTATTGTTCATTCCTGGAATGCCCTCTCTCCTCATGTCCATTGCTTAGCTTCCCTGGTTTCCTTCACGATGGCTCACATCATCAAGATGGCTTCTTCTGAGGGCCTCTCCTCCCCTCCTAGTTGCTTCTCCACAGAGATTGTCTCCCATAACGCTGTGCATATTGTTTTTGTATATTGTGGCTTGTATGCTGTTTTCTCCATTAGAACAGGAGCTCCTCGAGGCCTGGGATAGTGTTTTTACTTTCTTTGTATCCCAAAGGATGCAGAGTAAGCATTTAGTTAATGTTGTTGGCCAACAGTTGATCACATCACCTTTGTTCTTCCTTCAGACTCAGTGTATACTCAGCTGCCTCTTGGAGATGAAGTCTTCATTGTTGTTCTGTAGGCCTCTTTTGATCCCCTGACACAGCCTTTTATGAGGTTTCTGCTTGACCTTTCTTTTGGCTCCATCTGTTCTCCTCTTGTTTTCTTTCAAACCTTCCCTGAATCATTTTCCCAGTGGCAAAAATGTGCAATGGCAAAATGCTTTAACATGATCTGTTGACACAGAGGCAGCTTCATAAGGACATTCTCATCATCTTTGCCAACCCTTTGTTTCTCATTGAATCTATATGTTCTATAACCTGGCCCCCAGCCACTGCCTTTTCAGACAATAATTTTCTCATAGGAGCCCTGATTTTCTTACTCTCCTTTTTATTCTGACTAGGAATGGCATGGGTCTAATTTCTCTGTGATAGAGCTATACTCAGAACTGTAGTCAAAGAGTTGCCCTGTGCCACTGAGACGTTGATCGCTAAGTCTTAGTGTAAAGACATTCATTGTCCACATCTGTTTTCTCACCTACTAAAGACATGCTTTTGATAAATTATCCAGACTTGGCTCTTATCTAATAGAAGCTTGGGTTTCACCTACCTTGTCTGTATTGGGTGTTAAAATTGTCTTGAACTTTCATATTCATTCTAGTGACTTCTAGGAGAGTTTGAAAGGGTCTCCCTTGCTCTTACTGCCCTGTCTGGTGACTCTCTACTGCTCATGGTTTTCCATATTTTCCTGGGAGAGGGTTTGCATTCTCATTACAGTTTCATGGGGAAGGAGATGAGCCCTTTAAGGAGTCACATGAGGTTGTTGCCTGCCTGGGCAATATCATCATCAAACTTTCTGGGGAGATGTGGTCCATTTGGAATGGGCATCTGTTATTCTTTCCTTCTTTCCCACTCCAAGACAGAATACTTTCACTCTAGAAAGGAACTCTTAATTTGTCTCAGGATATTAGAACAGCAGTCCTACTTGTGATAAGAATAGCGCCAATGTGGCACTCATAGCACCTACCATGGCCATGAATATCCTAGCACAATTCTGAACCACAAAATACAGCAGACTCTCCACATGGAAGACAGAACCTAAACATTTATTCAGACACCAGGAAGCCAAATCCATCATAGTAACAAAAATCTATACACAGTAGCAATGCAGAGGACAAGACCATCCCCAAACCTTCCCCCTGTTAGGCTTCCCACAAACCAACCCCTTAAAAAAATTTCACAAACAAGCTCCTTCACTCATGCTAGCTAATTGCCTGCTTGCCTGTTTCCTTCCATTCTGACTACTCTAACCAAAATTTTTCTTAGCTCTACTCTAGCTCTGCCTCTTCATGTTCTATCCATTCAGCAGTCTCCTCCTGTACAGGATTCGTGTGCCTCAGACTTCCAGGTCTATTAATGAATGGGAACCATCTCCCCATTTAAATGACCATTACAATGTGGTCCATTTGGAATGGGCACCTACTGTTGTTACCCTCTCTCCCACTCCAAGACAGACTATGTTCACTCTAGAAAGAAGTTCCCAAGGTCTCTCAGGATATCAGAAAATAGAACAGAAGTGTTGTTTGTGCTAAGATAGAGCTCCATTGCACCGTGGAACTCTTTATGGTTCAGGGCCTTAATTTTCTATACCTGAGAAATGATGGAAAGTTCCTTGGCCATATTTATCACTTGCTACAATTTTTAGGAATTCCTCATTTCAACATATCAATGTAGGGACCCTTTGTACTATAACAATACCGTGAATATTTGCCCGGGATTTGCTCCCTCCTCCTCTTCTCTACCTTCTGACTTCCTTGGCTTGCTTCAAGTTTCTTCCACAGGAAGTCTTTCCTGATCCCTCTTTACCTCTGATGATTATCTCAAATTTATCCTGTACATATCCTGTTTGTAAATAGACGTGTTCATACTTTCTCCCCTGCTAGACTGAATTCCTTCAGAAAAATCTTTTGCCTTTCATTTCCTGGTACATACATCATAGTGAGCTTACTAAATGTTTGTTGACTGACTAAAAGATCATTCTCATGGACATGCACTGGCATCTGAAGGAATTGGGGAAAGTCTTGCAAAGGGGCTGTTGTTTGAACAGAAATTCCTTTTTTGGAGGAAGCTGGACAAACAAAAGAAAAGAAAAAAAAGACCAGTTGCTGCATTCTCCAAGTTAATTAAAAGTGTTCCATTTCTCCATGATATATAAATTATACTGAAAAATCAATCACGAATGTTGATTTGCTTTATATGGAGCTGGCTTGTCTTCACTCTCCTCTCACTGGTCTGTTTCTTTAGCTGTTTACAACAATTTGTGAAGGTTAGAGTCAGGGGGTCCCCTGATAAAGCTACATTGATTAGATCAATAATTCCCTTGGACTGAGGTGACCTGAAGTCAGACTTTAGTCTCCTCTTCTCCATCCTCTTGGATTCTACATTCTTTAGGTTACTTGGTGGTTGATTAGTCATGCAAATCAACAGAATGAGTTTCTAGAAGCTAATACTTATTAAAATTCACATTTTATTTGACTCTCTTTGCTCATCCCCAGCCCATTCTTAAGATCATGAGGAAAGAGAATTGTAAAAGGAAAAGTAAGTCCAATAAATGTGAACAATTCCCCCCCCCCCCTGCTTATTTTGTACTTGGGAGGGAATGGCAAACAGCAATGTTATGGAGGGATCAGGTCAGGAGAGTCTGATGGAAAACTTCAGAGTTTTTATTGAACCAGGTTCAATACTGATGCCAGACAGGCAGATTGAGCCATGCTATCCATATGTTATACTTTTTGTTAGGCCCTTGGATACATGACCTTTTTCTTTTGCTTTTGATCCTAGCAACTATGGGGCAGAAGGAAATAGGAATGATAAAAGTTAAGCATATGATTCTTAATTTTAATTGAAATCAATTTAACTTAAAATTAGGGCTCATGCCAGCTGTGCAGATGGTCATGCCTTGGGAATAGTGAGTGATTTATGGAATCAAGGGAGCAATGCATGTCTGGCTATTGTGGGAGAGAAATTATGGGAAAGGAAAAACAATGATGAGAAGTATGGAAAAAATGAATATTTGAATACTGAGATTCACTAACCAGGTGGACAAATAATATAACTAAGATTGTAGCTAACATTTATAAAGCCATTCAAGATTTGCAAAGCATTTAAAAATAGCATCTCATTTTGTTATCCCCATTATGCAGATGAAGAAACTGAGGCTGAGAGCTTAAGTATTTTCCCAAGGGTAGAAAGCACAAAGCTGACTGAGACTTTTTTGAACTCTGGTCTTTTTGTCTCTGCATTCAGTGTTATATCCACTGAGCCAGTTAGTTGCATTGTGAAGAGCCTTTGGTTTGAAAAAAAAATAGTTCTAGTTTTTTTTTTTAATTACTAACCTTAAATGGGTCCTTTGAACTCAGAGTGCCTTATATTCTGATGCCCGGTGGCATGCACATGTGGGAATGCACACATAGAAACACAGACATAGAGCTTAAGCATAGCTATTGCCCTCTCTAAAGGGATGTTTGGACATGTAATGGCATTATGCTAATGAACTATTTTTTCTAGGGGGAGTAAGGATTGATTGATATCTAGATGTAAAGCTGGAGACATGGCTAGATAGACAGTTGACCAATAGCACTACTAATAATAGGTCATATTACATAACACTGTACAGTTCACAAATATTTTTATATATTATCTCACCCTCAGTTTTTCCCTCACCTTCAATCAATCTGTCAATTAACACTTATTAAATACCTATTACATGCCTGGCACTGTGAGAAGCACTGGGGATACAAAAAGAGAAAAAAGACAATTACTGCCCTCAAATGGCTTACAATCTAATGAAGGAGACAACATGTAAACAAATATGTATAGACAAGCTATAGACCAGATTCCCTTTTTAGAGGGAAGAAACTGGAAGTAAGAGGGTTTAACAAAGGTTTCTTGTGAAAGATGGAATTTTAGTTAGGAATTTAAGAGTGAGAGCATTCCAGGACTGAGAGACAGCCAGAGAACATGGCCAGAGGTATGAGATGAAACTTGTTGTTCCTGATCAGTGTCACTGATCAAAAAGTACATAGAAGGGAGGAATGTATGAGAATATTGGACAGATAGCAAGGAGGATAAATTAGGAAGGGCTTTGAAGATCGAAGAGAATGTTTTGTATTTGTTCCTGGTGATGATAGGACCCACTGGAAATTAGTATATAGAGGAATGACATCATCAGACCTGTTCTTCAGGAAAATCACTTTGGTGGCTGAATAGAGACTGGATTGGTCCGAGGAGAGACAAGACAGGCAGAGCCACCTGTGGCTACAGCAATAATCCTGATGTGAAGGCATAACGGCTCACACCTGGGTGGGGGAAGTGTCAGAGGAGAGAAGGGATTATATATGAAAGATGGTGCAGAGGTGAAGTGGACAGGGCTTTGCAACAGCTTGGATGTGGAGGGTGAGAGATAGTGAGGAGTTGAGGATGACTGCTAAGTGGAGATCCTGAGGAAATGAGGATGGTGTGGCCCTCTATGATAATTGGGAAGGCAGTGGTCTTGGGAGAAAGATGATAAATTCAATTTTGGGAAAGTTTAGCTTAAAATGCCTACCAGATATTCCATTTAGGATGTCTGAAAGGCATTTGGAGATATGAGATTGGAGGTCAGCAGAGAGATTGGGGCAGGGTAGGTAGAGGGGGAATTAAATTCATAAGCATTGATGAGAATACCAAGTGAAGTAGGTTGTAGCTCCTCCTTCATTCTCTAAGAGGAACAATGACATCAGGAGGCTGATGTCTTTACTTGGAAGGGAACTGGAATTAAGTGAGGCAGAGCTGGGCAAAGTTATCAGGCTCCAGAGTCATTAGAGTCCAGCAGCAAGACATAGGTCAAGAAGACCTATTCTGCATGGGAGGAGGATTTCTTTCATCCTTTTGGAATTTCTTTTCTTCTCTCACACATATCCCCATTATTAGAATGCTGTCTTTAACTCTGTCCTTGTCATTGGAACATTTGAAGGTTTTACTATTTTTCAAAAGGCCAGGATAAGTTGGTATTGACAGCTTCAGGATTCTGTTCTGATTGCATTAGTCTCATTGTACTGAGATGGGGTGGGGGGCACATAGGGACAGCTTAGTTCTGGCCCAAGAAGAGGTCTCTTGGGTGTATATAGCCACACCAATGTCTGAATTTTGTTGTGTATCCATAGTCAATGGCTCAGCAAAGATTATTAGTCAATAGAAGTAACATATATTGTTGAAAGTAAAGAAAAAGAACATCATCTTTAGCAATGTTTTCCTGCCTAGAATTGCCAATTAGTTGTCAAATGAAGGCCAACTTCTTTGAAGTCTCTTACAAGTGACTTGACATTTTATCTCAAATTTGCAGAGATCAAGTGATTTGCATTTCTGTGCAGCCTCAGTCTCCTCTCTGGAAATGAGCTATAGCAGGAATGCAAACACTTTTGGAGTGACTGGCTCTGATTTTTATCAGACCTCATGGCTTATTAGCTTTATAAGTACATGCAACCACATGGGGCCTATTAGAAGGAGGTATTTTGTTTTGTTCATTGACAGAGTAAGCAGCTGGGGGATTCCTCCTTGGTGTTGCCAGTTGGGCTTCAGTCTGTTTTCCAAGTAGTTTCCTGTGTTAACTGGGCCAATAATTTGACCTCCATACCTCTATCATCACCTTGTTAAGAGAAAATGGCATTGGGATGCTACTCAGTATCTCTCTTACCATTAGGTGAATGAAACGCGTTATTCAGGGAGAACCTCATTTTAACAAGGAGAAAGAGCTCCTGACCAGAGCTGAAGATGTCTTCTAGGCAAACACAAAGAAAATTCTCAGTCATGAGTCCCAGTCAAAGATGACTTCATTAAAAATCAACCTAGGCAGATGAGTGGAGGCACGGCCAGAGCCATGGCTTTGGTTGGTGTGGGTGAAAGCACAATTAATTACATAAGAGTTTGCTAAATGCTTCCTGCACCGTGAGTCTGAAATGGCAGGTGGGGGGGGGTCATGAAGTAGACAAAAAGCATGGTCTGTAATGGAAGCTCATGCGTTGTTGTCCCTGTAGGAGTAGGAAGTTCTATTTTCTCCAGGGTTACTACAGCAATGTGCACATGAGCTGTCAGAGCTTTTAGGTTAAGTGAGAAACCAATTTAGGTGGTTGATTGAGAGACAGTGGTTTAAACAGCCCTTTGACTTGAAAAGAAAAGCCTTGGCCTTTGCTCTGGATCTTGGCATCTGGAGGAATGTGTTGAATTCAATTAAGAAATTAAGTTTCAATTAAGAAAGATCTTAATAAGCCGGAAAGCATCAAGAGAATGGTAACCAAGATGGTGGAAGAGTCTTGAGTCTAGGCCACATGAGGATCAACTGAAAGAAGTGATCTGACTATGTTTAGCCAGCTAAAGAAGAAACCCATTTTGAAAAGAGAGCAAGCATTCACCAGGCTGTCTTCTGGAGGAGGGATTAGCTTTGGCCTGTTTGTTCCCAGAAGGAAGAATAGGACAAAGGAAAGAAGCATCCAACTGTCAACTTAGGGCTGTCATCAAGAAACTATTCTGAACAACAAAAACTGTTGAAAGACTGAGTGGACTGCCTCCCGAGGTCTTTTGTTTCCCTCAATGGATGTCAAAATGAAATTGGATGACTACTTCTCCTGTATTGGTAGAGGGAATATTTTTTGGAGGAGATTTGTGTTAGACAATATATCAGGGTCTCACACAATTCTAAAATTCTGAGATTTTGTGAGGTAGATTTAGGCAGGTAGGTGGCACAATGGAAGGAGCACTGGACTTGCAGTCTGGAAGACCTGAGTTCAAATCTGACCCCAGACACTTAGTAGGCATGTGGCCCTGGGCAAGTTATTTAACCCTGTTTCCCTCAGTTTCCTCTTTGTAAAATGAGCTAGAGAAGTTAATGGAAAACTGCCCCAGTATCTTTGCCAAGAAAAGCGCAAACAGAGACATGTAGAATAGGACATCACTGAAGACCGGACAAGCTTTAGGACTGATGTAAAAGAGGACTTCTTTCAATTTAAGCCATTCCAAAGCAGCATGGGCTACCTGGAGGCAGCTGGGTCTAGAGTCAGGGAGTTTGAGTTAAAATAGGACCTTAGAAACTTAACTAGCTTGTGACTGAGGAAATAACTGAAAGCCCATTTCCCTCAATTTCTTCAAGTGTAAAATGGAGATGATAATTGCCCCTACCTTGCAGAGTTGCTTTGAGGATCAAAGGAGATAATATTTGTAGTGCTTAGAACATATATAAAAGTTTATTCACTCCCCTCCCCATTATTTTCCTTTTGGGTCACAGTGGGTCAGTGGAACAGTCTTCCTTGGAAAAGAGTAGCTCCTTTTTCTTTGGAGGTCTTTTAGCTAACATTGACTGATCACTTGCCAAACATACATGCATACACACATACATATATGCATGCATGTATGCATACACACTCACACATCATAGACAGGATCCTTGATATGCTATATCTTGGATAGTGAGGCATCTCAGGTTCTTTCCAGCTCTGAGATGCTGTGATTCTGGTGCTGATTTGAGTTCCATTTGAAGCACCTACTAGCCATATGGTTGTAATTAAGTCAAAACGTTTCTGAAACTGTTCCCTCAGCTATAAGGTGGAGATGATGTCATAATGACCTCACAGGTTTGCTCTGTAGAAAGTATTTTGTAAAATATAAAGCACTAGAACAAGTGTTCCCATATAATTTGGATTTAGAGTAAAGATTCGAGAATTAAATAGAACCTATTGATAGTAAAATAAAATGACATAGATATATTTTAGAAGAAATACCATAGTTTTAATACAGTTTACATGTTTCTACTATTTTATAGCGAGGAAAATAAATTCAGAAATGAAAATGAGGAATGCTTTTCTGTGAGGCATTCAAAAGATTCAAGTGGTGTCCAACCTTTCTTCCCTGCTGTGTATGCTCTCCCTAGTGGGTAGATATTATGCCTGTCATCCCTACGTGCTTTTCTCATTTTCCATGGTCAATATTATATTATAATTATTGTAAGGGCAAACATTCTTACTCAGGACAAGGATTTTCAACAGGCAAAGTATACAGTATAAAGTCTATCCTGTAACTATGTAAATGTCAGCCTCCAGAAAACCACAAGCAAATATTGATTAAGAATTCCAAGCTCTTCAAAGAGCAGTGAGTACAAAATGAATTAGTTTAGGTGGTTTAAGAAGAGTTATTGCCTTGGGTGAGAATATCTGAGAGCAGAGAAAAGGCAGAAGGGTGCGTGTGTTGGATGGTTTCATCTTGATTGAGTGACTCACTGAAGAGGCCGTGGATGGCTCTGAGCTGCTTTATTGGATTAACTTCAATTGCAGATAGTAGAAGTGTCATTCAATGCTTCAGAGTTCATGTTCATCTTGAGCATGCTACTCTTTTACTATTTCTGCACAATGCTTTTGGGTGGTTTGTTGGGGCCTAATCAGGGCCACCATTCACTGCTCCACTGCTTTCTTCTGCACCCACAGCTTGAATTCTTTGGAGAATCTTATTCCATGCTTTCCAGTAAATGCAAAACTGGAGGATTGTTTGTGTTAAAAATGGGCCTTTACTTCAGGAATGGGTTTGTTTCATTAAAAGGATGCACGGTCTCCTAACGTCAATAGGATCTACTTTCCTACTCTTCAAAAACAGGCCCAGTCCTTTATGAATTTCCAGAATGTCTCTAAAACAAGTAGAATGACAGCAGCTCTGAAAATTATATCCACTAAATGATAGATATATTGCAGTCTGGACAATAGATAGTCTTTATTTCCTCAGTATGTTTTTATATGGATAATTAGCTTGAACCAAGTGATTATGTAAATGATTTAAGGAGTTCTTTAATGTGGAGTTATGATGCTATCTGCACAAAGTCATCTGCCAATACTTGCACTTGCAGGACCTCAACTAGAGGGAATGGTTCTTCCCTGGAGTTTTATACAAATTCCTTTGGGTGTGACTACTGCTCACGTAGGGACCAAGGTTCCCACAAACCAGCATTTGTCATACCTCACTCAGTTTTAAGAAAATTTTAGAAAGTAGTGGAAGTTTTATCTGTTGCTTCTTTCAAGGAGCATTGTGTAAGTTTAACACACACACACATATGCATGACATGTTTTCTCAGAGGAGAGATTCTGAAACAGGTGTGAGTCCTCAGACACTTAATCATTGTGCAACCCTGCCAAATTCATTTATTCTTTCCGAGGAGCAGTTTCCTCACTTGTAAACTGGGGATAATGCCTATAGCAACACTGGACTGGCTATGTGCTGTTCAAATGAGATAATGCATGTAAAGAGAATGACAATGAACAGCTATCTTGCTCTCCATTCCTCTCAGTCAGTTGTGTGACTACTCATATTTGGAATGTTGTAGAATCTTATTTGTGAAAGCCTGTCTGTTCCTATCTTATACAAATTCATCAAGGATGCTTTTCATCTGCTTATAAATCATTCTCATTAATGCGTCATAGAGGAAGGCAGCATGGTGATATGGGTAGAGAAGCAGTTTCAGAGGTGAGGAGAAAACTGAGGTTCAGGTCCTCTGTTCATTGACAGGCCTCTGACATTTTAACCTGTTAGTGACCCAGGCAGCTCAGGTTTCAATATAGGGTTGATCTTATTGACACAGGGAGTTTCATTACCAAACATTCCCTGTAGCATTGAAATCTCAGGTCTAGTTTAAAAAAAATCATAGAGATGGAAAAATAGTCATAGGATTAGTAGAAATATCTTCTCTGGGAACTTTTTTCCAATGTGAACTAATAACTAACCTCCCCCGCCCAAGTATTTGATATCACTTCTTTCAGCGATTTTGAAAACCGTTTCCTAAGAGTTCACGAATTTGTATAGTCTCAAGTACCAACATTCACGTTACATCTTTGTTTTTTTCTGGCTGCCTTTCTTCTCTTTCTTTTGCATTATAAATGCTGTTACACTAATTAGCTTGTTCTGGGCCAAGGGGTAGCACAATACCCCTAAATCCATGTGGTTCCCTCCTTTGTTTCTTTAGGGAATTTATTTTAGATGAGAAGTTAAGAGCTCAGTCCCAATTCCTGCAAGACCCAATTAGAAAAAAAAAAGAGGTTTAGTTTATTTTCTTTAATTGACATTTACCTTTCTCTTCAGTCAATCTCTGGTCTGTCATGGTTAAGCCAAATTCCACTTACTGAAAATATGTGGGAATGGAAACAGCAGATTCTATTATAATGTCCATGGATGGCCAGACACTGTGAGGGGAATCTGATAAAGCAAAGACCTTTCTTAGAACTTCTCTCAGTCCTTGAGCATGTGGGTCCATTGATAGATGAATGTGGATCTTTTGCTTTGAGATATAGACATGATCGCCCTTCTGGCTATGCTTTTTTCTCTTCTAAGCTCATTCCTAACTTTTCTTTCTCTTTTTACTTGTATCTGGTCTGCCATTTTTCTAGTTCAACTGAGTTTGACTTACTCCTTTATATTCTCTTTTAAACCCTCAGAATCTCTACATGGTTTTAATAATAATACTTTCTTTTCATGCAGATTCATTAGGACATGAAAACTCTCATACAATATGAGTGATTCATAGAGGTAAAAGACCCAGTTCACACTTAATTATGATTTATTAGATCAAGAAGTATTTTTGCCTAACAAAGGTGATTATTTTTAAGTGGGATGGGATAATCAACTGAATAATCTTGAAAAATATTGGGACTAGATGTTTGAATCCAAATGTAGCACATCTATTATAATTCATGAAGACAATGGTTTCTTACAATAATCTTATACTTTCTCTTTCATATGTTGTCTGATCATTCTCCTTCTAGTTATTCTCCTTCACTGGTCTCTGAATGATCTATCAGAGCTTCTTAAACTATGTATTGGGAACTCATATGGGACCCCATGTGAAAAATTTGGCAACAGTAAAAAAGTTTCAGAACATGCAACAACCAAAAATGAATTAAAAAGCAAATTTGTAATGAATCTGAGGTGTTTTGGGCAGCTCTTTCCTAAGTTACATTGAGCAACTCACTGCATTTTTGGTTCTGAACACAAAGCATGTGTACTTTGCACTGGGCATGCCCTCAGGCCAACGAACACTGACAAAATGTGAAAAGGGGTGGCCGTGGAAAAAGTGTAAGATTCCCTGACTAGCTTAAGTTGGTTCTCTAAGAACTGAACTTCTGGTGAACATGATTTAGTTTTCATGATATCTTACTGTTTCCTAAAGAGATATTCCTCATATATATTTCACCATTCTCCCCTGTAAGGTTAAAACACATGCAAAAAAACAAAAACCTTTTTGGTAGGCAAATCTCTTTCGTAGCGTTTGCTTGCTAAGGTAGCTTTTGGTCTCCTCATTACAATAACTGACTTGTGGTAACTGTTCCTGTTTATGTCTGTTCTTTTATCCATTCCCCATTTTCTAGAACCAACATTTTGCTAAAATAAATCAAGCTAAAGCTGTTTGAGTTGCAAGTATTATCATCTCTTTTTTATGTTTTGAGTTTGGCATCGATTTTGATCTTGTAAGAATAAGCAGTGATCAAACTTTATTTGAACAGCTAATCTGGAAATGACTTCTGTGTTGTTAATCAATCATTTCCTGTCTGCTAATGTATAATCAGTTTTGTGTTGTGGTTATTCAGGGCTCTGGATGTCCAATGGCACCCACATTTCTTCTGGAAATAATATTTAGAATATCTAGGATGGGACTTTTCTATAGTCTTTATCACTAGCCTATACCATTGTTCATTTGGCAATATATACATATATAAAATGCATTATTTATATAAATGTGTAATACCTATTTTGTTGTCTTTTTCAACGATCCCTTATGCAGTCAGTCAATGAATATTGATATATATTTTGATTCGCTTTGAAAGGTCTTACTGAATTCTTTCTAGCCTTTCTTTACTTCTCCATCATCCACAACAGATGTCAGCATATAAAAGAGAATTCTCTTTGTGATGCTCTTTACCAATGCTCGATCTGCAATATTCCAAACTATACAAAGTAGCTATATTTTTAATCCTTTGGATTTAAGATTCCAACTCTTCATTTTTTTTAAAGACTAAAATGAAGTAGCCTGGGAATAGAATTACAGGACTTTAATTTGAAATCACTTTGACTTGTTCAGTCCCTAAAATAAAAGCTCATTACTGAATAAATAGAACACCATTTCAAAAGGAATTGTAGCCAACCCACACATTTTAAATCAAGTCCCTGGTGTCTCTTCCTTTAAAAGTTCAGTCTTTTCATTTGGCCTTCTCTTAAATGCCATTTGCCATTATTAAATCTCACCAAGTCTCACCTGAACTCTTCTCAGCTTGAGCCCAAATGAACTTTCTCCATGCAGCTGTTCAGTGGTTCTAGGGAAGCGACCCACTGAGCTCTCTCTTGGTCTTCCAAGTCAGCCCTCTCTTCTGGAGGCAAGGGTGAACCTGGTTGAAGAGCTATGGAATCTCAGACAGGGAAACACTGCACACCTTCCAGCCTGTTCTATCTGCAAAGAGAAATGCAGGTGAATGGTCAAATGTACAGCTGCACATAATTGTACAGGTGCTTGAAACAAAAAGACAAATACATTATTTTACATTTATTAATAGTAATAATTTGCATTTATATATGCTTCCAGATGACTCTAGAGGAGGCAGTGTAGCATAACAGAATGCTAAACTTGGGGTCTGTGAGACTTGGTTTCAAATAATGCTCCTGATAACTTATTGGCTCGAATACTTACTAGTGCCTGTGGGATCTTTTTTGCTGTAACTTCAGACTTCATCCAGTCGTCCTTGTTTTACAGATAAAGAAGATGTTGCTCTGAAATCTTAAATGTTGTTCCTCCAGGTCAAATTTCTGATCTGGAGACTGCTCATTGGGCAAAGTCCATTATTTCAGACTCCCTTGACCATTTATTCACTTTCCTCCCTGCCCATTTCCTTGCCATCTTCATGTGCGACCCTTCTTTTCAGTTATGGAAGGATGACCAAATCAGGACCATCAGTATTCCTGGAAAGCTGCTGTTAATCTTCTTCCCTATGTTTCAGCATCCTTGTAACTTGTTAAAGTAAAATACCTTTGCCCAACCCTGAAGATAGGGACAATTTTTGTTTTTGTCTTTGTGTCTAGTCTACACATAGTGCCTAATACGCAAGCAATGGCAATATTTTCATTCATCCAGCCATCACTTCATTCCTTCATATAAGAAGTAAATATTAGAGGTGACTATTGGACCCCAAGTTCTCTGATTCCATTGAAAGTTCTCTTTTCTTCTATACTATTTGTGCATATCAGTTCCTCCTTCTAAGCCTCAGTTTCTACCTCTGTAAAATGGGTTTTCTTGAGAACCATAAATGAGATCATATATGTAATGCACTTGGAAAACCTAAAAGGTCTATATGAATAGGAACTATCATAACATATCATAATCCTTCCAGGCATCTGGTTTCAAATATCAGTGGTACTTTAAATTGCTCACTTTCATCTGATAGTTAATCACTAACCAATTCTTGTTTGTGTCGTACTTAGATCCCCTGTTCTCCATTTACATGTCTAACTCCATAATTATTCAGGTCTTCATCATCTCTTGCTGAGACTATTACAATGGTCTCCCTGCCTCAGGTGTCTCTACTTTCTGCCCCAGCCTCTGCATGACTACCAACGTGATTTTCCTAAGGTGTAACTCTGACTAGGTTCCATTCCTCATCAAGAACCACCAATGGTTCCCTATTAACTTCTAGGATCAAATGAAAATGCCCTTGTTCACCATTTGGTGTGACCCCAAACCACCTCTCCAGCTTTATTGTCTATCACTTCCCTTCAGGCACTCCTTGATTTGGCCAAATTGATTTTCTTGCTGTCCTCAGCCATGATCCTGTAGCTCTCCCTTCTGTACCATTGTACTGACTGTCTCCCAGGACTAGAATGTGCCTCACTTCTGCCTCTTAAAATCTCCAATTTCCTTAGAGTCTCAGCCTAAGAGCAGCTTTTTCATTAAGCCTTTCCCAGCCTGTTGAGGTGCTAGTACCTTATTCCTCTTCCTGAAATTACCTATTTTGCCTACAGTCCTACAAACACGCATGAACACATACGCACACACACATGCATACATATGCACACACATGCATACACACACATGCACATGCACTCACATGTTTCCTTTGATCAGATTGCCAACTCCTCGAGGGCAAGGATTAGTTCACTTTTCTTTTCCTGTATCTCCATCACCATAGAACAGTGCCTGTACAGGTTTAAGGGATTCTTGATAGATATTATTTCTTTATTATTCTTTGGATTATAAATGGTTTTGAATACATAATCTAATTCCCCAAGGTGCTATTTTTAAGAAACAAAGCAGAACGGTTAAAAAGAATTCCCACAAGCTTTAGATCCTCTTCCAACATTGCCCTCTCTCCTCACTAAAAAGAGAGGAGATACAAAGTAAGCTATTCCTTTTGTATTTATCAACCTTAGAGAATACTGCTTTTAAAAAATGAAAAAAAAACTGTATCATGTTGCATTCAACAAGGAGTTTCCTTTTCAAGTATAATCTGTAAACATTAGAACAGGGAAGCATACCACACATATGGGTAACAGGACACCAATCATGCTCCCGGATTCACTTTCTTTTA
The DNA here is from genome assembly GCA_023548195.1 of Bettongia penicillata ogilbyi. Classification (NCBI taxonomy): domain Eukaryota; kingdom Metazoa; phylum Chordata; class Mammalia; order Diprotodontia; family Potoroidae; genus Bettongia; species Bettongia penicillata. The sequence goes on from JAJHZJ010000812.1 coordinate 4,037,514, forward strand.
TTTTTTTAATTTCCAAATGGCTCTGAAAAGGGATTTTCTGCTGTTATGTGCAGTCCCCAATGGCCAATAAATGAGAGAAGAAGAAAGGGAGGGACTTCATTATTTTCCAATCAAGCTGTCCTGTCTCTTCACCTCTGGAATTCACCTGTGGCTGATTATCATTTAAGTCTGTTAATTGGCTCTACTGTAATTTCTTACTAGACTCATACACAAATGCCTATTATGAGTAGCTCAATCCCAGCTTCCTGTTCCTTTGGTCTTTGGCTTACTGATTCCCCCCAGATTTCTCTATCATCACCTACCCAGCTCTCCCACTGGCCAGCAACCCCTGCAGCTGCTTGGAGGTAATTGATCAGACAAGTGAACTGTAAAATATTCATTTTCTACTTCAACAGCCAGATAAAGCTCTCGGGAAGTGGATGAAAATATTGCTTATGCACAGCAGGGTCAGTGTAGTCATAGGAAGGTGACTGATAAGGCAGGGTCCATGGTGGAGCTAATGCCTAATTCTACTCTGTGCCAGACACAGGCAGGAAGGCTGTCTTTGCCTCAAGCTACAAGTCTCATTAAAGTGTGGATTTGAGGCATGCATAGCCTGGCCCAGGACCACTGCTGCTGCTGCTGCTTTTGCTGCTGCTACTACTTCCACTGAGACTGCTTTCTGGTGTAATTAATCAGCTTCATTTTGGCATAGTCTGCTATAGGGACAGATAACATTTGCCTACTGTAACCAACGTGCTAAAAGTCCGTCTGCTAATAGGAACAAAAGGTATGAAGGAAATGGGTGGCAGAGAGAGCTACAGATCACAAAGAAAGTTGGATGCTTGGCGTTCCTTTTCCAGAAGCTCGCTATCAGCAGATTTTCATCGTCTCCCAGTACAAATTTGAAGGAGCTCTCCAACGTTCTTTAAAGGAAAGTGTTCTAAGACTTAGAAAGAACCTAAAGCTGATGGATTTTTAGCCTTGACTTGGTGGGTTTCCAGAATGAAAGATTCTGAAGGAAATCATGCATGTCTGCCCCCTGTTTTATCTATGACTGACAACAGTCACATCACAAAGACCTAACCTTTTCTTCTTATCTCCATTCTTGCTCCCCCCAACCCCAATTCCTCCCAAATGAGAATTACATCTATTTGTTTTGGACATATCCTATCACTTTGGAGTGTGGTGTCTGTCATTTGAAGATGAATTTGTAGTTTGAAACAAAGACAATTATCTGTCTACAGTATGAATTATAGCAACTTGGGCCCAAGAAAGGGATCGTTGCTGATTTTTAGGGTAAATCAAGTACTTTAACAGCTATGTAGTATAGGATAGGACAAGATATGAAACAGCCCTGAGATAATGGTGATATTCATACTTGACATATATACAGTTGTATGTGTGTGTATGTGTGTGTGTAGTACTGCAAAAGGCTATCTTCATGTGTTTATGTAACCTCATTTAGTTCTCAAAGCAATCCTGAAAGGTTGACATTTGAAGTATCCAGCTCTCTGTTTTATGAAGAAAAAAATCAGACTCAGAAGGATATTGCAACTTTCCCATAATTTCCATAGCAAGAAAGTATTAGGGATGGGATACAATCCCAGGATTTCTTTTACCTCCATGTCTAGCACTTTCCTAGGCTGCTTCAGATTAACAAAGTTACTTTGTTTATTGGGCTGGAAGGGACTTTGTACAAACCATTGAATCCAACCACTCCATTCCACGTATGAAGAAACTGAGACCCAGACTATACTCAAAATATATGCCAAGAGTAAGTGGCTGGGGAATTTGAACCAAGGTCTTCCCAACTCAAATCTAATATTCTATCTACTAAAAGATGCCATTTTCCTGACATTTATATCAAGATATGTTTTTTGTTATGAAAGTGTTTTATAACTTGAAATCAAATTCATTTAAAATTCATTATTAGGTACATTTTGGACCACTTTTAGCATCAATGGAAGTAGCAGAGGGCATGCTAAAATAGTGAAAATACAGTGACAAGATTAGGTAAAAAAAAAACAATGCAGAAAGTATGTGGAACTATGAGACAAAAGTACATTTCTTCTTCAGAATGTAACCTCCTTGAGAGTAGGGATTGTTTCCTCTTTTATATTTCTATTCCCACCACATAACAGAGTGCCCAGCACCAAGTAAACACTCTGTGTTCCTAATGCTTACTGATTAGTTGTTTTGTGCAAGCCAATGAGGTTGAGGAGATGCTGTTATTCCTATTTTATAAATGAGAAAGCTGTTGAGCATAAATTCAAGTTTGGCTGTTTTACTCATGTCTCTCCCTCTCAAAAGTGAATCAACTCCAGTAGCTCCCTATCACCTTCAGGGACAATATTCTGTTTGAATTCCAAAGTTCATCATATGGCCTCTTCTAAGCTTGATTTTGTTCATCAACTCTCCATTCCAATGACACTGGTCTCCTTTCTCTTCCTTCCACAGGACATTCAATCTCCTGACTCCAAGCATTTTTAGCAGCTGTCTTCCCATGCCTGGAATGATCTCCCTCCTTGTTACTGCCTCCTGGATTTCCTGGCATTTTCAAACCTCAGAAAGAATCTCAACTTCGGCAAGAGCATACTTCTGGTCCTGCTTAATCTTAGCATTTCCTTCTGAGATCACCTACAATTTCTCTCCGTATTCCTCATATATTTAACTATAACCATATAGATAATTAATCATTTCTTGTGTCTGCTATGAAATTGTGAGCTCCTCGATGGTAGGGACTGTGAAATTTACATGCTTCACTCCTGTAACTGTATCTTGAGTTTCTTATCTTTCTGCACTTATTGGGACAGAAAAAAAACTGATTTTCTTTGCACACTCTCACTTGACACAGTGCCTGCTTACTAAATGTTGGCTCACTGACTGACCACCTCTACTAACCTCATTTTCCTCATCTGTAAAATGAATCTATCCTACAGGGTTATAGTTAGGTCAAAATGAAGTATTATGTAGAATGATTTTCAAATTATAAGGACCATGGAAATGTCAGTTGTTCATTTTACTGTGATTTATTTACTTTTCTGGGACAGATGAAAGTGCAAATATGAAAATGAAGTCAGAGGGAGTGGCCATGACAACCTACTGACTCGAAACAGTGCCATTCTATCAACGATATCTTTCATAAAAGTTTGACTTTTCTGGTTTGTCCTAGTCATCTGGTAGCTACAGGGAAGTCAATAACTCAGGAATGGCTGGGGCAGATCTCTGATTCCCCATATGACTTGTTGAGTTCTCTCTTTTTTAAGAACCAGGATAGAATTCCATCTTCAGGGACCTGTGCTGTTAGACAGCCAGCTATGCATATGGCATCCAGGAGCCATTTACAAGAAGTAGGTGTTCTGGTACAAATGTGCCTCAGGTTCTCTTTCAGAGAGAGCCCGTTGCTTTGGCCCAAGTTGGCACTACTTAACTTCACACATAGCCAATGAAAACTCATAGATGCAGATAAGACATAGAATAGTTATGAATGCTCAAGATGAAATGGAACATTACCAGCCTTGTTATAGTCACCTTTATAACTGGCTGACCTATTTCCTGGCATGATTTTCCTTCAAAGACAGGAATAGCATTGGCCTTTTCTAACAGATGCATTTGATTGCATAATTTCCAAAAATCTTTCTATATTTGGTATGGAAAGGTTTTTTTCTGTCCCAGCAAATGCAGAAAGACAAGAAACTCAAGATACAGTTACAGGAGTGAAGCATGTAACTTTCACTACTTTATTATTTTGTCATTACCAAAGGTAGAGTTTTATCTCATGTGTACTAACTCTTATTGTTAAAATACTTTTGAGATAGAGCACACAGCTCACTCATCTCTGAAAGCCAATTTTTAATCTTTTTTTAGTGCTCCAATGACTATGATTATGAAGGAAGACTAATCACAGCTGGCATTTAAACAGTGACTTAGAGTTTCCAATCCTTATACATGGTCTCATTTGAGGCTTACAACAACTTTACAGCACATATATTAAATTCTTTTTCCAAATGAGGGCTCTGTGGCTTAGAGTGGTTAAGCATTTGGTTTCTTCATAATTAACTGGTCAGTATGAGACTGGGAGAGCAACTTGAGTCTCCCCACTCCAAGCACAGATACTTGAAGCTAAAAGCCACACTGCTTGTCTGAAGACAAGGGCAAATATGGTGAATAGGCTTTCTTCACATGTCTGTGAAACCTGGAGATGAATAATGAGCCACCTCCAAAGTTTTCCAGGTCCCTTCTGAGCCAGTAAGAAGGCTCATGATGAGAAAAGCCTCCAGGAGCTGCAGGCCAGAGCCATTTTCCTCCTCATTGCCATCCCCCATACCTTCTCATGAAGGGCTTGCTCACCTGGCCTGAGTCTTTTGGTGCTCCTCAGAAGCACAGCCAGGAAATCACTGCCAGAAACATAGGTCTTGGCCCTAATTCCTGGCCTTACTTTCTCAGAAGGAGTGATATGGTCTTAGAGAACGAAGTCCATGCTGTAGTTTCTGTTCCTTGGAAGGGACTTTCCCATGGAGATCCTCCTCCAGAGGCTGGGTTGAAAAGTTAATACTCATAGCCATAGGAAGATGAGGAAGGACAGGAAAAATGGAAGGAACCTGGGCCCCACAGTAGGTGCTTATTCATTAGCCAAATCCTCTAGGTAACTGTTGTTTCAATTATGTTTAAGACTCCAGTAATCCTATTACTGCTGTGGTTGCCCCTGGGCTGTTTCACTCTTTTTAAGTCATTCAAGTAGATGAATTTGATGCTTGCAAACTCTAAGTCTCCATGAAAACTCAGAAGATGGATGGCTTTTCATTGCGCTTCACAAAGTTGGATGTGTGTTTCACAACGAGGGAGTGGAAAGGCATGACAATATCCAGCCTCCTCCAAGAATCAACTTCCCAAAATGACCTCTGCAACTGTGGCCTGTGGGGAAAAATCAAAACCATCAAGCACACATTAATATGAGTTTCATATTCCTTGGAGTCAGTTTTTATTTTAAATTATTTTTCTACAGGGACTAAAGTTTGGACTAGAGTCACAAGATGAGAGGTCATAGATGGGTTGAGAAACTCATCCTGAGAGAGAATATCTATGTTAATGAGATCAGAGATCTATTGAGGTGTTGGTATATTACTTCAGAAATGGAAATGGTGAGCATCCATTATGGTGGAAGGAGGTGCGATTCCTTCAGTAAAGGAGGAAGGAACCACACTGATGGAAGGATATGCATATTCTGTGCCAACACAAGGCAGACCATGTGGTAGAGGCTTAAGAAATGAGTTTTGACTGTTCTTTGAAATACTAAAATTTAGGTAAATAATGTTTTGCCATTTTCAAAATACTTTCACCTACATTTTTCTTCTTCACTACTCATGTCCATGAGTATATTGGGGCGGATGTTGGCACCATTTTACAGATCAGCAGACTAAGGCACATAGAGGTTAACTGGCTTCCATATAACCTCTCAGCCAGAAAGTAGCAGGTCCAGAACCTGAAGTGAGACCTTCGAGGCTTCACAGTCAGTGTTTCTTCCACTGCTCCTGGTGTCACATTCAAAATAATTTCATCTTGAGGACAAAGATCAGAGACCAGATCCCTTGGCCGAGCTTCCCAGAGCTCAGGGCCAGCTGCACATCATAATAAGGTGCACGTACATTTTCCCTGCAGAGAATATCAATGTAGCCTATACAGTCTTAGATGATACAATTTTCTTACTGAAAATCTGCTAAAGATAATGCCTTAGATGCAGTGCGGGTGAAACCAGTGAATGGCATTGTCAATTGAAAGGATTTGTGAGCTGCAAGCTGTTTGATGAGGTGGAGCCCATCAGAATGGCATTCTAGACATAGAGCTCTACAGCTACATGAACATGGCATTTATTAAGCACTTCTTATACGTGAGGCAGCCATATAGATGGTTCCCTGGATACAGCACTGCATCTGCAATCAGGAAGACCTGAGTTCAAATTCATCCTCAGACAGTTAGTAGCTATGTGATCCTGGGCAAGTCTCTTAACTTCTGTTTGCCTTAATTCACTGGACAAAGAAAGGAAAAACCACTCCAGTTGATTTGCCAAGAAAACTCCACATACTATGGTCTAGGGGGTCAGAAAAGTTTGGACATAACTAAACCACTGAACAATGATTATTAGGCATTGTACTAAGTGCTGGGGATAGAAATATAAAAGAAAAAATGGTCTCTACTTTCAAAGAGCTTACATTCTAATGGGAAGATGACCCCAAAGAGAAGTCAGAACATGAGGATGAATTGAGAAACTACCTAAGAGGGACCAAGATGGAGCAGAAGTTCAAGGTTAGTTGTAGGCCAAACTAATTTTAGAATGAGTGCAGCCAGTTTCTCTCCATAGGTACTTTCTCAAATGGAGAAAACTTATCAAACAGCACAGAAGACTGTGAAGTTAGTGGCCAGAATAAACTACGATTTATTCCTTGGTCAACTTTTGTTTTTGGTCAGCAGAACCAAAGTTCTATCACTAGAGGTTAAAGAAACTTCCAGTGATTTACAACACTATCCCAGTCCTCTTTCTCACAGCTCTTACCTATTGTTTCTGTCTTCCTTTTTATATCCACCTTCCTTCTACCGTCCCTCTGACTTTCATTTACTCTCATGATAACTTATAAGTGTAGTATAGAGTTCCAACACCACCCTGATTAAACACAAAAAACAAGTCATTCAATTAAATCAATAAAAAGGAAGAAAATGTCTCTCCTTACCTCTTTCTATCCCTCTCCTTCCCCTGAGTCCTGCCATTCTCTTCTACTACTCCCTTTTCTTATCCTTCTCTGTTTTCTATTGATCATATCATTGGAGAGACTGAACTAGTAGCATACACCAAACACCTCCATTTGAGATTGATAGCCAACTGACATCCGACAGATTCAGAGAATGAGACTCCTCATATTGGAAAGCAATGCTGACTCTGAACTCCACAAATACATTAACTCAGCAGAGAACTTTCACTAATGGGAAGATTATTAAACTCTCCAAAGGGACAAAAGGCAGTAAATACTGTAAAGACAACTTTGAAAGACTTAGGAACTCTGATCAAAACAATAGTCAAGCCACAGTTGTATAGGACTCCTGGTGAAATGTGCTACTCTGCTGGGTGAAAGAAGAAATGACTGAGGAAATGGAGCTTTGAGCTTCTAAGCACATCAGTTTACTAATCAATATGTGTCAACTGCATAACAAATTGGAACCAGGCCTCCTCAGCTTTAACAGTAGACCCCAAATTGGCACCAGGCCTCCTCAGCTTTAACAGTAGACCCCAAATACAGGAGGAGACAAATTTTCATGCATGAAATAATCAAATTAAGACCAACTAATTAAAAGAAAACAATCAAGATATACAATTAGGCATCTGACTCTAAATGGCAGAAAGATCAAGGACCTTTCAAATTGGGAGAGAGAAGTGAGTAGGTACAATTCCTTGATATCGGAAAAAAAGGTGCCCTGCTTCCTCCAGGTGTCTGGGAACAATCAAAGGAGTGTGGAAAAATAACTTCTTGATTAGTGCTGGGCAAGTTTTCAGATAAAACATTTTGATGGTTTGAGAAAACTCCTTGCTTCAATCTTCAGATGCCACCGGGTTTCTGGTCAGCATACCTGAGGGCCTTAATTAAATGTCTCTAAGCAGTAGGTAGAGATCCTGCTTTCCAGGTTTACAAGGCTAGGTTTAAACAGCACAATAAAGTTGACTCACAAATCCCTTAGTGGAATAAAATTTTCTCACAAGACTAGAAAGTGTACTGATCTAGATCCATAACTGAGTCACAAGATGGAGTAAGGGTGGTTCACTCAATTATCTCATTATCCACTTCTAGGTCAAGAGCTGATTAGGTCACTGCAGACTGAGGACTAGTTTTTTTTTGACATGACAAATGTAGGAATAATGTTTTATTTGCCTACCCATTTTTGTAACAGTTTTTATCATTCCTTCTTTTCTCAGCAGATGAAGGAGAGTATGAATAGGAAGAATTTGCAGCTGAAAATGAAATAAAATAGATTTTTTTTTTTTACAAAAATATCAAAGGATTTCTAGTAACCAAGAGTTCTGATTTACCCTATTTCACCATGAATATTTTCTATATGTGTGCCTCAGTACTTTTGTATATTTGGTCCACTCTCCCCACAGATCTTATGTGCATTTATGGAAAAATATAAACAAGACTCTTTGAGGAAATATTAAAAAAAAAACTACTTTTTCTGCAGCTGCTCAGTAAATATCTTTGCTTAGAAACCAAGTCTAGCCAGTTATCAATGGGAAGTGCAAAGCTGAGGGTTAAGGAAAAAAACAGGATGGAAAATTTAGCTCCTTGGAGTTACCTCAGATCCCTAGAAAGTATCAGTCACCCTTTTGAGTATTAACTCACCAGTTAAGGTAGGAATAGGAGAAAAAGCCCAAGGGGGGTGTTATATAAAGACATAAATGACTACTGTGGTGAATTTTCCAAGCAAGAACCTGAGAGTAAGAGTTGAATTTTCTTGGGGCCATGATCTAATGGTAATAGCTAGAACCATGTCAGGGGATCTTTAGAGAATCAGGTCTGGAATTGACATAAGCCCAAAACTGGGGCCAGAAGTGGCAATTGAAGACTCTTGTCTGCACCGATTAGGGATGAGGGCAGCAGCTGGCCAAGCCTGAGATGTGGGCAGAGGTTAGCTCTTAAGTCTTCACATTGTTGGGCTTGGTGGTAGGGCAAATGACTGACATGAGTAAGACCATCTCTTCTTTTCTGCCTTTTGGACACAACTAGGAGCAATAGGTGGAAACTGTAAGGAGGCTCATTTGAGTTTGATTTAAGGTAAGCCATTATAGCAATTAGAACTGACTCAAAGTAAAGTTACCTGCCTTGGAAAGGAGAAGGTGCATCCTCATTGGTCTTGGGGAAAAGGTGGGGCAGCTCTTTGTTGGAAATATGATAGAGGGAAATTTGGTTCTGGGAGGTAGCTCTTCTGAGATGATTTGCTTGGGTACAGTGTGTGTGTGTGGTGGGGAGGGATTAGGCTTCCCAGGATGCAGAGGTTTTGTGAGAGTCAGACTAGTGGATACAATTATTCTCCAGGTTACTATTGTGGAGTAAATAGATCTCTATCACATTGTCCTCGATGTGCTTCAGAGAATTTCTTGTAATTGAAATTTAACTTAATTGGTGAGTTATTTGCAATATATCTCCAACTGCAAAAACGTCTCCAAGATTTCTATTTGAATGGTTTTCCAAAGAGAAATGCACATATGCACATCCATATGCTACATATATACACAAGGGGCAGCTAGGTGGTGCGGTGCATAGAGAACCAATGCAGGAATCAGAAGGACCTGAGTTCAAATCTCACCTCAGATGCCTGACACTCACTAGCTGTATGATTTTGGGCAAGTCACTTAACCCAAATTACCTCATCCTGGGTCACCTCCATTCAGCCTGATGAATATCTGGTCACTGGATTCAGATAACTCTGGAGAAGTGAGGCTGGTGACTTGCACAGCCCTCCCTCACTCAAAACAAAGTCAAGTGCAAGTCATGTCATTACTTCTCTGATGGCATGGTCTTCTTCAGCAATGAGGGATGAACACACATATATGCATCCACATGTTATACATACATACATACATATTTAACATTTCTTCAGCATTGGGGGAGAATAGTATTGCTGTTCTGATGTATGCATTCACTCCTTCAGTATTACTCATTCCAAAGGTAAAAAAAATATCTGGGGATTCTGAAATCTTTCTAATAATGAGCTATTTGACTGGTTCTCCTTGCAACACTTCTACCTAATTGAAGTTCAGCTTGTATGAAATCACATTTCCAGTGATATGTGTGACATAATTACATGTTTCTTTCAGGTAGGGAAAATTCCTTCAGGAGTTAAGTAGGAAAAAACTGAACCACGACTAAATAACAACACAACTTTGAATTTCTTTAAAACAAGTAAGAGCAAAATCTATCAAAGTCCAATAAGCAATACTGTTTCCTAGTAAAACAATTATTGTGATTATTTAGAATGTACATGGATAAACAACATTCTGAGCCATCTTCTAGACTGCTATTATGCAAAGCATGAAAAAGCATTTTTTTCTCCAAATGCCTTATGGCAGCTGGAGTAGGACAAATCACACAGTAAAACAGATTACAGGTCCTCAGCCTCTCAGAGTCAGGAGGGATATTAATCACCATCTAATCCTTTTTACACCCGCACGAACGTCTTTATACCTCAGCAACCCCTCCCGTAAAGTCCATTGCATCTAAATGTGTTACTCTAAATATCCCATGGGTATAACAGACCAGACCCAAGTCAAGGAATTCAGAAACTAACTTCTCATCCTCTTGTCCATACTAACATCTCATCTTAAACAATGGGCATCAAATAGTCATGAAGATGAATCACATGATCACCCAGATGGAAAGCTAGGTATTTCCTCTAATTCCCAAATTCTCAAAGTTCCCCAAAATAAGAATTATGTGGAAGAGGTAGAATAACTGTGCTTCTCTCTGCAGAATAAGATGGGCAATAACTGAGATAACAATGTGATAAAATAACATTGAAAAGCTTCCTCCTTAATCCCTTTCGTTCTAGCTTCCATCCTCTGGCAAGACAGATAACCTATGGGTTTTTGCTCTGGGATATACTCAACAGTTTCCTGGTTGCTTCCATAGTTTCTTTCTGTAAATAACCACCCTTCCACAATTCTGTGGCAAAACCCAGCAGAATCCCTTGCCCCACCCCAGATATGCAAACATGCTATCCATGTGTGGAGGATTTGGAAGTATCAAAATGATCTTCCTAGCAACAGAAGAGCGGAAGGAGTTGAGACAGGGAATCCAAATAAGAGGGACTGCACTAAGTCTTAAAAAATGTTCTACATTATGACTGAGACCAGTTCTGTTCCTCCCAGAAGTAAATTGGGATAGGGATTGAAATGGTCAAAAAGTGAATTTCTCCTCACTGGAGGAGCCTGAGAAAGTTTTGAAGTCTAGCCCTTGGGAAGTGTGACATCAAAGGAGAGGGAAGCAGAAAGTTAGGGATAGGACAAAAAAGACTCACCAAAGGGAGACAATTCAGGTAAAACCTTCCATGAAAGCAAGTAAATTAGTAGGGAATATATTAAAACAGAAGAGAAGGTAGTCACCAATTTAACAAGCATTAATCACACCTTTTATATGCCAGGCATTGTGTATTCACTAAGTGCCAGGAACTATGATAAGTGTCTTTTGCAAATATTATCTCATTTGATACAACAACTCTAGGAAGTAGGTGCAGTTTTCTAAATTTATAGTTGAAGAAACTGAGCCAAACATACTTTCCCAGGGTCACACAGCCAGTAAGTGTCTAAGAATAAATTTGAACACTGGTCTTCCTGACTTGAGACCCAGTGCTCTCTTCATGGTATTATCAGCTGCTTCAATATAAACACCGCATATCTAAGCTTCCAAACATTTCTCAGTAAGCATTGCAAGACAAGAGAAATTGGCCAAACATCTGATGAGGCAGAGAAAGACCTATCAAGTGAGGAGGGTTGACTCAAAGATCTTAATGGTTCCTTCATCTTCAGAAACCTCTGACTTCTGGCCTCTGATATGAGAGAATTGAGAAAGGTGAGGTGAATGGAACAGTATGTGGTTAATTGTAGGAATTGAGTGAATCAAACTGACTCCATTTTGTCACTCAATTCTGGAGCTAACTTCTGTTTTTGTTCAGTTATTGCCCTAGTTCAAATTCTGTCCTGTGAGAAAAGTTTTGTCAATTGTGGGAACTGAGAGAAAACCTTAGTACATTGTTTGAACCTATACTACTTAGAGACTCTTAACGAAGGATCTAGGTTACACTGACTAGAAGTTCAGACACATCCAAAATGTGGGGCAAGGTTTTCTCATGATTGTACATTTCAAGCAACCAATATGTGTCATCTGAAAACTAGCTCCATACTGCTCAATCACTTATTGTTTCCATGTTGGGGGTGAGTGGGATACTTTTTCTAAATGCAGGGAATTGCACCTGATCTCTCTCTCTTCTCTCCCCGCCCTGCCCGCCCCCCCCGAATTTGGAAAGTCTATTATAGTCTTTTATCCAATTAGAAATCAGATTGCCTAATGTTTGATTGTGTCCTTTTAATTAATTGTTCTTATTTGAGTAATTGTTTTAATGCAAAAAAATCTCTCTCCCCTGGTCTTTGGGATCCAGGCCTAAGCTTAGGAGGCTGGGTCCTGGTTTGTTGGGCAATTACTATGAATTGCTTAATAAATTGATACTCTCAGAAGATCCAGCCTTTGTTTCCTCTGACATTTCATCTTTCCCCTACCATAGATGTCACTCTCATCTCAAAGATTCTGTGATTGATTTGATGTTCTCAGACATTCCTTTGGATTCTGTGATTCAGGCTTGCAGAGATGCTCCATGTTTAGATAGAATCTAACTTCAAAGTAACTTTACTTCCCCTTGTCTTTCTCCTAACTTTCCATAGTAAATTGGAGAGTTACTGGCAGCATTATAAAAGACACTTCAATAGACCCACATTCTGTGGCACCCATTCTGATTCCCCATCAATAACCAAATCTGACATTTTTTCAATAGCTTTGTTGTGGAAAGTGTGTGGTGTCCCAAGATCATCCAAGCAGTTACTATTCTGGGTGACTGAAATATATCATTTATATACAGCCCTATTTTAGCTGAATACCCAGAAATGTTCTTTTCTATTAAAGATAAAAGCATCTTCTTTTGTTATCTCTTTTCTTAGATAATGACCATATAAAGAATGATTTTAGAAAAGGAACAAAACAATGTTGCACTAATGGTCTCTCTATAAGTTAAATTCCAGATGATCTAAAGGAACCTAAATAAGCAAAACAAACTTATTTAAAAAAATAAAAGCAACCCCCTCCCCTAACTATCACCTTCAATGCATCCTTTATGTTTGTTAATATGTGTCTGGAAGATAGTGCCACAACCCTAAAATATGGCCCCATAGTCCTAATGAAAATGTCTCCATGTTGCTCTTTGGGGTTCTCATCACCTCCACTTTCATTTACAAATGAAATGGATCTGGGTAGTGCTGAAAAATTGCAGATATACATAAAAATCCAGCACTACTCAGGAGACCAATCCCAAAATACCTGAGAAAGTGAATGGGAATGCAAAAGGTCTAAAAGAAACCTTACTTATCAGTCAGAAATCACATGGCTCCAATATTAAGTTTCTTACTTTGTTATGGAAACATTGTAAAGAATAATTTCATCCTTCATATTGCATACATCCATGTAGTTACTTGGGAAATGGTGTGAATGGTGAAGGGAAGAGTTCTACCCATATGTATTCTCCACATTTATAACTATGCTGACTACATCAAGAAGGGCTGGATGGGTCTTTTGGAATCTTTTTTGCATTAGGACAACCTGATTGGCCCAGGTCAGCATCTCCTTAGTCAACAAGCTTACAACAAGTAGTGGGAATGGTTTGTAAGAGTCTCCAGGACTCCTCAGCTTCCCAGCTGAGCTTTCCATTGGTTACCATAGGGTTGCTCAACAAAATCATTGGTTTTCTGAAAGCTTTGCTATTAAAGCTGGATTCCACAAAATGGAACATGTTATTTTACTTTTAATTAAGAGAGATATTAGTCTTATTGGTTTTATTCTACAAGGCCTAATGGGTAGAAGCTACGGGGGTAGGGTGAAGTGAGGCAGACGCTTGCCTTCATGTGTATGAATATTTTTATTCATAAGTTTGATGAAGTTTTTATGTTGATTTCATCATCTTCAGAGAAATCTTTTGAAGGTGAATATATTATTATATTACCCTTCCCTTTTGTAGATGAAAAAGCCAATGCTTAAAGAAGGGACATGACTTATCAGTAGTCATGCAGCTGACGAGAACTCACTCTCAGGTCTTCTTCCTTCTGGTGTTGTTCCCTTGCTCTGAAATCATGGTTGACTTTTATAGATATCCTGTTTGAAAGCTGTTTTATTTTTGTTTTACTATAAATACCCAAATTAACTATAAAAAGCATATGAAGAAAGATGCTATTTGCATCCAGTGAAAGAACTGATAAATAGTATTTTGTGTAGAATGATTTTACACACACATTTTCTATCTGTATCACACCCTCTAACTGTAGCTGTCCCTCAACGTTGTGTTTTAGACTCACTTTCCTTCTCCACGTTGTTTCATTTGGTGAGTTCATCAACTCCCCAGGATTGAAATACTATCTCTGTGTGTATCAGTATCATTCCCAAATCTACATATTCTATCCTAACTTTCAATCCCACATCTCAGACAGGATGTCCAGTAGGCATCCTAGACTAAATATTTGTAAAAAAGAACTCACTATTCCCCACCCCCTTGTTCTTTTTCCTCCTTGCCTCTGATTTTCCTTATTATTACAGGGAACCTCTGTATTACTATGGAGACTAACACCATCTTCCCAGTCCCTCAGGCTCCCAATTCTTCCCTGTCCTTACCCTCCACATCTGATCTGTTGCCAAGTAGAGAGAATAGAGTCAAGAAGGAGAGGGTGATCAACAATGTCAAAGGCTGGAGAGGTCAAGGAGAACGAGAACTGAGCAAAGGCAGTTGGATTGATCACTGGTAACTTTGGGTGGAGTTTTGGGTAAGGTTGGATGTTAGATTGTTACTGGGTAAGAGAGTGAGAGGAGAGAAAGTAGAGGTACTTCTTGTAGATAGACTTTCCAAGGAGTTTAACTCCAAAGGATAAAAGAGATATAGGACAAAAATAGTTGGCAGGGATGAAAGGATCAAGTGACGATTTATTTCAGGATAGAGGAGACATGGACATATATGTTAGCATTAGGGAATGGACCAACAGACAGGGAGAGATGAGAAGTAATGACAGGGTGGGGATGGCAGTGGGTTGGGGCAATCTGTTGGAGGAGACAGGATGGAACAGAATCGCTTGAACATGCAGAAAGGTTAGCCTTGGTAAAGTGTAAGGCCACTCCATCATGTATACAGGGATGAAGGAGGAGCTTCTGAATGACTAAATATGAGAACTAGGGAGAAAAAAAGAAATTCATTATGAATGGCTTCATAAGGCAATAATCTCAGTTGAGATAATGGGTGGAGGCTCTGTGAGTTGATAAGGAACGTACAGTAGGATTGTTTAGCAATAGTGAGGCCCTGGTTGAGACCGTATAGCATAAGTTTGTAGTAGACTCAGAACGATTGTGTGATTTTTCTCCCCTTTTCAGTGACCAGACTCCTAAAGGACTAAAGGTGGAGAATGGTGGGAATAACACTTGATAGGGCATATTTGGCAACATGATCAAGGGCCTCAGGATCCAAGAGAAAATGACAGTGTGGAGCTAAATTGGTTCACCAAGAGGTCAAGAGCATGAAGGGATGAAAGAGAGCAAAATGCATGGGATTTGGAGGTCATGGTGTAGATGAAGAATAGGGTTTTGTAAAAGAAGGAGGAGGTAGGAGTTAAAAGCTAATAGGTTATGATTGGTTAAGGGAATTTTGGAATTCCTGAATGAGGAGGCAATACATTTATGTGTGATAACAATATGAAAAATATGATCATTTTTTGTGTGTGCCTGAGGTGAGGTGAAGGAATAGGTCACAAGAAATGAGAAGACTAAGGCATGAGTGGTTAGGGTATTTGGAGGAGAATCAATACGTATTTGAGGTCAAAAGTTGGGAAGGAGGCAAAAACTGTCAGGGACTGTAAAAGGTAGAGAACTGACCTGGAGGTCTGCAGACAACAGTTACCAGGATTTGGATTAGGTGGTAGTTATATATAGTAGCAACTTCAAAGAAGGAAAAATTACTGAGTGGTCAGGGCAAACCTGGAAGGGGCAATGCAGAACAAAAAGTATTCCAGTTTCTCACCTTGACCAGTGAGTCAAGAAGAACAGAGATACACCAGTACTGGAAAGAGGGTCTGTATAATCTGAAAAAAGATTGTTAAGCAAAGGGAAGTTTGTTGCCTATATTCCAGAGGACACAGAGGAAGGATTGTTGTTTGGTTGAACATTTGGTATAGGAGAGTTGAGGGGCATAAGCATAAGGAATTGGGTGATGGAAAGAGAGGTAATGGAATTTGGAAGATAATCTACAGGGTTTCAATATCATAGATGTGCGAAGGTATGATCAAGTGGGAGAATGTTCATCATTGAGTGGAAGTCACCACTTCCTGCCAGCGGGGCTTGGAGATTACACTGAAGTCAAGTACATTATGAAATTGGAGGTGCATGGTCAGGTGTCAGGCCCTGCTTTACCACTCCTTTCTCCTATTAATGATAGGGGATTAATCAGTACAATGATGCAGTAAAAGATGGTGGTTGAACCTACATAACAGGAGAAAGAAGGCCAATTCCCCATCAACTTTCTTTCTACTCTTTCTTCCAGAGACAGGCACAGCAGGAGATGGAAGGTCTAATGTCATAGGGTCAGATTCTCCTGTGAGGCTTCACATGTAGGTATTTTGACAATGTTATCTTCTTACGAGTTTGTGTTTTGATCTTCTTTGTTGCCCTGGTAACTTTCTATGACCAGGGCTCTTTTCTGTTTCTTGCTCATTTTTAGCCCATCTGGTGACTTTTAAAGTTGAACTTTCTGCCCTTGGTGCAAAGGGGAGTTTGCAAAATTGTCCCAATTCTTATCTGGGAGTTAGAAGTCTTGTCACTGGTTTTCCATGCCAGGGTATCAGGTACTTGTGGCTTGCCCACTGCACTGGGGGTGACTCAACTTAGTCATGTCTGTGATGCTGGGCTTTCAGGGGTTACAATTTGCCTTCTGCACTGAGGCTTGGAGGCCTCATTCCTGGTCTAATGTGTTAGGATTGAGGACCTCTGTCACTGATCTGTTTTGAAGCTAAGGGACTCCCACTGGCTTGATTGAATACCATCTGTACTGGGCTCTTACCCAAGTGAAAAAGACCTTTCCTGAAGTCCTACTTAGTTATCTTAAGCTGGGAAATTGTTTTACTCCAACTTTTTGTGTTTTTTTTCTTTCCAAAATTCATTTAGAGACTTGATTTAATGATGTTTCCAAGGGAAACTGGGGACAGCTCAGGCAACTTCCTGGCTTCCCTCCATCCTCTTGATTCCTCCCCTTATGGAAGATATTCCAAGGAGAAATGGGCACTGAACTCAAGAGGTAGGGGGTTCTTCCTTTTACCCAGTGTTCTTTAAGTATGAATGAACACTCAAAGGTTATGTTATAGTAAGTATTTTTATTCAAGTATGAGATGGAAGTGATGATATCTGACATCCTTTCCAAATCTGAATGTTTTCTAATTCTTTTTTTTTCAGTCAACAAACATTTCCTAAGTGCTTACAGTGTGACAGAGACTTTTCTTTTTTTTTCTTGGAATCATTAAACATTTTTTAATATTTTATCTGTTTTCAGTGTCCTACAATCAATTCCATATTTCTTAGACTTTCACTCTCCCTCCTCCCCTTCCCCTCTACTTCCCCCCTCCCTCTCTGAGATGGTGTACAGTTTTATATAGGTTCTACAATACATTCCTATTAAGTACATTTTCACCTTAGTCGTGTTGCATAGAAGAATTGAAATGAATGGGAGAAATCATAAAACAAATCAAAACATAATCCAAAAATGATCTCCTTCATTCTGTGATCGAATTCCATAGTTCTTTCCATGGATGTGGAAGGTATTTTTCCTTAAGAGACCATTGGAAATTATTTAATCCTTTCACACTGTAGTTGTTGCTATATACAAAGCTCTGCTCCTTTCACTCATAATCAGTTCATAGCAATCTTTTCAGGCCTTTCTGAAGTCTTCCTATTCATCATTTCTTATAGCACATTAGTATTCCATTACATTCATATACCACAATTTATTCAGCCATTCCCCTTGATTTACAAATATTGGCCACCATAAAGGGAGCCGCTATAAACATTTTTGTACATGTGGGACCCTTTCTCATTTTTATGATCTCTTGGGGATACAGTCCTACAAGGAGTATTGCTGGGTCAAAGGCTAAGTACATTTTTATAGCCCTTTGGGCATAGTTCCAAATTGTCCTCCAGAATGGTTGGATCAGCTCACAGTTCCACCAATGAATTCGTGTTCCAATTCTCCCATATCTTCTCCAACGTTTCCCATCTTCCTGTTTTGTCATGTTAACTAATCTGATAGGTGTGATGTGGAATCTCAGAGTTGTTTCAATTTGCATCTCTCTATCCAATAGTGATTTAGAGCATTTTTTCATGTGACTATAGATAGCTTTAATTTCTTCCTCTGAAAACTGCCTGTTCATATCCTTTGACCATTTATCAATTGGAGAATGACTTGTATTCTTGTAATTTGATTTAGTTCTCTATATATTTTAGAAACGAGGCCTTTATCACAGACATATATTGCAAAAATTTTTTTTCCCAGTTTTCTGTTTCCCCTCTAATCTAGGTTGCATTGGGTTTGGTTGGCAAAACTTTTCAGTTTAATATAATCAAAATTAACCATTTTGCAATTCATTTATTCCTCTGCTTTCCAGTGTTTTCAGTAGGAATGGGTGTTGTATTTTGTCAAAAGCTTTTTCTGCATCTACTGAAATAACCATGCAGTTTCTGTTAGTTTTGTTGTTGATATGATCAATAAGGTTAATAATTTTCCTAATATTGAACCAGCCGTGTATTTCTGGTATAAATCCTACCTGATCATACTGTATTATTCGTGTGATAAGTTGTGTTCTTTTTGCTAAATTCTTATTTAAAATTTTTGCATTTATAGTCATTAGAGAAATTTGTCTATAATTTTCTTTCTCTGTTTTAGCTCTTGCTGATTTAGGTATCAAAACCATATTTGCATTGCAAAAGGAATTTGGGAAGATTCTTTCTTCCCCAATTTTCCCAAATAGTCTCTATTTTGTTGGAATTAACTGTTCTTTAAATATTGTCTATATTATGTTGGAATTAACTGTTCTTTAAATGTTTCATAGAATTCATTTGTAAATTCATCCAGCTTTGGAGATTTTTTCCTAGGGAGTTCATTGAGGGCTTGTTCAATTTCTTTTTCTGATATGGGGTAATTTAAGCTTTCAGTTTCCTCTTCTGTTAATCTGGGCTCTGAATCTGTCTGTCTCCTTTTGGATTTTGCCCCTCCAAAATTTGGTCAGATTCTTTTTTAGAGGTATGTGAAGGAGTTTGCCTCAGAGCTTAGGTGAGTATCTGTTCTCACTCTGTCATCTTGGCTCTGCCCCCATGTTTTGTAATTCTTTAATGATATCTCATACTTCTCTGAATTTATGGCTATGATTTGGCTGTGACCAAATACCTTTATATTAGTTTTAGTATGTGCCCTCAGAATCTTTTCTAGAATCATGGCTCATTGAATTATGTGTCTTTTAGCTTCTAAGATCATGGGGTTCCCTAATTCAGAACCATAAAGTTTGTCACTCATGGAATATCAGTATGAGAAGAGGGAACTTTTCCTCAATGACTAATTTGGGGTTCTGGGAGTGTTACCTTTTCCCTAGACTGCTGCCTGGTCTTGGGTGATTATTTTCACTTTTCAGGTGGTATAGTTAGATTGTTTGATTAGACCTTGCTATCAGTGCCACTGAGGAGGCTTTGCAGTGTTTCAATGCAATTAGTACAATGTCATTTACAAATAGGAACATTTGGCAAACCATCACCATCTTTTGTTTGGACTCCAAACAGCATATCTTCTGAGATACTACAAATTCCAGAATTATGCATCCGTCTCCCTGTTTTATACATCACCTGGGTATTAGTGAACAGTGACCTCTATTATCCACTCTGCCAGAAATACCTGGGCAAACTTCACATACTCGTTGTCATCTACTTTGTGGCACTTTAATTTTTCTTCTTATTTTCTTTTTCTTTTTCATTTTTAACACAGTTCATATCTCATAAAACAATTCCAACTTTTGGTCAGGTGATACTTCTTTTAAAGCATTTAAAATATAGGCCACAAACAATTTTTTTTTAACATTAAACAAGTGAAACACAAATAATAATTGTGTATGCTAACTTCACAAGCCCTTGATCTAATTGTCTCCACAATGTTACTAAGAATTATAGGATCCTAACTTATTGTTGTTGGTCTAAAGTCCTAAGCCTAATAGCTTAATTTTAGACTTAATCTCAGCTGTTTCCTTACCAACAATCTATAATTTAATAGATCTAGTATTAAGCTTGCAAACATTTTGACTATAGGAAATTGCCACTAAGAGTAGGGACATTGCATGGAAACAATATCTCCCCAATTTCATATCAATTTTAGGCAGGAGTAGATTGTCAACTCGCATTTAGTCAAACTTAAAGTCTAACAGGTGTCAGTGAGGAAATTGAATCATGCTGAACAGCTGCTCTCCCACCCTTCCCATAAGATCATCTTTTTCAGTTCATAGCAGCATCTCACAGGCTTACTGGCATCATGGATTGGAGGTTCAGACTGCCTTTTGTGCTATCCATACCTGGAGATAGACTCAGAAGAGCAGTCAGTTAATAGTTCCATAGCATCTTAAAATATCAAGTTCCAATAATCAGGTTTTAGATATGACTGTAATTTCACATTGGCTAAGGGACATCTTTTGAGGCAAGTCTTAATGGCTTACATGCCTTTATATATATATGTTTTACTTGCTGATTAAATAACATCATAAAATCAAATTTGGCATTAAGACCTTAAATTTTCCATCAATGCAAAATTTTACCCTAGGTTACCCATCTCTAGGAAATTTGGACTAAAATTATTTCTCCCAAACTAAAGAGGTCTCTGATCTAGTCTCAGTAATTAATTCAGTCAATTGTTTTAATACTAATTGCTTTTACATCACATTGTGACATGTCTAATTTTCTCCCCATTTCTCCTCTCTCCCACCCCCTAATACCTTGCATTCTGATTACCCCTTCCCTCAGTGTGCCCTCCCTTCTATCACACCCCACCCTTCCCTTATCCCTATCTTCTCCTTTTTCTTGTAGGGCAAGATAAATTTCTATGCCCCATTACCTGTGTTTATTATTTCCATTATATGCAATAATAGTTCTCAACATTCGTTTCTAATACTTTAAATTCCAACTTCTCTTCCTCCCTCCCTCCCTCCCTACCCATTCCCACTGAGAGGGCAAGCAATTCAATACAGACTAAATATGTGTCTTTTTGCAAAGACTTCCACAATAATCACATTGTGTAATATTAACTATATTGCCCTCTATCCTACTCTATCCTCCCTTATTTTTTTATCCCCTCATTTGACCTTGTCCCTTCTCAAAAGTGTTTATTTTTAGTTACTCTCTTCTCCTTTTTGCCCTCCCTTCTCTCATTCCCCTCATCCCTCTTGTCACCTACTCCCCTCTTTTCCTATAGTGTAACATAGATTTTTATGCCAAATTTAATGAGCGTGTTATTCCCTCCTTAAACTATATGCGGAAGGAGTAGCTTCACTTTTCCCGTCTCTCCTCCCTTTAACAAGATTTTTCTTATCTCTTTTTGAGTTATAGCCTGCTCCATTCCCTTTATTCTCCCAGTATTTTCCCCTCTTATCCCTTAATTTTTATTTTTTTATGCACATCATTTCTGATTCAACACAGTCTGTACTCTCTCTATATATATGTGTGTGTGTGTGTGTGTGTGTGTGTGTGTGTATACACAATCCATCCATATACCCAAATACTGAGAAAAGTCTCAAGAGTTATAGATATTTTCTTTCCATGTAGGAATGTAAACAGTTTAGCTTTAAAAAGTCTTTTATGATTTCTCTTTCCTGTTTACCTTTTCATGCTTCTCTTGATTGCTGTGCTTGAAAGTCAAATTTTCCCTTCAGTTCTGATATTTTCATCATGAATGCTTGAAAGTCCTTTATATCATTGAATGACCATTTATTCCCTTGAAGTATTACACTCAGTTTTACTGGGTAGGTGATTCTTGGTTTTAATCCCAGTTCCTTTGACTTCTGGAATATCCTGTTCCAAATCCTTTGATCCCTTAATGTTGAAGCTGCCAAATCCTGTGTTATCCTGATTGTGTTTCCACAATACTTGAATTGTTTCTATTTTCTCCTTGATCTGGAAACTCTGGAATTTGACTTCAATATTCCTAGGAGTTTCTCTTTTTGGGTCTCTTTCAGGAGGTGATCAGTGGATTCTTTCAATATTTATTTTGCCCTCTGGTTCTAGAATATCAGGACAAATTTCCTTGATAATTGCATGGAAGATAATGTCTAAGCTCTTTTTTTGATCATGGCTTTCATGTATTCCCATAATTTTTAAGTTATCTCTCCTGGATCTACTTTCCAGGTCAGCTGTTTTTTTCCAATGAGATGTTTCATATTATCTTCTATTTTTTTAAACTTTAGCTTTTTTTTTTAACTGCTTGGTTTATCTCATAGTCATTCATTTCCCTCAACTCAATTGTCTCTTTCAATGAACTGTTTTGTTCAGTGAACTTTTGAACCGTCTCCTCCATCTGGCTAATTCTGCTTTTTCAAATTTCCTTCTCCTCATTGGCTTTTTGGATCTCTTTTTCCAGTTGACTTAGCCTCTTTTTTTTAAGCTGTTATTTTCCTCAACAGTTTTTTGGTTCTCCTTTAACAAGCTACTAACTGGCTTTTCAAGCTCTTCTATTGCCCAAGTCTAGTTTAAGTTCCCTTTGGAGGCCCTGGAGGTAGGGACCTTGATTTCTTCTGATGGTATGCCCCATCTGAAAGGATGGGAGGAGACACCTATTCACCAAGATGGTAACCTTCTATGGTCTTATTGTTTCCCTTTTTTGGGCATTTTCCCAGCCAATTAGTTGACTTCTGAATTCTTTGTCAAGAGGTTGGTCCTATTGTCTCTCCTCTCCCCAGTGCCATTTTCCAGGCTGAAATGCAACTCAGCTGCTCAATTTCCCCGGGTTTTGTGTGGGGGCAGGCCATCATTCAGGGCTGAGGTTTAGATCGTCTACTCCCTACTGCCAGATGCTTTATGCTGAGCTGCTTGTGCAATGAACCCAGGTTGCTTCCTGACCATGGTGGCTGCCTGCAGTCTGCTGCCACAGCGTCTGCTGTTGCCTGGGGCTATTGCTGAAGGAACACCACTCCTTCTTGCCCAGCTAGGAAAGCCCTCCCACACTGACCTTTGGAGTTTTTTTGTGACTTGTCGATTAAGGGATCTGGGACTCTTCCTGCTGGGAATTCTCCCCTGGAGGTCTGTTCATGTCCTGTTCCTTCCAGTGCCACGTGGCCAGTTTGGGCTCTGCTCAACTCAGCGTCCCATGAGATAGACCTTTCCTGTCAGCCTTCCAGGTTACCTTTGACTGGAAACCTCTTTTGCTCTGTTGCTTTGTGACTTCTGCTGCTCTAGAATTTATTGAGAGTCATTTTTTTACAGGTATTTTGTGGGCTGTGGGGGAAGCGCTAGAGTATATGTGCCTTTCTATTCTACCCTCTTGGCTCCACCCGCCAGCACTTTATTTTATAAAGTAATTTTTAATGAAAAAACCAACCAACCAATAGTGTATGAAGAACTTTAAATTCTCTCTTTTTAAAAATTCTCTTGATATGTATGTGTGACTTGGAAAATGACATCATCTTAGAAAATTATCTGCAAAGTCTGTATGTCTCTTCCTTGCATGTAATGTTCCCAAGTGTGCACTTAGTGAATGTGTGCACATTCTATTTTTTAAAATAATATTTTATTTTTCTCCAATTACATGTTTAAACTTTTTTTTAACATTTTAAAAGTGTCATGTTTCAAATTCTATTCCTCTTTTCCTCCTTTCCCTTCCCATTCCTGAGATGGTAAGCAATACAGTATAGGTAATTACATGTGCCATCACATAGGACATTTTCATGAGTAGTCATTTTGTATAGCAAGACTCAAAAGAAAGTGAAAACCAGCATACTTCAATCTATATTCATTTGATACCAGTTCTTTCTCTTGAGACGGATAGTATTCTTCATTATTAGTCTTTTGGTGTTTTCTTGAATCATTGTATTGACTCAGAACGTCTAAGTCATTTCCACTTCTTTACTGTACAACAATTACGCTACCGTGTATACTGTTCTTCTGGTTTTACTCACTTTACTTTCCATCAGTTCATGTAAATCTCTCCAAGTTTTTATGAAATCATCCTGCTTCTTATTTCTTATACCATAATAATTTTCCATTACAAGCATATACCACAGCTGTCCAGCCATTTCCCGATTGGTGGACATCCCCTCAATTTCCAATTATTAGTTGCCACATAGAGAGCTGCTACAAATATTTTTGTAGAAATATGTCCTTTTCTCTTTTTACAAAATATTTTTG
The DNA here is from genome assembly GCA_023548195.1 of Bettongia penicillata ogilbyi. Lineage (NCBI taxonomy): Eukaryota > Metazoa > Chordata > Mammalia > Diprotodontia > Potoroidae > Bettongia > Bettongia penicillata. The sequence goes on from JAJHZJ010000812.1 coordinate 4,061,741, forward strand.
GAATTTAGACCTAGCAGTTGTATTCCCAAATCAAGGGCTACACACTATTTTACATCCTTTGGACATAGTTCCAAATTGCTGTCCAAAATGCTTGGATCGGTTCACAACTCCACTAACACTGCATCAGCACCTCCCAGTTTTCTCACATCCTCTCCAACATTTATACTTTCCTTTTTTGTCATATTAGTCATTCTGATAAGTGTGAGGTGGTACCTTGGAGTTACTTTAATTCGAATTTCTCTTATCAAAAGTGCCTTAGAACTCCCTCCCCCATATGAGATCTGCTCATTCTCATGAAGAATTTGTAAGAGGGGGAAAGGAGGCATATCAATTGGGAGTTGCTCATATTGTCTTGTGTCAATTTTACTTTAATAAATAGTAATATAGTTGAAAAATAGGTGTTTCTATTCTTCTGGAGGTTATCTAAATGTCAAAATAGTTAAAAATTAAACAATAAATGCATTTAGAATTCTATTCCTTCCCAGGACAACTTTCTTCTGGACTTATTGGCAAAGTCCAGTCACTTTTCTAAACTTTATCTTGTTAGTTCTTCACATGAGACATGATGTACTTTCTGAGAAGAGCTCCCAGACAGAAAGTCAGACCTTTTTGTGTTCATTCTTTTTTTAAATAAAATATATCTACTTATTCTATCTATGTATTTATCTATGTATGCATGTATGTATGTATGTATCTATCTATCTGTCTATTTATCTATCTATCTATCATCTATCTAACCTATTATCTGTCTAATCTGTTTTCTACTTACCTACTTCCCACATTTTTTGGTTATATTTTGAATTCTGAGCTATCTCCCTCCCTCCTTCCTTCACACTCCTAAGTAAGAAAAGGTCAACATTTGACAAATATTGTATCTATACACCCATATTTGTATCCATTATCTAACTATGTACATATGTATGTATGTATGTAGAACTGTCGGATACATACTTTCATGTATCAGTTCTTTCTCTAGAGTTGGATGGCGTCTTCTTTCGTAGGTCCTTTCCAGTTGATTTGAATTTTCATATTACTCAGAATAACTTAGTTATTCACAGTTACTCTTCACATAATATTGCTGTTAAACATACAAAGTTTTCTTGGTTCTGTTCATTTCATTCTTTATTATTTCATGCAAATCTTTCCATATTTTTCTAAAATCAATCTGCTCATCATTTCTTAAAGGATAGTAGCATTCCATCATAACCATATATCACAACATATTTGGCCATTCCTCAATTGATGGACATGACCTCAATTTCCAGTTCTTTGCCATGACAAAGAGAGCTGATATAAACATTTTAGAAGATAGAGAGTCTTACCCTTTCCCCCAAATCACACTGGGAAACAGGCAATAGTGGCACTGATGGGTGAAAGGGTATACACAGTTTTATAACTCTTTGGGCATAATTCCGGATTGCTATTCAAAATGATTGAATCAATTCATAGTTTCACCAACAGGGCAATAGCATCCCAAGTACTCCACATGCTCTCCAACCATTGTCTTTTTCTCTTTCTATCATTTTAGCCAATCTGAAAGGTGTGGTATCGCGAAGTTTTTTTTTATTTGCATTTCTCTAATCAATAATGAGTTAGAGCATTTTTGATACGACTATAGATAACTTTGATTTCTTTTGCCAAAAACTTTATGTTCATATCCTTTGACAAATTATTAATTGGGGAATGGCTTGTATTCTTAAAAGTTTGACAAAGTTCTCTATATATTTGAGATATTAAATCTTTTCAGAGAAATTATCTATAATTTTCCCTCAATTTTTCTTCTTTCTAATATTGGCTACCATCATCTTATTTGTAGAAAACATTTATATTTTAAATTGATCAAAATTTTCCAGTCTATATGTTACAATACTATCACTTGTTTGTTTATTCATAAATTTTCCTACCCATAAATCATCAGATAAGCAATATGTTCCATGTTCTTCTAATTTGTTTATGGTGTTTCCTTTTATATCGAGGTCATATATTCATTTGGACCTTATCTTGGTAAACGGTGTAAGGATACATACTTATTCTACATGTAGTTTCTACCAGACTGCTTTGCAGGTTTACAGCTTTTAAAATAGTGAATTTTCATCCCCCAGGACTATATCTTTACATTTATGAAACACAAGATTATTAATATCATTTACTACTGTGTATCGCATATTTACTATATTTCACTGTTCCACTATTTTATTTCTTAGGCATTGCCAAATAGTTTTTATAATTACTACCTTGTAATACAGTTTCAAATCTGGTGCTATTAGACCTCCTTCCTTTATCTTTTTCTCCATTAATCTCTGATATTCTTGATCTTTTGTTTTTCCAAATGAATTTTGCTATATTTTTCTAGCTCAATAAATTTTATTGGGCAATTTAATTGAGAAGGCACTGAATAAGTAAGTTTAGAATAATCTTCTTTATTAAGTTGACTCAGCCTACCCATGAACAATTAATATTTCTCTAATTATTTAAACCTAACTTATTTGTATAAAAATGTTTTATAATCATATTCATAAAGTTTTTGGTTTATCTTTGCTGGTATACTCCTAGGCATTTTATAGTGTCTATGGTTGTTTTATTATGTTGTCTATTGCTATTTTAAATGAAATATTTTTACTATCTCTTCTTGCAGGGCTTTATTGGTGACATAAAAATGTTGATGATTGTAGGGGTTTATTTCATATCCTTTCAATTTGCTAAAATTACTAATTGTTTCAATGAATGTTTTAGTTGGATCTTTGGATTTTCTGAGAAAATATCATAATATCATCTGTAAAAAAAAATAGCTTTATTACTTCATTGCCTATTCAGTTTTCCTCAATTTTCTTTTCTTCTCTTACTGCTGTGGGTAGCATTTCTGATATAATATTAAATAACAATGATGATAATGGTAATTCTTATTTCAGTTCTGATTGTATTGGGAAGGTTTCTACATTATCACCATTACAGATGGTGCTTGCTTATGGTTTTAGGTAGATGCTCCTTATCTTTTTAAGAAGAAAAATCTATTTATAGGCATTTTTCATGTGTTTTTCATAGGAACAATTGTATTTTCTCAAAAACTTTTTTTCTGTATTTATTAATATAATCATATTGTTTTTCTTACTTTTGTTATTGGTATAATCAATTATGCTAATAGTTTTCCTTATTTTGAACTTGCATCAAAAGTACAAATCTACATGGTCCAAATGTATAATCTCTGTAATATATTGTTGTATTCTCTTAGTATTTTATTTAAGCTTTTTGAATGAATATTCATTAGTGAAATTATTGTATAATTTTATTTTTCTGTTATTTTTTCTTCCTGTTTTAGATTTCAGCATCATATTTGTTTCACAAAAAGGGGTTTAGTAGGATTTTGTTCTTTGCCCATTTTTCCAAATTATTTAATATCGGAATTAGTTGATCTTTAAATTTTTGATAGAATTCACATGCAAACCCATTTGGTCCTGATTTTCCCTCCTTACAAAGCTCATTTATTGCCTGTTCAATTTCTTTTTCTAAAATAGTTTATTTAGATATTCTATTTCCTCTTCTACTAATCTGTGGAAAATAAGTTTTCATAATTGCTTTAATTTCATTTTCACTAATGGTGTATTTACCCTTTTTATTTTTTACTAGCGATTTGGTTTTCGTCTCTCTTTTAAAAATCATAATGACCAATAATTTCTTTGTTTCATTGTTTACAAAACATAAAAAAACTCCTAATTTTATTTATTAGCTCAATAGATTTCTTACATTCAACTTTATTTATCTCATTTCAGTTTTTAGGATTTCCAAATTGGTGTTTAATTGGGGACATTAATTTTTTTCTGTTCTTTTTTTCAAATTACGTACGTACAAAATTCAAAGATCTGTTCTTTCTCTATTTTATTTATGCAAGCATTTAAGGATACATTTGTATCTGATTATTGCTTTTGTTGTATCCCACAATTTTTGACATATTGTCTCACTCATCATTATCTTTAATGAAATGGTTTATTTTTTCTTCGACTTTTTCTTTAACCAAATCCTTACTTATGATACAGTGATTTAGTCTCAAATTCATTTTTAATCTATTTCCATACTTCTTTATCCAGTGTAATTTTTATTAAATTATGATCTGAAAAGAAAAACTCAATATTCCTACTTTTTTGCATTTATTTATAAAGTTTTTCTGTCCTTTTATCAATTTTTGTGAAAATATACCACTGAGAAAAAGGTGTGTTCTTTCATATTACCATTCAGTTCACATCTAGTTTATTGAAGATTCTAGTCATCCTTCTTTCTCTTTTTTTCTCTTTCTTTTTTCTTCCTACTTCTCTCCCTTTTCTTTCTTCTTTTTTTTTGTTACATTTGTCTAGCTCCCAGAGTAGAAGGTTGAATTCTCCCATTATTATAATTTTTCTATTTCCTCCCGTAATTCATTTAGCTTTTTCTTTAAAAAATGATGCTATGCCATTTGGTATGTATATGTTTAGTATTAATATTCCTTCATTATTTATGTTAATATCATGTTTATAGCATATTTTCCCTGTTTATCTCTTTGGTTTAATTCTATTTTAGCTTTAACTTTATATGAGATCATGATTACCTTGTTGTTTTTGCATCAACTGAAATCTTCTAATCCAGCCCTTAAGTTTTTACTATATGCATGTCTCCAATTTTAAAATGTGTTTCTTGTAAGCAACGTGTTGTGAGGTTCTGTTTGTTGATCCACTCTGCTGTTTTCATTTTTTTGTGTGTGAATTCACCCCATTCACATTCAAAGTTATAATTACTTACTGTGTTTCCTTCTATCCTATTTTCCTCACTGTCTCTGTCTCTGTGTCTATCCTTCTTTCTCCCCCCACTCTCCCATCTCTCTCCTCCTTATCTCTCTTCAGAAGAACTTACTTTTGACCATTCCTCCCTAATACTGGTTGTATATGTTATTCTCTCTTTAACTCAGCTCTTCTGAGAATAAATTTCCTGCACAACCTATCCTTCACCCCTTCCTCCCCTCATAAGCTCTTCCATTCACACGTCTTTTGCATAGAATAATTTGCTTCATTTTACCTTTCCTTACCAAATTTCATTTTTTTTAAGGATTATCCCATCATTATAAACTCAACCCCAACACTTCTAAAAATTCAGAGTATTAATTACTTTCCTAATCGGTATCTTTTCTCCAGACTCTCCCTTCTCCGATCTGTCTTCCAAACAATCGCCAAAATAATTTCCTGAATATATAGATTTTACCATGCCAATCCCCTGCTCCAAATTCTTCAATGGACTCCTGTCACCCCTGGAAGAAAATACTAACTTCTTCCTTTTATATGTAAAACCTTTCATAGAGTTGCTTCAGGCTATCTTTCTAGACTTATTTTATATTACTCACCTTCATACATTTTGCATAGCTACAAACTGGACCACTTGTAATTCCCTGAACTTGGCATCCTGTTTTTAACTTTTGACCCTTTGCATAGACTGTCTGTATACCTACACTGTATGCCATCTGCACTTCTGTCTCTGGAATCCTTAGGTTTTATTAAAATCTCAACATATACTCTACCCCAGTGAGGAGAATATCTTGATCTCTCTATTTTTTAATGTTCTCTTCCTTATCAAATTGCATTTGGTTGCCAAATCTTATTGTTTCCTTGCCCACACCATCTCTTTTCCACTTCCATAGTCACCACCCTATTTCAGGCCCTCACCACTAGTCTCCTGGACTATTGCAATGACCTTATCTAGTCTCTCTGGCTCTTGTCCCTTCTCTAAACCATCCTCTGCACAGTGAAAAATGTTATTTTCCTAGCGATAGACCTGGTCATGTCACATTCTACCAAATGAAATCTAGGCATCTTTGTAATCTCCAGGATAAAATATTCACTCTTCTTCCTAACATTTAAGCCTCTTCATAACAAATTCTTTTCTTCTTTCTCTGGTCTCCTTGCACATTACTCACTTTCACATATTCTGTAATTGAGACACATTGGCTTGTTTTCTGTTTTCTACGTATATCACCATATATCTTGTCTCTGTATTTTCGCACTAACTGATGCCATAGGATTTGATTACACTCCTCCTTCCTTAACTTTATGTCTAGAAAATTTGTTTGTATTGTAAGAATCAGTCAGGTACCACCTCCCATTGGATGCCCCTGGCACACAGTAAGTACTCAATGAATTCTAGTTGATGGATGGGTTTATTGAGGCTTTCCTGGTACCTGTAGATTGGTGGTAATACACTCCTTCCCATTCTACATCTTGTATTCATTTTGTATGTGTGTACAAATGTATGTGTATATAGATGCATACATATAAACATATGTATGCCTATATATGCACATGTTGGTGTATATGCATAGTCTGTATACACATGTAAGTGTATCTGTATGTGTATGCCTATATACATACATACACTCACACACAGTTCCACCATTAGAAAGGACACTTTTTGTGGGGGCAGGGCTGTTCAACCTCATTGCATTCTCACTGTGTACCACAGTACCTAAAACTTTGTAATCAAGTTGAGTTTGCCAAAAAAGCATTTGCTGAGCACTTGCTATGTGCAAGTCTTTTTGAAGTCCTGAAGATACACAGAAAGACAAAAAAAGAGTCATTGTCTTTAAGAAGCTCAAAATGCAGTGGAAAGAGTTAGCATGGAAATATTTATGTACAAACAAACTTTGTACCGGATAAATTGGAGGTGACAGCTAGGTGACATAGTAGATAGAACTTAGAATCCCGAAGGCTTATCTTCATGAGTTCAAATCCATCCTCAGACACTTACTAACTGTGTGACCTAGAGAAAGTCACTTAACCCTGTTTGTCTCAGTTTTCTCATCTCTAAAATGATCTAGAGAAGGAAGTGAAAACTACTCCAGTATCTTTGTCGCAGAAATGTCAAATGAAGTCACAAAGAGTCAGAATGATTGCACATGACTGAACAAAAATTGGAGTTAATCAGCAGAGTCAAAGCTTATGATTAAGTGTCCAGATGAGTAAAGTCTTGTTGAAGAAGATGCATTTTTTTAGATGGAACTTTAAGGAAGTTGAGAAACTGAGTGAGGAGATGGGACATTCAATGCATAGGAGACAACTAGCAAAAATGCGTGGCATTGGGATATGGTGTGTCTCTGAGCAGTCAGACACAGTAGAGGAAAAATAGGTAGAGCAGTGTCCAAAAACCTGGAGAGAAGAATTTTTGAGGTGAGGGTGATGAACAGTGTCAATAGTTTCAGAGATATTAAGAGGAAAAGGCCAGAACAGATTAATAATTCAACAAATATTCACTACTTGATTGATCTCTGCTTAAATGTTGCATCCCCCAGTCAATATCATGTAAACTCCTTGTGATCATGGATTATTATTTTTTCTATCTTTGTATCATTTGCTTTTGCTGAGCAATAAAGTGGCCTAAAGGTTATATGCAAGGGAATGCTTCTTGAACTCAATTGAAATAGTCGCACTATTAATAAAATAGATTATTTTTTTTAAAAAGCAGCAGATATCTTCCATTTCAAATATTTGCTCTCCTGATTATACATAAAAATGCACTTGGAATAATTTTGTTTAGCTCAATATTATGTCAAGCTCACCAAAGGATCATATGCTCCTTAATTGTTTATTTCTGTTTTGTTGAGGGGACATAGTCAGTCAGTGTGAATCATTTTCATATGTCCTACTTGGTAAATAAACGTGTACTCTAAATCACTGAAACCATTAACTGCCAAGTCTCTTCACTTTCAAACAGAATATTTTAAGTTTTCCCATGTGAAATGGAGAATGAACACTGGCTGATATATTAGACATGGCAGCATGCTTGGTGATGATATTTTATCACAGCAAGGAAAGAAAAGAATTTTTCCCCTGAAAATGCTCTGGAAGCTTTCTGCGGAGGAGGTGTAGATTTTAGTGGGGAGAAAGAAAGAAGAGAGAAAAGAAAGAGGAAAGAAAGAGGAGAAAGAGAGAGAACATTTTCCTACATGGAAATACTACATGGATAAACTATATCCATATGGATATAGTTTTGTTCCTCTTGCAGGCCTTCAATTCATCATTCAGCAGATAAAGCTCCTATGTCAAGCCTACCACCTTTGAAATTTCATTGTAATAATGTTCTACAAACCATGTGATTACCAGCATTTTCTTTCATTTTTGCTAATATTTTCCTACCAAAAAAGTAGTGAATAACCATTTCTATTAAAAGCAGATGGCAGTCTAGGGGCTTTCTTCTATTGGAGTCTATTTTTGGGGCTACCATGGTCAAACAGGTAGTTCTGAAGCTCTCATCACTTTGATAGGCTAACTTTCAGAGTGCAGTCACAGACTTCAGTTGCATCTACACTTAAAGATAAGAAAATTGGTCAAATTTGGAAAACCTTTTATGCCGTCATGCAGCCTTGGGTAACTCATTGACCAATTTCATTCATGTCAATTCTTGAGAGTAGAAAAATAAGTTATGATATTCCATGCCCTCCTAAAAACAGAAAATCTCTAGGGTTTATTGATAATTTGAAAGCAATGACTTAATTCTCTTGTAAGACTTCTTTTTCTTACTACATATAGTTATTATTAGACTGATATTCCATCATAAGGAAAATAAGAACTTCATCTGCTTGCTTATTAATGTCAAGATATCTTGTTTATTGCTACATTAGCAAGTAATATTCCTGAGGTCAAATCACAGGGTCATAGAACAATTATCCCAATGTCTCATATTAAATTCAATATTATATTAACTGTTTCAAATATAGGTTGGCAAAATTTATGTGCTAATGCATGATTAGACAATATTAAGAAAAGCTTATTATTCAGGATGAAAGAGTCGCTGATTCTGATATGTTTATTTCAGTTAAAAATTAAGACTATTCATTAGCTTGAGGCATCGAAAGGAGAGCAACCAGATTGGAGACAGTCCTTAAGATTATGCCATATCAAGACTGGGTAAAGGTCCTGGCAATGTCTATTCTAGAGAAGGAAAGACTTAGAGGGGATTCAATTGATGATGTCAAGAATTTGAAGAGCTGTCATGTGGAAGCAGAAGTGCACTTTTGTGCTTGACCACAAAGGGGAAAAGTTAGGACAATGACAAAAAGTTTCAGAGACAAAAATTTGGGTTAGACTGAAGAGACACTTCTCAATGATTAGAGCATTTTAAAAGGACCACAGAAAATCTCAGGAAACGAGGCTTTGAAGTCTTCAAGCATGGCCACCACATGACCACTTGGTGGATGTGGAAGAGGGGAACGATTCTTGATCAGTACAAGTTAGACCCCAGATGTCCCTTCCAAGATTGAGATTCTGAAAAAATCAGTGAAAATAGAATTTTGTGGACTTTCTGGTATTGCTTGGATTTGGAAAGAGAAATATGTTCCAGAAACACAAAGAGAGAGATATAAACTGAGACGTTTAGGAGAAATTAATGATACTAATTAAGAAGTTTTCATTAGTTTCTCATGGTTGGAAATATGTCAGCAAAGTGCACTTTATTTCTCCAGAGACAGCCTGAGCAGCAAGCAGAGAGGGAAAAACTGTCTTAATATTATCTCCTTTGTGTCTCTTTGCCCTACACACAAAGGAGAAAAGGCAAAGCCTAAAATGAAGTGACTCATTTTATTTCTCAGCTGGAGGTCCTACATGAGTCAAGTTGACTGTTTCACTGCCATGAGTTACATACATGGGGCTGGCTCCTCTGACAGGTTATCAGTCGGTCCTATCAGGGCTACACTTCCATGGGGAAACTGAAATAAATCAAGACCTAGAGTTCAGATTGGATCTAGTCAAGTCAAGAGAGAGACATATGGAAGTCATGTGGACCTTCTTCTGGCTTTAAAGTAGTTCCAAATTAATCCAGAATATTAATTTTACAGGACCTTTGAAAAGTCTGGCTGGCCATGTGGAGAGAATACTGAACATGGACTTAAGAAAGTCTAAATTCAAGTTCTTCTTTGTAGACATGATCTGTGTGACCCTGGACACATCACTTATCATTCTGTCCACTCATATGCAAAATGAAGGTGGCAAGAGAGCCTAACTTATAGGACTTTTGTGAGTAGCAAATAAAATAACCCATTTGAAGTACCTTACAAACCTTTAAGCAATATATAAATCTCCAACTCCTTTTCCTTTTTTTCTTCTCTTCTCCTCTTTTACTTCTTTCTCCTTTTCCTCTTCCTTCTTTTTCTCCTGATTGATTATACTTCAGATTCAGTCAAAACATAATGATCAATGTCAAAATAATACTGCATAAGTAGGGCAACTGCAATAAAATTAAAAGAAATGAAAGGATATTCAAGACAGATGGAGCTTTTGGTTCTCATCCAATCCAGTTGGCCTATGTAGACAGCTGTAGTGCAATCACCACAGACTAGTCTGTGCCACTCTTGACTGTCTGCCAAGGAAAAGTAAGAACCCATTTTATTGACAGTCTGAAGATTTGAGACTGTAATACCAAGAATGAGTGAGTCACTGGGAGCCATCCAGAACACTTTTGTCTATAAAATCCATTCATAATTTTATATAATTAGAATACTTATATTTCCTAAACTATTTTATGAGTCTGAAACCAATATTGGATTTTGGATTGGGTTGAGTTGACATGGCATGCCTCCATTCTCTTCCTCCCCATGAGAAATGACTTATAGGTCTCTGTCTTTCCACCTTCTCTCACATCACCACCAGCTTTACTGGGCTGTTTTCAGCTTTGTTCTCTTTTCCTAGTCAGAAACTAGAGTCCATTATTCCTTTGGGAAGAAGGTTGTTGGGAGAGCTGGTTTTAGATTCTGTGTAGATTTGGGCAGTATGTGGCCACATTGTCTAATTATCCAGTTCTGTGGGTATCTTCTGATTAATGTAGTCAATCTGCCCTTTCTCAGTAACATTTTTTTTGTTTCTACCAAAGTAGGTGCATCCTCTTAACTGAATATGATGATCTCACAAGTCCTCCCCAGTGAGTACCAGTTCATGCTTCAACAGCAATGTTTGTATGCTTCACTGTGAGTAGCTTCAAGAACTAAATCAAGTTTTCTTAACATTGGATGCCCACCATTGAACTTTTCCAGAAAATGAGAACTCCAGCCATGGAGATCTAGGGCTTCCTCCTGAGAGCAGTTTCCCACTTGCCTGGGCTAGGGTCTCATAGAAGTAGTTAATGATGGTTGATTTTTCAATGTCTGAAAATGTGTGGTTTGTAAAAGAGATCAGAGGTGAAAGGAGACATTTCTGGGAGTCAAGGAGACACTTTCCAAGAGTTGAGTGCAGTCATCTAAAAGTTGATGAAGTGCAGGAAGAAAGTAATGGCAGGACGATGGGGAGAAACTGATGAATGAAACATGCACCTCAAAGGAAAAACATTCTTAATATGGAGCATGAAAGTCATAACTGAAATAATTCTCAAATGTAGATACTTGACTGGCAAAAGTGGCCATTAGTGGAATTCCGACATGATGTTGATATGTTATCTGTGTCTCTGTGTGTATAGAGACAGAATGAACTAACAGAGTAAAAGTGTCCATTATCTATTTGGAGCTGAGTAATAGAGCTCAGGTAAATTGAGAGGACTGAAGACAGTTATTAAGGAATTGTAAGTATGGAAGAGTCAGTAAAAGGCAGGTGAATGTATTAGCAGACCTCTGAGGAGAAGAAAAAAGAGACGACCAGGAGCCAATCAACAGCTGTCCCCATGACCCTAAATTAATTGAGCAGCTAATAGAAGGTGCTAGATGGAAAGAGGTGGATTTAAGTTAAATGATAAGAAGAACTTTCCGGCAATCCCAGCTGTCTCAAAGTGGAATGGACTTTCCGGGGAGGTTTTTGGTTTCCCTCCCTGGAGGTTTTCAAACATAGACTGGATGATTCCTTTTTTAGCATCTCATCGAGGGCCTTCTTGTTCAAGGATGTGTTAGCCTGGATGCCTCTGCATGCCTTCCAGTTCTGAGGCACTGGGAAGTGTTCTACCAGAAGGAAAAGACAGGTGCACTGATCAGTATAATGCAAGGTAAGGTAGAATAGGGCAAAAGAGAGATTCAGGGAAAATCCTCAAGGGAAATTTGAGAAGATAGAGAATGCTTTCATCTGAGAGACGGTGCTCTAATGAAAGAGAAGTGATGCCCAAGCTGCACCTTGTAGTAGGGTATTGCAGTGGTGGGTGTGCGGGATTTACCAGGAATGGGAAAAGAAAAGTCATACTCATGAAAAAGAGACTAGTCCAGGTTAGCTAAAACAGAGAGTGCATGTAAAAGAAAAAAAAATGCAAAACAGAACTTTGAAATTGTGTGAGAGTCAGAGTGGGAAGTGCCCTACATGTCCTGCTGAAGACAGCGTTTTTACTCAGTGCACTCGAGTGCCATTGTGAAGATCTTAGAGCTGGAAAGTGACATGTGCTCCGAGAAGAGTATGTTGTTGGCTGAATGAAAAATAGATTAGATAAGTGATATATTGGAAGAAAGGATACTAGTTAGATTATTCAAATGGTTCAGGGTTGAGATGACAAGCAATGGAAGTAGGAAAAAGAAACAGAAGGAATTACAGAAGAGGCAGCCAGAAAGTCAAGCTACCTAGGGGGTCTCAAAATAAGATGATTTGGCCTATTTGTTAAGTAATTGGTAATAGTTCTGGGGAGCAGGAAACTCAATATGCCAAAGATATGATAACTGTTTCACTATTCCTCTTGGACTTTGCTCACTTGGTAAAGAATATACTTTTTCCACATTGAAATATATTATATATACAGAGCCCAAGGCTGATGACCTATGTGGCAAAAGCACAGCCCTTCTAGGGTCTCAACAAAGAAGTCTTTTGAATTAACCATGATTAATTGCTTATGTCTCTTTCTCTTTTCCCTTCTTCCCTCTCCCAATCTTCAGCTATTTCTCATGATCAGTAGTAGGGGAAAGTATAAAAATTCTTCTGAAGTCGAGGGTGAATGCTGAATGTATCATCTAAATCTTTGAGGGGAAGGGTTAACTCCTTTAAGTGTCTCTATTACATGCAGTGAACTTATATCATTCAAATAGGGTTTGAAGCCTTTGATACCTACATTTACTCTGCCCAAGAATTATGGGATGGTTTTCTCTCCTTTGATGAGGTGTGACCTTCTCTCCACTCCAGATTCAGAAACATTCCAATTAGGGTGACATCTCTCATGTTTGATGGTAATTTTATGTATAAAGTTGAAAGGAAAAGAGAGCAAAATGAGAAAAAAATCACAGTTCTCTTAGGTGAAAATGTAATTTGCTCCTTATTGCAGTTCTTTAAAAATGTTCTTCTTGTCCTTATCTTTACAATCCTCCCTTCCCACAGTTGTGCCCAATTGGAGACCATACTCTCTTGCCATGTTTCCTCTCTCTAAATTCTTCATGATTTTTCTTCCTTCCTCATAACTTAAAGGATTTAATCTTTTGTTTTCATGTGATATAAAGAGAAATGAATGGTGTAGACAAGGAAGTACCAATGTATATTGAAGCACATTCCCAATAGCCTCTGAAGATATTCTCAGTCATTAAATCTGTTGATTATATCACTCAGTGATCAATACTTTAGCTGACCAAGGTCAAGACCGAAATAGGATCACACTCCTATATTCTAAAGTTTAACTAAAATGAAACACAGATCAGAAAAGATTGTCCTAGATGACAGAAAACTATAGAAAATATATAAAAAAAGAGAAGGGCTGAGAGCAAAAACGTTGATATGCTGGGAATAGCACATCGTGGCCTAAAGGAATGGAGTATACCATTAAGCTTATAGTCATGAAGCCAAGATTTGAACCCCACTCTCAGATATTTGTTTCTAGTGTGACCTTGGGAAGTCATTGAAGCTCTCTGGGCTCTAGTATTGTCATCTGTGAAATGGTGACAAGTACAATATTATCCTAATGGACCTATTTTGAGAATTAAATGAACAAATTATATAGAGAGCTTTTCTAAACTTTAAAACACCACATAAATGACTACACTAATTAGGTATTTACAATATTAAAACAAATGGAATAAATATTCAGATGAATGCAATAACGATGAGTAACACTAGGTCTAAATAAACTACTGCATGGCTTAGGACAGTGAAACGGCTGACAGATTGGATTGCTGAGCAACAGCTGACTCTTTTCGATAAATCATTGAGGATGTGAGTGATGTTGTAGGGCTGAAGAAGAGTAATTGTTAACCTAGTTTTCAACAAAAGGCAAGAAGGGAAATCAGAAAGCTGCAGGCTGGTGAAGCTCACTGACTCTTGGCCACTCTCTAGAATGTATCATGAAGAGAGGATGGTTTCATGGACTTAGAAAAAGGAAAGAGTGGCTACAGAGAGGTAGCCTGGCTTTAGTCAGAGTAAACAATACTAGAATGATACAATTCCTTTTCATAATAAAACTTTGGAAATGGCTTAGAGTCAGCAGTAGAATCAAGAGTCCCTCCATATCTAATATCCACATAAACTCAGCAAACAACATGTCAACAAAGAAGTATGGGACCAAAAACCTAGTCACAGAGAACTAAGGAAACAGAGGTCTCCATAGGCATTTTAAAGATTGTCATTATTACTAGAAGTTACAGAAAGGTTATCCTTATGGAACCAGATTTGCTGACCAATGCAGAGTCAACAAAGAAGTGGCAAAAACTGTGCTGTATTATACCTTACAAACATTTAGCACCTACCGGGTGGCTAGAAAAGATAGGCAGATGACAAGAATTACACATCTGAAGCTTGTTTGTCCTCCATAAATGAACAGTTGACAGTTTCCATGGCACAGGGAAAACTCCAAAACAGTCTTAATAAATTACCAAAGAAGCTGTATTTGAGCTGCATCATGAAGATGGGACTGTTACCTTCAATGTCTCCATACAACATTTCTCCCTAAAAATGAAGACTTCATATTTATATGATGCTTTCAAATGTGCAAAGTGCTTTTCTCAGACGACATTATTTTGGCTCCATAATAACTCTGTGAAATAGATAATAAAGGTATTTTAACCTCCTTTTACTCATGATAAGGGCTAAGGAATTTTCATGTCCTCACAAAATTAGTAAAAAAAAAAGGCACTGGGCAATTTTGTTGATCTGAGCACTTGAAAGAAGGCCCAGAATTCATCTGCTTAATGATGTCACCTCACTTTGGGCAAGTTTGCTTGACTGCTAAGTATACTTGTTGATTTTCTTAGGAAACTTAATAGAGTGATCACAGGAAAAGGAAATAGGGCCTAATATTTGTCTCTGAGATCATTTCACTAACAAGATATTATTGGATATATCACTTAAGTTCTGGGTTATAACCCCTTGATGAAGAAAAGAAAGTGTTTAAATAGATGATCTCTCAGATCCCCATCTCTCAGAATTAGATTGTGAACTCTTCAAGGACAGGCAGGGACTCTCTTTTCACCTTTCTTTATATCCTTAACACTTAACAGCAAGTCTATTCAATGAATGGGCATTACCTCACCAGCAAAGACCTTGGCCTAAAGGGCCCAAGTCTCCTAGTGCATCCTGTGTCATCTCCAGTCATCCTGATGAATATCTGGTCACTGGATTCAGATGTCTCTGGAGAAGAAGTGAGACCTTCCACAGCCCTCCCTCACTCAAAACAAAGTCAAATACAAGTCATATCATCATTTCTCTGATGGCATGGTCTTCTTCAGCAATGAAGGATGAATACAAATCAAACACAAACACTTACCATACTGCCCAGAACATAGTAGATACTTTTCAAAAAATGACTCACTGGCTCTTGCTACAATCTACAATCCAAAACAGAAGTTTATTGTGAGTCTTTGATAAATGGTGTTTGAGAATGATAAACAGCTTGGTGTAGGTGGACAGTTGTGAGTATATGGGTCATTACTCCTAAAAGAATAGGGCACAAGCCCTACCAGTGATCATTTCCCACAGTTGCTAGTCAGTAGACATATGCCCAAAGTAAATTAATTGACTAAGGTTACAGCAAAAGAACCATAGCTTCAAAACATTCTCCCTCCTCTCCTCTCAAAGTATCTGGCATATTCGCTCTAGCACATGTACATAATATCAGAGGAAAGAGTGGGCATAAAAGTGGGATACAGTGGTCCTGGAGCACATGTGTAGGCAACAAATGTGTCCAAGGCAAGTCATTGATATGGTACTACTGGGCTTCAGGAGCCTCTCTCCTCCTGTTGTCTTCAAACAACTTCACACAAAAATTCACTTGGGATCCTTAACTCTTTGAACCGACTCTTGATCACGGGAGCCAACTCTCCCTTGAATCTACAGTTGGCCCTCTTCTGGGCTACCAGAAGTTAATAGTGCTTCAAGTCACTTCCTTGATGCATTTCTATGTTTACTTCAGCTCACTTCCTCAATTTTAAATATCCAAGAATAACATAGAAGTCACCAATGATTCTTTTCATACCATGTAAGTCAAACATTTGCTTAGATTTTATTTTGTGAACTTAGGTAACATTTCTTGAAATGCATCCATATATATGTTGTATTGATATTTTTCATAAATGATGGAATATTTATGCATATTAATCTCTTCACTTTTTTACTTATATTTTTTCAGATATCAGTTTCTACCTTAGCTTTCTTAATAGGGTGAAATAATGATAAATTTTTCCATAGATCTTCATTTGAACACAGAATAATTCCTAATATTTCAATTATGTGTCTGTGTTTGTTTCCAGCAAATTGTGGGAATTTGTTATCCTTTCCAGAATTCTTTTCTATTTTATGGTAAGGCTATAAAGATTCAGTCTTTGTGTGTGTGTGTGTGTGTGTGTGTGTTTATCTGTATAATTTGATAGACTTTTGTTTTGTCTTATTGGACCAATGCTTTTCTCAAATGTGCTTTAACCTCCTCTGCCACACCTCCTTCCCCACCCCCAGCTCAGTCTCTGTTGATTTCCATGTATTTTTATAGAATAAAATATCTTTCCTTGTTCAGCAAGTCAATCTACAGTCTTACTCTTCCCCATACTCTATGTTTGCTTGAAAGACCTTCATCTTAATATCACAATTTAAAGGCCTCCATCCTCCACTTCTCCTTTCCTAGTTTAGTGTATTTATCTTTTGAACACCTAAATATAGAGTTTACCTCAGACGCATGGAACTGCAACAGTCATGACCAAGTCCTAGGGAGTTTAAATTACTTTCCCAAATAATACATGTAAGTAAAAAATCTATGGCAAGATTTGAACTAGTACCACTAACTCTCAAATGAATGTCCATTCTCCTGAAGTATATTGTTCCCTTTATGGCCCTTAGATAAGATAGGACTCCAGAGGAACATTGTTCTTACCATCCCCTTAGAGTATAAAACACCAGGCCATTTTATATACTTTTCATTTCATTTAGACTTCTTTATGTTGCTGCAATTTCATTCTATTGCTGTATTCTAATTTTAACAAATCTGTTTAATTTTGTTCTCTCAAAAATATCCCGAAGTTACTGATTTTTTTTATTAAAAATTCTCTTTCCCTTTATGATAATGCTCAATTTAAGAGTATAAGTTATTTTCTAAGTTCCTATTATTTTTTGTTCAGTTGTCTATAAGTCATGTCAGATTCTTTGTGACTCCATTTGGAGTTTTCTTGGCAAAGTTCTGGAGAGGTTTTCTGTTTCCTTCTCTGGTTCATTTTACAGATGAGGAAACTGAGTTAAACAGTCTTAAGTGACTTGCCTGGAGTCACACAGCTAGTAAGTGTCTGAGATCGGATTTGAATTCAGGTCCTTCTGACTCTAGGACCAGTACTCTATCCACTGTGACCCCTAGCGGCCCTTTATTATTACTAGTAAAGACTAATTTGTCTTCTTTATCATTATAGTGTGTTACAGTTTTTAAAAATTAAGTTGTTATTGTTTCCTCCTTCATATACCAAAGGACATTAGACCAGTATCTTTTGGCATATGACATCTCTTCCTTATTATTTGTAAGGACTTTTTTAACCTTTGGTGCATTAAAGAAGATAACTGTTTTTCTAAGTGAATTAAACTTGGAGTTTCTAGGTATTAGTATCATGTGTGCTCGATTCTAGCAATTTGAACTTCTAAGTTTCAATAATTCTGGATAGTTTTGAAGCAATGAAAGACAAATAACCTATTAAACAATTACATTATACAAAGCACCGTGCTAAGGTCTGGACATATAAAGAGGAAAACAAAATGAGATAGGCACTGAACTAAAAAAGATAGCATATAATAAGGCAGACAACAAATATAAGATATTTCGGCTATGGCAGAAAGGGAAGTTCAGCAATTCTGTTAACAGAAAGGCAGATGGGAATATAGCTTCTTTAGCATCATTACCATTAAGAAAACCACATTGTCTTTTGATGTTGAACCATTTGATGCTGCCAGTAAATTTGGCACTAAAATGTTTTTGTCCATGCATCTTTAGGAGTTGTGACTGTTGAAGAGGTGGGACCAGCATTTTCACTGGCAATAGTAAGGTGATACATAATTTCCTGAAATATTTTATATATGTATTATGTCTGCAATGGTGTTTTTTCCTGGGAGGCCAATCAGTCTTGGAATTTGCTTCCTTTTGTTTTATTGTCAGTGTTAGGTCCTTTGATTCATAGAGACTAGCTATCTTTTCAAGTTTTATATCTTTTGACTTTGAACTAATACATCTTCTAGTATCAGTCATCCTATTCTATTCTAAGATGGAGTAGATTTATTTAGTTTCAGGGGTTCTCAGTTTCAATAAAAGTTTTCTTTTTCTCTTCTAAATCTCTTCTAAATCTAATCCTCTTCTAAAATTTATCTTTTAGAATTCTGATTTCATTCTTATATTTGCCTTTAGTGTATAAAGCTTCAATAACCCTAGGCATCATCGTGGCTATTCCATTCTCTTATCTGGGCCTCACCGTGTAACAATTATGGAATTAGTCCTTGCTTCTGAAAATTCCTCTTTGATATTTTTAAAACTCATTTTATTTCTTAGTTGTATTATTTGCTTTAGTTTCCATGTGTTTGTAGGTTTTTTTTCTAGTGTGGATTTTTTGATTCACTTTTTTCATCCTTTTAACTTTTTTTGGCTTCTAAAATTTCTTTTTGAGGTAATGAAAGCATGCTGGACTTTGAAATTATCCATCTCACTAAATCATCCTTTTGGAAGTCTATTCTCATTACTTGAAACACTCACACACATACAGAAGTACACACCTATTTTTATCATCTGGAGACTATGGCCAGAAACTTCCATTTTGATTAAAGTGTATCTAGTGTCAAAGTTGTGTTGGTACCTCAGGACCTTTAAAATACAATTCAGCCTGAAAAATTTCTACATGCTGAAATAACAATACTCTCTTACCTTAATGAATTCAAAAGAAAGAAAATTAAGGAGTATCAATTGGGTTGAGGACTGGTTTTAAGATAATATGATAAAAAGGAGTATCCTTGGGTAATGTTTGACCTCTTTCCTAAACATTCCAGAGGAAGGGATTCTAAATACATATGCATAGAAGTATTCCTTGTGGATGAAATTGATATGAGACAAGTTACTCACCTCTTATGAAAAACAGTTCAAGTCTAAATAAAGTTAATGAAAATGATTACACACGTTACACTGTTTTTCTTATCGGTATAATTGTGTAGGTATTCAATTGAGATTGTTAGAACAAAATTTAAAGAAATAACTGTTTTATTACCATGAAATTTTTCCTTTTTAAAAAAAATAACAAAATTTATTTCTTTAATAACATATCCTAGGGAAATGGCAATAAGTTAAAATGAGACATTTAGGTTAAAGATCAGTATAATCAATATTTGCAAATTTTCTTCAATACATTAACTTATGCAGAAAGGTTTTCCCCTTCCTCTCAAGACTAATTATACCATTTCACAGAATAAGGCTTAAAAATCATGTGGCAGGGGTGGGGAGAAGAATTGTTGGAGTGGGACTAGAGAGAGGTTTAAGTCCTGGAAATTCCACTTGCCTAAAGTGATGACTTTAATACTCATGAAATATGTTCATAGCATCCCTAGCAACTAGTTACCCATGGCACTAGTGATATTTTCTAAATGAATTAATTATTAGAAGAGCCATGATAGGCTTCCCTACTTCCTATTATCTTCTTCCACATTTATTTCTATTTTTTAAGCCAGCTTTAATTTGAACTGAAACCTTCTAAAGTGAATTCCCCATGTCTATTCCAGCCAGCATCCCAACTGAGGCTGTTAAAAAAGAAAAAGCTCCCAATTAGTGCTAGAGATGATGAAAATTCTTATATAGTGGCAATTCTGTCCTTTGAGAGATGAGCTGAAATATCCATTGGTTTCATTGTGGGCCCAGAACATCGATCAAAGGAATGGTAACAACTAAAAACACTTGGAATAAGTGACATGCTCTGTCCCATGTGACTTGGACTCCTTGATTTTGTTAGGGACTAGACCTGTAACTTCACACACACACACACACACACACATCCTTGTTGAATTCCCTGTTGGATGCCTCTACATGGCTAGCTTAAGGGTAACTCAAATCAGTATGTCTAATTTGAAATCATCATCTTCTTCTCCATGTCTCTTTCTTCCACTTGACTCTGTCAAGTTTGTAAATGTCGTGTCATCTTTGATTCACCCCCAAATCTAATCAGTCATGAAATCCTGTCACAGAATAAGGGAATTATTAAATTATTAAAATAGATTTAGAAGCAACCTCAAAGTCATCTAGTATAATCTGAATTTATCTAAGAATCTTGGGAACAGAACTCTGAAGCATCCCTGAGAATTGGTCATTGAATGAGTACTCCATACTTCACCATCCTGGGTAACCAGTAACCAAAGCATGAACACACAGGGGATGGCTTCAGGTTTCAAATTAATGGGAGTAAAATGGAGGTGGTTTCATCATTACTGTGTAGTCTGATCACTTGGGCAAGAAAAGGAAAGAGATCACAAACCAAGAATGGAGGCATGACATAATGATACTTTGATATGTGAGGTGAGGGATTCTGAGGAGTTGATTGGGAGCCTTGGTAAATAGAAGGATAATGATCCTCAGTAGATACAGTGAAGTACAGAAGAGGCCTGGATTTGATGGGGAAACCCCCCCGCAAAACTAAGGAGCTCTATTTTGGACATACCACATGTGGGATGTCTAGGAGACATCTGGTTTGAAATTTTCAATAGGCCATTGATGTTAGGAGAGTGAAATTCATGTGGGAGATTAGAACTAGACATATAGATTTAAGAGTCAGTTATCACAGATGTAAAGCAAACCTATGGGAGCTGATGTGGCCACTAAAGGATAGAGTGTAGAGAAATAGATCCAGGGCGGAGACTTGGAATATTTCCACAGTTAGGTGCGGAGATGGATGATACTCCAGAAAAGGAGATGGAGAAGTCATCACATAGGAGAATAAAGAGAAAACAATAACCACCACCACCACTATTCCCACCTTCCCACATTTAACCACCCACAATGATAAATGACATAAGAGAAAGTCCACATGGAAAACAGTATCAATTGCTACACAGAATTTACCAATTACAAGGACTGATAGAAGCCAATTGGATTTGGCAGTAAGGAGATTAATAGAAATGTTGGGTAGAGAACTTTCACATGAAATTGGATTTGCTTATAAAGGGTAGAAAAGTGAGGGAGAAGAATCAACATTTCCATTTATCTTTCTGTCATGTTTCTTAACCATATTTACTGTCCCCAGATGATACCTCAATGCAGCTTCCTGATTGGAGAGAACCCAAAGTATCTGGGTATCCAACACCCATCACAATGTACCCTGGCCATATGTTTGCCAAGCTCAGACTTTCCCCTTCCCTTCTGAATCTACTTTTCGTTTCTTGGAAATTGTCATCAAAACACACATTCCTGGGAAGAGATGTTAGTCCATTGCCCTATGACTCCATTTGTTAGCCTTGTGACTTCCCAGAACCCATCACCCAAGAACTGGAGACCACAAAATGTAACAACACATGTGTGTAGTCTTCCCTTTAGAGAGGAAAAGTCTCAAAGGAGCAGGCATGAAATTCCTTTCAAGATTGATATTTACAGGCCTTAGCACAGTTCCTGACACAGAGAAAGCACTTAAGCTGATTTTATCTTTTCCTTTCTTCATATGTAGAAGGAAAAAATTTTCCTTCTATTTAACTCACAGAATTATTTGTGAGAAAATAAATAAATAAATAAAGGAATTTCAAAAAACTCTATGTGCTACGTAGTTTTCAGCCATTGTTATAATTATTATCTCAGAGAAAATTTATGGAAAACACTAAGAAATACAATTAAAGTTTTGTTGTTCAAGTGCAGGTTTAACAAGACTTCAGTTTTAAGAATGCCAAATTCTTGAAAAAGAATGAAATGCACCTAACAGGAGCTTGTTAGAGATTTTTGCCTGCCTACGAATCTTAGAATCTGTGGTCATTCCCTCAGGCTTTCTCCCTTCCAATGGCTTGAGTTCCAGCTACTAGAGGTATCCCTATCCCTCTTCTCCTGTCTAACTTGTCTGACTATCTGTCATGGGGCAGTGAGCGGGGACAGTGCAGATAGCACAGGCAGTAGTGCCTTCCTTTGGAAGTAGAAGCTGCCTCTGACGCTTACTAGTTGTGTGATTCTGGACAGGTGACTTTGCCTCCCTCAGCCTCAGTTTCCTCAACCCCAAAAAGGAACTAATAACACCTATATCCAAGGGTTATTCAAAAGATCAAATGACTAAATCTATAAAAATGCTTTACAAATTTTAAATTGATACACAAATTTTATCTACTACTGTCATTCCTATTACTGTTGATGTTTTTCTACCTCCATCTCCATATATTGATTTCTCCTCCAAGATCAGAGCAGATGCTGCTTTGTCCCTGAAGCTGCCAGGAGAAATGATCCCTTTCTCTTTATGTTTGCATAGCATCCTACTTAGTTCTCCCATTTTCATTTATTGCAGTCTTATTTTTCACGTAGCTTTCTGTATGTGTGTTTTCCTCTCACGCGTTAGCCCAGCAGCCTCTTAGGAAGAAGATCAATGGTACATCTTTCAGTTTTGCCAAGGTTAGCAAGGGTCCTACACATAGAAAGTTCTTAACAACCAAGCTAAAATGCTTGGGATTATTTGAAATCAGTTTTAGACTTTACTGACCGTTCTGCATGTGATTTTCATGCCAGACAGACTGGCATGACACAAAGGTCCTGAGGACAGTTTGAATTATTTCCCAAATCACTGACTTCTAATCTACACCCAGAGATTTCACTGTATGCCAGTATCCAGTGTCTTCCCACAAAGTGTCTGTGCACTCCTGTGGTTACAATGAGAAAAAATGTGGTGGTGGGGGCCTGACAGGCTGGAGAAAACAAAGCTCACGTCATTCTTCTTTCTCTGCCTCCCCTGGCACTGTGTAGCCTCAGGCAGTCCTGATCATGTACAGAGACCTCGTGTTTGGGTGGGGGAGGGGAGAGTCCTTTTGACCTCTCTTCCTGATTAGACTCTATGGAGGTATTGCCTCCTTCCATTTCTCAGACAGTGCTGTCTCCTACTGATTTCCAGAGCTCCAAGTGAGCAGTGGTGGTCATCAATCCTTCTCCTCTTTCACTCCTAGCCTGTAGCATTGAAAACCTCATTTTTGAGAGGAAAGGCTTGCTTATTGTGGACTCCACTGACTTTTGTAGTGGGGGCTCAGAAACTGCTGTCGTGGCAGTATTAGACCTCTAACAGGGGGCAGACCAGGGAGATTCTTTGCACTCCACATGACTTGCTTTGATGCCTGGCTGCACAAGGGTTTACCTTGGAATAGCTGTGGGGTTTTTCTCATGTACCTCTTCCATGGGGATGCTTAATTAGGTCGGGGTGAAATCATTCATAATGGCTTCTTTCCCACAGTTCACCCATGTGTTTCTCACCCATCCTGGGACTTCCCAGTGACCTGGAATCTTGATCTCCATCCCAACTACTACAATTTCCCCTCAGGGCTCTCTGAGATCAACTGTGTGGAGTTATTCAAGTTGCCAATGACTTCTTCCTTCAGCATCTAGTGAAGAGAGTGGGGTGAGTGAGTCAAATATTGTGTTAGCACTGTTATATTCTGGGGAGAGGAAGAAAAAAAACGTATACCATCCTGCTGCAAGGATTTTGTTTCATGGTGAATTACCAATAAGAGAGATAAGCCTTCCTTAAAATATATGGAAATTTATACCCTGGGCTGTGATGGCCTGTTTAGAAGGAATCTGGTTGACTGTTTGAATACATATTTATGTAGTTTTGAAATACACATTATTATGTAAATTAGTATTTGGTGGATTTTTAAATGACCTCAAAAACCATACCACCCCTTGCAATCGTCATGGCCTAGTTTCTTTAATGTATATTTGAAGTGCTAAGGAGGCTTGATATGATTTTTAAACACTAGAAATATAGAGAAACTCTTGTCAGTATTTAAGGACTTTCAAGTTGGATCTCTGGGAAAAACGAGACAAGTGCTTGTGTGGAAGAGAACTTTTGATTTCCCAGAATATCATGAGCACTCTGCTCATTATAAATGCCTTGAGTATGTCTCCATTTCCCTCCAGTTTGTGGAGGGCTCAAACTGTCTTACCAGTAATCAAGAGGCAGAAGGTTGTCATTGCTGCAACTTACATGTCCAGACATTAGGCAAACCATAAGGGAGGGTGAAGTCTATCTAAGCAGTCTATAGCCTTCTTTCCTTTGTCCCTCAGGTCAGGAGTTGTTTGACATAGCAACTTTACTAGTTCTTGCTAATGGTGCTCCTCATCTCTTCCATAGAGTCTACATGCTGGGAGGGCTGGTGCACCTTAGTGGTTGTCTGGATGTAGGGCTGGGGTTTCTCCAGAAGTTCAATCAGGAGAATTCTTTTGTTTTTGTCTTTCTCTCCCAAGTCCCAACTGGAACCTTTAGCATAATAGGCACATAACAAAGGCTTATTAAACCTGATTGAATTGACTTCCATTTCATTCAATTGTATTTTTTGCTAATCTCTTTTCACTGAGTTGGTGAAGAGAAATAATTTTATATATGTGTTTAATAGGCATCCTTGATAAATTACTCTCATCCTGAGAAGATGGGAGAGTAACCAATATGCCAGTATCTACTTTGGGGCTCTTCAGATTTTGGAGGACACTTTTAACATCCCACTCATCATGCTTTAAGCCTTCTGTTAATGTTAAACCTATGGCTTTTCGTAATTGTTATAAATGAAATGACTAGCCTAGGAAATACCAGTGAATGGTTATTTTGACTACTATAACAATCAAATCCATTGACTGGTTTTCTAGGTTACTTACCAATTTTATCTTTTCTGCAACTAAAACAAATGACAAGTATATGGGATGTTTGATATTTGACATTTGAATCACTGAAATTGGTGCCTGACATGACTCCCATATGTGAGCACAGTGGGTCAATGATCCTATGCATCTACTCACCTGTTCACTCATTGCCCTGAAACTTTCCAAAGCAATATATCCGTCCCTGGATAGGACTCCTCCCAGCCTGAAGCATACATATATACCATGTGTGTACATACATATAAATATACAGATTACACAGTCTACATTCATCTCTATTGTTGATGTATACAAACACATACATATATACATAGGAGTCAGAGAGAGACAGAGTCCTCCTGTAGGAGGATGGAATACTTTATTCAAGATTGCTTCATAAAACAAGACATAGAAAAAAATTAGTAGAAAATTTAGAGTGCAACTCAGCTTGATCAGATATTTAAAAAATTGAAAGATTGGAAATGCATATAATAAAGAATCATGCATACATACATACATACCTACACATGTATATTTAGATCTAGCAGTGAGAATGGAATAATTAGCATGTGCTCCATTGACCTCCATACATTGTCATAACAGGTAGTATTCATCCTCTGGAATGTTGAGTGAACACCTTGTGGGAGATATATGGGAGGACATGTGCATAGCATGTACATAGGCAGTGAGGTGATGCAGTAGATAAAGTGATAAATCTAAAGTCAGGGAGTTTCATTTTCATGAGCTCAAAATAGGCCTTGGATATTTACTAGGAATGTGACTTGGGGTAAGTCACTTAACCCTGTCTACCTGAATTTCCTCATCTGTAAAATGAATTGGAGAAGGAAAGGGCAAACCACTATAGTATCTTTGCCAAGAAAATCCCAAGTGAAGTCAATAGTCAGACATGACTGAAATGACTAAAATGTTCATGAAACAGAATGAGGAAGGATGATGGACAATTCTTTTTCATTCTCATAGGGTGTATATATGATTATAGATACATCAAAATACTGATATAGGATATTTAGGTTAAATATCAATTTTCAGTTACAATTTGAAGATGACATGTAATTAATCTGAGAAAAAAAAATCTAGCTATCTTATTGAGGGTTGAGCTCCATAAATACCCCCAGTGTTTGGGGGAGTCAAAAGCCTCTTAGCTCTGGAAACACCAGAAAATACCTATTCACCACGTAAGTAACCTTCTATAGTCTTATGGTTTTTTCCCCTTTTTTGGGGCACTTTCCCAGCCAGTTACTTGACTTTTGAGTCCTTTGTCAAGAGGAGGCTATATTCAAGGGAATTGTAAGTTCTCAATTCCTCCAAGGTGCCACAATTAACAGAGAGGAGTTGACTCCTCTCCTGGCCTATGCTTTTGTCTGGGAGTAACCACAAGCCTTTCTGCCCAGAATTTGCAAGTACAATTCCCTCTCCACAACAACCGCCTCCATCTCCAGCACTCTAGCTCTCCTCCTCATCACCCCAGGGCTGCCATTCAGGGCTGAGACCCAGATCAGCTGCTTGATTCCTCCAGGGTCTTTAGGCTGAGGGCTACAAAAATGGACGCCACCACCTGGGATTGGTGCTGGACTGCATTCCCTTCTCACCCAGATGAAACAGCTTTCTCACTGACCTTTGAAGCTATCTTTGGTATTTGTGGATTGAGTAATATGGGAATCGCACATGCCCTGTGATTCTGCCCTCTGAGGACTGTTACTGACCTGTCCACTGCATGGCTGGGCTGGGCTCCAAGGGTTGTGCTCCGCTCCAAGACCAGTGCTATAGACCTTTCTTGTCTGCCATTCAGGCTATCTTAGGCTGAAAAATCTCTTTTACTCTGTCGTTCTATGGCTTCTGCTGCTCTAGAAGTTGCTTAGAGTCATTTTTTAGAGGTATTTTATGGGTTGGGTGGAAGAGAGCTTTTACAGGTCTGTCCTTCTACTCTGCCATCTTGGCTCTGCCCCCAATCAAAACAATTTTTTAAAAATACTTGAAGAATATCGACCAAGATGTGGTCATAGTCTACTTGAAAATATTTAAGAGACTATGATGGGAAAGAGGCAACAGACTTGCTCTGCTTGGCAACAAATGGTGGCATTGGAAACAAGTTTTGGAACTAGTTAAAAGGAAAATCATAATGACCGCAGTTGTCAAACATTGGTCGTGCATAAAAAAAGTTAGTATGCAGATGTTGTTTTATTTCCTCTCCTGGTCTGTGACAAATTCAGTGTAAAACAAACGACAAAGAACCTTTTGGAGTTTCATCTCCATTGTCATCCTGAACAATCTTCTAGCTGACAGCCTATTTCAATCAATGATAAAACTTTCCTAAAATCTCATTATGAAACTCAATTGCCAAGTTCACTTTTCAGTCTGAGATCTCATGAAGCTTCTATGAAAATAGATCTTGGACCTGGGCTTGGGATACAGAGAAATGCATATTGAAATACATTCTAAGATGAAAATATTGTTTTAGCACAGCCCTAACACTGGCCAATAGGCTCAGTCACTTTTTATCAAAGTCAATGCCAAGACAATGTCACAGTAAATGAGTGGCTTGTGTCTTGATCATTTACTTTCAACAGAATAGTCTTCTTGGGAAAAAAAGCACATGAATGAAACTAATGGTTTTGGTTTTAAATAGTACTGAAAGTGTGATGAAAAGTATGATTTGGTGACTGATCATTTCTGACATTCTTGAAGTTATAAGGACCTATTCCTGTTTTGATCAATAACCTTTAAAATAAAGAACTTTACATGATTTGGCAGTACATTTCTCTCTGGGTTGTATATTTTATTTTGCAGCTATTCAGCATTTTAGGATTCATGGGATCCCGGTGACTTCTTGGGGATGAAAAATCAGGGGAGAAGAACATGATCTGGGAATCATTTGGTTATGGAGATAATGAAGTTTTATTTTCTGTTATGGCAAGGGATCAAATCAAAGTGACTCTTTGTGTTTGACACAAGGTGAATATGAGGGGTAAGAAAAAATTTTGAAAGGAATTTCATATTTTTAATGTGGTCTAGTAGAAAGATCATAACTTTGAAGAGACACCTGCCTTGGACTCCTGCTCTCTGACATAAACTGTCTTCTTTAGCAAGTCACACCTTTTCTGAACCTCTATTTCCTCATTTTTATGATCTGATTAATAATAGTACTACTTGTTGCAATTGATTGCTTTGAAGATCAAATTAAAAATCTGATTAAGTTGAGTTGAACTCTAAGTTTTCTCCAAATTATTTTTTTGCTGTATCTTGTTTTATGATGAAATCTTAAATAAAATCTTGAATTAAATGATCAAATTAAAGAATATGTGGAAAATGTTTGTGAAGCTTTAAATTACTATATAAATTGCTATTGATCAGCAGTTAGTTTTAGTCCCTAGGTACTCCAGTGGATAGAATATCGGAGTGACAGGTTTGGAGTCACAAAGACTTATTTTTCTGACTTCAAGTCCATTCTTCTGTGTGACACTGGGCAACTCACTTAACCCTGTTTGCCTCAGTTTCCTCATCTGTAAAATCAGCTGGGGAAAGAAATGACAAAGCACATGACAAATGACAAAGTATCTATGCCAAGAAAAGCCCAAGTGGGGTCACCAAGAGTAGAACACTACTGAAACAACTGGACACATAGTCTTAGAAGTAAATACAACAAACTCTTTGTCTCTAGCTTGTTTTTTCTCATAGAATATCTTTTGTCAATTGTCCACGCACCTGGAGGCAATCCACAGTGCTACAGTTAGCTGGTTCCAGCTCTGTAATTAGAGAGAAGCTTCCCTGCCATGACTCACTCCCATGTGAAGAAGGATATGAATCACCTTTGTTGTTATCATGTAGGACTGATTAGAGGGGAAGGTAGAGATGAGAGAATATATCTCTTCCCTTACCCCATGCCCCGATAGCAAGGGAGAAGGTCATCAGAGAGTGTGATTAACTAGATCTTTGGATAGTGAGACTTTTATGGTCTTTTTGATGGTGGCTTCCACAGACAAATCATAACCCGACTAGAGCCTTTCCTCCTCAATGCTTCTTCATGTTTCTTTATCTCAATATTTTCCAAAGAGGCTCCATTAAGCCCACTAGACACTTTCCAGTTCTCCTCATAGAGCTTTCTTGGCCAGTAGAAAAAAGATTTTGGAGGCCTATGACTTTGGCTTAAAAGAATTTATTTCAGTATAATTGTTCTCTTTATACTCCTGTGTGTTTTATTTTACATATTTACTAACATCATTATGAGGAGGAGTCCATATGTTTTGGCTGATTATGTGGGGGGCGCACATCAAGAAGATAATGCCCCCTAATCTAATATTACCACTAGTGCTGCGCTCCCACAGGCTCTTTTCCCTTGTTGTTGCCACCTGATGAGCTAACCTCCATTTTCATTCATCCAAAACAATGGCATTTCTTACTCTGTAAGTCAGAATCAGCAGCATTCTTCAGTTTATTTACAGCCATCATATTTTCCCATCAATTATCCAATATGGGTTCATCTAGAATCAGGAACAATTAGTTCATTTTCTTTTTTTCCAGTGGATTTCAGTAAGATATTTGGTAAAGACTCTTATAACATCCAAGTTGAAAGGTGAAAACATGTGGCACCAAAGGGAGGGAACCTGGAGAAAAGGACACTTGTGGGGATGAGATTGGGGAGGTGGGGGGAATAGGGCCAGGAGACATGAAATTATGAAAAACTTGTCATGAAGAATCCTGATTGTCTCTCTCACTTTACCAATAGCCTATGAGCCATGGGTCTTAGCCACTGTTGTGCAGTAAATAGAAAACTGGCTTTCTTGGAGTCAGGAAGACCAAGATTCCAACCCTTCCTCAGTGACACACTAAATATAAGACTCAGGCTAAAGTCATTTAACCTCTGTTTTCCCCAGTTTCCTCAACTGTAAAATGGTTATAATAATGCCACCTACCTCTCAGGGTGGCAGTGAGGATAAATAGAGATAGCAAAGCCCTACATTCTGATTCAAAATCATCACTACCTCTCTATCTCAGTCTTTCTCTTTATTTCTCACTATGTTGGTATTGTACACATACATTCCTGCCTCGAAACTCAATATACAACAACTTGTCTCAATATTAGGTCACAGTGACAGAACTTTCTTGATTTGCTCATTAAGCTGAGCAGTATATCAAACACGAGGCAGGTTCTGATCCTCATCTGGTCTTCCCTTATCACATTCATCTAAAGTGAACCCCACATATTCATCCTGTGAACCCTACAGGAAGACATTGACAAGTTGAACGATTTACAGGAGAAAACTAAACTGTGGAAGGGTCTCCAGCCCAACCCTTTTGATGAACGGTCAAAGGAGATTTGGGATATAGAAGAGGAGGCAGAAGGAGAGTGTCGTTTATGACTGAGAGTTTGAAGTTACATGGGAGAAGCATTGAGCTCTTCCTGTTTCACCTCAGAGGACAAAACAGGAAAGAATGAGTAACGATATCAAGAAGTAGCTTTAGGCTAGATTACAGGGAAAAGTCTCTTAACTATTGGACCTGTCCCAATAGGGAATGGGTTTCCTTAGGTGTGACAGGTTTTTTCTTCATCAGAGGTTTT
The DNA here is from genome assembly GCA_023548195.1 of Bettongia penicillata ogilbyi. Taxonomy (NCBI): domain Eukaryota; kingdom Metazoa; phylum Chordata; class Mammalia; order Diprotodontia; family Potoroidae; genus Bettongia; species Bettongia penicillata. Next base: position 4,092,492 of record JAJHZJ010000812.1, read on the forward strand.
TAAGAAGAGTTCAGAGAGTGTTGTCCCATTGAAATAGTTACATATATAGTTTGCTTCTCCCCTAGTTATTTTATGACATGATCTTTAATATTATGGTTGCATATCCATTTAGAATGTATCACCATACGTGGTGTAAGGTGTGGTTCAAAGCCTGATTTCTGCCGCATTAATCTCCAGTTCCCAGGATTTTTTAAAAAATATTTAATATTTTATGTTTTCTGAGTTATCAAACATTGGGTTATTGAATTCTACTTTTGTGATTCCTCTTTGAGTGTTGTTCTTGTTCTGTCATATTCAATCCTGACTGACTCTACCTCTCCATTGTTTAGTGTATTGTAGACATCTACTGTACTTTAAGAAATATCCAATAACTTTGATGACTGATGATTTATAGCATAGGCTAGCTAGATAGTGCAGTGTATAGAGTGCTGGGTCTGGAGTCAGGAAGATTTATCTTCCTGAGTTCAAGGAACTAGCTGTGTAATCTTGGGCAAGTCACTTAATCCTGTTTGCCTCAGTTTTCTTATCTGTAAAACGAGCTGGAGAAGAAAATGTCTAGTCATTCCAGTGTCACTGCCAATAAAATCCCAAAATATGTTCCCAAAAAATTGGAAACAATTTAAAAAATGGCTGAAGAATGTCTGATTAGTAATACAATTTGAAGTATGGAAGTATTTTCTGCCCTATTTCTCTACCTCTTTTCATTTCCCTTAACATTTCCTTAAGTTTGCTTTTCAAAATAAAATTTTCCTATTTAGTTATATATAGTTTGATTGGTATAGAATTAAAATTTTGGATTAATTTTGATATTATTCTAATTTTTATTATAGTGACTTACTTATTATAACCCTTACCATAAATAATGAATGCCCTCAGCATTTTCAATTGTTCTCTGTTAAGTAAGATTTGGTTATTGAATCAATAGAATTATTTTGTCTGCTTTTGTATATTGATCCCTAAATATTCTATAGTGGTTTTGAAGGAGATTATAATTTCCATTATTTCCTCTTGTAGTTAAACACTATTTGGTGGAAATATTGTTGATCTTTATGTTTATTTTATAGCTTTCAACTTTGCCAAAAGGATTGTCTTAGTATCTTTGCTGATTTCCTAGAATTTTCTTTATAAACTATCATGTCATCAAATAAGGATAATTTTATCACCTCTCTACCAATTCTTATACTCATAATTACTTTCGCTTTTTTTACTGCCATTGGTAGCATTTCTAGAACTCTTGTAGATAATAGTAGGAACAACGGGCTCCCTTGCTTTACTCTTATTTTTATTGAGACAGCTTCCAGTGCATTTCCATTGCAGATTATATTTGCTGTTACTTTTAAGCATTTTTTATTATATCAAACTTCTTGGGTTTCATTTTGTTTATCACTAATGCTTATTGTACTTTGTCAAAGGCTTTTTTTCTGCACCTATTGAGATAATTTATGTTTTAGCATGATGAATTATATTGATTATTCCTAATGATGACAAATCATTGCATCTCTCTTAATATGTGCTCTGATCAAGTGCAACTTGATAACAATGAAAGGGATTTTTTTTGGGGGGGATTAATTGTCATAGTCTCTTTCATAAGATTAAAACATCTAATCAATATTAATCATATTGTTTTGTAATTCTCCTTTCTGTTATCCTTCCATAATTTAGGTACTATTGATCTGTTTCATAAAAAGGAGCTGGGCGAAATAATATATTTTTCAGTTTTTGAAAATGACCTGTAGCATTGATGCTAATTGTTCTGGAGAAGTTAAAAATAATTTTCCTGTGAATCCATCAAGACTACGAAGTTCTTTCCAGCTTCATTACTTTGGTAGTTCCATTACAGCTAGTTTTTTCCCCTTCTTCTGAGATTGGGTTATTTAATGTCTCTAATTGATCTTCTATCAATTTAGATTTTTTTAATATTTTTGAGAGTATCCTTTTAGACTTTTTGTGTTCTTACTTTTACTACCTTAAAACTGTGGGTAATACATTTAAAAAGAATATTTTTAAATGTTTTGCATTTGTGATGCAAATTTTATTTTTTTCTTTTATTTTTTTCTTCTTTTGGAATTGTGGCCTTCATTTAATAAAGTCTGATATATAATTATTAATTGCATTAATCTTTTCAAAGAACTAATTTTTAGGTTTAAAAAATGATTTATATTGAGTTTTTGGTTTCCAATTTATCTATTTCTCTTCTAAATTTTAATGCATTCCTTTTGTGACTATTTTAAGAATATATATTGACATCTTATTTTATTTGAAATCAATATTCAGTATGTTAAACCTTACGTATTTTGTTAATGTAAGCATAATGATATATTTGCTTTCTTTGAAGACTAATTCACTTGCATTTAAGAAAAAACTGGATATCATTACTCTCATTTTTGTCCACATAACTGTCCACTATATCTATGGCATTATTTTATCCATTCATTATTTATAATATCTTTGACATATTTGCATTTGAGTTGGTCTCTTTTATTTGTGTTTTCTGAACTAGTTACCACAATGTTATATTATGGGTACATTGTTTTATCCTAAATTTATTATTTCTTCCTTTTTACATTTATTTGTATTATCTCTGTGCTTTAATAAGTGATGAGATTTTTTTGGGTAAAAGTTCCTTGTGGTACTAAGAAATACATAGTTTATCTTGTTTTCCATTTAGAAGATACCATGTATCTTTTAAGTTTTGCTTCTTTTAGTAGATCATTCAATTCTATATTGTTTCCTTCAGTCGTTATGTTAGCTTGATCCAAAATCAAAAGGACAATAACATTTTTGCTATTATTTTATTATTATTGCTATATTCTTCTAATTCAGTTAATTTTCACTTTATGAATTTAGATGTTAAAGTTTTTGGAGTACATGCATTAAATATTAACTTTCTTTTGCTGTCTATGGTTCTTTTCAGCATAGTGACATTTCTTTTTTATTTTATGTTTTTTTTTTATTTTCAGTGTTCTACAATCACTATCATATAACTTAGATTTTTTTCCTTTCCTCCCCCTCCTTCCCCGCCCCCTGTCTCCATCCCCGAGACAGCATACAATTTTTTATAGGTTCTACACATACATTCCTATTAAATACATTTTCCCCATAATCATGTTGCATAGAAGAATTAAAATGAATGGGAGAAATCATATAAGAAACCAAAATGTAATACAAACGAAGATGATCTGCTACATTCTGCGATTGAATTCCATAGATCTTTCTCTGGATGTGGAAGACGTTTTGCCTTAAAAGACCATTGCGAATTTTTTAGGTCTTTACATTGTAATGGAGTTCTTAGTCTACCAGAAAAAATCCTTGTACACTGTGACTGTTGTCACAGTGCCATTTCTTTGTTTATTTTTTTGTTGTAAATCTTTGATTTTACTTTGTCTCATAACTCTTCCTTTCTCATTTGTGATTTCCCTGATGCATAATAAATGTTATTCCAACCCTCCTTTTTATTCTATGTATCATTTTGCTTTTTAGGTCTGTTTTATAAGCAACAAATTGTGAGTTTTTATTTTCATATGCAGTTCATTATTTTTTATTTCATTGTATTTCTTTAACCTATTCACATTTAAAATTATGGAAGTAAGTTTTATATTATCCTCTAATATTATCTGGTATGCAATTAATTTTCTGTGTCCATGCTTCCCTAGGAGCACTGATTCCCCTCTTCCTGTAGCAGATACTCTCTGTGCTTTCTCATTTCTCACCTGTTCATATCCCTCTGGGATATTTTGGACTTCTCCACCATGTCTCCAGGAAGCTTATTAAGGAAAACCTCATCATCTCTTGAGATCCCATTAGCCTTGATACTCCAACCCATGACTGCCCTTTGTCCCTTTGCTTGAAGAGTAGAGCTATATATTCCAAAAATGCCATTTAAAGCGTTAAAGGCATTGCTACATGGAATTAATTGTCCTTAAGGCATTCTTTCTGTTCTGTTTTGGCTTCATAATGCCAAAGCCTCTTGATATATAGGCACTATCTTAATTTTTATAAATTAGACTCATTATCCCTGAACTGAAAAAATATTTACATTACCTTCTTTTACTGGTTTTATTGGATCTCTATATTCAAGCTCAAAGCTTTTAGTATCTATTTTGTTCTTGGTGCACATTGGGAGATTTACCCATATCAAGTGCAAGTGACATTTGATTTCATTGGAAAAAAGTTTTCTTTGTGAAATGGGGAAAGACTTTAATCTATTTTTCAAGGACTCGTGAAACAAAGTAATCCATTTATACCAAATGATTAATAGGATGTTTTGGTGCAATAATGATGGTTTCTAATGATAATGATAACTTTCCCCCAGATCTTTATCAGTTCACAGCAAAAGTTGATGAAGGAAATTCTTTCCCCCTCTCCCACAATTCAGAATAATAGCAATGTAAATACATAGAGAAAGTAGCCCAGGCAATTTGATCCCCCAGAGCTGCTTTGCTGTGCCCTAACGGTATGGTTGATTCTCTTGTCCTCCTTCTTGGAAGTGTTAGCTTTATTGGATGAGGACCAATCTAACAACTCGATCCTAGAGGCCTGTGTAAGTCTCTTATATAAGCTTCCCACAGAAAGCCTGGGAGGAGAAATTTGTGTGATGGTACCTTGTCAAAGATTTTGGCCACAACTGCTGTTGTCCTGCTCCATAGATGAATTTTCTAGACTGTTGAATCTAGTACCACAGGCCAATGCTTTAAAAACAGGACTAGAGTTGACCTGGAGCAAACCTGTTGGTCTTAAAAATTGTACTCCTCTCAATCTCTCTATTTTGAAAATGATGGAATTTCCAGGATGCCAAGACTGCAAGTGTCTATGGTGATCAAGGACAATTAATTCTAAAGTCTTACCAATTATACATCCTAAAAAATCCCTGAATCAGTCTACTTTCATCCACTTGCACGGTTGTTACTCTTGTTTAGGCCATTATGACTTCCTACCTGTGTTGTTGAGGTACTGCTCCAATTGCTTTGCCACCTTCCAGTCTTATCCCTTTTCAATATATCCCCACCCCCACCACACACATGCAGTTGAAAAATAATCCTCCTACAGCACAAGTCTAAATATGCCATTCTTCTGCTCAAAATCCTTCAGTAACTTCCTTTGATCTTTAAGATAAAATACAAAATCCTCTATCTTGTGTTTAAAGCCCATCCACAAACCTTTTCAGACTCCCTATCACAGATTCTATGCTGTTGTGAAAATGTAGTAGCTATTCCTGGCCCTCAACTTTCCTTTTTCATCTCTCTGCCTTTGCCAAGGCTGCCCTTGGCCTCAGAATGCACCCTTTGCACTTTTTTATCTCTTAGAACTCTTAGCTGCTTGCAAAGATTAATTTAGGTGCCCCTTCCTTTTGGGAAAAATTGCATATTCCCATAGTTATGAATGACTCCTCAAATTATTCTCGATTCTCTTATTAATGTCTTATGGGATACAACAGGCTCCTTGAGGGAGGAAATAATTTTTTTCTTAAACCCTAGCACCCAGGATGGTAGAAGTCATGTAGTGAATACATACTGATTTGAGGTGAATGAGGCTAATATTCGGTTTTTTCCTAGATTAGCTGCGACATTATGGACATGTGAGAGGGATGCTCCAGAAATGCCATGATTTTTGGGATCTGGAAAGGGAAAGAGTGATATAGAGCAATATTCAGTTTTCTTTGGTGAGTCAGTTCAGGTTAATTATTTCAAAGACACACTTTCTGAAGTTCATGTCTAGGTGCCGTTTTCCATTTGTGGCAGGTAGGGTAGCTCATCCCATAGTATTTTATTTTAAATATTATCATTCGTGGTTATTTAGAGACATTATTTCAGAAAAAAGAACAAAATGTTGAAAGCTAAAGATAAATAAATTTTAAAAAGAGATCAAAATTGTAGAGAAGGCAGAGCCTTGGAGCTCCCAGCATAGTAACAGGATAAGCCATGATGTAGATGATCATAATAAACGCTGTAATATGATAGTTGTATCAGACAGGAGCAAACAACCCTTTCATCAGGTCTTAATATGGGGAGGACTATTTGGGGGAATGACAGGAAAGCATTAATGGATCAGATGGGACCTCAGTTAAGCCTAAAAGGAGACTGGATATCAAAGTAGCAAATACATGGAGGAAGGAAATTACAGAAATAGGGAACTGTGGTAGTAAAAGTTCAGAGCAGTTTCATATGACAGGAATCCGTATAATTTCCCTGAACAAACATTTCATGGAGAAGAGTAATCAGAGAAAATTTAGAAAGGCCATAGCCTGGGAGTCAGGAAGTTCATATATATTTACCTCAGGAGACTGGCAGTAAGGGACAGTTTGGTCGTGCATTAGATAGAGTATCTCTCCTGGAGTCAGGAAGACTCCATATTTTCAAATTCAAATCTGCCCTCAGATACTAACTAGCTGTGGAATCCCAAGCAAATCACTGTTTGTCTCAGTTTCCTCATTTGTAAAATGACTTGTGGCAGGAAATTAAAAAAAGTACTCCATTAGCTTTGCCAAGAAAACTTCAAACAGGGTTGAGAAGAGTCAGACATGACTAAAATCTCTGAACAACAAATAAGGCAATGGCAGTAACAAGCTACATGAACTTGAGCAAGGCTGATCTGTACTCTGGCTTCCTCATTTGCAAGATGAAAATGTTGAACTAGACCATGGCATCGGTGAACCTGAAATGTAGATGTGGCTTAAGAGACTGAGTAATGAAAATTTATTCTATAACATAGCAGTCCAATATTAGTTATTTTTGACTTGATGCCTGCAGGTGAGGAGGGATGCCGCATTCCCATGACATCCCAGTCTAGCTTGGGACAATTGTAATTAAGAAGGTTTTCTTCCCTGACATCAAACTCTCTATTCATTGCTCCTGGTAATGCCCACAAGAGTAAGAGCAAGGAAACACTTTCTTCCTCATGACAACCCTTCAAATACTCAGTTATCCAATCTTCCCTTCTTTTGGCTGAAAAGTATTATCTTGCAAGCAATCTTCATACGTCATGTTCTTCAGGGCTTCCATGATCCTGGCTGCTCTCTGAATGTTCTCTCAGTGATCATTTAAAGCCATGGTCTCTGAGGACCCTCTACTCTAAAGGGCTATTTAATCCTAGGCACAGGTAACAGGCACTCCTGAAATCTGTTGAGGAAGAACTATTGCTAGGGTTTTCTCTCTTTCTGCTTCACCAGTTGTCACAAACAGCATTTTTCTCATCCATGCCAGGCATTTTAAAATATCAAGCAGAGTTTGCAAAGACCTCATGCTGGGGTGTACTTTCAAAACAATTTAGCCACTTTGAAATGTAAATTCAGTAAGTGAAGGATAAGTGAAAGCACTCCTGACATTTTGTCTGAGGAACCACATGCAGGTACAATGAGTCCATTGGGAATGAGAATGAGTGAGAGAAGGGAAGAATAATGGGAAGGATTTACAAGAAGCCAGTCCCAGAATGGCTGTGCATGCTCCAGATGGAGAAACAGGGTCATCTTATCACATGCCATCGTTTCAAGAAGGTTCCACACAATTTGGAGAACCTAAAGGAGAAGAATCTAGCCCTGGCATATTTAAAGGAGAAGATTTAAAGCAAAATTTGTCTTTAATTTTAAAAAAAAATTGTTGCCTCCTTGCATTATAGTGCTGGAAGTATTTAGTTTGACTTCTAAGAACTTCAGTTCAAATCCTGACTTGGCCAGTTAGTATTCCTGTGATCTTGGAAAAGTCATTTTCAAGATCTAGTCTTCAACCTACCTTTCCCCTTCTGTAAGATGAAGCAATTGATCTCTAAGATCTCTTGTAATTCTCAGGTCTTGTGGAGCAGCTGATATGGTGCAGGCTCCGCTTCTGTCATATATATCTTGTTTATGAATTGGATGTTATCTTTCCCACTAGACTGTGAGCTCCTTGTAAGCAACATTTGTCTTTTTCGCTGATCACATACTTTGTAAGTGCTTAATAGATGTTCCTTCGCTATCACCTTTTCCTCTGCTAATCATTCTTTTCCTTTCTTTTGTTTCCTTTTCCTTTCTTCTTTTCTTCTTCCTACTTGTTCCTCTTTCCTTTCTTCTTTTCCTCTCCTTACCTTCTTCTTTTCCTCTTATCTTTCCCCTTCTCTCTTCTTTATTTTTTCTCTTCTCATCTTCACTTTTCACTCTCTTTCATTCTTCTTCCACCTCAATTTTCTTCCTCTTTTTCTCCTTCCTCTTCTCTTCCTCCCTTTTCATTTTTCTTCTCTGTCCCACTTCTGCCTCCCCCTTTCCCTTTTTCTCCTACATACATCTTCCTCTCCACCTCCTCCTGTTTGTGCTCCTTCCCTTGTATTTTTTCCTCTTTCCTTTTCCCAAACAACTCCTCTTTCTTTCTCCTCCACTTCCTCTACTCATCCTCTCTGAGAAGATAGCTATTCTGTGCCAAATGGTATGAATCGGAACACATTTTCCATCTCTGGAGAGAAGTTTTAGAGATACACTCAGATGAAGAAGAAGTGCCTCATCTCCATTTATCTTACTATAGATATCTTCCCCCGCCCCACTTTCTCTACAAATTTTTTTCTAACATTCTTCCAATTCTTTTGCTTATTTTAGAAGGGAGGCTAAATTCAACACTAATTAACTCTAACACCTTTCTTTAACACTCAATAGTATCCTTTTTTAACCAGGAGAGCTTGTGCTGAGATCAGGGCTGGAAGCACCTGGAAGCTCAATATTATTAGGTTGTGAGCAGGAGGTATCACATACTGGAGAGTCTGACCCAAGAGGCTTCCCTCCTCTTGCTGAACTAAGGACATGATACTGGAGAGAGCACTAAATACTTCTATGATGTGCTCAACAAGCCATCCTCAATCAGTGCTGAAGCCACTGACTGTGTACCTTAAATTGAAGGCAGTCTCTCTATAGCTAAACTTCTAACTGAAGAAGTAGTTTTTGAATGCCATTAAACTCCTTTTGCATGGCAAAGTGCCTGGTGCTGATTCTATTCAGCTGAGAGTTACAAGGCAAAGGGTCTGCTACCAATACAACACCTGACGGAAATTTTCAAGGTTATATTTCAAGAGAAGTTTATTCCCCAGAAGTTCAAAGACCTCTATTGTCCATCTCTATAACAGAAAAGGACAATCCGGTGACAATCACAGGAAGGGTCTTTCTTTTAATCATTGCCAGGAAGATTCTTGCCAGAGCTCTTCTTAATAAGTGAATCCTTCCCCTAGAAGATGGTCATCTACCTGAGAGTCAGTGTGTCTTCAGAAACAGCTGAGAAAGGATCAATATGGTGTTTGCTGCCCTACAACTCCAGGAGAAATGCCAGGAGCAGAATAGAGGTCTGTACAATGTTCTTTGATCTAACAAATGCCTTTGATTATTCAGTTGTGAGACCTTAGGGAAAATTATGGCAAAATGTGGTTGTCTGGTAGAGTTTATCATTATTGTCCAGCAATTTCATTATGGTATACTTGTCTACATTCTGGACAACTGACAATTAATGCTTTTGTACCTTCTTGGTCAACAGTGGAGTGGCTCAGGGCTGTGTGCTTGCTCCCATGCTTTTGTTGCTTTCAGTGATGCTGTCAGGTGCCTTCAACAAGGAAGAAAATGGCATCAAGATCAACTACTGCACTTACAGTTAATTTTTTAACTTGAAAAAGCTACAAGCAAAGACTAAAGTAGAGAGAGAGAGTTGGCATGTTATTTTTTGTTCCCAGATGATTGTGCACTCAATGTATCCTCTGAGGCTGAAATACAAAATATGGAACATTTCTGTGTTGGTTTTGCTAATTTTGGCCTAACAATTAACACCAAGAAAACACAGGACCAGCCAGCACTACACTGTCCATAATTAGAAGCATGAGTTAAAGCAAATGGCGAAATGTTGAATATTGTGGATAAAAGTTCACATACCTTCATAGAATACTTTGCAGGGATGTCCATGTAGATGACAAGGTTGACATATGCCTTGACAGAGCCAGCTCAGTGTTTGGGAGACTCTAAAGGAAAGTATGGGACAGATAAGGTATTAGACTGACCACCAAACTGAAGGTCTACAGAGCTGTTGTGCTGACCTCATTGTTATTTGCCTATGAAATCTATACCAGCACTATGCCAGGAAGCTCGATCACTTCCATTTGAATTGTCTTAGGAACATTCTGAAGATCACCTGGAAAGATAAAGTAATAAACACTGAGTTCCTTTCTCTATCTGAATTGCCAGGCATTCAAACTCTACTACAGAGAGTGTAACTTTGATGGGCTAGTTACATTGTTTGAATGTCAAATATGTTAGTCTAAAAGACTATTTTATGGAGAACTCACACAAAGCAATTGCTCACACAAAGGTTAAATGAAGAAACAGGAGGACACTCTCAAGATCTCTCTGAAGAGTTTTAGAATCAGTTGTTGGACATGGGAGACACAGGGGCAGTACTCTTTGGGCAAAGAAGAACTGAACTGCAGTAACTCAAAAGAAATGTGTTATGTGCAAATTTAGAAATCTCCACATATTTATAAGGACTGTTTGTAGAGCCTTCTGAGTTCACATTGGTCACCTCAGCAACAGTCAGATATACTGCATCTTGACTCCAATATGGGGATGCGATTTTCTTCCTTTTCGAGCAATAAGGACAATGACCAGCTAATCATATGGAGATAATCAATTCTGGAGTCTTTGGGAGCCAATTTATTACAACTTTTGCTATTTTCTTTGATTAAAGATCTATCCTTGGTTCTGAACAGGTATTGTGACTGCAAAATTATCTAGAGCAGGGTCAAAAGTGATCTAAAATATTTCTGACACTCAGAGCTGGTGAAGCAGTTGTTATGCCAGCCTGTATCTCAGGCCCATGAGATGACCTTTGGCATTCCCTTCAGTTTCAGGGGTCCATTTTGAAGGGGTTGCCTACCTTTCCTGATCTTCCCCCCCCGAACTTGGCATGATTTCTTCTGCCTCTGTTTTCACTTCATATCTGCTTCTGGGAAATGAAGAAAGATGACTTTATTCCATTTATCTATGATATTGGTAAAGAAATGGAGCATAGGAAGGTAAACAAAATCGCTAGGGATGTTGGTAATTTCCTCGAAGCCTTTCCTTCACTTCATCAATTAGCATGAAAGTAGAGAAATTTTTGCATGGCATGAATATATGAGTTACTATTGAATAGCACAGATATATTGTTGGGAAAATTCCTGGTTCCCCAAGAGACCCATCAAAATGATTTGCACACATACAAGTTGACTTAAAGCTGGAAGGGAAGTTAGGCTATCTAGATCTACCCTCCAATTTTACAAAGAAATAACTCTGACTGAAAGTTGAATGACTTGCTTAAATCATTCTACCGACAATATTCCACAGATAATAAGTAGAAGGGCCTGAAATCAAGTTCATAACATCTGACTCCAGGTTAAGGGCTATTTCAACTCTACAAGCCATGCTAGTAAGTCTTAAGACTGAAGAAACTCAGGCCTTCCAGGAAAGAGGATTACTATCCTGTGCATGCTCTAGACGCAGCAGACTTTCCCAAGCAAGTGATGGTGCAGTGCTAGGCCTAGAATCAGGAAGAGTGGAGTTCAAATCTGATCTCAGACACTTATAGCTATGTAACCTTGGACAAGTCATTTAAGTTCAGTTTGATTCCGTTTCCTCTACTATAAAATGGGGATAATGGTAACGCCTACATCCCAAGGTTATTCTGAATATCAAATGAGATATTTGTAGAGTACTTAGAACAGAACTTGAGGTATGGTAAGAACTATATAAATGCTCACTATTGTGATGATAATATTGAGGATGGTATGGATGTTGATACCAGAGAAATCAGGAGAGCCTGAAAGTGTTCTTTTGTCTATCTAACAGACCAGGAGAGAAAACTGCTTCTCTGTTCAATTAGACAGAAAGAATGACAGGTCTAAAAGGGTTTGGGGGCTCTTCAGAAGACTCAGTGCTTTAAGCCAGATATTTTTGTTCTAGTTGATTCATAATCTAGATTGCCAATCCCAGGGTCCAATGAATAATGTCAGTTATAATTCCTCTCTTCTTCCAGGAGCAGAAATGAGAATCTTAAGATCACTCTGTGGAGAAATAAAATATTTGAATTCCAAAGAGATATTGGGTCTTTTAGGATTTCCCTCATCCTATGCTAGATTTAAGGTTTCTGTTCCTTACTAGAACACAACTCTAAACACCAAAAAGTTGATTAAAATCTCATGTTGTATGAGCCTGTACATTCTTCACAACTCAAACTCAACCTCCCTCTTTTGCTTTCTCCCTCTCTTCCTCCCTCCCTCCCTGACTCTCTTTCTCCCTCCTTTACTTCCTTTTCTGATCCCTGTTCTCCTCCTCCCATCCATCATTCTTTCCTTTTCCATGTAATTTCTTTTCTTGACTAATTCCAGTTATTTATCCTAAGAACACCTGCAGCTTCTTAAAGAACAGCAGAAACATTGTTCTTTCGTGATGCCAGTTCAATCAGCAGCAGAACACCTAAGCATGCCTAAGAAAGTCTGTTCTTATGAGATAAACTGGCATGATTGTTGGACTCAGCAAGTCTCCATAGTTTGGATAAACATCCAGACTTAGGTTGATGGAAGGATTGATTCTCACTGAGCAGATCATAAACTCTTTTAATTACATTCTAATTCTCCAACGTTCATTTGTCCAGTTGGATTCCTCTGATACCCTCCTTCCTGCTATGACCATCTCATTCTCCTATTAATCTTTCCCTTAGATTCATGAAAATATTCACCCTGACAAGTAAAATCTTAGGAACGGTATCCTGGCTATCTTCAAATATTTAAATAGTTAGTAAATGGGGAAAAAGATTGTTCTTATTCAACAGGCTTCAAATGGCATAACCAGGAAAAGCAGGGGTAGAGGAATTTTTTTTTTTTAAAAAAAAGCAAACTTAGGTTTGATGTAAGGAAGAAAACAATTCAAGCACATAGAAATGTATGCCACAGTAGAAAGTGCTTTTCTAGATGAGGTGGAATGATTTCCTTCTCCTCTGGGGACTCCAACAAAAGTTAGATGACCACTTGGGGATTTTGAAGGAGGAATCACTTTTCAGGCGTGCTCTCCCCCTTCTCTTTCTGTGCTAGATACCATTGAGATCTGTCAATTCTGAGATCTCCTGATTGTGAGCCTGCTCCCTGGACTCTATCACAGCACAAAGAATTAGCCCTTCCATCATGTACCCACATTAAAATGGGGTGTCAGGATCCCTCCTGCCCATTCTGCTGTCAGTCCTCATTGTCTGATAGAATACGGAATTATTTTCTACAGGGCTCCCTGTTCAAAAATCAATGTTCTGCTAGACTGAGCAGAGTGACAGCCGTGTAAAGGAAGCTGGCCTGGTTACCTGATGCACTTGGGGCTGCTCGCCAAAGCTTTCTTTGCTCAGATGGAGAAGGGAGCAAGGAGGAGTGAAAACTGCACACATTTTTTCATTTGTAGTCTTGAGCACTTTGTCTATTTCCTGGAAAAATGAGAGTGGAGTTGAAGCTCAAGAGGATATTAATTCAAATAAAGGGATTAAAACTGTCTCTTAATTACTTTCAGGGATGGATGGTCGCAACCACATTTTAGGTTTATTGAACAGTTTAAATGATTTCTCAAGTGTTCAGTGATTGGCAAATAAAAATGCTTCCTTGGGCACTTTTATTTTTATACCCTTATACCCTTTCTTATTTAAAGGATACATTGGAAATGAATGTATAACTGAGCCTGTTAATAGAATGTGTTGTGAATGTTAGTGGCCATTTCATCATTAAAGATGTTTTGTGAATTTGAAATCCAGCTTTGTTTCCAGTGTAAATTTTGTTTTGGGAATTACATGTAAAACAATAAATAATACTGCAAGCAGTGGGTATAGGTTCAGTTGTACCCTTGTCAGTTTTCATGTCAAAGGAGAACAATCACATTCATTTGGGGGAAAATTTTTATAGGGCACGAAATACATAAGAAAGTTTCCTTCAGTTCATGACAACAAATGTGTGTGTATATGTGTGCATGTGTGTGCAGTCTCTTGATTTAAATTAATCAAGTATAGTTTATATTTTTTACTCAGATTTGTTTTGAGTAATCCAGGAACTTAGAAAGTCCTGTTCCTCTTCCATTTTGTGAGTCAGCAAGAAGAAAGAAAGGAAAGTTTTGAACATTCTCTAACAGATTTAGAGGATGATATATGATATGGTGGAGGGAACACTGGATGGACATGGAATTAGGAAGACCCAAGGTTAAGTCCTGCCTCACATATTTACTAACTCTTTGATTCTGGACAAATCTTAACCTCTCAGCTTCAGTTCTCCCATGTGACAAATGGGAACAATACTGGTACCTACCCAACTGGGTTGATTTGAAGAACAAATGAGATAACTACGTAAAGGGCTTTGTAAGCCTTAAAGCTCTTTATAGATGATAGATATCATTGTTGCTATTGTTATAATGTAACATTCTCCTAGTCCTGATCACCCCTTTCTTGAGCTTCCTTTTGCTCTATTTGCATCCACATCATGACGATGTCACTTAAACTATTTCCTGCATGAAGGTCATTCTTGATAATATGCTAATGATTCCTTGCAACTACCCTGCATCTTTGATGACCTTTATGTCATTTACAGTTTTGATTCATTGGATATCATCACTATTTGTGATCCAGCACCATGTACCATTGGTGGGAGATTATTAATGTTAAAAAGATGGGCTTCTGCTATAAAGATCAGCTTGGGATTATTGAAAGCACTTCACATATTATCCAATATGATTCAGTGAGTCCTCCCCCTCACTAACACCAGGCTCAGCTCATTTGGAACTTTCCAATTCATGTAATTCATGTCACAGATACATATATTTAATGGTAAAATGAAATCTAAAAAAAATAACACAGGAAAATTCTCACATCAGGCAGTAGATACTATTTTTATTGCCCTTTGACAGATGAGGAAACTAAGGCAAGCATGGAGAAGAGATTTGCCCAGGATCACACAGCTAGTAAGTATCTAAGGTCTTATTTGAACTCAGACCTCCCTAACTTCAGACCCAGGGTTCTCTCCACTATGCCATGTAGCCAGCCTACAGATTTAATGGATTCCCCAGCTGAATGTCAACAAATGAGAGATTATTGAACTCATTAAGTATTATTGATACTCCAAATATTGCGTTATGTCTGGGGGTACCAATATAGAAGTCCTTTTTCAAGAGACATACTTTTGAATTCAATCTGCATTCTTTGTCTGTGAGGATTGAATTTTCTGTACCGCTATGTGGTTTTCTTACGTTGACCTTGGACTTCCTTGAACAAACCAGGTAGCATTCCAAGTTTTGTTTCAGTGGACACACTGCATGTGTAAACTGCAGAATCTGGAGAGGGTTGCTGTCATTGATAAGGATGAATGTTTCATTTGAAATTTGCACAGGCTAGAGTCTCTGACCCTTTTTGGTGAGCCGAGGTCTCTATTTAGACTGTAAACTTATGAAATAAGAACTTATCTTATGAAATACAGACTTATCTTATGTGTTTCTATCTACACTGTCTAGTATAGAATCCGGAGCACTTAATAAATGATTTAATTGTTAATTATTGACAACTAGAGGATCACTGAACAAAGTTACCTCTGTAATGAATTCATCAAGGAATTTTCTTTTTTTTTAAAAAAAAAATAATTTGTTTTCAGTTTTCAACAATCACTTCCATAAGTCCTAAATTTTCTCCCCCTCCCTTTCCCCTCTCTTCCTGAGACGGCTTGTAATAGTTTTGGGGTTTTACACATACATTCGTATTAAACAAATTTTCACATTACTCTTATTGTATAGAAGAATTAAAGCTAATGGGAGAAACCATAAGAAAAACCAAACTGAAACAAAATATAGCACAAAGAGAAAATAATCTGCTTCGTTCTGATTTCTGATTCCATAGTTATTTCTCTGGATGTGGATGGCATTTTGCCTCAAAAGTCCTTTGGGAATGTTTAAGTCCTTGCATTGATATGAAGGGCTCAGTCTATCAGAAACTGTCACACACTGTGGCTCTTACTGTATATAATGTTTTCCTTGTTCTGTTCATTTCACTCAGCAACAATTTATATAAGCCTTTTCAGGTTTTTCTGAAATCCAACTATTTGTCATTTCTTATTACACAATAGTATTCCATTACATTCATATATCACAACTTGTTCAGCCATTTCACAATTAATGAGCATCTCCTTGATTTCCAGTTCTTGGCTACCACAAAAGGAGTTGCTACATTTTTGTACATGTGGAACCTTTTCCCATTTTTATGATCTCTTTGGGGTACAGTCCTACAAATGATATTGCTGGGTCAAATGGTACACACATTTTTTGTAGCCCTTTGGGCATAGTTCCAAATTGCTCTCCAGAATGCTTGAATCAGCTCACAGCTCCACCAATGAGTTAGTGTTCCAACTCTCCCACATCTTCTCCAACATTTATCATCTTCCTGTTGTGTCATGTTAGACAGTCTGATAGGTATGATGCGGTACTTCAGAGTTGTTTTGATCTGCATCTCTCTAATCCATAGTGATTTAGAACAATTTTTAATATGAGTATAGACAGCTTTAATTTCTTCCTCGCAAACTGCTTGCTCATATCCTTTGAACATTTATCAATTAGGGAATGACATATTATTGTAAATTTGACTCAGTTTTCTATATATTTTAGAAATGAGGCCTTTATCACAGACACTACTTGTGAAAATTATTTCCCAGTTTTCTACTTCCCTCCTAATCTTGGCTGTATTGGGTTTGTTTTTGCGAAAACTTTTCAATTTCCTGTAATCAAAATTATTTATTTTGTATTTAATAATGTTCTCTATCTCTCGTTTGGTCATAGATCTCTCCTTTCTCCATAAATCTGACAAATACACTATCCCTTGGTCCACTAATTTGTTTATTGTATCAGCCTTTATACCTAGATCATGTACCCATTTGGACTTTATTTTTGCATACTGTGTCAGGCATTTGTCCATGCCCACTCTCCACCTCACTATTATCCAGTTATCCCAGAAGCTGGGGTCGTTGAGTTTATCAAACTATAGATTGCTATATTCATTGACCACTGTGTCTTGAGTACCTAAGTTATTTCACTGATCTTCCCCTCTATTTCTTAGACAGTTCCAAGTTGTTTTGATGAATGCTGCTTTATAATACAATTTGAGTTCTGGTGTGGCTAGGTCACCTTCCTTGGCATTTCTTTTCATTAATTCCCTTCAGCCAGGAATTTTCAAGAATCTTAACATATATCTATGAAACACCTTGTTTGACAAGAGCTTTTTTTGATGCTCTACAAAGTTTCATAACTATGTTTTTTTTTATAATAAAAAATTAACCCAGCTTCATTCTGTCTTGTTATTTCCACTGTTATGTGACTGCTGAAGGGAGTCATTAGCAAAATTATGCCCCTTTTGTTCTTATAATTTTGTCAAGGATACTCTGGATATATACAATGCCACTCTCAAAGACTTCATAGACATGAGAAAAAGTTATATTCGTTGATATTTATTTCATTGGTGTTGGTAGAGAATAATAAGATCACCTATAATTATTTCCACGCTTTAGGAAATGTCTTCTCTTTGAGATATCCTAGGTCTGGAGATGTGGATTCTAAAAATGGGAGATAAGGACCTTTTTGTGCATCTAAATAGAAGGGAGTGGGAGCACAGGGAGATCCCTTCATCTGATAGAGTTGTGATTTTATGAATAACACCCAGATTTCACAAAAGAGGTAGGGTGGGACTCTCATTTGGAAGGGTAGAAGACTTATGAACAGAGATGATCCCGTTGGAAGAGAAATGACAGAGGGAAGAGGTAGAGGGGGATCTTGTCATTTAGGACCCAAGGAAATTTCTGCTATTGATTGATACTGCTATACATATTACTTCCCTTGTGAAACGATATTTCTAAAAGTGAAGCACAACTCTCACTCTTCTTGCTGATGGGAAACAGGTGGGAAAGTGAAAATTTCATAGCCTACTCCTTGAGTTCAGGGTGTTGGGAAAATTCTGACTTCTTATTATTTTTAAATTGTCTTTTATTTTTAATTTATGGAATAAAGTAGGCATATCCATAACCTGATGCAATAGAGAAGATGTTTGCAGATGAAACCACCAATCTACTGTGTACAATTTGCTATTCCTTACACAGATGTAACAAAAATGGTCATGTAAAGTTCTTTTTTTCGTTTTTCTTGCCTACCTCCACCCTAGGAATGACTACCATTAGACACAAATAGGTAAATATACGTACACACACACACGCACATATACGTTAAATTATTCTGTGTGTGTTTCTATTTATCAATTCTTTCTCTGGATGCAGACAGCAGGTGTTCATCTGCACTTTACAGTTAATTTGGGTACTTATAATAGGTAAAATATCCTTTTCACTCAAAGTAAATTTTAAAGCAATATTGCTGTTACCGTATACAACATTCTCTTGGTTATGCTCATTTTGCTCTTCATTATTTCATGCAATTCTGTCTATGCTTTTTCTAATATTATTGAACTCATCATTTCTTATAATACAGTAATATTGCATCACAATCATCTGCTACTTATTCAGCCATTCCTTAATTGATAGACATTCCTGTAATTTCCACTTGCTTACCACCACAAAGAGAGTTGCTATAGACATTTGAGAAATATAGGTCCTTTTCCTTTTGCAGTAATTATCTTTGAAGATAGACCTAGTAGTGATATTGCTGGGTCAAAGGGTATAACAGTAATTTAATAACTCTTTGGGCATAATTCCAGATTGCTCTCCAAAATGCTTGGATAAGTTCACAATTCTAGCAACAATGAATGTATCCTAATTTTTCCACATCTCTTCCATTTTTTGTTTTTCCTTTCAATCATTTTAGCCAATGTGGTTCAATATTGTTTTACATTGCATTTTTCTAATCAATAATGATTCAGAACATTTGTTAAACTAAAAAATGGTTTTTTCCTAATTTTTCTATATTCTCTCATTTAATTCTTGAAGTTCTTTTTTTTTCTTCTTTACAATTTTGTATCTCTTTTTTCCAGATAGTTAACTTTGTTTTCAAAATTTTCTGGAGGTGCTTTTATTTTTTTTTTCCTGGTACAGGTTTTTTTCTTTAACCTCACTATAATTCTCTGAATATGAATTAAAATCCTCTTTTACACCAAAGTAGTAAAATGTTTCCTTTTATTTCTAATTTGTCTTATTTTACATTTAGCAACTTAACATTATCATTATCAGGTTTTAATCCTGAGTTGTGAATACCCTATACCTCAGGTCCTTATTACTGTTTTCTGAATTCTGTCTGGACTAAAATTGTTTTGATTTCTCCATTTGAAAATTTCCTGTTCCTATCCTTTTACCACATACCAATTGGAGAATGACTTATATTCTTAAAGATTTGACAAAGCTCTGTATCTTTTTTGGTATGAGACCTTTATCTGATAAACTATCCATAAGTTTTTTCCTTAGTTTTTTATTTTCCTTCTGATTTTGGTTATATTTGTTTTGTTTGTACAGAAAATCCTGACTCTTAGCTTTCTTTGTAGGTAGCAAATGATAAGAGATGCTAAGCTTATTTATTACATTTATTGAGTGGTAATCAAGGCTTTATCAGCTCCTTCCCTCCTCTCTCTCACTGATAAATCTGTATGGGTGTGTTTCAAAAGAATCCCAGGTCAATTCAGGACTCTGTATCCATTTTTATTCTGCTTTCAGGAACATTTCCATGTTTTTGTAATTTTAGTGTTATTTGTGGATTATACAGCTTATACCAAAATTCTTAGTGAAGTTTTAAGCTATGAATTTTAAAACAATACTGAGACCTTAGGGATACCCTGTACTTTTCAACTTACAGAAATCATTTTATGATCACACACACACATACACCACATGCAGTTCCCTGTTATTTAATCATACCAAGTGCCCCACAGTACATTGCTTTTAAAAGTCCTCAGGAGGAAGAAGTATTGGTTTTCAGAGAACAGTGGATGGATTTTTCTTTTGTTTTCAATTAACAAACATTTATATTCTCTCCTTTCCTCCTCTCCCTCCCTCTCGGCCTCCCTTCTTCATTTCCAATAAGGAAGCCAAGAGAAAAGCTGACTATATCTAAAAGATATGTCTTCTTCATGATCTTGAGTCCAACACTTTTCTTTCATGACATGAGAGACCTATGTCATTATTGGTCTCCTGGAATAATGATTGGTCGTTATAATCTTTTTTTTTGACAACTCCATTAACTCCTTTTCTTTTTTTGCTCCTTAGCTGAAAATCTGGAAGGGCTTGGAGCAAGGGATATATAAGGTTTCATGCCATTTAACTTCAACTTCCTTATAAAGATTTCAGATTTAGAATAGCTACAATTAATCAGTTAATTCAAGGTTGGTTTAAGCTATTTTGTTTAAAGATTTTTATAATTCCTGGAATTTACTTCAAACACGTTGGCTCTGAAAAAATGTGAGATATCTTATTTGTTGTCAATTTGCTACCGTTATGGTGATGGTGGTGATGGTGATGTTAATGATGATGTACTTATTATGGGCCAGGCGCTCTGCTTAGACAAGTTAGGAAAGAGTATGGCTTATGTGAGTCTTTCCTCAAATGGGAATTCTAGGGAGGAAGACTCCTGTCAGAGGAGGAGAAGACCACAGGCAAAGAGAAGTCTCCAATTTGAGAAGGTGACTAGGGTGGAGATGGATGCCCAATGGAAGGTCATTCCTTAGTTGTTGCTTCACTACCTGAATACTTGGCTAGGCTGGTCCTCAAGATGTAAGCAGGCTCTCCCGAGGCCTTTCCAGCCTGGCTGATCCTTCCAGAGCTTGTCATGTACTAGTATTGCCTTTTAGTATTCATAGTCTGCCCTCACTCCAGTTAAATATCAGAGTAAGCCTTTTGTGGAGGTTAACAAGAGTGACAATTTAACAAGTGACAATTGCTCCTTAATTTGATAGCCAGATTTTAATTAACTTTAATATAGTAGAGCTCTTTTTCCACAAATTTATTTGCTATCCACTGACATTTATAAGGCACATTCATCTTGGCAAAATATTTTACTCACATTATCACATTTGAGTCTTCTCGTACCTCTGCAAGTGGGTTTTCAGATGTTATTATGTTATTTTTAGATGTCCATATGAAGAATTTGAAGCTCAGGTTAATAGAAATGCCTCTAAATATCAAAGGCACACATCCAATTCAGAGTGCCCTGCTTCTAAGACTGCCACATTATGTATGCCTATCAATCCACATATATACATATCCTCACTTGCACCGACATACAACCATCCATTCCCTATGGAGCCACATTCTCTTACTAGGAAGATTTTCCATGCTCAGAGATGACACAGTTGATATGATCTTGAGCATGGGGAAGTCATGAGGATGCTGACTTCCTATCCTTACTCCAAGCACATCTCCTTTTGGTAGGAGCCTCTTGGTAGTAACTGCTCCTTTTCATTCCAGCTGTTGTTCTTTGTGGCATAGCTGTTCGTTCAAGGGCTTCACTCATCACTTATACCCTACCTAGTTTCATTCATTCATTCATTCATTCATTCATTCATTCATTCATTCATTCATTCATTCATTCATTCTTGCCATGCTACTGCCACCAATAATAACTTCTTTGATTTTTATAATGTCAGTCCATCTCTGACTTTGGAAGGCTTGAAAGATGCTTTCCACATGGAATTCCCTCACAAAGTTAACTCCCAAGGAGAGAAGTGTTACCAGTTTCTTAGTGGACTCTGGGTATTATTGATAGCAATATAGTCTTGTTTTTGAAAGCCATTTTAACTTTGAATGTTCCCAAACTTATAAATGAGCATCTCTACCAAAATGAATACTTTGTTGCTCTGTCACAAGCAAGTATGTGAATCAATATTTAGTAGAAACATTCCTAGTCAAATACTTAGGAATGTAGCCAGTCCTTGAAATTCATTTCCTTGACCACCTTGTACATGCCATTGATTTCAACTGCCATTTCTTCTTCTCACCCACTACATGCAAAGAATGATGCTCAACAAAACTATATATAACCCCAAAATGAATGACAGTCCCTGCCATCAAGGAAAGCTCTTTCTACTGTGTATATGGTATGGCAATGGATAAGTAAAGACAAGGTATGCAAGGAAGGCAGCAGAATGGTAAAGTGGAATGACCTCCAGTTCTAGAAACATAGATTCTGAGTTCAAATTCTACAACTGATTCTAGTTGTGTAATTTTGACAGATCACCCAAGTATTGTGTTCTTCCTTTTCCTCACCTACAAAATAAAAGACTAACTTAGGCTAGGAAACCTTTGGAGTCCCTTCCAGTTAGGATTCTATCAAATAACTTCAAGAAGGATTAAATTGGGTGATTAGGAAAAGTTTCCTAGTGGAGGTACCTATGTTAAGCCATGAAGCTACTGAGGTATTCTAAGAGGTAGAGGGAAGAAAAGGATGAGTTCTTCTGAGAAAATGAAGTAGGGGAGGTACTCTGGGCAAAGGCACAGGAAGAGAAGATTCCACATAGGTCAGGGAAAGTCCAACATGGAGCAGTCACTTCCATGTCCACATCCCCAATTCCTATTTGCCTCAGTGGGCTGGATCTCTACAGTGTGGCTTCCATTCAGTCTCAGGATTCTAGGTGACAATGATGAAGGATGGGGCTTCAGTACTGTGGCATATAACCCGAAATTGTTATGAACTTCTAAACTTTTAATTGTTAAAAACTTTAAACTTTTTAAACTATGTCAGACTACATTAGATTTAAGGAAAGTGGTTTAGTGAAAAGGTATAGAATGAACACAAGGTAAAAAAAAAAAAAAAGAAAGCAATCCCCCATGCCTCTACGTAGTCTTCTCTTACACAAAAATCCCTGGCCATATTGGAATCAAATTTCAAGTACAAAATTAATGAAGTGTATATGTAGCTTCCATTGGACAGGTAGGTAGAAAAAAAACCACTCCTTCCCACTGCTGCTGTCAAAGAATGCTCAAACTAATCTTCCCTATGCAATGCCACAAAGGAAAATATGCTGATGAAGGGATCGATTTCACTTTTAGACACAAACTGAGGTCCATCTCAGCAGCTAGTGATATTTCTCTCAGTGACAAAACATATATGGTACATAGGAACTAATCTCAACTCATGCTTCCACTGGATTGGATGAGAAGCTGTCAGAAAATATCTTTTTGTACATTTTTCATGGACAAGTCTCTATGGTCCACTGGACACCCATCACTGTGCTCTGAGGTGAGTCTTTGATTCATGTAGAACCTCAGTCTCTGTTGAAAACTTCCTACCCAGTAGACTTATTTGCTTCTACTTTCATGGGAGTTTGGTTAGAGACTTGCTGAATTTTACTTAAATGTGTGAGATCTCTTAAATATGTTAAGTAGTTTTGTATATCAACAAAGAACTTACTAACAGAGAATTTCTAAGATTTATTTCTCCACAAACCTGATCTTTCTTTCCACTTCAGACAAACATGAACATATCTCTTGAGGCCAAACAACAAAATGAAATAATCATTTGCCATTCCTGAACAAATTAAAGAGAGTTAGAAAAAGATTTCTGCGAGTCATTCTCACAGTGTAAGAATTCCATTAACTAAGGGGCAAAAAGACCTTGTTTGTGGTGTTCTAATTGGTCTTCTTTTGTCAGTTCCATAGCGTTCCCAGAGTGGCTTTTTTTTTAATCCCTCATGCTTCTGAGAGCTTCAATTTTTAATTGCAGCAAGGGGATGGGCCTAAAACCAAAACCTACCCTTTGACAGCTCTGGTGATATACATGCAGCAATGGGAAGGCACAGAAAAGTCAGAGAACAGCTTTGTTCCTTCCTATGTGAGTCACTGCTGCTGTAACAAATAAGAAGTGCTTGGCCTAAAATACAACCCAGTTTATTGCTTTCTTGAAGCTGTTATGGTTCTACAACTGAGTCAGTGGACCCCAAATCTTCCTCATTGATTTTAATCCTCTCATGCATATTAAGCCCTTAATAAGTGCTTTTTCCTCCTTTCCTCCCACCCAGGTTCATTTCCCAGCTGGCTACCCTCCTTTGCACTTCCCCATCATGCCTTAGGAACCTCACTATCCTGCAAGATCACTTCATCTCTGGAACTCACCTTATCAGGTATTGCCTGCCTCTCAGGCCCTCCCTTTGATTAGAGGGGTGGGGATTAAGAGCTCCTCACAGAACCACTATTTAAGGAGGGTCAAGTAGCTCTTGATTTCCAATCTTGTTGCACTCCTTTACATTTTGACAACATGTCCCTCTTCCAGGTACCCCATTTGAACCTTGTTTTGTGTATTGTTTTCTCCCCATTAGATTGAGGATAAGAATTACTTTTTTATTTGTGTGTATGTGTGTTCCTACCATTTAGCACAATTTCAGGCACATAATAGGTCCTTGTATGTTGATTTATTTACTCCTTTTGTTCCACTCTCCTTGGACACTTTTAAGGTTTTTTTCTAGACCAAAAGCTCCCATTCTTCCTCCCTCAATGGTTTTCCATGCTTATCTCTCTGCCACAAACTCAGTCAACATAGCTCCTGGGGAACTTGCCACTGTAGTACACATTTCTTCATACTCCATTCTGGTTTACTGTTGGAGAGAACTGTCTGCATTCATCCCCTTTCCACTCAATGCAAAAGAAATTAAAATTGACAGAAACAATTTCTGGAAGGAAAGTGGAAAAGATGAACAGAGCAGGTGAAGGCTGGGATACTTTCCTTGGCATTAAGACTCCAGGGCATTGTTATAAGTTATGTTCCATTCTAATCATATTTCCAAAGCATAAAATATACAAATTCAAATTACAAAGAAGAAATCAGAAAGGACCATTTTGCTCTTTTGAAGGCTGAAGGTTTGGTCTATTATATACAGAATGGATTGTGTCAATTGATTCTCAAAAGCTGTATTCAGAGGAGAGGAAAAATGAACAGACGTGGAGGGAATTGGAAATTTTAAGAAGGTGGGTTCAGTAGACCCAACAAAGGATCTTGCTCAGCCACAATTTTGACCATAATGTCAGTCAAGTCTTAGCTTTATACCTCAGTTAATAATTTGCGTTTAAGTTTTTCAAAATATCAGAATCATTTCCCAATATAATACTCCTCCTTAAAGGAAAGTTCCCTGTGACATCCCCTGCTACAAAGAAAAACTTGAATAAAATTCAACTGACAAAAGGACTGCTCAAAGAGTAGGCTCAGCATTCTACACCTGCAGTCCTCCACCCCTCTATTGAAGGGAAGGATATGATTTCTCTTCTTTTCCCTGAAATCAATATTGATCATTGCGATTAATTTAGCCCTGGCATTATTTTCATTTACATTTTCATAGTCATCTGCATACCCTTTCATGGTTATGTTTATTTACTGACTTTCAGATCATATATGCTTTCTTCTATTTCTGTTAATTTCTCATAATTATCTGTATTACATTGAAATACTCTCCCATGACATTCATATATCATACTTTATCAATCTCACTAATCTATAAGCACTTGTTTCTAATTCTATGCTACTACCAAAAGATTACTATGGATATTTTGGCAAATGGGGTAACTTCTGTTTTGTGTTGGACCTCCTTGGAGTACCTATCAGTCCTGTAGTCACTGAAGGTAAACAACTACCCCCTCACAGTTCCTCTCATAAAATCAAGTTGATCATCCTAATGCCTATCATTTCTCTGGGCAGTGAAATGCCTGATAGAATTCTGCTTGTATTGTATTATCAGCCATTGGTGATATATCAGTTTGTGTTGCTGAATTGTCTTTCTTTAGTATAAGTGAGAAAACTGTAAGGAATGATTTAGGTGGTCAGCTTTGTTAAAAAGTAAAACGTACCAATAAAGCATTTTAACCCTAACTTTAGTGTATACTGTGTTGTGGAATTAGTATGTGTCTCACTACAACTTGGAAAGCCTAGAATGTGGCTCTGTGCTGATTCCTAAATGCTTGATTAATCATGAGATTTTACTACAGCTGGAACAGGTTGTAATCAGAAGACAAAGTGGAAAGAAAGGGAATATGAAACATGACCTTGGTGCCTTAGGATTACAGGATAAAGAGGCTTTGATGATCATCCAATCTAATCCCTCATTATATAGAAGGGTACATTTCCAGAGCTCATTGTTTGAGATTCAGCATTTATCATTGGTTGTTTGTGATTATCTGTCAGGGAAGGGTCTGCCCTTTGGCCACTTTATTCTACTGAAGACTAAGGAGCAGAAAGGAGAAAAAGCAAAATAAAATTAGACCATCATATTACTTCTTATTAGCTAGAGCAAAGAATAATTTTAGTGGAATCACATGCAAAGTATGGTTTCAAATCACACTTTGGGACTATAACGTGATTTTGATCACATAGATCAATCTTCTGCAATCACAATGAGCAACCAAACTTTGATTTATTTTAGTGCTTTGGGGAAATATAAAAACCCCTAAAAATCATTGAAATGATGGAGATTAAGGTCTGTGTAAAACCACTGAAGATCATTTAAGAAGTCTCTGCTGCTCTTTACCAAAATGAGACAGGCATATGAAATATTTTTTTTTTGCTGGTTTTTTACCTTAGGCCAACAAAAGGCAATGTAACAGAGGAAAGAATTTCAGCCAAAAGGTGTCTGCTTTTATCAATTTTACATTCTCTTCTATCTGTATTCCCATGTCAGCATTTCAATGTGACTGGAAAAATAGACAGCCTTCTAAATAGGACAGAAGAAAGCAAAATATAGCTTGGAAACATAGTCATTGTGAGTTGAAAGAAAACAAATGAATTAACATACATGAAATCCTTTGCAAACCTTGAAGTGCTATGTAAATGCAGCTATTGTTCTTTTAAATAATCAAACTGAAATTATTATTATTAATAATCTTCAATACCTTTATCTTTCTTTTTTAAATTTTAAATTATTTTATGTGTTTTCAGTTTTCTACAATCACTTACATATATCTTAGATTTTTTCTCCTCCCTCCTCACTCCCTCCCAAAATGGCATGCAATCTTATAGAGGTTCTACACATACATTCCTATTAATACATTACATAGAATGAAGTGGGAACATAGAAGAAGTAAAAAGAATGAAAGAAGCCATAAAACAAAAGAAAACAAAACATAACACAAGAGAAAATGGTCTGCTTCCTTCTGTGATCCAATTCCATAGTTCTTTCTCTGTATGTGGAAGGAGTTTTACCTCGAGTTCATTGGGAAACTTTTAGGTCCTTGCATTGCTGTGAAGGGCTACCTCTATCAGAAAAATTACTTACACACTGTGGTTGTTGCTGTGTACAAAATTCTCCTGCGGCTACTCCTTTCACTCAGCATCAGTTCATAAAAGTCCTTCTAGGCCTCTCTGAAGTCTTCCTGTTCATCATTTCTTATAGCTCAATAGTATTCCATTACATTTATGAACCATAACTTCTTCAGTCATTCTCCTATTGATGGGGATTTCCAGTTCTTAGCAATACAAAAAGAGCTGCTATAAATATTTTTGTACATGTTGGTACTTTTCTCATTTTTATGATCTCTTTATGATACAGGCCTAGAAACGAGATTGTTGGGTCAAAGAGTATGCACATTTTTGTAGCCCTTTGGGCACAGTTCCAAATTGCTCTCCAGAATGGTTGAATCAACTCACAGCTCCTCCAACAAGCAATTAGTGTTCCAAATTTTCCACACCTTCTCCAACAGTTATCATCTTCTTGTTTTGTCATGTTAGCCAATCTGATAGGTGTGATGTGGTACCTCGGAGTTGTTTTGACTTACATCTCTCTAACAATACTGATTTAGAGCATTTTTTATATGACTATAGATTAATTTAATTTCTTCCTCTGAAAACTGACTGTTCATATCCTTGAACCATTTATCAATTGGATAATTACTTGCATTCCTGTAAATTTGACTCAGTTTTCTATATATTTTAGAAATGAGACCTTTATCACAGACACTAGTTACAATTTTCTGCTTCCCTCCTAATCTTGGCTTCATTGGATTTGTTTGTGCAAAATATTTTCAATTTAATGCAATCAAAGTTATTCATTTTGCACTTCATAATGTTCTCTATTGCTTGTTTGGTCAAAAATTTCTCCATTCTCCATAAATCTGAAAAATACACTATCCCTTGGTCCTCTAATTTGTTTATGGCATCAGTCTTTATACATAAATCATGTATCCATTTGAATTTTATTCTTGTGTACGGTGTCAGGCATTGATCTATGCCCAGTTTCTGCCACACCGTTTTCCAGTTTCCCCAGCAATTTTTGTCAAACAGAGAATTCTTATCCCAGAAGCTGGGATCCTTGGGTTTATCAAATAGTAGATTACTACATTCGTTGACTACTGTGTCTTGAATATCTAACCTGTTGCAATGGTCTACCCCTCTATTTCTTAGTGAGTACCAAGTGCTTTTGATGACTGCTACTTTATAATACAATTTGAGATCTGGTAAGGCTAGGTCACCTTCTCTAGCATGTCTTTTCATTAGTTCCCTTGATATTCTGGACATTTTGTTCTTCCAGATGAATTTTGGTATTATTTTTTCTAGCTCTGGAAAATAATTATCTCATAGTTTGATAGGTATGGCACTGAATAAGTAAATTAATTTAGGTAGAATTGTCATTTTTATTATATTAGCTTGGCCAATCCAAGAACAAGTGATGTTTTTCCACTTACTTGGATCTGACCTTATTTGTGCAAAAAATATTTTGTAATTGTGTTCATATAGTCCATAGGATTTGTTTTGGTGGGTAGACTCCCAGACACTTTATAGTGTCTCCCATTGCTTTAAATGGAATTTAAATATATATATATAGTTACACAATTTTGTAATTGTGTTCATATAGTTACACAATTTTGTATATATATATAGAATATATAGTTTTATATATAGTTGTATATATATATTTTTATATATATATAGTTTTTATATTTATATATTATATTTATATTTATTTATATATTATATATATTTTATATTATATTTATAAATATTTATATATTTATATATAATATATAATATAAATAAATATAAATATAATATAAAATAAATATAAAATATATTTATAACTATTTATATATTATATTTATATTTATTTATATATTATATATATATTTTATATTTTTATATATATATATTTTTATATATATAGTTGTATATATATATTTTTATATATAGTTGTATATATACATAGAATATATAGTTGTATATATATATATAGAATATATAGTTACACAATTTTGTAATTGTGTTCATATAGTCCATAGGATTTGTTTTGGTGGGTAGACTCCCAGACACTTTATAGTGTCTTCCATTGCTTTAAATGGAATTTCTCTTTCTGTCTCTTGCTTTTCAGCTTTGTTAGTAATATACAGAAATGTAGATGATTTTTCTGGGTTCATTTTGTAACCTGCAACTTTGCCAAAATTGTTTATTATTTCAAATAGCTTTTTAACTTGATTCTCTGGGATTCTCTGTGTCATCATATCACCTACAAGGAGTGATAGCAGTTTCTTCTTTACCTGTTCAAATTCCTTCAATTTCTTTTTCTTCTCTCATTGCTAAAGCTAACACTTCTAGTATCATACTGAATAACAGTATTGTTTTTTTCATAAAATGAATTCTTAGCTTTACTTATCACTTCAATAGTTTTCTTAATTTCAATTGTATTAATCTCTCCTTTGGTTTTCAGCGTTTCTAATTTGATATTTGCTTGGAGATTTTTGATCGATTCTTTTCTAGCTTTTTCTGCTGCATGCCCAGTTCGTTGATCTCCTCTTTCTCTATTTCATTCATCCAGGCATTCAAAGATATTAAACTTCTCCTCAAACTGCTTTTGCAGCATCCCATAATATTTGGTAGGCTGTCTCATTATTGTCATTCTCTTGAATGAAGTTGTTTATTGTTTCTATGATTTGTTGTTTAATCCACTCCTTCTTTAGGATTATTTAGTTTCCAATAATTTTTTACATGAGGAATTGGAACTCTAGCATGACTCAAGAACTTTCTCAGAGTGACACAGTCAGTCAGGGACTGAGGCATCATTTGTAGGAATAGAGAGAAGGGTTTTCAGTCATTTGAAGAGGATGATAGCTGAAAGGATCCCAAGGACAATGATAATTTTCATCAATTGACGTGTGCTACAGCATTGCTTAATGGCCTATTACCTAGTACCATGTCGTATGCTAAATATTGTCATATTCAGTGGTCATGCCAATTCATGTCGATAATTAGGGAAAAATATGATGACACTGTCTTGTAGCAACATATTTCTATTTTTTCAGCAATTGGTGCAATTTCTGTTTACTTTGGGATCTCTGGACTAAAGCAAAGGTTTCCTTTTTCAGTGCAGTAAATTATTTACATTGCCCATTATAGTGGTCCAGGAGTTAATTACATCCAACTTCTTGATGGTATCATTCTAAAGGATGGATTTTCATAATGTAGTAATTTTTATATAATCAATAACTAATATTTTTTCTTAGCGAAAAAGGGAATAGTCTGGAACTCCAGAACCTAGCCAGTCATAAAATCAGGACCATGGATAGTTTCCCAGTTATCTGACAAAGCCATCTTGTTTGCAGCAGAATTATTATGTATGGCAACACGTTGATAATGTAGTTCTCTGACGTCATTTTATGTTTCTGTTTACCACCCAAGGACGCAAAACACAGACCGCCGAAGCACAACATTAGCTATAAATAATCACAACTTGGCATGGTACTCTTCTGTTACAAAGTTCTTTCTCCTTTTCTAGGTCTCATCTTATCCTAACAAGCACCCTGTGAAGTTGACAATGTAGACAGAATTATACCCATTTTTCAGATTAAAAAATGACACTAGCCATTTATCATATCATCCTGTCTTTTGACAAGGAAGAAAGAGGGAATTCATTTGTTGTCTTTTATTCAGTCTAAACAAACATCTTCAAGTCCTTCCATTTATTCTTACAGGGACTCAAAGCCTTTCTCATTCTAGATGTCTTCTTCTGAATACTATTTGAGTTATTGATGCCATTCATAAATCATGGTGAACATAACTGACCACAAAATTTCAGATGTGGTCTGACCAGGAAGAATACAGTGAAATCGTTGCCTCACACATTTTGGGTAGTGTGTTTCTTTTAAAAATTGTATATTTCTAAGTAATGTCATCTGATTTTCCCTCCTTCCCACCTCCCTTCTCATTGCAGAAAAAAAAATAAAAAAAATAGGAAAACCCTTGTAAAAAATGTTCATAGTTAAGAAAAAACAAATTCTCACATTTGTGCTACCTTAAAGTGAGTCTATTTCATTTTGAGTCCTTTGTCTTTATGTCAGAGATGATTGAGTTTTGTGATTCATCATTTGTCCTCTAAAACCATGGTTGGTAATTGGGATCATCAGACTGATTAATTTTTCAAATTCTTAGACATTCTATGCTTCATGATATTAAGATCATATTAACTTTTTTTTTTTAGCAGCCATTAATTCATATTGAGATTGTTGTTTACTAAAACTCCCAGATCTTTCTCAAATTGTTGCCTAGTCATACCTTTCCCATTTTGGAAGGATTTTTTAGCCTTAGTATAAGACTTGACATATATCTTTATTAAATTCTAATGTATCAAATTTGGAATAATTCTATCGAAGTCTTTTTGGAAGCAGATGATCATTTGCTGTATGGGTTAATTCCTATAATTTTAGGTCACCTGAAAATTTTATTAACACATTTTCACTGTTTTTATCCCAGCTATTGAAAAAAGTTAAATGTTGCAGGTAGTTGGAGCACTCTACTAAGTACTTCCTTCTAAGTTCTAGTTCTTCTTTCTAGAACTGTTGATGACTGTTGCTTGTGTCCAGCCATTTGAACAATTTTTGCCTTAATAACTATTATTTTTCTCTTATCTTTCCATCTTGTCTACAAGCATGGCAAAAGTTAGAGATTTTTGCCAAATATTATGGTAAAATACAGGTAAACTCTATCTAGAGCATTTTCCTAACTTATTAGACTGGTTAGTAGTTAGGTTAAATTGGAATGATTCTTTTTTTATGAATCTCTACAGGTCCTTTGTGATTATTCCTTTATTTTACATATGAATACTAACTCTCCCTTTGTTTATACATTTGATAATTGTGTCAGGAACAAAATCATACTCCCCGGCTCATTGCTTGTAAACTCTTCTTTATTTCTCCTCTTTCTGAAAAAAAAATGGGATTATATTTTCCATTGTTTTGGACTATATTATCCCTCTTACTTTTTATGGTCTCTAAAATAATAGCTGATAGTGACTCAGCAACAAAATCTACTAATTCTTTTAATACATATTAAATTTTCGTTCACCTAAGTTCATAAAAATAAACTCAACAAGGACAACTAAATGCTTGTTTAATTTTCTACTTGTATCTTGTGTTATTAGGCAATTTTGATCTGTCATTTATGTTCAAGTGTTATTATCCTTAGTAGATAAAGTATATACAAAAAAGTCACCACTACTTCCTCCCTGTTTTCTAACTTCATCCTATTCACTCAGAGAAGCAGTGCCCTTCTTTCTTTAATTTTTGTCTCTTCTTCAATATTGCTAAAAATAAAACAAACACAACCAATAATTTCTCTCTTACTACTGTCGTTAAACAAGTCCTCTTTCATGACTTGTAAAGGAATTATATAGCTGTCATATATTTATCTACTGTTTGCCGCATACCTATGTATATTCCTACATGATAGTTGGCTTGTCCAGCTAGCTGCATGCAATAATCTGGTACACATTTTCCATCGATTTTGTATTTGTTTATGATTATGTAAATTGATATCAGCTTTGAGTGATATTGAGGATTGTGGGTAGTACTGAACACTCAAAATAATTAAATCAAGGCCATTTGAGCACTTGATAATTTAGTTGGATGTGCTGTTCAATTGCTTCAGTCATGTCCAACGCTTTGTGATGGCCGCTGAGTGTTTTCTTGGCAAAGATACTAGATTGGTCTGCTATTTCCTTCTCCAGCTCATTTAATAGATGAGGAAATTGAGATAAACAGGGTTAGGTGACTTACCAAGGTTGAACAGCTAGCAAGTGTCTGAGGCTGGATTTGAACTCAAAAGGATGAGTCTTCCTGACTCCAGGCCCAGCACTCTATTGTGCCATCTAGCTAACCCCAGATAATTTAAAGAAATGGCTATTCAATGGAACTTTTTGTTTATTTGTTGAAAAGCAAATAGGATATCTTTCATTAAAGTGGTAAATATCATACTGTTGGTGAGCCAGTCTTACTAGAATAAGAAAAATGTATATCAGTCTTTGGTCCATTAAGGGAAAAGGAAGAGGCTCAAATGTGACAGAAGACCCCATCGAAAGGCACATGCATTTTTTACAAACTTTAGGTTTAAATTTTCTTAGGAAATAAATTTACTTCAACTGAAAAAGATCAAAAATGGTCCTCAAAAGTCAGAGCCAATTACATTTCCAGGTTTTTATATGTTGGAGTGATTTTTGTATTAAAAAAAGACAATTAGAAATGATGAGCTCACTGATTTAAGAAAAACTTAGAAAGACTTGCATGAACTAACGGAGAGGGAAATGAGAAGAACCAAGAGAATGCTGAATATAGTACCGAACAACAGTAATGTTGTTCAAAGAATGACTTTGAGTGAATATTATTTTTAATATTACAGATGGTCAAATTAACTATAAAAAACACAAAAAGAAAGGTACTCTCTGTATCCAGAGAAAAAACTAACAAATAAAAGTATGTATATAATTATTTTAATAAGCTGCATGTAATATATACATAAACGTGTATGTGTATATGTATCTATATTACACACATATATGCACCTGTTTGTGTCTAATTGTGCCATCTCGAAGGTGGAGGGGTAGGAATCAAAATAAAAAGATATCTATATGATGATTTTGTTTTTTGTTTGTAAAGAAGAGCAAGTTATGCATTGTAGATTTGCAGTTTCATGTGGAAATAATCTTTTTCATTGTACTATGTTATAGAAATGCTTGTTTTATTCCATAAATGAAGAATGAAATCAGTTTTGAAAAAAAGACCCATTAATTGTTTTTCTCTGGTTGTGTTTTCTCCTGTTATGTTCTATGATCCAAGTCAGAGAAAGTATATTATACACATATTTTGGATGTTCAAGGAGAATGAAGTACCTCAGATATCATGTGAAAATTCTCTCCACAATATTTGAGAAATTCATTTTGTTGTTCCTTTGTATCTTTCTAATGTTGCATCCAGTAATGCCATACACCTCTGACTTCTTAATGAGAAAAAAAATCAACTTAAATCTGTGTCTGAAGAGGTTTAAAGTGAGAAATATAGTAGAGAACAGAATATGGGGACAAAACTCTCTCATATCTTCTTTTATATCTTCTCAATTATATGTTAAAAATTAACATTCATTTAACAAAAATTCCAAATTCTCTCTCCTTCACTCTCCTTTAAGCCCTCCTTGAGAAGGCAATCAATTTGATATTGATTTTACAGTTTATATATTTCATATTGATTATGCAGTTATATAAAACATCTCCTTACTATCCATGTTGCAAATAAAATTTGCATACCAAAAGAACAACAAAACAGACAAGAAAAATTACAGCAAGCTTAAAAAAAATGTTTCAATCTACATTCAGGCTCCACCAGTTCTTACTGGAGGAAGATAGTGTCCTTCATATTAAGTGCTTCAGAATAATCTTTGATCATTGTGTTGTTGAAAACTGTTAAGTCTTTCACAGTTGACCTTTCTACAACATTGCTGTTACTGTGCACAATATTCTCTTGGTTTTGCTCACTTCACTTTGCATCAGTTCATTTAAATCTTCCCAGTTTTTCTGAAAACATCAATGGAAATCATTTCTTACCACACAATAGTATTCCATCACCATCATATTCCACAACTTACACTTGACTTTTAGTGAGGGCTGTGCAATGCCACCAGCCTCACTTTCTCCTCCAGAGCATCTTGATGTCATGGTCCTCTTTGAGAAAGAAGGGCAAACACAACCTGTGAGTGAGTAGTAGCTCCTCTCCTGTCCTCTCCTCTCCTCCCCTCCCCTCCCCTTCCCTTCACTCTCCTCCTGTCCCCTCCTCTCCCTTCCCCTCCTCTCCTTTCTTCTTCTGTCCTCTCCTCTCTTTTTTTCCTCTCCAGTACTAAATAGTAGATGTTTCTCTTTTATTCAGGAAACCTAAGGATATTTCCTCCCAATTTGAATTTTTTGTTATTTCTTTTCTTTATTAAAAGGGGTCATCCCATGAGTAACTACTTAAAGAGGCCTATTCATTGAATGGGTGTATCTCACTCAAAGTGAAAATCTGATGACACCTTAGCCTAAAACGACCAGGATCATACATTGCATCACAGGTCACCTTCCTCTGGAGGTGGAGGAGAAAGTGAGGCTTGTGACCTTGCATAGCCCTCCTTCACTCAAGTCAAAGTCAAGTGCAAGTCATGTCATCACCTTGATGTCATGGTCCTCTTCAAGAATGAGGGACAGACACAATTGCACAAACTGTTCAGCCATTTTTCAGTTAAAGGACGCCCTTTGATTTCTAATTCTTTGCTACCGCAAAAAAGAACTGCTATAAATATTTTTGTACATATGAATCTTTTCATATTTTTTTTAAAAACTTGGGTGCACACTTTTTATGACTCTTTGGGCATAGTTCCAAATTGCTCTCCATAAAAATCAATTCACAATTCCACCAACAGTGCGTTGTTTTAATTTTCCCACATCTCCAACATTTATCATTTTCCTTTTGTGTCATATTATTCAATCTGAAAAGTATGAGGTGTTGCCTCAGACTTGTTTTTATATTTATTTTTCTAATCAAGAGTGATTTGGGACATTTTCATATGATTCTAGATAGCCTTGATTTCTTATCTGAAAACTGTCCATTCAAAGGCAAAGCTGCCTTTGACCAGTTATCATTTAGGGAATAACTTGTATTCCTATAAATTTGATTGAGATTTCTATATATTTGAGAAGGCCTTTAATAGAGAGAAGTAAGGCCTTTAACAGAGAAACTTACTGTATCCCCCCTCATATTTGTGCTTTTTTTTAAATCTTAGCTATGATTTTTTCTGCAAAAAAATTTTTTTAATATCATGTAATCAAAATTATCTATTTTAAATCCTTCAATGCTCTCTATCTCTTATTTGGTCTTAAATTTTTCTCTTATTATACATATCACAGGTAAAATTTTCCATGATTCCTTAATTTGCTTATGATATCACCTTTGTGTCTAAATAATGAAGCTATATTTACCTTATCTTTGGATACCATGTGAAATGTTGGTTTATAATTAGTTTCTGCTAAGGTACTTTATAATTTTTCTCAGAAATTCCTTTAATTTTTTAAATTTAATTTAAATTTTTAATTTTAAAATTTTTAACATTCATTTCCACAAAATTTTGAGTACCAAGTATTCTCCCCATCTCTCTCCTACCCCCACTCCAAAATGCCTTGCATTCTGATTACCCCTTCCACCAATATGCTCTCCCTTCTAACACCCCTCCCTTCCCTTACCCCTATTTTCTCTCTTTTTCTGTAGGGCAAGATACACTTACATGTCCCATAATCTGTATTTCTTATTTCCCGGTTGTACACAAAACAATTCTCAGCATTTGTTCCTAAAACTTTGAGGTTCAACTTCTCTTCCTTCCTTCCTCCACACTCATCCCCACTGAGAAGGCAAGCAGTTCAATATAGGATATATATGTGTAGTTTCTCAAATGACTTCCGTAATAGTCATCTTGTGTAAGACTAACTATATTTCCCTCCATCCTATCCTGCTCCCTATTTCTTCTGTTCTCTTTTTTGACCTTGTCCCTCCCCAAGAATATTATTTCTAATTGTTCCTTCCTCCCATTTGTCCTCCGTTCCTTCATCCCCCCCCACCCTGCTTAACCCCTTCTCCCCAACTTTCATGTACTGCAAGATAGGTTTTCATAGCAAATTGAGGGTACCTTATTCCTTCCTTGAGCCAAAGGTGATGAGAGTAAGCTTCACTTTTTCCCTCTCACCTCCCCGCTTTTTCCCTCTTGCCTCTCTTATGAGAAATAATTTGCCCCATTCCATTTCTCCCTTTCTCCTCCCAATGTATTCCTCTTTCATCCATTAACTTTATTTTTTTTTAGATATGAGCCCTTCGTATTCAACTCACCCTGTGTTCTCTGTCTCTGTCTCTCTCTCTCTGTATATGTGTGTGTGTGTGTGTGTGTGTGTGTGTGTGTAATCCTCCAACTACCCAGATACTGAGAAAACTTTCAAGAGTTGCAAATATTATCATTCCATGTGGGAATATAAACAGTTAAACTTTAGTAAGCCCTTTGTGATTTCTCTTTCCTGTTTACCTTTTCATGTTTCTCTTGATTCTTGTCTTTGAAAATCAAATTTTCTCTTCAGTTCTGGCCCTTTCATCAAGAATACTTGAAAGTCCTCTATTTCGTTGAATGACCATTTTCCCCCTGAAGTATTACCCTCAGTTTTGCTGGGTAGGTGATTCTTACTTTTAATCCTAGTTCCTTTGACTTCTGAAATATCATATTGCATGCCCTTTGATCGCTTAATGTAGAAGATGCTAGTTCTTGTGTTATCCTAATTGTGTTTCCACAATACTTGAATTGTTTTTTTCTAGCTGCTTGCAATATTTTCTTCTTGAGCTGGGAACTCTGAAATTTGGCTACAGAATCCTAGGAGTTTCTTTTTTTTTTTTTGAATCTCTTTCAGGAGGTGATTGGTGGATTCTTTCAATGTTGGAAGCTGGCTGC
Organism: Bettongia penicillata ogilbyi; assembly: GCA_023548195.1. NCBI lineage: Eukaryota > Metazoa > Chordata > Mammalia > Diprotodontia > Potoroidae > Bettongia > Bettongia penicillata. The sequence goes on from JAJHZJ010000812.1 coordinate 4,130,179, forward strand.
TGCTACATCCTGGGGCTAGGGGAAGGGAGGACCCTGCTCCCTAGTCACTGAGGGTGAAAAAGCCCTCTCACTGACCTTTGAAGCTACCTTTGGTGCCTGTAAGTTGAGGGATGTGAGAACCTCAGCCACTTCTGGGTATTGCCCCCTGAGACCTGCTCTGTTTATTTTGCTCTCTGGTTCTAGAATATCACGGCAGTATTCCTTGATAATTTCATGAAAGATGCTGTCTAGGCTCTTTTTTTGATCATACCTTTCAGGTAGCTCCATAATTTTTAAATTGTCTTTCCTGGATCTATTTTCGAGGGCAGTTGTTTTTCCAATGAGATATTTCACAAATTGTCTTCCAGTTTTTAATTCTTTTCCTTTTGTTTGGATCTTCAGATTGTTCAAACACCAGGCTACTGTGATCATTTACTATATATTGTGTACTTAATCTATTTCCCTGATACATCGCTTCATTCCTTAGGCAGTTACAGATTGCTTTGGTGATTATGACTTTATAAGACAGCTTGACATCATTTATTGCTAGGCAACCTTCCATCATATTGTTTTCTTTCCTTGATTCCTTTGATATCCTTGACTTTTTGTATTTTCAGATGAATTTTGTTATTGTTACCTTTTTTTTTTTGGTTTTCTAATTTTTTTCCCAGGAACTTGGTTTGGTACTAAGTAAATTAATTTGTATTATATAGAATTGCTATTTTTATTGTATTGGCTCACCTTACCCATGTGCTATTAATACTTCTTTAATAGTTCAGATCCAATTTTATTTGTGTTAAAAGTTTTTTGCAATTGTGTTCATTTTAATTCTTCAATTCTTCTTGACAGGTAGATCCTCAAGTATTTTATATTGTCTGCAAGTATTTTTAGTAGAATTTCTCTTTTTATCTCTGTCTGATGGACTTTTTTTGGTAATATATAGAAGTGCTGATAATTTAAATTATCCTTTAGTATTAGCATCCTTAAAATATCCTTCAATATTTGTTGTAGTTTTTAAGTAATTACCACTAAGTTTTTTTTTCCTGTGGTTTATTTTCAAGGAGTCTCTCAGTATATACTATCATATTGTCTGCAAAGAATTAAAATTTCATTTCCTCATTGTATATTTTAATTCTTCATGTTTCCTTTTCTTCATTATTGCTAATGCTAGCATTTATAGTAGAATATTGAATAATGTTGATGATAATGGGCATCCTTGATTCACCCCTTATCTTATTGGGAAAGCTTTTAACTTATTCACATTATAAGGGATACTTGCTGATGGTTTTAGATAGATACTACCTCTAATTTTAAGGAGTGTTCCATTTGTTCCTTTGCATTTTACTGTTTTTAATCGAAATGAGTGTTGTATTTTTTCAAAAGCTTTTTCTGCATCTATTGAGATAATGATATGGTTTTTCTTTTCTTTGTCATTGATATTATCACTTCTGCTAAGAATTTTCCTAATTTTGAATCAGACCTATATTCTTAGTATGAATTGTACCTGGTCCTAGCAAATGATTTTTGTGATATAATGTTGTAATATCCTTCCTGGTATTTTATTTTAAATATTTGTATCAAATAGTTTTATATCTCTGTTTTTGTTCTTCCCAATTTTTTATTTTTGATACTGATAATTGGGTTTTCTTTCTAAGATCAAATTGACTGTGGTTTATTTTATTTATTTTTAATAAAACCAGCTCCTAATTTTATTTTAGTTCAATGGTTTTCTTTTTATTAGCATCATATTATATTGTAAAAGGAGTTTGGAGGAACTTCTTTGCATTTTCCAATTTACTATTGGAATTAATTGTTCTTCGAAATTTTGGTATAAGTTGCTTATAAATCCAACTGGTCATCGAGATTTTCTCTTAAAGAGCTCATTTATGTCTTAGTCAATTTATTTTTTTTAAGATGGGTTTTAGTTTCCTATTTACTATTCTCTTATTCTGAGCAATTTATATTTTTGTAAAATATTCATCCACTTCACTTAAATTGTTAGATTCATTGCCGCATAATTGGGCAAAACCACTTCTAATGATGACTTTACTTTCATCATAATTGGTGGTTCATTCACCCTTTTCATTTTTGATACTGATAATTGGGTTTTCTTTCTAAGATCAAATTGCCTGTGGTTTATTTTATTTATTTTTAATAAAACCAGCTCCTAATTTTATTTTAGTTCAATGGTTTTCTTTTAATTAAATTAATTTCTCCTTTGATATTTTTTGGGAATTTACTGTTTAATTGGAGATTTTTATTTTGTTCTTTTTCTATTTTTTTTTCATTGCATGCCCACCTCATTGATCTGCTCTTCTAGCTCATAATTTCTTGGGCCTCTTTTTCTTCTGAGAACAGTAGCACCATTTATCTGCCAAAGGATATTAGTAAGACAATGATTTCCTGTTATTGTTTTTATTCAGTCATTTTCAGTCATGCCCTACTCTTTCTGACCCCATTTGAGAATTTCTTGGTAAAGACACTGGAGTACTTTGCCATTTCCTTCTCTCACTCATCTTACAGATGAGGAAACTGAGACAAATATGGTTAATTGACTTGCCCATGGTTACATTGTTAGTAAGTATCTGAGGCCAAATTTGAAGATGAGTCTTCCTGACTCCATTTCCAGCATTTTACTCACTGAACCACCTACCTTACCTTACAATTTCCTATATGTCTTTCCAAAATCCTGGTTCCACCATCATCTGGTTGATAAACTTCTTTAGTGCCTGTCTCATGAAAGCCCCTGAGTCACCTACCCTATTCTCCAACTCTACAACTCTAATCATGAATATAGTCTTAGAAGAATATATTCTTTTGAGAAGTGTGGAATAAATAGCAGGAACTGAACCATGAAGTAGCATTTCTAGGAAATGTCCTGTTAAATAAAGATTCATTGACAGCTTGATTTTGAAAAGCTAGGAGATAAGGGTCAGACTTATTGGGCCTTGCAGTTCCCCTGAAGTTTGAGCTGTTTCCCTATCCCCTGGGGCCACTGAGAAGCCAGGAAGCAGAATGACATCTCTTAGGTGACACAGGAGACCAGATTGGCCCTAACCTGCTAAGCAAATCCTGATGTGAGCTCTCTGAGCTGTAGCATTTTCTGAGCTTCTGTCTGATGTACAAGGATCACCAGGATCATTTCTGCTCTGAGAACGCAGTATATTCACTCAGAGAGAGCCGCTCCAGCTCCCAAAGAGGATTGTTCCAGTCTATTTTCCCCTGAGCAGCAGGAGTAAGCCTTGTAAAGAAGCAGGACTTGGCAAGTCTGCAGGAGGCATAAATAGTGTGTAATACACAGATGAACAGGGCACTATGTTCTGGAGGCAGGGGTGAATGAGCAATGGCAGCCTCAATTACTCCCCTCCAACTAAAATGTTCATGACTGGGAGGCCTTCTATTCTGAAGAAGGCTTGGGGGGGCATGCGGTAGCATGAAATCCTGTGCTCCCTGACTTCCCCTGTCCCCACTGATCCATGGGATTTTTAATCTCTAGCATTCAGAATGGTAATCAATCAAAGCTCAGCCACAGAATTCAAAAACGATTTTCCCCCTTCTTCTTTAATCTTCTAATATCTATCATTTAATACAGATGCTAAATGTTTCCCCAAAGTGACACACAAAATGATCTCTTTGAGATCAACAGTGATAACAACTTAAAGAAAACACCATCTCTCAAGAAGCATTGCAGAGTGCATGCTGTGTGCCAGTCATTGTGTCAAAGGACTTTGGGATGCAGTCAAATGTGGACATCACACTGATGCCTTGAATTCCTTCAGGAATTTCAAAACTATTTGCATATATTACCTCATTTACATGCAGCAGAATCCCTACCTTCAAAGAGCTTCCATTTTCCTAGAGGAATGCAAATGAATAAATATGAAATAAATATAATAGAATTTGGTCAAAGTGTTGTCAACTGGGAAATCAGAAAAGATTTTCTACATGAGGGGACACAGGAGCTGTCTTAAAGGGAGTTAACCATTCAAAGAAGATAATTCCAAGTTGTTACAAAGTTGGCAAATGGCATGCTGTGTCCACAGAAAAGCATATTAACCAATTTGTCTGGAGTGAAGGCTAAACTCTGAATAACCAGGCTGGAAATGTGGGTGATAGCCAGACTGAGAAAGTCTCTAAATCAGAAACAAAGCAAATTAGATTTTTTTCTATTGGACCATGTAATTTGAGAGTTGGAAGTTACCTCAGTGATCATGTAATTCAAACAAAACGAAAAGATTCTTCACTATGATATACTTGATGAGTGATCACCCATCCCTGCTTGAAGACCTTAAAGGAAAGGGAAGTGAACACTACTCTAGATTGTAAAAGTCATTCTGGGACAGCTGGAATTCTTCAGAGATTTTGTTGCTTTTTTGTTTGTTTAACTGACATTAAGACCAAATGAGCCTCCTGGTTACTTCTTCTGGTTCTATCTTCTGGGATCAAACTGAATAAGGCAAATCTCTCATATTGATGGCCATCTTTGAACTAGGCTAAATCTGCCACTTCCATCCAGTGATCCTCACATGGCATTCAAGATTCAAGGTCTTCCCCATCCTGAATGCCCCTTGGGGGTTCTACAGCTTCTCATTTTCTGCAGCCAAGGCTCCTGAAGAACAGGATTGGGGTTGGGTAGGGAGACCAAGACTACGGTAGGCACTGTCCAAATTGTTAATGTGTTAAAAGAACCTAGAGGGTGCCCTTCTGGGTGGAACTCCCCTCTAGAAAGCAAGGGAATCTGGGTTCAAGATCCACTCTTGGCATATACTGCTAATGTGACTCTTGGCATGTCAGTGCCCCAGCAGCTCTCTAAGCCTGCACAGACAGTGTTGACCTGCACTGCTAGAGGACCCTTCTACAGGAAGAGTTGCTGGTCCAAATGGAATAAACAACTGATCAAAATCCCACTACTATCTTTCTAGTCTTCCTGTACCTTCTCTACTCTCCCACATTCTGTGACTTACACTAGCCTTCCTGCTGTTCATAAAACAAGACACTCATTCACTACTCTCCACATTTTTATTGACTGTATCCCACATGTAGGATTTCTCCTTCCTCATCGCTACTTCTGACTTCCATGACTTCCCCAGGAAACCTTTCTTTAAGCCCTTTAATTCTACTGTCTTCATTCTGTCAAATACATTTATTTCTTCCACATTGTAGGGGTTAAGGGCACAACACCTCCCCCCAAACCCTTACCCTGGAATCTGGAAAATCTGCATAAATTTTTTTGGTTCTCCCTTTGTACCAGAGAAGTCGGATTTTTTTTTTGTTGTTGTTTTATGGGGTATTTATACACCTTATTGTAAAGTTTGGGTTGATATTATATAGAACTATATACATATTTTATGAATTTCTAAGTTTCTCTGTGTCATCTGCTTGCCTTTGCATGTCATCTGTGACTTACACAAAACTCCTGCAAAATCCCCATTTAACTTTTTATACCCACCTGTGATATATTGAAACTGCCATGGGGAAAGTTGTGATTTGGAAAGGATAGCTGTGTTTCCAATGTATCCTGTAGATAGCTTGGTTAGATGTAGTTGTTTGCATATTTTCTCCCCCATGAGACTGACCATTAGTTTCTAAGAATGTTTCACTGAAGCAGAGAATGTCTCCCACATGATCAAAAGGAGCCAGTGTCATGTTGTTGCCACTCATTTTTCCATGACTGATGGTAGAAAAAGTGAAAACAAAAATAGGACAGGATCCGAACATTTGGATACTGCTTTGTCAACAACAGTCTCTATCCCCCGGTGAACTATGTCCATCAGCCCAGAACAGAGACCATCACAAGGACTCCTTTTTACCTCTTCCTATTCTTGGAGAAATTTGCTCTCTTCCCTCAGTCTGTCCTGAATGACTGTCTGCAGGCTCATCTCCTGCCTTCCCACTCAACCTTAGCTGGGTACTTTCTCTGCATGACAGCCTTCATAGATGTGACTCCCTATATGCCAAGATGAGATGAGGGTGTCATCTGACAGGTTTAGGGGCATGGGTCCATAGCCAAATGCAGATTTACTCAAAGGCAGGCATTCTCAGGGGCCTGGGTTGAGAGCCCTGGATAAGATGAAATACATCACTGCTAGAAGCCATGGAAGATCTGTGTGTATGGAGGTGTGTTTGTAAGTGAATGTGTGTGTGTGTATGTGTGTGTGTATGTGTGTGTATGTGTATGTGTGTATGTGAGTGTGTGTATGTGTGTGTGTGTATGTGTATGTGTGTGTGTATGTGTGTGTATGTGTGTGTATGTGTGTGTGTGTGTGTGTGTGTATGGATAGATATGCATAAGTGAACTTTCACTCTTACCCTTTCTCTCCCCCACCCCGCCCAGGTCTGATGGCATTTGGAATCTTAGCAAGTTACTAGATTATGTGAAACTAATGAGAGTCATGAGGATGAGGAGGGACAGGAGGAGCCCTCCACTAAATCCCTAGATTCATTAAGGCCATAGTGCATGATCAGTCTTGTTATTACCTTCATTCGGCTTCCTTGGAAGACAATTGTGCCTGATATCATGGTGATCCCTTCAGCCCTTCTTTATGGAGTCTTCCCAATTCCTTCTTATCCAGCATTTAGAATTCATCTGTAATTTATGACCAAGTTTAAGTCTTTGGTTAGAGAATATCTCTAAAATCTTTATTAGATTTTGAGGAAACATTCCCCAACTCTCCCCAGCACTTGGTGAAAAATGAATCATGTATTTTTGGATAAAACTTCCGGAGCAAAATGCCCAATAAAAGGAGGATGGCTAAAATCACCCTGAATATGTGAGTGTTGGACAGGCTCTCCTTTTCTCTATCCAAAAGAGTGAGTCAAAGAGGCTTCATTTCCTGAATTCCTTCTTAGTTTAAACTTGGGAGAATCAACAATGACCCTGAATTTGACTTTGGAAAAGGGCTCTCGAGGGTCTGACCTTTGCTCAGCTCACACTATGACAACACACAAAGATCTTTTGAATTGCCTTCCCTATTTCCACTGTGCAGAATCTGATCCTGGGTGGCCTGTGTTTATTTGCATGTGTGTGCATGCATGTGTGTGTGTTAATCAAAAAAAGAGAAATTGGGAAGGAAGCTTTACCTGAAAATGTCTAACTCAGCTGAAACCTAATAGATTGGGGTTATTTTTTTGTTCTGTTCATTACTCTGCATTAGGCAGCCGTCTTGTAAGAAATAATTGAAAAACAGGCAACTGTGTTAACAAACGCAGAGCAGGGGACAGATTAAGGGGCTAGAGAATACTTTGAGAACGAACAGATAAAAACAGATTATAATAAATTTCCATTATGGTATAGTAAAATTGCTGACTTTCTAACTCAAATCTCACAATGATATGTCCCCACTTGAACACTGCAGGCATGAATAAATATAGCTTACACTGTAACAAAGCTTAAGTTGGGAGCTGTCTGTGTAATTTATCCCTGCTGAAGAAATCCTCAGGTTTTCTTCTTTTTTATCCTGCTGGGAAATGTTCTGGTAAGTTAGTCCACTTGACAAATTATGTAAATTGAAAGTATGGCATATGTCTGAGGAGGGGGTGGGCCTGGGTGTCACAAACCTTGATGGCAAGGGTTCCTGGCCAGTCCAGCTGGTAGGATAGACGATGATCCTTTCCCAATGGACAACTCACCCTTTTTCATGCCTGCAATCTTCAGTGAAAGATCACTTTTCTTAATTGTTTTTTTGAGGTTCTGAAAAAATTTTCTACTCTAATGTAATGATCAAACATTTATTAAGTACCTATTGCATGCATATCATTGTATAAGATTCTGTGGACACAAAAACAAACCCATCTTATTTTTCAAGGCCTTCTGGTGAAAAATGCCTTCCCAACATGACTCCAGCTTATCTTTTCCACCTTATTCCATGTTACTCTTCTTCATGTAGACTTTTTTTCCAGTAAAACTGGCCTTCTTTCCCTCCCTTAGACATGACACTGCATTCACTGTCTCTTGTGCTTTCACATTAATTGTCCTCCATGCCTAGAGTTCACTCTGTCCACATCCAGAACTCAGGTCAAAGTATCTCCTCTTGGAGCTCTTTCTGGATACCCTCAGTTTCCCCTAATGCTCTTGAATTGATTCTGTAGATACTTAAATGTACTTGCTGTTTTCTGTGTTATGTGATCTCCTTGAGAATGAAGATGGTAGTTATTTTGGACTCTGTTTCCGCATTGCCCACAGGTGGCCAGAGATGCAGCTTTGGGTTTAGGAAGACCTGGGTTCAAGTCATATATCTTGACTGTATGACCCTGGGCAAATCACTTAACATTTCAGTGCACTCCAAGGCAACTCTCTAGGGCTATGTGTTGTGCAGAATGGGCTGACTTGCATTGGTAGGAGGAATTTTTTTTCTTCTGGGAGAACATTATACAAGTAAAATGACATGTCTAGTCCATATTCCATCCCCAGGGCCTAGGAGAGTTCTGAGCAAACATTTGATGCCTAATAAATGCTTACTGATTGCTTCATTTACTTAGGTTTGATCCATCCCTGAGAAACAAGGTTATTAACACCAATAACTAGGACTCTAGGTGCAGAGTCAGTAATCTTATCCTATATATCTATTCTGAGTCCTTAGGACAGATGTATTTTTGGATAATTGTGTGGGCTTGGTTAAAGCAAATTCCATTTCTTTTTTGAGCCTTTCTAAGCATTACCTAGGAAATCTTGGGACTTTTAAAATCACTCCTGGATAGAAAAGTGCCCCATGATTCTTGTAGGAAATTACTGTGTAAGCTATGTGTGTATGCACACATTGAGGATACCCTAGTTTCAAATGTCCCAATCAATTAGCATGAGCACATTGGTTTTTTCTGAGTTACTGCAGAAAGGTGATAGAAGGCACTAAATTCAGACATTCTTACCTTCTTGACATTGGACTAAGCTTTAACCAGCCTTAGAAGGAGGGAACAGTGTTGGAAAACATGTCTGGAGGCCATACCACAAGGAACTAGAATCATACTTGTCTTGGCATAGCCTGAGCTGTGGGCTGCTCCTTACTGCCATTCCTGAATATAGTTTTTGGTCCCAAATAGTTTGTAATCACCTTTATCAGAAATCTGTAGAAGATGGGTGACTAAATCATTGATTTCAGAGCTAGAAGTGACTAGAGAGTTAATGGAGCCTTACTCATGCTTATTTTATATTTAAGATGTGTCATTTCTAAAGAACATATCAAAACAACTCTTTGAGATTGATAAGTATTCACATTCCTGTTTAACAGATGAGGTAACTGAGGCTCTAAGAGTTAATTGACTTATTATTAATCTCAACAAGGGTCTTGGAAGCATTTTGCTTCTAAGTCCATCACTGTATTGATTGTCCTATTTGCCACCAACCAAGAATCAAGGGAAACTTACAGAAAGATAATTGTACTTTACAGTAGTGACAAAATATATACACAGTTTGGGCCCTAACTGAGCGTGACAAAAGAACAATGGAAAGAGGCTTTTAATATGATCTTGACAGGAAGAACTGGACTACTGGAAAGCCATCCCATGAGCATCATGAGGTTGAGTCAATACCAATCAATCAGCATTCATTGAGCAGCCCTGGTAGTTTCAGGATCATGTTGGCTACAAGGGCCAAAACAGTCCCTTCCCTCAAGGAGTTTCTGTTTTCATAAGGGAGACAGTAGATTCACTTAAGTATGCCAGACAAAATATAAACACAGTCTCTAAGGGAGGGGGTGTCAATCGGGGGCCTTCAGTTAATTTCTCTGATACACTGAGAGGTGAGAGTTCAGAATACAAGGGCAGGTCCCAGACAACAAGGGGTTCAGGTAGGTGAGTTATAGCAAGGTACTCCTTTTCCAACACAACATACACACATACACAAACACAAGACACACACATGTATATGTATATGCATATACATACATACACATGATTAATGAACACTGTTCTTTAGTAAAGAATCATGGGGTCACAGAATTAAAGCTTGAGATTTGGAACAGACTTTCAATTCCATCTCATCTGACACATTCTCCCAAAGGGACCTCCCTCCCCTGTTGTCACAGAGCAGACAAATATTCGTGGAAATTCTGCTGAAAGATCTTCAAGTCCACCAACAACCAAAGGCACTTTGTCCCTCCTGTGCTCTACTCAAAAACGTTTCCTTCCATCCATTCCAAATCTGTTTCTCTCTAAGTTCCATCCATTACCTCTGGTTTTGTCTCTTGGGGGACTAGGGTAGAACAAGTCTATTCTATTTCACATTGCTGCTCTTTAAATACTTGAAGACCAAGATGTCTCACTCAAGTGTCCTGGTATCAACTTCTTCAAACGATTTTTTTTCCTTCGGGTCAATTCTTGCTTAACTTTTTTTTTTACAAAAATCATCCGTTTAAAAGCATCTCCATGAATATTTTGCCTAATTTCTTTCTCCATTTTTTATCTGCTCTGATATTTCCATAACAATAATATTTATATTTACTTTTTAGTCTCTCTAACATTATCTCTATTTCTTTCTCTTCCTCTCTGTTCTTCTAAGCCATTTGAAATGAGTTGATTATTTCTCATATTTTCATTTGGGTTATACACTATCTTCTGATGATTCTCCATGAAGTGAGTCACTTGTTTGTCTAGTCTTTGCCTCTTGTCATTCTCTCTATCACAAAAGCCCAGAATGTCCATGTTGGAAAGAACCTAAAAAAAATGTAGTTCCCACTCTACTTGAACAAGAATCCCTGCTAAACCATGCTTTTATTGTATATTCGAAAGGAATAGCAAGTTACACATAGTGGATTTGTAGTTGCATGTACAATCATCTCTCATATTGTACTGTTATGAAAATGCTTGTTTTATTCCATAAATTAAAAAATAAAGTATAAAAGGAGCCGACCATGCAGGACTGTCTTAAAGACTTCAGGTGAGGTATTCAGAAGCACTCCTGTGTACTTTGAAACATATCTAATTATTAGGAAGCCCAAATTCATCTTTTTTGGACTTCTTCCAGTTGCTCCTTATTTGAAACCCTTTGAACGAACAGAATAAATCATTTTTCTTTTCATCTTGTCAAGTCAGCATGCATTTCCTTTTTTTGACAACCACCTCCCTCAGTCTTCCCTCCCTTCCTTCAGTCCCCTTCCTTTTTACTCCCCTTTTCCCTTCTACTTCTCTCCCTTTTGGTCTCCCCTCCCTTTCTTTTCCCTTTCCCCTCCTACTGCCTATATAGTTAGGTTTCTATACTTAACTGAACCTACTTGAACCAAATCAGATGATAGTAATCTCAAATGATGCTTATCTCCATTCCCTCTTTCCCTCTACTTTGTCTTTGAGACTCTTCCTGTGAAGTAATTTACTTTTTTCTACCTCCTTTTCACATCTCCTGTTACAATCCCTTCTCATCCCTAAACTACATTTTTATCATCACATCATTTAATTTATATCCACTCTCTCTATGTATATCTCTTTTAAATATCATAATAAATATACAAATTCTCAAGATTGACAAGTATCATCTTCCCTTATAGAGAAGTAAACAGTTTGCACATATTGAATAACATGTTTTTTTCCCCCGTTTACATTTTGTACCTCTCTTGAGACTTGTGTTTGAAGATCAATTTTTTTTATTAAGTTTTGACCTTTCCATCAGGAAGGGCTGGAAATCCTTTATTTCACTGAGTTTTCATCTCCTTGCCTGAAATGTTATGCTCAATTTTGCTGAGTAATTGATCCTTGGATGTAGTCCCGGCTCCTTTTCCTTACAGAATGTCATATTCCAATCCCTCCGATCTTTTCATGTAGAAGCTTCAAGGTCCTGTGTAATCCTGACTGTGTGATCCTTGATATTTGGATTGTTTCTTTCTGGCTGCCTATAGTATCTTTTCCTTCACTTGATAGTTCTGGAATTTGGCAACCATAATCCTTGATGTTTTTAGTTTGAGATCTCTTTCAGTAGGTGAATGGTGGATTCTTTTGATGACTATTTTGCCCTCTGAATCTAAGACCTCTGGGGCAGATCTTGGCTTTCTGGTAGACCAATAATTCTTAGATTATTTTCCTCCTCGATCTGCTTTCTGGGTCTGTTGTTTTTCCAATATGATATTTTACATTGTCTTCTATCTTTTCATTCTTTAGATTCTGACTGATTCTTGATGTCTCATAGAGTCATTACATTCCACTTGCCCAATTCTAACTTTCAATAGACTGTTTTCTTAAGTTAACTTTTGCATCTCCTTTTCCATTTGCCCAATTGTTCCTTTTAAGGAGTTATTTTCTCTAGTTAGGATTTGTACTTTCTTTTCCATTTGTCCAATTTTACTTTTGAAAGATCTATTCTCTTCAGTGAATTCTTTTTTCAAATTTAAAATCATTGACCAGTTTTTCTTCTACTTCTCTAATTTGGCTTTTAAAATCTTTCTTGAGTTCTTCCAAGAAAGCTCTTTGGGCTTGAGGCCTGTTCATAGTCCCTTCTGAAGTTTCAGGTGGTAGTATAGTCTCAATGCTGACCTCCTTGGTATTTGTGTTTTGGTCTTTGTCCTCATAGAAGTATTCTGTGGTCTTTTCTTTTCTGGTTTGCTTCTTGCTCATGATGATCACCCTTTTCCTGGCTTTTAAAATGGATCTCTGCTACTGGGACACAGAGGTCTCTGTCCCACAGTTCTTGTTCTTAGAAGTTGAGGCTTTGTGTAATGTGGCCTTTGATTTTTTTCATCTGGAACCTAAAATGCTGCAGTTTACCTGGTGCTAGGCTGGCTGCTGTGCCAAAACAGAGTCCAGGTGAAGTCCTTCTTAGTCTCCTCAGAGTTACCCTGGATGTAGCTGCATAAAGTGTGGGTGGGGTATGGTCTGACCACAGGAGATCTCCCCTGCTGAGCTAGAGAATAGACAAGCTCAGAGGTTGGTGAACCCTGTCTGCACTAGAGTCTTCCCAATTTTCCTGGCTATGCTGAGACACACATGGGATCCTGGTATTGATGATTATGAACTCCAGCTCCTGGGGCTCAGGATCTCCTCTGGGTTTGCTGAGATGGAGCTATCTGTGACAGCTGTGGTCCTTCACTTGTCCCCTTCAGCCACAGCAAGAGGGACCCCCCCCTTGTGACTTGCCTAGCCTCACAGGCTAAGGGACTCTTTACTCCTTCAGCTGATCCCACTGTTCCAGGATTTTTCCTGGAGAAAAATTCTCTGGGTTTTTCAAGGTCAACAAGGGGAGGGGTAGAGCATTTGCTGATCACTGTACCATCTTGGCTCCTGGAAGTTCAAGTAGATGACTTACAGACATTTAATCTGTGGTCTGATAGTCTCAGGAATGGTTGTTGAAATTACCTGGGGATATGCAGTACTCTCACTCACTTCCTCTTGGACTCCCATCCTGAGGTGATATGTTTGAGAATCTGCAGTGCTGCTGCTTCAGAGTGCCTGGGGCTTCTGGCTCGGGTTTTATATGGCTGAATCCACACTAGTACAATCTGTGCACTGTCAATATTAATTTACTAAGCTATTTCTATGTGCCAGACATGGTTCTAAGTACTAGGTATATAAAGAAAGGTGAAAGCTCCCTACCCTCAAGGAGCTCATAATCTAATGTGAAAGTGATATTAAAACACAGAACAATTACAAACAAATAAGACATATGCAGGGTTATTAAGTGTATACTCAGAGAGAAAACACTAGCAGTAATGATGACCTCAAAAGGCTTCTTAGATATGGTGGGACTTCAGTGAGACTTGAAGGAAACCAGAGGTGACAGGCTTTTATTTGATCACTCTCGAAACTCTTGAACACAGTTTTTATGTCTTGCCTTTCTTTTTTTCTAAACTAAATAATTTCACTTCAGTCAAACAGAGAATGTGATTTCAAAGCCCATCCGCATCTAGGGCACTGTTTTCCTGGACTCATTCTGCCTTATCTTGGTTCTTCGTAAAATGTGGTGCTCAGAATGGAAGACAAGTCAGTATGACCAAAGAGAGTTATATTTTTTTTGGTCTCAACTCTCTGCTATTATGATTCCTATTATATATCCTTAAAATCATATTAACCAATATTCTTTTCTTCTATATTATCATACATAGGATGGTTAACTCACATTGCCTTTGCAATAAACCAAGATAATTTTCCAAAATTTTTCCAAATATTCTTCAGGCAAACTTTTGTCAAACCATGACTCTGCCATTATGTGTTTGCCTAGCTGATTTTGTGGAAACAAATATAAGATTTCTCATTTATCCAACTCCATGCTTTCTTATTCACTTTGGCCCAGTTTTCTATACTACCACTTTTCATGAATCTTGACTATTCCCTCCATCTAACCCTCTATCCAGGAATGTATCTTCTGTGATTTTGGTAAAGTAGCCATCTAGATCGTTATCAAAGTAACAAATGCAGATATTGACAAGTATAATATCAGGCACTCTTAGGGAGCTCATCTTCCAAGCTGATAGAAGCCCAAGGTATGATGTATGGACCAAAGCTATAAATAAGTGAATTTAAATTGGATGTTGGGATAGCAGCAATGGGAAAAGAAAAATAAGAAAGACAAAAACAAAAGAAATAATTCCTAATCGAAAGCTGAACAGAATAACAGGAAAGACTTGATCTCAAATAGATTATGGATGAACTCTAGAAAAATTCGTTGAAGAAGGGTCTCTTTTAAAAAAAAAAACTATTCAGCCTATGGGGCAGAGCCAAAATGATGGAGTAGAAGGATGGACCTGTAAAATCGCTACTCTCACAGTCAAAAAATACTTGTAAAAGTAACTCTCAAGAAACTAGAGCAGCAGAAGCCACAAAAAGTGAAAGAGATTTACAATTCAAGGCAGCCTGGGGGACTGACAGGAAGGGTTTATTGCACCCGTCTTGGAGAGGAGTGCAGCCCTTAGACCCTAGCCCACCCATGGTCACAAGGCCCAGCAGGGAGAGGATCAGAGCAGGTCTGAAAGGGTGGAATCCCGGGCAGCAGCTGTGGTTCCCAGATTCCTCAACCAACAAACACTAGAGATTGCTTCAAAGGTCAGTGAGAAAGGCCTTTCACCTGGGTGAGAAGGGAACACAGTTTAGCCCTGGTCCCAGGTATAGAATCATCCATTTTAATAGTCCTCGGTCAAAAATCCCTGGAGAAACAGAGCAACTGATCTGGGTCTCATGTCTGAGTGGTGGCCCTGGGGTGAGGAGGAGCACTGATTGGCATGGTGGAGATGGTACAGGCTCTGGAGAGGGAATTCTCTTCTCAGATCCTGGGCAGAAAAGCCTAGGTTTACCCCCAGATCAAAACACAGGCCAGGAGAGGAGTAAGCACCTACCCCTCGATTGTGCCACGTTGGAGAAAGTGAGAAGGAACAGATCCAGAGAGTGTACGCTCCTCTTGACAAAAGACTCAAAAGTCAAGTAACTGTCTGGGAAAACGATCCAAAAAGAGGGAAAAAATAAGACTATAGAAAGTTACTTTCTTGATGAGCAGGTATTTTCTTCCATCTGTTTGGATGAGGAAGAACAATGCATACTATCAGAGAAAAAACATAAAAGTCAAGGCTTCTGCATCCAAAATAAATATGTAATAGTCTCAAGTCATGGAAAAGCTCAAAAAGAATTTTGAAAATCATGTAAGAGAAGTGGAGGAAAAATTGTTAAGAGAAATGAGAGCAATTCAAGAAAATCACGAAAAGCAAGTCAACAGCTTACTAAAGGAGACTCAAAAAATGGTGAAAAAAATAATGCCTTTAAAAATAGACTAACTCAAATGGCAATAGAGGTTCAAAAAGCCAATGAGGAGAAGAATGTTTTAAAAAGCAGAATTAGCCAAGTGAAAAAGGAAGTTCAAAAGCTCACTGAAGAAAATATTTCTTTAAAAATTAGAATGTAGCAGAAAGAAGCTAATGACTTTATGAGAAACCAAGAAATTACAAAACAAAACAGAAAGACCGAAGAAATAGAAGACAATATGAAATATCTATTGGAAAAACAACTGACCTGGAAAATAGATCCAGGAGAGACAATTTAAAAATTATGGGGCTACTTGAAAGCCATGATCAGAAAAACAGCCATAGACATCATCTTTGATGAAATTACCAAAGAAAACTACCCTAACATTCTAGAACCAGAGGGTAAATTATATATTGAAAGAATCCACCAATCACCTCCTGAAAAGAATTCCAAAAAGAATATTCCCAGGAATATTGTAGTCAAATGACAGAGTTCCAAGGTCAAGGAGAAAATATTGCAAGCAGCCCAAAAGAAACAATTTGAGTATTGTGGAAATACAATCAGGATAACACAAGATCTAACAGATTTTACATTGAGGGATCAAAGAGTTTAAAATATGATATTCCAGAAGTCAAAGGAACTACAATTTATACTAACAATTACCTACCCAGAAAAACTGAGTTTAATACTTCTGGGGAAAAAATGGTCATTCAATGAAATAGAGGATTTTCTTTTTTAAAAAAATATCAATTTTAAGTTTTCAACACTCATTTCCATAAAATTTTGAGTTCCAAATTTTCTCTCCATCTCTTCCCTACCCCCACCCAAAAGTGCCAAGCATTCTACTTTCCCCTACCACTAATCTTCCCTCCCTTCTAGCATCCTTCCCTTTCCTTATCCCTATCTTCTCTTTCGTCCTGTAGGGCCAGATGACTTTCTATTCCCTATTGACTGTTTTTCTTATTTCCTAGTAGCAAGAACAATACTAAACAGTTGTTCCTAAAACTTTCAGTTCCAAATTCTCCCCATCCCTCTGCCCCCTACCCATTCCCTTTGGGAAGGCAGGCAATTCAATATAAGCCATATCTGTGTAGTTTTGCAAATGACTTCGATAGTAGTCGTGTTGTGTAAGACTAATTGTATTTCCCTCCATCCTATCCTGCCCCCCATTGTTTCTATTCTGTCTTTTGGCCCTGTCCCTCCCCAAGAGTGTTGACTTCAAATTGCTCCCTTCTCCCATTGCCCTCCCTTCCATCATCCCCCCCACCCTGCTTATCTCCTTCTCCCCCACTTTCCTGTATTGTAAGATAGGTTTTCATACCAAAATGAGTGTGCATTTTATTCCTTACTTTAGTCAAATGTGATGAGGGTAAACTTCATGTTTTTTCCTCAGCTCTCCTCTTTTTTCCTCCACTAAAAAGTCTCCTGCTTGCCTCTTGAATGAGATATAATTTACTCCATTCCATTTCACCCTCTCTCCTCCCACTACATTTCTCTTTCACCATTTACCTTAATTTCTTTTAAGACATGGTCCCATCCTATTCAATTCACTCTGTGCTCTCCGTCTCTGTATGTGTATGCATGTGTGTATGTGTGTGCACACCCGTGTGTACATGTGTGTGTGCATGTGTGCATGCATGTGCGTGTGTATGTGTGTGTGTGGTCCCACCAACTACCCAGATACTGAAAAGTTTTAAGAGTTACAAATACTGTCTTTCCATGTAGGAATGTAAACAGTTCACCTTTGGTAAGTCCCTTCTGACTTCTCTTTGCTGTTTACTTTTTCATGCTTCTTCTCATTCTTGTGTTTGAAAGTCAAATTTTCTTTTCAGCTCTGGTCTTTTCATCAAGAATGTTTGAAAGTCCTCTGTTTCATTGAAAGACCATATTTTCCGCTGAAGTATTATACTCAGTTTTGGGTCTGCTACTGTCCCTCTCTCCGTCGCTGCCACCCAAGGGGACCTGAGTTCCGCTGCTGCCTCCTGAGGGGGCACAGTCACGGAGATACCCCGCTCTCCTCTCGGCCAGCCCAGAAGTCTCTCTCACTGACCTGCAGCGCCTGTGGGTGGAGGGACCTTTTCGGCTGCCGGAGATTCTGTCCCTGAAGCCTGCTCAGATCTACTCCTGTGGGGCCGCAAGGCCAGGGCAGTGCATGGGTGGGCTCCGTGTCTGGAGCACAATGAACCTTTGGGGTCGGCTTTCCAGGACTCTCTGGAGCAGAAATCTCTTTCACTGTGTTTCTGCGTGGCTTGCAGTGCTCCAGAATTTGTGGGGAGTTCTTTTTACAGAAAATTTCTGGGCTTTGGATTCGGAGCTAACATATGTGTCTTTCTACTCCGCCATCTTGGCTCCTCCCCTCCCATACTTTTTAAATTGTCTCTCCTGGATCTATTTTCCAGCTCAGTTATTTTTCCAATGAGATATGTCACATTATCCTCCATTTTTTTCATTCTTTTGGTTTTGTTTTGTGATTTCTTGATTTATCATGAAGTCATTAGCATACATCTTTTCCATTCTACTTTTTAAAGTACTATTTTCTTCAATGAACTTTTGAACCTTCTTTTCCATTTGGCTAATTCTGCTTTTTAAAGCATTCATGTCCTCATTGGCTTTTTGAACCTCTTTTGCCAATTGAGTTAGCCTACTTTTAAAGGTGTTATTTTCTTCAGCATTTTTTGGATCTCCTTTACCAAGTTGTTGACTTGTTTCTCATGATTTTCTTGTATCTCTCTCATTTCTCTTCCCTCTTACTGACGTTTGGTGCCTGTGGGTTGAGGGATGTGCAAACCACCACTACTGCTGCTAGGGATTCCAGCCCTGAGGCCTGCTAGTGTCGTTCTTCCAGTACTATGCCCTGTAGTCAAGGCTGTGCTGGGCTCTGCTCTGCATCTAGTGGGACAGACTGTTCCCGTTGGCCTTTTTGGTCACCCTGGGCTGTACATCTCCTGCACATCATTGTTCTGTGGCTTCTGCTGTTCTAGAATTTGTTGAGAGTCTTTCTTTAGAGGTATTTTATGGACTGTGGGGTAAGAGCTAGAGTATATACGTCCTTCTACTCCGCCACCTTGGCATGCTTAGAAATAGAGGACTTTCAAGCATTCTTTATGAAAATACCAGAGCTGAATAGAAAATTTGACTTTCAAATACAAGAATCAAGAGAAACATGAAAAGGTGAACGAGAAACAGAAATCATAAAGGACTTACTAAAGTTGAACTGCTTTCATTCTCACATGGAAAGAGAATATTTATAACTCCTGAAGCTTCTCTCAGTGTTTAGGTTATTGGAGAGATTATACTCACACACACACACACACACATATATATATATACATACATTATATCTATATATCTATATCTATCATCTATCTATCTATCTATCTATCTATCTATCTATCTATCTATCTATCTATCTATCTATCTATCTGAAGGGCACATGGTGAGTTGAATGAGGGAGATCATATCTAAAAAAATTAATGGGTGAAAGAGAAATATATTGGGAGGAGAAAGGAAGACTTGAAGTGGGACAAATTATCTCTCATAAAAAAAGCAAGAAAAAATTTTTCAGTTGAGGTGAAAAGGGAGGAGACGAGAGTGAAAAAGTGAAGCTTATTCTCTTCACATTTTACTTAAGGAGAGACTAACATGAACAATGAATTTGGCATGACAATTTATCTTACACTACAGAAAAATATGAGGGAAAAGGATAAGTGGGATATATGGGTGACAGAAGGAGTGTAATGGGAGGAGGGAACAATTAGAAGTCAACATTTTAGGGGAGGGACAAGGTCAAAAGAGAGAATCGAACAAATAGGGGGCAGGATAGGATGGAGGGAAATACAGTTAGTCTTTCACAACATGACTATTATGGAAGTCGTTTGGAAAACTACACATATATAGCCTATATAAAATTGCATACCTTCTCAGTGGGGATGGGTGGGGAGGGAAGAAAGGAGAGAAGCTGGAACTCCTAGTTTTAGGAATAGATGGTGAGAATTGTTTTTGCATGCAACTGAGAAATAAGAAATATGGGTAATGGGGTATAGAAATCTATCTTGCCCAGAAGAAAAGAGAGAAGACTGGGACAAAGGAAGGTAGGTGTGTGACAGAAGGGAGGGAAGATTGAAGGAAGGGGTAATCAGAATGGATGGTGTTTTGGGGTGAAGGGAGGGGAGAGATGGGGAGAAAATTTGGAACTCAAAATCCTGTGGAAATGAATGTTGAAAACTAAAAATAAATTAATTAATTAAAATAAAAAAAACCCACAAAAATATATCCAGGCTAGATTCAATGATATAATATTTGTGATGCGCTTAGGGCCTTGCCTGTCACATAGTAGGCATTACATAAATGTGTATCTGTTTTCCCTCCCCCTTTCAGTGTCCTCTGGTCACTTTTATATCTAAAATTCTGTGATTCCCTTACATGGGCTTTCTGGAAATGATTTGTCAGCTCCTTTGATTAAAACTTTTCTCTGTTGGATGAATTTCTTTGATTATTCTTCTTTGTTTTTGTCAACTTCTGAGAGACCTATACTTTTTAAATTGTCTCTGTGAAACCATCTTTGAGATCATATTCTATGCTTGTATGTTCTATAAATATTATTGCCTCTTAATTCTCTCCTTGTAGAGTGTCCTCTACTTCTATGATTTTGCATTCCAAATTTCTCATTTTAGCTTTTGTTTCTATTAAAGGAATTGCCACTCTGAATTTTTTTTATCTTGTCAATTATTTCTTCAGTGTGAGTTATAAATTTTTCTTACACAATTCTTATTTTTCTTTTAAACCAGTCAGAAATCTCCTGCTGTAGTTCCATGTTCCCTTGGAAATTCGTGGATGTCTCTGCCTCATTAAGTGTTGATTCATTTCTTTTAAATTGTTTTATTTGTTTGCAGTGTTCTACAATTACTTCCATATATCTTAGATTTCTTTCCTTCTCTCCCCTTCCTTTCCCCCTCACTCCCCTCTTCCTCCCAGAGATGGCATTCAATTTTATATAGATTCTACACATATATTCCTATGAAATACATTTCACCTTAGTCATGCTGTATAGAAGAATTCAAATGAAACGGAGAAATCATAAAGCAACACAAAATATAATACAAAAGAAAATGATCTGCTTCATTCTGTGATCGAAATCTGTAGTTCTTTCCCTGGATGTGGAAGGCATTTTACCTGAAGAGACCATTGGGAATTTTTTTATGTTGTTGCATTGCACTGAAGTACTAAGTCTACCAGAAAAATTCCTCGCACAATGTGGTTGTTGCTGTGTACAAAGTTCTCCTGGTTCTCCTTTCACTCAGCATCAGTTCATATAAGTCTCTCCAGGCCTCTCTGAAATCTTCCTCTTCATCATTTCTTATAGCACAATAATATTCCGTTACATTCATATACCACAGTTTATTCAGCTATTTCTCAACTGATGCACATCCCCTTGATTTCCAACTTTTGGGCACCAAAGAGAAGTACTATAAATATCTTTGTACATGTGGGACCATTTTCCCATTTTTATGATCTCCTGAGGATACAGTCCTAGAAGTGGTATTGGTGGGTCAAAGGGTATGCACATATTTGTAGCACTTTGGGCATAGTTTCAAATTGCTCCTCAGAATGGTTGAATCGGCTCACAGCAATGAATTAGTGTTCCAACTCTCCCACAAGTTCTCCAACATTTATCATCTCCCTGTTTTGTCATGTTGGCCAATCTGATAGGTGTGATGTTGTATCTCAGGGTTGTTTTGATTTGCATCTCTCTAATCAATAGTGATTTACAGCACTTTTTCATATGACTATAGATAGTTTTAATTTCTTCCTCTGAAAAATGTCTGTTCATATCCTTTGACCATTTGTCAATTGGGTAATGACGTGTATTCTTGTAAATTTGACTCAGTTCTCTATATATTTTAGAAATGAGACTGTTACAGACACTAGTTGCACAAATTCTTTCCCAGTTTTCTGCTTCCCACCTAATTTTGGTTGCATTGGAGTTTTTTGTGTAAAAACTTTTCATTTTAATGTAATCAAAATTATTCATGTTGCACTTCATAACGTTTTCTGTCATCTGTTTAGTCAAAAATATTTCCACTCTCCATAAATCTGATAAAGAAACTATTCCTTGCTCCACTAATTTATTTATAGTATCAATCTTTATACCTAGATCATGTAACCATTTGGACTTTATTCTTGTGTACACTGTCAGGCATTGGTCTATACCCAGTTTTTGTCACACTAGTATCTAGTTTCCCCACAAAATTTTGTCAAACAGTGAATTTTTATCCCAGCAGCTGGGGTTCTTGGATTTATCAAACAGTAGATTGCTATATTCATTGACTGCTGTGTTTTCAGTATCTAACCTATTCCACTGGTCTATTTTTCTGTTTCTTAGTCAGTAACAAATTGTTTTGATAATTGCTGCTTTATTATACAATTTGAGATCTGGGACAGCTAGGCCATCTTCCCTAGCATTTCTTTTCATTAGGTCCCTTGATATACTGGAACTTTTGTTCATCCAGATGAATTTTGATATGTTTTCTAGCTCTAGAAAATAATTATCTGATAATTGGATTGATACGGAACTGAATAAGTAAATTATTTTAGGTAAAATTGTCATTCTTATTATATTGCCTTGGTCTACCCACAAGTAACTCTTTTCCCACTCTCTTAGATCTGCATTTATTTGTGTGAAAAATGTCTTGTAACTGTATTCATATAGTCCCTAGATTTGCTTTGGCAGGTGGACTCCCAAATATTTTATATTGTGTACCCTCACTTTAAATGGGATTGCTCTTTCTTTCTCTTGTTGTTGGAATTTGTTAGAAATATATAGAAATGCATAATATTTTTGTGGGTTTATTTTTTAGCCTGCAACTTTGCCAAAGTTTTTTATTATTTCAAGTGGTTTTTTACTTGATTCTCTAGTATATCATCATATCATCTAAAAAGAGTGATAACTTAGTCTCTTCTTTGCCTGTTTTAATTCCTTCAATTCCTTTTTCTTCTCTTATTACTACAGATAACATTTCTAGTACAATATTGAATAATAGTCGTGATAATGGATATCCTTGTTTCATCCCTGGTCTTATTGGAAATGCATCTAACTTATCCCCGTTGCATATAACCGTGTTGATGATTTTAAGTGGATTCTGCTTTTATTTCATGGAAAGATCCATGTATTACTATGTTCTCCAATGTTTTCAATAGGAATGAGTTTTGTATTTAGTCAAAAGCTTTTTTCTGCATCTATTGAGATCATCATGTGGTTTCTGTCAGTTTTTTTGTTGATATCATCAGTAATGCTAATAGTTTTCCTGATATTCAACCAGCCCTGCATTCCTGGCACGAATCTTACCTGATCATAATGTATTATTCTCGTGATAAGATGCTGTATTCTTTTTTGCTAAAATCTTATTAAAAATTTTTGCGTCTGTATTCATTAGAGAAATTGGTCAATAAATTTCTTTCTTTGTTTTAGGTCTTCCTGCTATAGGTATCAAAACCATATTTGTATCACGAAAAGAATTTGGGAGCACTCTTTCGTTCCCAATTTTACCAAATAATATGTAGAGTATTGGAATTACCTGTTCTTTATATGTTTGATAGAATTCACTTGTAATGCCACCCGACACTGGAGATCTTTTTCCTAGGGAGTTTATTGGTGATTTGTTCAATTTCTTTTTCTGAAATGGGGTTATTTAAGTATTTAACTGCCTCTTCTGTTAATCTGGACAATTTATATTTTTTAAAAATAGTCATCTGTCTAATTTAGATTGTTGTATTTAATGGGCATACAGTTGGGCAAAGTGATTTCTAATTACTGTTTTAATTTCCTCCTCATTAGAGGTGAGTTCATGCTTTTAATTTTTGATATTGGAAATTTGTTTTTCTTCTTCCTTTTTTAATCAAATTGACTAAAGATTTATCAATTTTATTAGTTTTTTCACAAAACCAACATTTAGTTTTTTATCAGTTCAAAAGCTTTCTTAATGTCAATTTTATCACTTTTTCCTTTGGGTTTCAGTATTTCTACTTTGGTATGTACTTGGGGATTTTCTATTTGTTCTTTTTCTAATGTTTTCAACTGCATGCCCAATTCATTGATCTACTCTTTCTCTATTTTATCCATATAGACATTCAAAGATATATAACTTTCCTTAAGAACTGTTTTTGCAGTGTCATATAACATTTGGTATGTTGTCTCATTATTATCATTCTCTTGAAAGAAGTTGTTAATTGCTTCTATGATTTGTTGTTTAACCCACTCATTCTTTAGGATTAGATTATTCAGTTTCCCATTAATTTTTGGTCTATCATTCCATGGCCTTGTATTACGTATAATTTTTATTGCCTTATGATCTGAGAAGGTTCATTCAGTATCTCTGTCTTTCTGAATTAAGCTGTGAGGTTTTATGTCCCGGTACATGATCAGTTTTTGTATATGTGCCATGTCCCGCTGAGAGAAAAGTATATTCCTTTCCATCCCCTCTGAATTTTCTCCTGAGATCTATCATATCTACCTTATCCAGAGTTTTATTTACCTCTTTAACTTCTTTCTTGTTTCTTTTGAGGTTAGATTTATCAAGTTCAGAGTGGGGGAGGTTGAGGTCACTCACTAGTATAGTTTTGATGTCTATTTCTTTTTCTAACTCCCTTAACTTCTCCTTTGAGTGTTTGGATGCTATACCACTTGGAGCATGCGTCTTTAGTAATGATATTGCTTCATTGTGTATGGTGCCTTTTAGCAAGATATAGTTTCCTTCCTTATCTCTTTTGATTAGATCTTTTTCTGCTTTTGCTTTGTCTGAGATCAGGATTGCTATCCCTGATTTTTTTCCATCAGATGAAGCACAACAAATTCTGCTCCAACCTTTAACTTTTACCTTTGTGTATCCCCCCCGTTTCAAATGTGTTTCCAGTAGACAACATATTGTTGGATTTTGGTTTTTAATCCATCATGCTGTCCCCGTTTTATGGGAGAGTTCATCCCATTCACATTCACAGTTATGATTACTATCTGTGTCTTTTCCTTCATCCTCTTTCCCTCCTTTCTGCTTTTAGTTCTCGCTTTTCCCTTCCCCTCCACAATAGAGTTTCAATTTTTGACAACCACCTCCTGAAGTCTTCCCTTCCTTTTTTCAGGTGCCTCCCTTTTGCTCCCTTTTACACTTACTACTCCTCTCCCTTTTACTCTCCCCTCCCTTTTCTTTCCCCCTTCCCCTCCTACTGCTTGTAGAGTTAGTTAGATTTATATAATCAATTTTTTTGCTCCCTCTTTGAACCACATCAGATGAGAGTAAATATCAAGCAATGCTCATCTCCTTCCCCTCTTTCTCTCTACTGTAATATGATTTTGTGCCTCTTCCTGTGACATAATTTGCCATTTTCTGTCTCCTTTTCACATCTTCTGTTACAATCCCTTCGCACCCTTAAATCATATTTTTATCATCATATAATTTACTTTATACCTGCTCCCTCTATCTATGTGTATCTCTTTTATATGTCATAATAAATACCCAGTTCTCAAGATTAACAAGTATCATGTTCCCTTATAGGGATGTAAACAGTATGCCCATATTGAATGACAAGTCTTTCCCCACTCTTTCCCTTTTTATGCCTCTCTTGCGACTTGTGTTTGAAGATTAAATTTTCTTTTGAGTTTTGGCCTTTTCATCAGGAAGGTTTGGAAATCCCTTATTTCATTGAATGTCTATCTCCTTACCTGAAATATTGTTCTCAACTTTGCTGGGTAATTGATCCTTGCTTGTACTCCCAGCTCCTTTGCCTTACAAAATATCATATTCCAACTCCTTTGATCTTTTAATATGGAAGTTGCAAAATCCTGTGTGATCCTGACTGTAGCTCCTCGATATTTGAATGGTTTCTTTCTGGCTGCCTGCAGTATTTTCTCCTTCACTTGATAGTTCTGGAATTCGGCAACGATATTCCTTGATGTTTTTAATTTGGAATCCTTTTCTGTATGTGAATGGTGGATTCTTTCAATGACTATTTCACCCTCTGGATGTAGGATAGTTTTCCTTGATGATATCTTTGAAGATATTGTCCAGGCTTTTTTTTTTAATCATGGCTTCATAGTAGACCAGCAATTCTTAGATTTTCTCTCCTGGATCTATTTTCCAGGTCAGTTGTTTTTCCAGTTATATATTTCACATTTTCTTTTATCTTTTCATGTTTTACATTCTGTTTGACTAATTATTGATGTCTCACAGAGTCATTAGCTTCTACTTACCCAATTCTAATTTTTATTTTATTGTTGTCTTCAGTTAACTTTTACATCTTCTTTTCATGTGTCCAATTGTTACTTTTAAGAAGGTATTTTCTCCAGTTAATTTTTGTCCTTCCTTTTCCATTTGTCCAATTTCCCCAGTTAGGTTTTGTATTTCCTTTTCCTTTTTTTTCAGTTTTCCTTTTTAAGGAGCTGCTTTCTTCAGTGAATTTTTTTTTCATATATTTAAAATCATTGGTCAGTTTTTCATCTATTTCTCTAATTTGGCTTTTAAAATCCTTTTCTCGCTCTTCCAACAGTGGTCTTTGTGCTTGGTACCAGTTCATATTCCCTTCTGAAGTTTCAGATGGGAGTATGGTCCTAATGCTGCCCTCTTTGGTATTTTTGGTCCTTGTCCCCATAGAACAACTCTATGATATTTTCTTTACTGCTTTGATTCTTATTCCTGATGATGATGATCAACCTTTTCCTGGCTTTTAAAGTAGATCTCTGCTTTTATGGCACAAGGAGCTGTGTCCCACATTTCTTGTGTCTTGAACTTGAGGCTTTGTGTGTGGTGGCCATCCTCTAGTTCTTTCAGCTAGAAGTTAAAATGCTGCAACTTACCTGGTGCTGAGCTGGCTGGTATGAGGCAGTAGAAGTCAGGTGAAGTCTTTCTGGGTTTCCCTGGGAGTTGTCCTAGAGCTGCCTGTGTTAAGTGTGGGGGAGTGGTAATCTGGCTACAACAGGTCTCCTCTGCTGAGCTAGAGCATAGGTAAGCTCAGAGGTTGGTGAACCCATCTGCCCTAGTTTTTTCTTGATTTTCCTGAGGTGCTGAGGCAATCCTGATTTCCTGATGTTGGTTGTGAGACTCCACTCCACTGGGTATCTGAATATCCTCCAGGTTTGCTGAGGTGGGACTGTCTGGGACAGCTGTGATCCTGCACTTGTCCCCTTCAGCCACAGCGACAGGGACCCTCCTTTGTGATTTTCCTAGCCTCAAGTGCTAAGAGACTGTTTGCCCCTTCTGATGAACCCACTGTTCCAGGATTTTTCTAGGGAAATATTTTATGGGTCTTTCAAGGTCAACAAGGGGAGGAGGAGAGAGAATTTACTGGTCACTCTACCATCTTGACTCATGGAAGTTCAAGTAGGTGACTTATAGACATTTAATCTGTGGGCTGATAGTTTCAAGAGCAGCAGCTGCAGATGCCTGCAGCTCTGAAGCTCTCACTCTCTCCGTTCCACAGGACTCCCATCCTGGGCTGATATGCCCGAGATTATACAGTGAGGTCACTGCTTCAGAGTGCCTGGGGCTTCCTACTCTGCCCTGCTGTGGCAGGGATGCACTGTTACAGCCTGTGTGCTGTTGCTCCTCCAGTCCCGCGGACAAGATCCTTCTTGTCGACCTTCCCAGTCTGTCCTGTGCTGTGAATCTGCCACAGTCTGTCTCCTATTGGATTCTGCCCCCTCTAAAATCTGGTCAGATTCTCTTTTTAAAGGTGTCTGAAGGAGTTTGTCTAAGAACTTAGACTATCTTGGTTCCACCTCCATTTTCCTTTTTCTTATAAAATTTACTTGTAGATGACCAGAGTCTTAGCTAATCTGGACATTATATTTCTTTTTGTTGTTAATATCAACCTTCTTGGTGCCTTTGTCTATGATTAAACTATCTAATTAAGCTTTAATCCTTCGGAATTCATTGATACTTTCATTCTATTTCCCCCTGTATTTCCTAATAACTTATTTCCTGCCTTTCTGCCCTTGGATGGCAATGTCCCCGGGGTTGAAACTCAAAACTCTGTCATCCTTCTCCCCCACTGGGAAATGACTTTCACCTACCTCCACCTGTTCCCCAAATGACATAGTAGAAGGAAAGATCTCACCCCAGTTGGATGTTGGAGTTAGTGGAGTATCACATATGCATATTCATGTCATCTTGGCTCAGTTTCCTCTCTCCCCTGCTTCATGTCCCTCCATAACCTCTGTCCCTCAGTATGCTCTACTCCTTAATTCTGACTCAACAGGTCAGTGCTTTCTTCTCCTTGGCTCCCTTTGCCCCTTACTTTACTGGCCGAACTCTTTCCTAGCAAATAGCATTGCCATAATTTTGACTCAGCTGGAGCAAGTCTCTGCTTTTTGGTTTTCCGGGGCAACGGGAGAAGGGAGTGACACAGAAGCCTACGGGTCCAGGCCTCTCTTGTGGATATGCACATTAGTGCCTAGAAAAAAGCCTTCTCCATTATCAGTTCATTACAGAATTGTCTCCTCAAGGTTCTTGGTGCTCTATCCTATGGATACTTTGGAAATTCATTTTCTATTTCTAGGGATTTTGAAATGTCATAAGGTTAAGTGAAAACATTTAATCATCCATCATATTGATCATATGACTCTGTAATCAGTTCTATGACATGAAACTTTGATGATGGCTCTCGGAATGTGAAAATTCAAGGAGCTCAAGTCCAAAATAGGCCAAGTCTTCACTTTTTCTTTGTGTGTGAAATTTATCTGAAGTTTGCTAAAAAGCCAGGTATACCTACAGGGTCCCTTAATCTACTATCCCACTAACACTATCAAAAAGCATAAACAAAATGAATTTGGCAAGTCCTGCTAATGGAGTCATGTTAACATCTGTTGTTACTGTTTCTTTATTTCAATTTTCATGGAACGTTTCTTGTATAACTTAATCAAAAACTGAAGTCAAATTCCCTGATGCATGCTTTGCAGTTCTCTTTCATTCCTCCTTATGAAAGTTGGGATAATATTTGTCCTTCTCTGATGGGGGCTCATTATCTTCCAAGTTTTCAGAATATCCCTGAATATAGTTGAACAACTGTAACAGTCATTATATTTGTACCCTATGGTGTAGCTTAGTAAAACCTAGTGTGATGTACTCATTACAAATATCTCAATTCTCTTTTATCACCTGCTATATCTTGGGCATCAAATCTCTATGAGCATTTCTGGGCCCATTTCCAGTCCAATACCATTCCCCTTGGCAGAGGAAACAAAGATTGTACAGCCCCTCTCGTTCACCCATTGTCAGTTACTACTGCCCCATTCTTCTTTTGTCATCTTCTTTCCTCCAATATAGATAAATATGGCTTGATGGAATGTTTGCCATGGAATGTTTTAAGCAGTTTCTGGCAATATAGACATTTGACATTGTACTCCACCTTTAAAGTGGGGTTTTTCCATCGGACAGCCACTCTGAATGGTCTACCTTGATAAGGAAAAGTGTGAGTACTGGTTGCCATATCTATTTTCTGAGGAAGAGTGGCCAAAATAATACTTAGGCATAATCTTCTATACCTACCCACACAGGTGCTACATTCCACAGGGCTGTAGTTATCATTTTTCACACCTGACGTTAATTCCCCAGGTAAGTATCATGAAAATACGATCAGATGATCGTTTTAAGAAAAATTCAAGGACTGGTCTTGGAGTGAGAATGATCCCTAGACTATATAAGTAGGCTTGGGGAAATAATTCAGCAGAAGTGTACTAGCTGGGGAGGAAAGGGGCGCCATCTTTGATTTCATTTTCTTGCTAATTAGATGATAATAAGTTCAGTCGTTTTGATATAACTGAAAAAAGGTCACTCTGGTTGGTTCTGAGTAAATTGCAGTCACCTAGTCAAAGTCTCAGTCTCTTAGTTGTCAGTAAAGCACAGGCAATCTTCTACCTTGGATGGAGTACCTATACCAGCGAAATCACTTCTCCTTAAAGTCTTTAAGTGGTTTATAAATGGGAAAGTGGAATCTACAACTTTGCATATGATTACATATGCATAATGAAATATGCAACTGAATATGCTTATTTAATATGCCCAGCACATTTTATTAATAATAGGTGAATGGAGGCAGTTTAGAGATGCTTTTTGGAAATACTCTAAGGATTTGGTCTAGTTTATCTCCAGATATACTTACCATCTTTAGTGCAACGAATGAGGCAGTTTTTTATCGCTCTATCTCCTGTGCTTAGCTCAGTGCTAGGCATATGGCAGCCACTTATTAAATATCTGCTTAATTGAACTGAACCCAACATACACTCCTGGCCAATCCATCCAATCCTTGTCCTCTTTTCAGTAACATCCCCTAAACTGCAAAAGAGATCCGGGTCCCTAAAGCCTTTCCTGCAGTTACCAGTAGGAAACAGCTGCCAACCTTTAGTTACAAGACTCCATTCCAGAGACAGAAATTAATGAGGCTCATTTCCACGCCAGCCTGCCCTGAGTCCTTAGAGAGTCAGAGGGCAGTGGAAGAGTATAATTATGGGAGTTAAAGAGTAATGGCAGTGGGATGGAGTTAGGATTCATGGCAGGCTTTAAAAGAACAGCTTTGATTGTATTTTTAGTTTGATGTAGGTGAATCAGAAAGTGGGGGGAAAGGGCCTCTGTGAAATGGCACTTAGCAGATATAAATGGAAACACACATTCAAATCCTCCATTCAGAATAATAAGGAGAGAAAAAACTCGCCCCCCTGATTACTTGTCCAGCAGTAGAAATGAACACCATCAGTTATCCCTTGCTCAAGGTTGTCATGATGATAGAAATAAGTGTCAGGTGCGAATTACTGATTTCTAACCATGTTGAAAAAGCTACAGCAGTGAAGGGTTTCCTTTTATTTAATCATGCATGCTTAGAAATTTTCCATTTTTACCTGCTCACTACAGTAAAGTTCACTGAAGTGTGGCAGGTACTTTATAAATCTGAACTAAAGGAGACAATGACCTTTCAGTAGATATTCCTGTGCCTTTCTGTAGATGACAGTCCTTTTATCGAAACAGACTCATAAAGGCATAGGCTCTATTTGCACTATAACCTGCTCCCCGTTGCCTTCAGCTATGTTCTGGACATGCTACAGAGGATTATTTTCTTTTCATCTGTGGTGAAATATTGTGATATTTACAGATGCTTCATGACTAAGGGTACTATGGTCAAATTGCCTGGTTTGTTGAGAATTCATTGGTTGAGTTCAATATGGTATCCTTAGTGATCCATTTCATTTTGTTGCATTAGAAGATAGTGCTAATGTGATGAAAATCTGCCAAAGGAACTAAGTTCAGTTCAACAAGTATTAATTATATCCATTGGGTTATTTTGGTAATATTAGTTGAATCTGCCCCCAACCTTTGGTAAATTAAGACATCTTTCTGCTTGTTACTGTTTCAAATTTTTTTTTCCTTCTTTTTTTTCCCTATTTATTTATTTACATTCATTTTCACAAATTTTTGGGTTCCCAGTTTTCTCCCCTTTTATCCCCTCCCCCCACCCCAATACCCCAAGCAATCTAATTTTCCCTATCTCCAATCTGCCCTCTCTTCTGTCCTCCTTCCCTTCTTTTGTCTCCATCTTCTCTTTTCTCCTGTAGGGCCAGATAACTTTCTATTCCTCATTAACTGTATGTCTTCTTTCCTAGTTATAACAACAATATTAAACAGTTGTTCCTAAAACTTTGAGTTCCAAATTCTCCCCATCCCTCCCTCCCCACCCATTCCCTTTGGGATGGCAGGCAATTCAATTTAGGCCCTATCTGTGTAGTTTTGCAAATGACTTCCCTGATAGTCGTGTTGTGTAAGACTAACTGGATTACCATCCCTCCTAACCTGCCCCTCATTATTTCTCTTCTGTCTCTTGATCCTGTCCCTCCCCAAGTGTTGACTTCAAATTACTCCCTCCTCCCTTTGCCCTCCCCCCCATCATCTCCTCCCTTGCAATATCTCCTTCTCTCCCACTTTCTTATACTGTAAGATAGGATTTCATACCAAATTGAGTGTGCATTTCACTCCTTCGTTTAGTCAAATGTGATGAGGGTAAACTTCTTGTTTTTTTTTTTTTTCTCAGCTCTCCTCTTTTTCCCTCCATTAAGAAAAACTCCTACCTGCCTCTTAAATGACATATAGTTACCCCCTTCCCTTTCCCTTTCTTTCCTCCCCCTACATTTCTCTCTCACCATTTACCTTAGTTTCTTTTAAGGTATGGTCCCATCCTATTCAGTTCAATCTGTGCTCTCTATCTCTGTATGTGTGTGCATGTGTGTATGTGTGTGCATGCGTGTACATGTGTATGTGTGGTCCCACCAACTACCCAGATACTGAAAAGTTTTAAGAGTTAGAAATATTGTCTTTCCCTGTATGAATATAAACAGTTCACTTCTGGTAAGTCCCTTAAGACTTCTCTTTGCTGTTTACTTTTTCATGCTTCTTCTCATTCTTGTGTTTGAAAGTCAAATTTTCTTTTCAGCTCTGGTTTTTCATTAAGAATGATTGAAAGTCCTCTGTTTCATTGAAAGACCATATTTTCCCTTGAAGTATTATACTCAGTTTAGCTGGGTAGGTGATTCTTGGTTTGAGTCCTAGTTCCTTTGCCTTCTGGAATATCCTATTCCACGCCCTTCGATCCCTTAATGTAGAAGCTGCTAGATCTTGGGTTATCCTGATTGTATTTCCACAGTACTGGAATTGTTTTTTTCTAGCTGCTTGCAAGATTTTGTCCTTGAGCTGGGAGTTCTGGAATTTGGCCACAATGTTCCTAGGAGTTTCTCTTTTTGGATCTCTTTCAGGTGGTGATCAATGGATTCTTTCAATACTTATTTTGCCCTCTGGTTCTAGAATGTCAGGGCAGTTTTCCTTGATAATTTCATGGAAGATGATGTCTAGGCTCTTTTTTTGATCATGGCTTTCAGGTAGTCCCATAATTTTTAAATTGTCTCTCCTGGATCTATTTTCCAGGTCAGTTGTTTTTCCCATGAGATATTTCACATTCTCTTCCATTTTTTCATTCTTTTGGTTTTGTTTTGTGATTTCTTGGTTTCTCATAAAGTCATTAGACTCCATCTGTTCCATTCTAATTTTGAGAGAACTATTAAATTCAGCGAGCTTTTGAGCCTCTTTTTCCATTTGGCTCATTCTGCTTTTGGAAGCATTCTTCTCCTCATTGGCTTTTTGAACCTCCTTTGCCAATTGAGTGAGCCTATTTTTCAAGGTGTTAATTTCCTCAGCATGTTTTTGGGTCTCCTTTACCAAGGTATTGACCCGATTTTCATACTTTTCTTGTATCTCTCTCATTTCTCTTCCCAGTTTTTCCTCCACCTGTTTAACTTGCTTTTCAAAATCCTTTTTGAGCTCTTCCAGGGCCTGAGCCCACCCGCCACCCCCCTGGGGTGCCTGGGGTACTGAGGCCCCGCCCTCCACATCTTTCCCTGATGGCAAGGATACGTCCTCGTCATCAGATCCGAAGGTCGGGATCATTTGCATTTGTTGGAAAAAACTCTCTATAGTCTTATTTTTCTTCCCTTTTCTAGGCATTTTCCCAGCCAGTTACTTGACTTCTGAGATTCCTTTCCACCCCTGCCTGGATCCGCCCAGCTAGTGCTTGGCCTCTGAGATTTAAATGGGCTTTCCTCCTGCTGGCTGTCAATCAGTGAGCTTTAGTTCAGGTGCTGGGTTGGGGGCAGGGCCGCCTCCCAGACTCAGATCCCTCATGGGCTTTATGCAGAGACTTTCAGGAATGGAGCGGGTGGGGGTGGGGTGGGGGGCCCGCCTCCCAATCTCAGTTCCCTTGGGGCTTTTGAGCAGAAGCCTTCAGTAATAGAGTGGGGTGGGGGCAGGGCTGTCTCCCAGGCTCAGCTCCATCAGGTTTTATTCGGGAATCTTCCGTAATGAAGATCCTACCTGCTGTTGGGGGATTCCTGAGTCCTGGGCCGCTGCCGCCTCAGCCACTGCCCACACCTCTGCCTCCGCCGCTTCCTGCCCCCATCTCTGCCGCCGTCGCTTCCTCCCGAGGGGGCCCGAGTCACGGAGACGTTCCGCTCCCCTCCTCCAGCCCGGCCTTCTCTCTCACTGACCTGTAGCTTCTGTGGGTGGAGGGACTTTCCCAGCTGCTGGAGCTTCCGTCTCTGAAGACTGCTTGGATCAGCTTCTCTGGGGCCCCGGCCAGGGCAGTGCTGGGGGTGTGGTCCACTTTCCGGGGCGTGCCGGACCCTGGAGACAGGTCTCCAGGGCTCCCTGGAACGGAAATCTCTTCCACTCTGTTTCTGCACACCTTGTATTGACCCGGAAGTTATGGGGGACTCTTTTTACATTAATTCTATGGGCTTTTGGTTTCGGAGCTCGTAAACGTGCGTCCTTCTACTCCGCCATCTTGGCTCCGCCCCCTACTGTTTCAAATTTTTGCCTGACATCTTTCAAATAAGAAAAGGAGCAGAGAATAGTGACCATGAGCCATGAGTCATCAAGTGACCAGAGTCATTCTGAGTGATTAGATATCCATCCATTCATTTGATCATGCATTCATTCATTGTAAAACATACTAATTGCTAGCTTTGTTCAAGACATGGTATTAGATGTGGAGGATACAAAGAAACTGTAATGTGGAGCTTGGTCTTGGGGTGTGAGCCCCAGGCTTGGCATGAAGAAGCTTCAATGGAACTGTTTACCTAAGATGGAAAACCAGCAAGAAGCAAAGGCAAGAAAGAGCAGCAAGCTTACAGTAAATACATATTTGATTCCAGACACTTCATTAGGCCCAGTGCAAAAATAAAACCTCCCTTGCCCTTAGAGTGCCTTGTTCTATTCAATAATTCTTTGCCCCGCATCCAGTGCTTGGGTAATCTGGCCAGACTAGAACATACTTTGTAGTGATATCATACAGTGTAGAGGAGAATGAGAAAGCGATTCTAATTCACAATTCTGAGAAGTTTGTTATAGCTCTGGATATAAGCAAACAGTTCTCCAAAAAAAGATTTGCAAACTATTAGCCATATTAAAGGATACTACACATCACTAATAATGAGAGAAATTCAAGTAAAATCAATTCCAAATATTTTTCATATGCACAGAAAAATGGCAAACTTGGTAAAAGATGGGAATAGGCAACATTGGATGAATTGTGGGGAAAGAAGTGCAAAAATACATTGTGGATTGAGTTGTGCATTAGGAAAACCATTTTATAAAGTATTTATTGTTATTTGTTCATTTCAGTCACACCCAACTCTTCAGGACCGCTCTTGGTGTTTTCTTGGTAAACATATTGGCGTG
Organism: Bettongia penicillata ogilbyi; assembly: GCA_023548195.1. Lineage (NCBI taxonomy): Eukaryota > Metazoa > Chordata > Mammalia > Diprotodontia > Potoroidae > Bettongia > Bettongia penicillata. The sequence goes on from JAJHZJ010000812.1 coordinate 4,165,059, forward strand.
GTTTCCTTCTCCAGTTCATTTTATACATAAGGAACTGAAACAAACAAGGGTAAATGACTTGTCCAAGGTAACACAATAACTGTCTGAGTCTGGATTTGACTTCATGAAAATGGGTCTTCCTGACTGTAGGCCCACCAGTCGATCTACTGCACCACTTTTCTGTTCTCCAAATATTTGGAATTGTGCAAATAAGTTGACTAAAATGTTCATACCCTTTGATGCAAAGAATTCATTGATGCAAATATGTGCCCAGGAAATCAGTGATTAAAAGAAAGTCTAGGAATACACCAACATATTTGTAGCATTTTGTGATAGTTAAGTCACCAACCAATCATTAAGGACCTAATATGTGTCAGGCACTGGCCGAAGGAGGGGAATTGCAAAGAAAAGCAGAGGTGTGCATTGTTCTCAAGGAGATCACAGTCTAATGGAAGAGACTATAGAAACAAGAATGCACAAGGAAGAAAGAAAGGAAGGAAGGAAACAAGGAAGGAAGACAGAAAGAAAGAGATGTGTATTTCTCTATTTATATACCTATCATCTACCTATCTATCTACCTATCTGTCATGGTAATTTGGAGATAATAATAATTAAAGGCAATTAAGAAAGGTCTCATGCAGAAGGTGGGATTTTTATCTGGGACTTGCAGCAAGCCCACGAAGTCAGAAGGAGGAGGTGAGGAGGGAGAACAGACTGAATATCGAGGGCATGCATGTAAATCCTCGAAGTTGGGAGATGAAATATCTTCTTTGAGGAACAACAAGTTAATGTCACTAGATTTCAGTGTGTGTGTGTGTGTGTGTGTGTGTGTGTGAGAGAGAGAGAGAGAGAGAGAGAGAGAGAGAGAGAGAGAGAGAGAGAGAGAGAGAGAGTGCTGGTTACAAGAATACTGGAAAGGTGAGGGGCAGGGTTCTGAAGGGCTTTTAGAGTCAAACTGAGACTATGACATTTGATTGCTGAAATATTAGGGAACCATTGCAGTTTGTTGTGAAGGAGGGTGGCGGGGTACTGGGATTTGGGGAAGCTACTGTTCTTTGGCAGGAGTGGAGGAAGGAGGAAGGAATTCCTTGGAGCAGGAAGACCAACCAGAACACTATTGCAATTGTCCAGGTTGGTTTGTTGGTTGTTGTCCTTTGTCCTTGAAGAGGACCAAAATGACATAACTATGTTGGGTTCACAGTACCATGTGATGGACTGTGACCAATGAAACTAGTATGAACTCAGAAGGCTTTAGTTTCTAGAGCTATGTTCTAGAGTCTACAAACATGTCAGACCCGAATAGTCCACATGAACATTTGGAGTGCAGATGCCTTTAAATTGGCACAGCTCATGTTTCTTTTAAGCTACTGCAATTCTGCTTTGCTTGTAGAGTACAGGGTCCTCTTTGTTGTGGGCACATCATGCTGGGGGAGTATCCTGTGCCATTATCTCCAATGTCTCACAATTGATTCCAAAATTCTTCAGAGAGACCTTAAGAGTGAACTTGTATCACTTGTGACCTCCAAGTGAGTGTTTGGCTTGTATGTGAGTTCTCTTTAAAACAGTTTTTCAGACAATGGTAGTTTTGGCATTTGAAGAACATGGCCAGCGCATCTGAGTTGTACTTTCCCTGCAGTAGCATTCGAATGTTTGGCAGTTTAGCTCAAGAAACAACCTTTGTGTCTGATATCTTATCCTTCCAGGTGATCTTCAGAGTCTTCGTAAGACAATTCAAGTGGCAGTTTCCTGCCATGGTGGTGATGTATTGTCCACGTTTCACAGACACACCACAATGACATCAGTTCAGAGACTCTGTAGACCTTCAGTTTGGTAGTCAGTCCTTTACCTCTTCTAGGTATGAGGCAGAGAGAGATCGAACTAGGGTGGTGACAATGTGAAAGCAGAGGATAGGTCATTTATGAGGAATGCTGAGGTGGCAGAATTGACAAGAAATAGGGAATAAGGGGGAGGATTTGAGCATGGCATCTAGACTGTGAGTCTGAGTGACTGGGTGCATGTTGGACAGTAAAACAGAAGTTAGAAATAAAGGACAGTTTCTGGGGAGCCAAAGACTGGGGGTGGGGGAAGAGTTATACCTTGATTGGCAATGACATCATATGAATAATGGGATGTTACTCTGCAATGAGGAATGAAGAGCAGGACTAATACAGAGAAACATGGAAAGAGTGAAATGATTCGGAATAAAGCAAAGCAAGTCAGGCGGGCAATATGGATGATCACAGTGTCAGTGGAAATGGAAAGAGCAACCGAGTAAAATGGATGTTGCAAAGGTATGAAGAATGAGGAAGGCCGCAAGGAAAGGAAGAAAGAAGCTTCACCAACTAATCTTTACCAGTCTGATAATAGAAATGTGCAAATATGTGTAAGGCATCACTTTTGGCGTTTATTTTTCCCCTTTTCTTAAAAATAAAAGACAAAACTTTGTTATGAGATGGCAGCTAAGAGGGGAAGGATGCAGCAGGAAATCTAAACAACAGAAAAATAAAATGTTCAAATAAAAGAACTTCTTTTCAAAACAGTGAAGCCTGAGTGTTGTGAATAATTGGGAAGGTTGAGATACTTTTTGTTCGGTCTTGCAAGGGGAGCAGGGGCAAATAACACTTCATGAAGGAAATTCCATCTTTCTGGAGTCCTGAAGGAGGAGAAAGGTTACCCCTGTGGAGAAGAGGGTAGTCTATGATAGGCACTGGAGATGGAAGATATGGGAGAGAGAAGGCTGTGGACCGAGGAAGCTCAGTGCTATACTGGACAGAATGATGGGCTGTTTGAAGTCCTTAGCTTGTATAACTCTGGGCAAGTCATACATCTCCCTCAATCTCACTTTACTCATCTCCAAAATAAGAACAATGATAATGCCTATCTCATAAGGTTTTTGTGAGAATCAAAGGAGATGACATATGAAGTCATTTTCATTACTATCCTTATCCTCATCATCTTGTAGCATTGTGCTGGAATGTTGGCTGTGCCAGATGTAGACCTTTGGTTTGAAAAGAAAGGCACCCAGGGTTTTGATATAGGGAAAGGTTTGATACTGAAGGACTGTCAGGAGAGAGAATGGGAATTGGCCTTTGGGATCACAATCATTAGAAGTGTGGGAAGGACCCACTCTGAACACTGATGATGGCAAAAGCCCATCTACAGTCCTGACTCCAAGGGCACCAGAACTCAGAGCCCCCATTCTAAGGATTTAGAACATTTTATCATTTCCTTAGTGCATTTTCCTAAGCTTAGGCTTACGACTTGGACCATTACCTTGTAAAGTGCTTTTGATTAAGAGTCTTGCTTCTTGTTAAGGAAATATGAGACTTGGCCCACATAGGTGTGTTTGGAGGAAATTTTTCCTGGAAGAAATGTATCTTCTGTTTGATAACATGGCATACTGAAATTGTGGATAATACAGGTGAAAACTAATTTCTTTCTCCTTCCTGTTTTGTAAGGATGACAGTAGAATATGTATTAATTTCAGTCTTCTTTTTCTCTCTCTCAATTGTGCCTATTTCAGACAATTCTTTATAATCGCTCAGTTGTGTGTGTGTGTGTGTGTGTGTGTGTGCATGTGCCCCATGTGTACATGTACTGTAATTTCTCTAGGAATATTCCTATTCATGCATCATGCTTTTACTCTGACAATCTTGGTAAAAATTCAAAATCAGGGATTCTTTTCTACATTGGTGTGAGAGCTAGTCCATTAATAAGGTAAATTTTTTCTTTACAGGATGAAGTAATTAAAGGTAGCCAGCTCATAGGGGCCCCTCTCTCCAGCTCCTCTCTCAGACCTTCCACTAGAGATTTCCTCTTGGAAATCAGGAATGTTAACTGTGGGCAGGAGCACAAGACAGTCAGTGTGTGTCAGTCATAGCAGGGAGCAGAAATATAGCTTATGGAGCAAAAATGGAATGAGAACTAAAATGATCTAATTGACCTGTTCATCATCAGCTGGGCAGTCAAGTAGGTCTCAGGGGTTTTAACCAAGAAATGGACAAATTTTGGTTTCTGATTCTGAGATACATTGGCCTCCCCAAGCTTAGCAGCCTGGGCTCATGGAAGTCAGGCAGCTGGTGAGGAGGTAGGAGAGGAATTGTCCCAGCTTTGCTACGGAAAGAGAATGTCTTCGACTTTTTTGTGCCTTGGTTTCTCTCACTTCAAAGTGGAAATCTTTCAATTGCTCCTGTGATCTTAACATAGGTGTTGAAAAGAAAAAAAGAGATGAAACTGTGGGTCCTGATACCTCTGAACCCCTCACTGTCCCTGACAGTTAGACATCCTTTAATCAGATCACTTTACAAGGTCCTCTGGAGGCTTCATTCATTAGACAGGCTCAAAATTATAGAGATAGGCTTCTCATACCCAATATTGCTCTTGATGGATGGTGGGTATTACACTTTCTCCCCTTGCAGTCATTGGGAACAAGCTTTGATTTCCCAGAAGAAAATGGTACAAAATTAGCAAAAATTACCCTGGGCTCTATTAATATTTATTTATTTAAATTGTGTCCAAGAATTGAAATCAGCACTTTAGTCAATTGTGGGACCCTTAATTAAAGGATACAATTCTGATGTTGACCTACACTTAAAGACAGACCCTGTCCCTAGTCTGAAACTTCGCTGCCCAGGGCTGATGCTTGATAAACAAACACATGTAGGCTTGTATCACACTGTCTGCTCTGGAAGAGATGTGTCTGCCTTGGGATATATAAGGTGCTGACATCGTCCTGATGGTACTCAGCATCCAGGCCTGCTCAGATCAGCCTGGGACAGCTGGTAATCAAGTGAGCAAATTCGAGTCAGGAGCACTTTAGTTTAAGTCCTGACTCAGTCCTGATTCAGTGTTACCCTGATCACATCACATGACATTCTTAGTCTCGGTTTCATCATCTGCAAAGTAGGAATAATGATAGCACTTAATCCCGAAAGATTGTTTTGAGAATCATATTTTATATACATATATGCATACATACATATCTATCTATATGTATGTATGGATATGTGTATCTCTTTCACATATACACACATATGCATGCATGTATATGTAGGTATACACATATACTTACATGTGTATGTATATATGTTATATGTACGTATGTATGTATTAGGACTTGAGGATGCCCATATTTCCTAATACGCAGCCATCTCACTTCCCTGAGTTCCTCTGCCATGTGGATGTGAGTAGCCTCCTCTGACTGGCCGCTTAGTCAGAATAGGACAAATCCTTAGAATGGGGGCTCTGAGTTCCAGTGCCCTTGGAGTCAGGACTGTAGATGGGCTTTTGCCATCAGCCTGCCTAACCTGGCAGGGATTTTCAACCAATCCAGAGCATAAGGGTCTTGAGCCTGAGAGAGGCTTTGGCTCTGGAACTAATTCTATGCTCTGTGGCAACTGAGCTAAGCTAGGGACTTCCTCCCTTCCTCTCCCAGAGATTAAGCTGGTAAGGGGGAGAGGGCCTTAAGCCTCATGGATTGGGGTTGAAGTTTGCATTTTTGGGATTATATGATTTGAAGCACAGATTACTAAATGGAAGTAGTGCGGAGGGGACCACATTGAGCCCCATCAGTGGGGTTGGAGCCATCTGCAGGCTTCCCAGACACATTCAGCCCCTTCACACTCTGCAGAGGGGGGATATGTGCCATATCTGACTTTCAGGCATGTGGGCCAGGATAGCTAATGCTCAACATGGATAAAACACTTTGCAAACCTCAAAGCACTTTACAAATACCAATTCTTGTTCTTATTCTTAGCTTAGAGAGTATGGAAATTAGTTGGGAGAATGCATTTGTTGTCCTATCCCTTCTCACCTCCCCATGAAAAAGGAGAAAAGGGAATTTCCTCTTCAGTGGCACCAGCCAGAGAATATATTCAAGGGATCATACAGTCTGGGTGGGAGAGTTGAGCTGGGCACAGGGGTGCTGTGACACGTACCCAGGATTATATACTAGTTTGTGATGCACTTGAAATATTTTCTGACTCTAGGCCATAATGGTTGTGCTGACCTTGGTACAGTGACACTGAACTCCATTTTGGTCATTTAGTCACAAAAACCATGCAGTAGCACCCCCTGCCATCCCAAAGGATGTTATTTCATCCTGGTCTCATTCTTGGATTGGCTATTACCCTAGCAGGAAGCAGATCAGAAGTCTGCAGTCTGGGTTAAAATATACCACTTCCAACATCATCCTGTGCCTGAAGCCTTGTGTTTACTCTGTTTCTATTACTGCCTACCTGTCTCCTGACAGGCCTTCCAACTTCTTGGACCTTTATTCCCTGCAGGCTTTCTGACAGCTGACCCTTTGACAGATTTTTGCCTCATAATTTACCTCCTTTGCATTCTATTGCTGCTTTGTAGGATTCTCACTTGGGCTGTCAATGGGCTCCTGTACCCAGGAGTTTCAGTTCAAAGCTGTTTTATTCTGAGTGTTGGTTGTAAGGTTATTGGATTACTTTGCTCATTGGGTGGGAGGGAGGGGAGGCAATCAGAGTTAGGTGACTTGCCCAGGGTCACACAGATAGTATCAAATGTCTGAGGTAGAATTTGAACTCAGGTCCTACTGACTCCAGGGTCAGTACTCTCTCCATTCACCATGTAGCTGCCCCTTACTTTGCTTTTTTGCACTCATTTGTGGCCTTGCTTCAATTTCCCCTTTCCTGAAATCTCTCAGTTCCTTCCTTTCTCTGTGTCCAAATATGATGAGCCCCAAGTTCCAAGACCACTGATGACTCATCATTGACCATGAGTGACTACTCCTTGCCATGGTATTTTCATTCATGTTCCATATCTTGAAGATCACATGCCTCTACAACTCTGCATACTGACTGGAGAACATTCATCTTATGTAGTTGGCTTCCAGGACCGTCTTGCCACTTCCTGTCCATTTCTATACCAGGCTTAAATGTGTGCACACTCTCATTTAAATTCCCTTTAAGTACTTGTAAAAAACGATCATATTACTCCCTTTACCTTGCTTTCTGATGTCTAGCTTCAAGTTGTTTCTACTTTCCTACCCTTCTCCTATATACAGATCTCATATTCCCCTGTAAAGATGTAAGGTCGTAGAGGACAGAGACCTTCTTAACGTATATGAAGAATGGCAGATGTCACGATGTGCAGTGTTTGCTAATTAAAGAAAGGATATTTGACTCAGTAGAACAAAAGGCTAGTTTAAAGATTCTTTTACAATGAGGTATTTTTCAATTACATATCAATATCATTAAAGATCCTTTGGAGGATATAAGAACAGAAACAATAATCATTAGTCAATAAATATTTATTAGATACCTTTACGCAGCAGGCACTGTGCTAAATGATGAGAATGTGAAACAAGAAAAGAAAGCTCCTGCCCTCAAGGACTTCACAATTTAAGGGGGAAAGGCAGCAAGTCACATACAGGATGAATATATGTGAACAATGTGTGTGTGTGTGTGTGTGTGTGTAAACAAACTATATACAGGATAAGTGGGAGATAATTAAGGGAAGGGCACTAGAATTAAGGTTGGGAATGACTTCTGTAGAAAGTGAGATCTTAGCTGGAACTTGAAACCAAGGAATCCAGTAAGTGAAGATGAGGAAGAGTATTTCAGACATGAGATAACTAGAGAAAATCTTTGAGTCAAAGGATAGAGTGTCTCGGTTGTAGAACAGTTAGTCTCTAGTGTCAGTGGATTGAAGAGCATGTGTTTGGGAAGACTGGAAAGATAGGAGGAGGCAGGTCATGAAAGACTCTGAACCTTAAGTCGAAAATTTCATAATTGATCCTGGAGGTGATGGGGCTAATGCTGCTGTTCTGACTTAATTGTGAAGAGAATTTTAATTGAGGAAGAGTTACACAAAACTGCCAGCCTCAGTCTCTCTTTCAGAGTTATTGAAGTCCAATGGCAAGACAAAAGCCTGGCTGGCTGGCCATGGGCCAGGGTGCAGTGGATAACTTTGTAGTCTTCACTGTCTGACCAAGCTCTAAGTTCTCCAAAGCCTGTGCTTCAGCTACCTTCCTATCTGCTGGAACAAATTGTTCTCATTGGCCCATTCTTTCAGGGATGGAGCTAATAAGTGCCTACTTGAGTTTCTTGAACAGGGGGAGTCACCTGGTTGGGCCTGATCTTTAGGAACATCATTTTGGTGGCTCTATGGAAAATGAATTGGAATGAGGTTTTGGGGAGACCTTGAAGCAGGATATTATAATAGTCCAAGAATGAGGTGAGAGGACCTACACCACAGTGTGTCCATGTCAGAGGAGAGAACTGAGCATAGATGTTGGAAAGGTGAAAATTGCTTAGAGGCAGAGAGGAGTTAAAATAGCTTTGACAGGAATCTCATATTAAAACAAAATTAGATGAAACCTAACACAGTAAAATAAATGATTTTTGAGTCTTCACTACTGTAATGGAGGTGATCCAACTCTGATTCCAGATTAAGCAGGGATTCTCTGTGGATCACAATGTCTCCCAGATGATCCTGCTTGTAGGTGACATTGTGCTATTTCCATCAAATCCCATAACTCTGTTGAATCTCCTGGAAGAGATGTGGAAGTGTTCTGAGGATTTTGACCTGTCCATCTACCTAGGAAAGAAAAAGTAAATTAAGAATGTCAATTGCTCAGATATTAGCATGCATCTGAATAGACACTCTTATAGAACTTGTACAATAGTTTGCAGATTTGGGACAGAGAAGGGAGATGAATAGTGAGTTGGACTCAGAATTAGAAATGAGAACAGGCTGGATTGCTTGCAGAGAATTGCAAAGCACTTTTATTGACCTCAGGCTTCCTGTGATGGAAAAAGTCTACCATTTCACTGCAAACATTCTATTGCTGTTGCTGGATGGTAGCAGGACCTAGAACATCAGTGCCTCCAAAACTCATTATGGATGTGAGCAGGTTGCAACATACACTTAAGGAAAAATCACAAAAACAAGAGGAAAAGATGCCATCAAACCACCGGTCAAAAGAAGAAGAAATGAGGATGGTCCCATGGTGAGAGCAAGGACTGAAAGGCAGATTTGCTCCTTTGGTATCAAGACAAGTTAAAGAAGGCCTCCAGTCACATGGAATGACGTGGATAAGCATTATTCCAGATGGTCAGGGATAGATGGATTTCAAACTATATCTTTGTGGAGGGAGCTCCCACATAGATGTGATGTTAGTTTCATTTGAGCATGCAGATCTAAGCCTATGTTCTGTTGGGTCCCATTTCACTGGATTGGAGAGTGAATGAGAGGGAATGGTTTGAAATCACCCATGAAAGGCACACTGGAGTCATCACAAAGGGAATTTGGAGGCCCAACAGAGAAGATTGTATTTCATCCTAAGGCAAAGCAGGGGCACCGAAACTGAGAGCAGGGAGTCAGGTAGGTGATGTCCTCAGGAAAAAAAACAAAAACAGAAAGATATTGTAGGGGCTGTGTGGAGGAACAGAAAGACTGGAGGAGGCATGCCCAAGGGTGGGGGGCTGGACTGGACAACTTCACAGGGTTGTTAAAAGATACAGATATCTATATATCTATATCTGCAAAATATTTGGGGAACTTTAAAACCTGCACAAATGAGATGTCATAATTTATTTCTCCATGACTCAAATTGTTTATCAGTAAAATGGGCATAATAGAAGTCTTCGCCCTGCCCACCTCTTGGAGTTGGTGAGAGGATCTGAGGAAATGATGGGTTTAAAGTTCTTTATGATGAGCAATGAACTATAAAAGAGCTTTCTTATCCTCTTATCATTATTATGATTCAAAAATTTAGAGCGAATTGTGACTTAAAGAACATATGGTCATACAAGGTCATACTGGAAAAAAAAGCTATTGGGACAAAGACAATTCTCCAGATAATGCTGTATAAGATCTTTGGTGTGCAAGGCAAAGACCAGACAGACTTTTTAGACTCATCTGAATTACTTGTCTTTTCACTTTCCTGGGGATGCCCACAATATTTCTGGTTATCCAAGAGACAGCGAAAGTAATTTCATGTGGTTTTCAAAGCACATGTGGTAAGATGAGGGCTGAAGCTCCAATCAGCTCCTTCATTCAGGTCCTGTTACAGAGCTCCCCTCGGAAGCCCAGGACAGGTTGGCCTTGAACACCAGTGTTCAGATGATGATGAAGAAAACCTAAAAGTAAACATCCTAAGTCAGGAGGTGGGAAGAGAAAAAGCAAAGAACAAAATACAGTTCTCTGTGGAGACCATAATGCATAAGAATCATTGCAAGTTAAACCCCTCACTTCCTTTCTTTCATCTAGCCACACTGCCAAGGGAGTCCCACTCCAGGAATTGCCATAAAAGGCCCCCCTGTCCTCCTGCTTCCTCGCAGCCTGTCTGTGTCATATCTGTCTCCATACATGTGAATATAATGAGGCTGAGTCCACACTGGCCCAGTCAGCTACTGTGGCTGCCCAGTGCAGGAAAGGTGAACAGAGAAAGAAGGGGAAGCAATGCCCTGCCTTCCCCATTTGGGGCAGTGATACAAGGCTTTCTTGAACCTCCTCTTCTGGTGCCTTGAATTTGTCCCAGAGTAAAGGAAGGCAGCTCAGACATATGGTGACCAGAGAGCTGGACTAGTAATCAAAAGAATCTGTGTTCATATCCGATTGCAGGCACTAACTCTGTGCAGCTGGGAATGCCCTTCAACTGAACCAGTGACTGCCTCCTTTCCTCTATCTCTAAAATGGCAAAACAAATAGCACCTGCTTCTTAGGGTTTTTGCAAGGCAGTTCACCCTCCTGGCACTGTCGTCTAATTCTCACTCCTTCCACCTCAACATCCAGTATTGCCATCGGAATATCTTCCCATGTCTCCAATCTGTTGCAGATCCTTAGCATCTTATCACTCATATTAACACTACAGCCTCCTAATCGCCCTTAACTCCTCCTCACCCAGTCCTTCCTTCACTCAGCTGTCAGTGTGTGTGTGTTTAATCACAGATCTAGTCGTATCACTTCCTCTCACCTCCACACAATTAATTCCAGTTGCCTCTTGGATAAAACTTAAGCTCCTCTGGAACTCTCAACACTATACAAAACGTGGCTATAATTTGTCTTTTCAGTCTTAATGAACAATATTCTCCCTTCTGCACTCTGCATTTTGGACTACTCTTTGTTTCTCATTTATAACTATCACTTTACGATGGCTCTGTTTGTGTACTCTGGTTTTGGATTGTTGGTTCTGCCTATTTCTGTGTTTTTGTATTGCATTGCTTTGTATGATGCTATGCCTCAAACATACTCCTTCCTTTCCTTCCACCCATACAGTCTGTCTTCCTTTAAAATGCTGCTCAGGCCATGTCTTCTTTATGAAGCTTCTTTGAATCCTCCATCTTCTAATGACTACCTTCCAAATAGCCTCATATTAACTACTTCGTTTGGTTTATTTCCTTTTTCTGCTTATAGTCACCCACATCCTTGTTATGTTCTCTGTTACTGAGTCACCTCCTTGTAATAGATGGAATTGGTTTGTTGTACCGGAATTTTCACTGCCTAGTGCAGTGGATGGCACACAGTGTTAGTGATCAATTTGTTTTATGTAAGCCTATATTGTCCTCTTTGAGAACTTCATCCAGTGTTTGTGGTTGTTTTGGGCCCATGCAGGGAGATACCACCCTTCTTGCAGGTGGAAGCCCTCCAAGTCACTGATGATGACTCATGTTCTCATGACCAAGTCTCCTCTCTTATTGATCAAACATCCCCAGGTCCCAAAGATGGCTCCTGTTCTCTTGATGGTCCTCTACCCACCCTTGGAGCCTCCAGGACATGCTTTGTCACAGCTCTCTTCAAATGGACATATATAAATCATTTTTACAGATATTCTCTTCACGTGGGCTAGTTGAAAGAGAGTGGGTGTAGGGAAGGGGGACAGTGGAATTAGGTAGAAAAAAGACCTCTTCTTTTTTGTTCATTGAGTCAATCGCCCAATTTTCACCCATTGATCAACACCATGTTCAGGGAATTGTTTGGTTTGCAGAAGGCACTGAAGACCACCAGTTTGGAGAAAAAGTCACTTTACTACCAAATTGTTATCCTCAGCTCCTTGCTTTTTCTTATTCAATATTTTGCCTGTTGAGTTGATGTTCATGTTATCTCTTCATGATATCATTCTTCCTTCTCTCTTCTGATACTGCTATCACCATGATTCAAACCTTCATCACCTGGTGCCTAGATGACTTCAATACTTCGATAGTTCATCTCCTTTCTTCAAGTCTCTCTCTAAACCAATCCATCCTCCACTCACCTGCTAAATTGATCTTCCTCTGTTTCCTCATCTGTAAAATAGGAACAATAAAATATCTACTCCCCAGGACTGTTGTGAACGTTAAGTGAGATAATATTTGTAAAGCACTCTGCAAACTTGAAAGTGGTATATAAATGTTGGCAATTATTAATATTTTGAAAGCATAAGTTTATTCATGTCCTGCCCCTTTAACTCCACTGTCTGCCTACTGGCAACAGAATTAAATATAGAATCCTCTCTTGGCCATTCAGCCCCTTCATAACTTGTCCTGTCATCACCTTTCTAGTCTTTTTACACATTACACATATATTCTGCGATTCAGTGACACTAGACTCCTTGTTCTTCATAGAAAAGACACTTCATTTCCTGACTGCATGGATTTCCAGTGGCCTCCCATCTAGCTAAAATGTGTCTTCTTCATCCTCTTCTGCCTCTGATTTCCTTAAAGTCCCAGCTAAAAGCCTAACATCTACAAAAAGCCTTTCCCAAACCCCATTGATGGTAATACTTTCCTTCTGTTAATTACCTCCAACTTATCTGATATATCATATGTGGATGTTGTTGTTTTTATGTTGCTTCTATCTTTAGACCAAGAGCTTCTTAAGATAAAGGACTTTTTTTTGCCTTCCTTTGCCTTTCCAGCACTTAGCACAGTGTCTGACATGCAACAGGTACTTAATAAAACCTTGTTGACTGAACAAGATATTAGTAAGAAAAGTTTCCATGAATTTTTACTGAGATATACCTTCCCAACATTTTTTTGACTCTTAGAAGTTATTGGTGATCCCCTCTTGAAAGCATGGAAGGTTCTAGCATGTATTTTCAGTGAAGGTCCTGAAAAATATAATTCTTTCTTATTGTCTTTAAGCCCCTCCTTGGCCTTTTTGCTTTAAACTTGCCCTTGAATGCAGCTCAACTTCTTGCCCGGGGTCCTAGGCAGAGGATTAGAAGAGGTGAGCTGGATATATAAAAATAACTGGATATAAAGGTACCCATTTGCAATGTGGTTTAGTTTTCATATCTCCTTCAGGGATCACCATTAGGATAATCACTGGCAATGGCTACTTAAAATTATCAGCCACAAGCATATTTTTTTTCTTATTTCTATGTGATGTCTCTAAAAGAATCCAAGTGAGTTTAGCCATGTAAATAATTGAATGTGTCTTTATGTATGCATACATTGAGAGAGTTTTTAGTCGTAATCAGTCAATGTTAAAGCTATAATGTGATTGATGTATCTTCAAAGTGAAACTATATGTGCTTATTATCCCCTTAACCTCACACCATACTCACCAGTGAAAAAGTCTTGTAACTTAAAACATTAGTGTAACAAGTCTCCATCTTAATTGATTTTGTTAAAGCTTTATTTTTCTGCTGTCATTACATGCTATTTATCGATTTTTGAATCCATATTGCTTTATGACTGTGAACAATATTTGAAGTTTAGAATTATTTATCTGAAATTACAATAGATAAATACATGATAAAGTTGATGACTTTCTGGTCATGGAACACTTGATCAAGACATGTAGTACTAGAAAGATCACTGGACTAGAGGGCAGGGAGTAGGAAGGCTCCGGCTCTTGCTGCATGGAGCAGAAAACGTTTGTGTTGTTAGATATGAAGGAGAGGGCAGTATGTCCCAGATGAAGGAAATTTTGTCACTGAAAAAGTGCTAGAGTAGTATGTTGTAGCAGGCTTTCTCTTATTAAGCCTTCATGTTGAATTCGCTCACACTGCTCTACGAGTGATGATGAACAAGCCTAGGTGAGATGCAGTAAGACCCAGTCAGCAATAAAACATGATTAGAAAATCACCAAAAACAAAAACAGAATAGTAACTTTTAGGAGGTTGGATAGGAAGTAAGTCAGGGAATGAAAGTTTCTGAGTCGTTCCTTTCTCACTCGTCCTAGGAGAAACATGTTTCAAACATTCGCTAAGACTTGTGCTGCACTGTTTCTAATACATTGTTAACATCCCAGAGGAAAAACTGTGTGGAATTAAGCACAGTGAATGACATTTCAGAGAAGAGGCAGAGTGTCTATTAGATGTGCCTTCCTATGTCTTCCAACCACAAGGGCACAGCTATGTGAGAGATGATTCTATTATATACTGCTTCATTGCCTTATCTGATTTTAAGGTTTCTAAAGAATTTTGCATGTTATCTGCATCCTGTGTACAATATTATACAGGCATGTCTGTCTCTTCCTATTAGTATTCAACCTTGTTAGGTCAAGGATACATGACTAAGGCTCAGTAAAATATAGCAGATTTAGGGAGGTTTTCTTGTTGGTTGGAGGCTCAGAGCTATTTTAGGTGGAACAATTAATTTCTTCCATATTCTCCTAGACTTGCTTTACTGTGGCCACAGAAATGGGGTCCAGCGACAAGGAATAAGAGCCAAAGGGGGATCTCTAGTTGCTACCCATTGCTTCTAGGATAAAATAAAAAATTATCACCACACTTAAAATCCTACACTAGATGGCCCCCACCCACCTCTCATCATCTTTCTCTGTGTGTCCCTTTGTGTACTTTATTGGAGCCCAAATGGTCTGGTAGCTCCTTCCTTCATGTTCCCTTCTCCATTCAAGCTTCCAGGTCTCTTCTTTTGCACAGATGACTCCCCATGCCTAGAATCCTCACCTTTGTCTTGTACAATGGTGAGTCTTCTTCAAAGAGCACCCTTGGGGCTTCTTATTTCAGGAGACTTTTTAAGATCACTGGAGTCTACTTTTTCTCCTCCAGAAAATGCTTTATGGGGGACAGGGTCAAGATGGAGGAGTAGAAAGATGCATATACCCTAGCTCTTCTCCCACAGCCCATAAAATACCTGTAAAGAAAGACTCTCACAAATTGTAGGGCAGCAGAAGCCACATAACGATGGAGGGGGGAGATTTCCAGCCCAGGGTGACATGGACCTGTCACACTGAACTCCGAGTAGAGCACAGCTGAGCCTTGGCCATGTGGCATCAGGAAGAGCAAGGCCAGAATAGACCTCAGGGACAGAATCCCCAGCAGCAGCACCAGAGGTTCCCAGATCCCTGAACTCACAATCGACAAAGACACTTCAAAGGTCAGTGAGAGGGCTTTATCACCTCCATGACAAGGGAGCAGGGTCCTCCCTTAGACCCAGCCCCAGGCTGTGCCAGTGGCTGCAGTAGCAACAGAAGGCCACCACTCATGTTTGGAAAGCTCAATTTAGAGCCCTTGGAGGAATTGAGTAGCTGATCTGAATCTCAGCAGGGATCCAGGCCAGGCAGTAACTCCTCTCCCTTGATTATGTCACCTTGGAGGAACTGAGAACTTACAGGTCCCCAGAGTATACCCTCCTCTTGACAAAGGGCCCCAAAATTAAGCAATGGGTTGAGAAAATGCCCCCAAAAGGGAAAAAAATAAAACTACAAAAGGTCACTTTCTTGGTGAACAAGTATTCTCTCTCTTCCTTTCAGATGAGGAAGAACAATACTTACCATCAGGGGAAGATATAAAGGTCAAGGCTTCTGCATACAAAACCTCCAAAATAAATAAACTATGGTCCGTACCTTGAAAATCAAGTAAGAGAGGAGGAAAATTGGGAAGAGAAATGAGAGTGATATAAGGAAATCATGAAAAGGAAGTCAACAGCTTGCTAAAGGAGACCCCAAAAATGCTGAAGAAAATAACACCTTTAAAAATAGCCTAAGTCAATTGGCAAAAGAGGTCTAAAAAGCCAATGAGGAGAATACTTTAAAAAGTAGAATTAGTGAAATGGAAAAGGAGGTTCAAAAGCTCACTGAAGAAAATAGTTACTTAAAAATTATAATGGAACAGATGGAAGCTAATGACTTTATGAGAAACCAAGAAATCACAGAACAAAACCAAAATAATGAAAAAATAGAAGACAATGTGAAATATTACATTGGAAAAACAACTGATCTGGAAAATATATGCAGTGGAGATACATTAAAAATTATGGGACTATCTGAAAGCTATGATCAGAAAAAGAGCCTAGATGTCATCTTTCATGAAATTATCAAGGAAAACTGTCCTGATATTCTAGAACCAGAGGGTAAAATAAATATTGAAAGAATCCACTGACTACCTCCTGAAAGAAATCCAAAAAGAGAAACTCCTAGGAATATTGTAGCCAAATTCGAGAGTTCCCAAGTCAAGGAGAAAATATTGCAAGCAGCCAGAAAGAAACAATTTGAGTATTGTGGAAATACAATCAGGATAGCACAAGATCTAGCAGCTTCTACATTAAGGGATCGAAGGGCTTGGAATATGATATTCCAGAAGTCAAAGGAACTAGAATTAAAATCAAGAATCACCTGCCCAGCAAAACTCAGTATAATACTTCAAAGAAAAAAGTGGTCTTTCAACGAAATAGAGGACTTTCAAGAATTCTTGATGAAAAGACCAGTGGTGAAAAGAAAATTAGACTTTCAAACACAAGAATCAAGAGAAGCATGAAAAGGTAAACAAGAAGGCAAAATCACCAGGGGCTTACTAAAGTTGAACTGTTTACATTCCTATATGGAAAGATAATATTTGTAATTCTTGAATCTTTTCTCAGTATCTGGGTAGATGGAGGGATTATACACACACACACGTGTGTGTGTGTGTATACACACATAGAGAGAGAGAGAGACAGAGAGACAGAGAGCACAGGGTGAGGTTAATAGGAAGGGATCATATCTAAAAAAATAAGATTAAAGGGTAAGAGAGGAATATATTGTGAGGAGGAATGGAATGGGGCAAGTTATCTCTCATAGAAGAGACAAAAAAACTTTTCCAGTAGAGGGGAAAAGAGGAGAGTGGAAAGGTGAAGCTTACTCTCCTCACATTTGGCTCAAGGAAGGAATAACATACACACTCAATTTCGTCTGAAAATCTATCTTACACTACAGGAAAGTAGGGGAGAAGTGGATAAGCAGGATGGGGGGGGATGATGTAAGGGAGGGCAAATGGGAGGAGGGAGCAACTAGAAGTAACACTATGGGTGAGAGACAAGGTCAAAAGGGAGAAGAGAAGAAATGAGGGGCAGGATAGAGTGGAGGGAAATGTGATTAGTCTTACACAACATGACTATTATGGAAGCCATTTGCAAAACTACACATATATAGCCTACATCGAATTGCTTGCCATCTCAGTGTGGATGGGTGGGTATAGAGGAAAGAGGAGAAATTGGAACTCAAAATTTTAAGAACAAATGTTGAGAATTGTTTTTGCATGCGGCTGGGAAATACAAAATACAGGTAATGGGATATAGAAATCTATCTTGCCCTACAGGATGAGAGAGAAGGTAGGGATAAGGGAAGGAAGAGGTGTTAGTAGGAAGTGCACACTGGTGGAAAGCGCAATCAGATTGCAAGGTTTTCGGCTATGAGGGGTTGGAGAAATGGGGAGAAAATTTAGAATTCAAAATTTTGTGGAAATGAATGTTGAAAATGTAAAAAAAAGAACACACAAAAAAGAAAATGCTTTATCTTACTGTATTTTTTGCGTGTTGACTTACCAGTACAAGCTGTTTTTGCCCAATAGAATTAAAGCTCCTCAAAGCAGGTTTTACTTGTCCTTGTTTCTGCATTTCCCCAGACATACTACTGGTACTACTACTACTACTACTACTACTACTGCTACTACTACCACTATTGCCATCATGACCACCATCACCACTACCCCCACCGCTGCTGCTGCTAAGACCACCAATACTATTAGTACTATTAGTAGCTAGCTAGCCAGCATGTAACTATTGTGTAAATTATATGTTAAGTACAATATGAATGTTATTTCATTTGATCTTCACAATAACCCTGCAATTAGGTGGTATCATTTTCCTCTTTTTTAGATGAGGTTACTGAAGCTGACAAAGGTAAAGTTACTTTCCCAGGGTCATGTACCTAGTAAGTGTCTGAGGTAGGTTTTGAACTCAGGTGTTCCTGAGTCTAGATCCAGTACTCTAACTCCTGCCATGCCACCCTACTGTCTCATAATTGGTTCTCAGCAAATGGCTGTGGAATTGTATCAATCACACAATTGATAACCACTCCAAACCATGGCATTGGCCTGACATGATGACCTTGTCACATTGCCTGTCCCAATGATGCCATGAAACTGGAAATGGGAAAATATTTGGAGCCTATTGATCTAGTGGGAGTGGAGGTGGAGGGCTGCACTAGGGAAGTGCCAGTGGGAACACAGGAGAGGGAGGGCTTGCTTGATAGAGTAGGAGTCAAGAGGATTTCTTCGTTAGATTGCAGATGAGAGCAACAAGGAATCAGAGACGTTATCTCTTTCCCACCCTCTGCCCTGGGGTTTGACCACAATAATAGTGTGAATGGTGATGCCACTGACAGCCAATATGGAGGCAGATAGACAAGAAGGAAGTGCCATCTCTTCTCTGCTGAGTTTGAGGTGAGAAGGGATGTCAAAGGTCACCATTGCTCTGCTCAGTACTTTGTTTAGCTTGGTTCAGCATCCTTGGAAAGTGAGAACTCCTGGAGGGTAGGGAGGGGTCTTCTCTAGCCGATCTCAGTTTGCAGGACTCCTTAGGAAGTTTTGGACCACACAGTTCATCTTTAGTCTTCCAAACATTATCTACACAGTTAAGGTGATACTGGGAAAAATGTTTGAAGATTCCAATTTCTGTGCAGGAAAATTGTCAGTATGAACCTCATTCAGTCAGGCAACAAGTGTTTATGAAGTGATGATTGTGTGCTAGGCACAGTGCTAAGGGCTGGGGATACAAAGAAAGACAAAAGTCTGATGCCTGTCCCCAAGAACATCTCATCGTAGTGGGAGAAATGCTACATTAATGACCAGTTATGGCCAAATGCCAAGGGAAGAACACTGGGTCTTAGTCAGTTGTTTATGAACAGGGCACCTGTGGCTGGTGTTCTGAAGCATATAACCACTGTGGATGCTTTCTTTTGGGTAGGTTGATCTTGTATTTCCCTTTAGAGCTAAAAGAAATGAAATTAATTTCTATCCCTAGGCTTTCTGCAGAGCAAGTCACTCATGTCCGTGATTGCTTCCCTTTTATTTTCATTCTTGGGCGATTCCGCCACAAGTCCTCTGACATTTTTCAGCAGCGGCACCGGAATCCAGTCTCTTTTCTATTTTCCTCCAGGTTGCACGCCTACAGAGTAAAATGAACAACAACTATTATTGCGTCACTGTCAAGGAGGAACAGCAAATGGGATTGGTAGAGTCTCAAATTTAGGCTTGACGTCAGGGGCAAAGGGTAAAAATGAGAGCAGCCTTGGAGGTAGTGAGATGCCCCTCGGAGGAAATTTAAAGTGAATTCTAAGTGACCACTTCTCAGGAGATTTTTATTCAGGTGACTGATGCTCTAGATGGTCCCCAGGTCAGGATGCTAAATTTCTCATCTATTCTACTATTCATAAAAAATCTGTTTTTCCTTCTAAATCATTTCTAAATGGTGTTGCTTGACTTTCAGCTCTGCCCCTCCTTCCCAACTGCCGCCCGAGCGGCCGTAATCTGGCAGAAGCCTGGGCATATGATTTCTACTCCTCTGATTAGCTCTGCCTTTTTGCTGTTGCCCTTCCCACTCTGATCCCTTCATTCATGTATCCTCTGCTCCTTCTTGGTGGAAAGGACCCCACAGCGCCATCAATCCCTACCTAATCTTACCTATGTTTCAAAGCGCAAATTAGTGACTGCATCCCTGAGCACTGACCCCTGCTCTCCACATACCCCAAACACAATCTATGGTCCTAGTATAGTAACCAATGTGGCATTTTTCACGCATGGTAGTCTGTCTCCCTACTTGATTGCTTGCATTTCTAGACAACTCTTCCTTATCAACCTTGACTCTTTCTTTTTCAGGACCAAGATCAGATCCCACTTTCTCCTAGGAGTTTCCTTTGTTCTCTCTTCTGTTGGTCTTTTCCCTGGAATATCACTGCATATATCTTGTACACAGATAGTTTTCACGTGTTTCATCTCCCATTAGATTGTAAATTCCTCAAGGGTGGGAAAAGTTTTTGTCTTTATGTGTATGTGCCTAGCATTTAGGAAACCCTAACCAAATCCTTGGAGACTGTCTGATCATTTCCCCATAATGACAATCATTCTTGCAACTTAACTCATGTGACTTTACTGTCCTGTGACATTCTGTGGTACTACCATCTCCAGGTAGCTGTTCCCATGGTTCCATGACAGAAGAGCCCTTGGGCTTTCTTGAGCTAAGGAATCCCCTCCACAATAAGACTACACCAATAGCTGGGCTGGATTCTGCAGTGTAGATGCTGAGCAACCTCAACTCTTCTCCTCCTTACAGATTGACAAGTCTGTAATTATGACTCTTATACCTGTAGTTATGAACATGACACCTCAGCGTGAAAGGTAGATATTCCCCAATGGCATAAAATAGGACATTCGTGGATTGAATGATAGATGTCATCCCAATACAGAAGGGAAACAACTTGATTTGGAACTTTAAAGGGAACAATTCTTAGGGAGGGATGGAGGAAGGGAAGGAGAGAAAGGGACAGAGACAGTGAGAGACAGAGAGAGAAAGAGAGAGAGAGGAGTGAGTTCTGTTCTTATTGTCCTAAATTCAAATGAATTTATAAAATCACATTATTGTTTGTAACTCATTATTTGTATCACCCATTAGTGTTTAAATAATTTATGAATTTGCCCAAATCAGGATTAAAATTATTAAATACTATAGGACCAAGCATAGATACCCTGACTACTCCAAAGGAGAACTGCTTCCAAAATGTAATCGGACCATTGGATCTCATCATTGTAACGATATAAATTCATTTAATCATGCTATCACCTAGATC
Organism: Bettongia penicillata ogilbyi; assembly: GCA_023548195.1. NCBI lineage: Eukaryota > Metazoa > Chordata > Mammalia > Diprotodontia > Potoroidae > Bettongia > Bettongia penicillata. The sequence continues at coordinate 4,186,062 of JAJHZJ010000812.1, forward strand.
ACAGCTCTTCATGTTTTACACACACACACACACACACACACGCATGCATGCACACACTACAAATAGTATGAAAAGTCTTATAAAATCAATGAATGAACTCCAGATAAAGTGAATCTACTGAATTTTCTAGATGTAGCAATTTAACAATCCTATACAAAATGAAATAAGATTCAACCTTTATGACTTTTTCTTCCTGCTGAAGACATACTGACTGCTTGTGATTGCTACTTTTTCCTCCCTAGATAGTCACCAATTACCTTTTAAAATTAATGTTCAGTTTTCTTGATGTTTTTGCCTTTTATTCCATTGCCCTCTTTCTTTCCTCTTCTTATTTCTCTTTCTTCCCCCTTTTCTCCCTTTCTCTTCTTTTTCTTCTTCCTCCTCTGTACATTTGACTTTCTCTAGTCCTTTGGTGTCATCCTAATTTTTCATGATCTTTTGAATATGACTGATATGAGGGACAACCAAAATTCAGGGGATGAGTCGTCCTGTGTGAGGAATAACAAGAAGGCCAGAGATGTTGGATTGTAGAATATGTGGAATGGAGTAAAGGAAAAGAAGACCAGAAACCCTAGAAGAGGTCAGGTTAAAAAGGGATTTAAATGCCAAAGAAACCAATTTATATTTTATCCTAGAGGTAATAAGAAGCCAGCAGAATTTACTAAGTGTGTGTGTGTGTGTGTGTGAATGTGTGCCAGTGCGTGTCTGTGTGTCGGTATCTGTATGTGTGTGTGTGTTTGTGTGTGTAAAGGGGAGTCCACAATATCCTTTAGGAAGACGGTTTTTGTAATTTAGTGGAAGACAGACCCATGAGGCAAAACTGGAGGCAAGGAGAGCTGAACCTTTTCCCTAGTCTACATGTGAGGTGGCACCAGAGTGGAGACCAGGAGCTATATGGGAAATGTGTTCTCAGGGTAGAAATGAGATCTGGCATCAGATTGGAGATAGGAAGTGGATTCATCCTGTGAGCAAAAAGAAATAAAGAGTAAATGTACTAAGCTGTGCTAAATACACCAAAAATAAGAACACAAAGATTGACATTTAAAAAAAGCCAAGTTTGATATTATTTATAACCACAAGTACCTAAGTCAGTGGATCATTTGGTAGTAAAATAATTATTGAAATTTCCAGTCAATGTAAGTTATTTACCAAGAGAGTTCCTTTTTGAGTTTATAGAATACTTTTCCCCTTACATATTTACTGTTTGTCCATTAGAATTAATATCTAATACTTGGGATGTTTCAGATTCTCAAGCAATGGGATCCTGTGTCCTCTACTGTCTCATTAACAGAACTTCTCAGTCTGACCCAACACATGTGTCCACAGTCAGTCCTGGGATATTTGGGCCTCTGAGGAGAAGGACTGAACTTGACTGGGTCTCATTTTTTGTGCTCTGGTTATTCACACTGGCTCCCTGGCTCTCCAGAGATTTACTTAAAGCTTGTGTTCTGTCCTGTATCTTGGGTCCCCATGACCACTTTATACCAAGAGGTGGAGGGGAGAGGAACTCAATATGCACAAAGTGAATCAAGTATAAGACAGGTATTCAATTCCTATACATGAAAGAAATGTTCAGTGCAAAAGGCTCTCACAAATGAATACTGACTAAAATACTTAAAATGTAAACCAGCAGCAGTCATGAATGATATCAGACTTTGCTGGGATTCTGAGACAGTACATTTGTATTTCTCCTCAGCTTCCATGCTGTTTGTCACAATATTAATGTCTTATGGCAAGGGATGCCTTTGTCATATGGAAAATTGTTTTTAACTCTGAGTGTGACAGTTTAAGAAGATCATTGATAAGCTAGAAAATCCAAAGAGGGCAATAAAGTCGTAAACAAGTCAAGTGTTTAATAGATGTCTACTATGTGGCAGGCCTGCCAGTGGTGGGGAACCTGTGGCCTTGAAGTCACATATGGCTCTTTAGGTTCTCAAGTGCATCCCTTTTACTGAACCGAAACTTCAAAGTACGGGTTCAGAACAGTCAAAAGGTGGCACTTGAGGGCCTAGAAGACACGTGGCCTTGAGGCTGCAGCTTTCCCACTCCTGTGTTAAACAAGGGGTATAAAATGCCTTCATACAACATTCAACCTCAAGAAGCTTGTATTTTAACGGGGAAACAGCACATTAAAGTGGAAAATGTGGAGGTGAGGAGGGCATGGAATGGAGATAACCACGCAGTAAGTCAGAGTCCTGGATCTAGGCAAGAGAAGGTGAAATCTCCCTAATCAGAGCCTCAGATGGTTACAGAGGTGAAGATAAAGGGGAGAGGAGGAAATGCTGGCTGCAAAAGAGAAGACATCATAGGAACTTCCAGAAGTAGATAAACAAGAAAAAAAAAGTTAAAATAATTTCATTAACTCAAAGTACAATGATGAGTCCTTAACTGTTGAGCAGTTTGTCAAATGGTATGTGGTTTCAGATTGTGCATATTATCTTTTTCTTTTAGATGGCATGATATTTGATGAGATTATGAAACATAACTATTTCTGATTTAAACAGTTCCCTCTCAAGAGTTTCAAACCTGTAGAACTTCCCCTGAGATTCTTATCATCTCTGTCTCCATATCATTTCCTTAATTACCACACCCCTGGCACTGGGTTGGGTGAGGGCTTTGAAATTTCTCTGGTGCTTTAACAGGGAGCCCCTTGATGTAATTCAATAAAGATGCACAAAGTAAGAGCCTCCTAATTAAAGACAAATTTCCATTTTGATGTTATTGAAGGTGTCATTAAAGTGAGTCATTGAAAGCATCTTATTCAGATGAATCTGCCCTTTGGATCTCATGAAAGGGTTCTTGGGATAAAGTGACAATGAAAGAAATAGCCAAAGTTGGCTTCAATAGAACACTACTAGATTAAAAAAATGCTATTTTGTACTATCATTTATCTGTCTACATCATTCCTTCCATATATTTCTATTATTCTATCATCTATATCACTTATCTATGTGTCTTTTATTTACCCCAAAGAGGGGGAAGCTTGGCTCTCTAAACAGAGAGCAAAGGAGAGTAAAGTATCAGGTAGAGATTGTTGTCATATCTCAAAGCATATTACTGTTATCAGCCAATTTTGGCTTACAAAATATTAGAAGGGTTTTTTTGTTTGTTTGTCTTGTTTTAAATACTAGAACAAATGGTTGGTTCTTACAAATGTATCATAAACCTCTGAGAAAGGTGTATATTGCTTTTTAAACATTCAGTAATCTTTCGAGAGCTTTTATATTTAACTTTTCTAAAACTGAATTCAAATCCTTAACTTCTTTCTTATTTACATTTTTGTTAGTTTTGTCTAGTTTGGAAAGGGGTGCATTAAGTTTTCTAACTATTTTGGTTTTGTTGTTTAATTCTCCCTATAATTTAGCTAACACATCTTTTAAGAATCTAGATACTCTGAAATGTGTTTAATATATATCAGGTATTGGTATTATTTAATTAGCTATGATTCCTTAAAGCATAATATGGTTTTCCTCCTTATATAATCTAAGTGTCTATTTTTACTATCGTCTCCTCTGAGACTATAATTGCTTCTCACTCCTGCTTTTTTTGTGTTGGCCTGAAGCATAACAAATTTGACTCTATTCTCTCATTTTAACTCTGTGAATCTTTATTTCAAATATGTTTCTTATAAACCATATGTTGCCTTGTAATTCACTCTGTGGCCCTTCTCCTGCCCTAGGCTCTACTGATTCTGATAGATTGGATTTTTCCTTCTGTTGCTAGGAATCAAGCCTTCATACCACTTGCCAGATATCTCCCATCTCATCATGTCACCAACACGCTGTCATCCTCAACTTCCTTGCAACTTTACCTTAGACCCTGTCTCTCCATTCTCTAACCACTCTGATAGATCCCTACCTTTCCTGGTTCTACTAGAGATTTCGATATTGCAGAACTGTGCAAGTGGTCCCAACCTTTTCAATCCTCTTTATGATTTGTTGTCTCCCCATTAGCATGCAAGTTCTTTTTTTAAAAAAAAATGTATTTATTTATTTTTAGCTTTCAACATTCATTCCACAAGATTTTGAGTTCCAAATTTTCTCCCTATCTCTCCCTTCCACCAACCCCATGAGAGTGTGTATTCTGATTGCCCCTTCTCCCAATCTGCCCTCCCTTCAATCACAACACTCCCTTCCCTTATCTCTATCTCCTCTATTTTTTTGTAGGGCAAGATAGATTTCTATACCCCATTGCCTGGACATCTTATTTCCCAGTTGCTTGTAAAAACAATTTTAACGTTTGTTTTTAAACCTTTGACTTCCAACTTCTCTCCTTTCCTCCCTCCCCTTCCATCCCCACCAAGAAAGCAATTCGATATAGGTTAAACATGTGTACTTAGGTAAAAGACTTCTATAAAGGTCATGTTATGAAAGACTAACTATATTTCCCTCCATCCTGTCCTGCCCCCCACATTTATTATATTGTCTCTTTTGACCATTTCCCTCTTGAAAAGTATTTACTTCTAATTATCCCTTACTCCCATTTGCCCTCCCTTCTATCATCTTCCCCACCCCACTTATTCCCTGTCTCCCTTACTTTCCTGTTGTATGAGATAGACTTTATAGCAAATTGAATGTGCACGTTATTCCCTCCTTAAGCCAAATGTGATAAGAGTAAGGTTCACTTTTTCTCTCACTTCTCCACTCTTCTACTCCACTGAAAAAGCTTTTTCTTGCTTCTTTTATGTGGGAGATCATTTCCCCCATTCTATTTCTCCCTTTCTCTTCCAAATATATTCCTCTCTCACCCCTTAATTAATTTTTAAATATTATTCCTTCCTATTCAAATCACCCTGTTCCCTCTGTCTCTGTCTCTTTCTCTGTTTGTCCGTCTCTCTCTCTATGTATATATGTGCATATATATATATATATATATATGTGTATATACATACATATATATATATATATATGTAATCCCTCCAACTACTCAAATACTGAGAAAAGTTTCAAGAGTTATGAATATTATCTTTCCATGTAGGCATGTAAACAGTTCAACTTTAGTAAGTCCCTTATGATTTCTCTTTCCTGTTTATCTTTTCATGCTTCTCTTTATTCTTGTGTTTGAAAGTCAAACTTTCCATTCAGTTTTGGTCTTTTTATCAAAAATATTTGAAAGTCCTCTATTCCATTTACCCCCCTGAACTGTTATACTCAATTTTGCTGGTAGATGATTGATTCTTGGTTTTAATCCTAGTTCCTTTGGAATATCATATTCCAAGCCCCTCAATCTCTTAAGGTAGAAGCTGCTAGATCTGGTGTTATCCTGATTGTATTTCCACAATACTCAAATTATTTCCTTCTGGCTGCTTGAAATATTTTCTCCTTGACCTGGGAGCTCTGGAATTTGGTTACAACATTTTTAGGACTTTTCCTTTTGGGATCTCTTTCAGGAGGTGATCAGTGGATTCTTTCAATATTTATTTTCCCCTCTGGTTCTAGAATATCAGGGCAGTTTTCCTAGATAATTTCTTGATAGATGATATCTAGGCTCTTTCTTTGATCACGGCTTTCTAGCAGTCTCATAATTTATAAGTTTTCTCTCCTGGATCTATTTTCCAGGTCAGTTGTTTTTCCAATGAGATATTTCATATTATCTGTTATTTTTTCATTCATTTCATTTTTCTTATAATTTATTGATTTTTAATAAAGTCACTAGCTTCCATCAGCTCTATTTTAATTTTGATGGAATTATTTTCTTCAATGAGCCTTTGGACCTCCTTTTCCATCTGATTAATTCTGCCTTTAAGGGCATTCTTCTCCTCATTGACTTTTTGGATCTCTTTTGCCATTTAGGTTAGACTATTCTTAAAGGTGTTATTTTCTCCAGTATTTTTTGCATCTCCTTCAGCAAACAGTTGACTCATTTTTCATGATTTTCTTGCATCACTCTCATTTCTTTTCCCAATTTTTGCTCTGCTTCTCTTTCTTGATTTTCAAAATCCTTTTTGAGCTCTTTTGTGACCTGAATTTAATTCATATTTTTCTTGGACACTTTAGATGGAGGAGATTTAGATTTGACTGTGTTGTCTTCTGTTTTCATGTTTTGGTCTTCCTTGTTACCAAAGTAAGATTCTATAGTCTGATTCTTTTTTTTTATTTTTGCTCATTTCCACAATCACCTACTTGACTTTTGAATTCTTTGTTAAGATAGTTCTCTATTTCCAATTAGGATGGAAGGGTGTACTGTCTATCGCTGGATTCACCCACAATTTGTGGGCCTGGAACTCTAGAAACAGTCACTGCTACTCCTGCTACCCCTGCTGCTGGTGTGACTGCTATGAGTTCCCCCACCATCTGACCACTCTACTTTCTCACAAAATTCCCACAGCATTTTTCCACTGACCCTCCAATTTGTCTTCAGCCTTTTGGGGTTGTGAAGTCTGAAAACTGCCACAGTTGTGAGAGGTTTGGTCTCTCCAAGGCCTGCTTAGATGCTGTCTGTGTTGGTGCAGCCCACGCCAGACTGGACTCTGCTCCCAGCAGGCCCTGATAGATACTTCCTGGTGACCTTCCAGGCTATCTAAGGCTGGAGATTGCTTCACTACATCATTGTGTGGGTTCTGCAGCTCCAGACTGTGTTCAGTCACTTTGTTTTACAGGTATTTGACTGAGTTTGGGGGTATTGCTCTAGAAAGTTCACGCTGTTCATTCAGCATCTTGGCTCTGCCGTCAGCAGGCAAATTATTTAAGGAATGTCTTCCTTTCTTGTGTCCATAGTCCCCACACTTGGTTGAGTACCTGTCCCACCTGTATTAAATGATTAATAAAAGTTCTATCTATCTCCCTCTACAATTCCTCTTTTTTAAATAATAATTTTAATGGATGCTTTGTTTTTACATCTTCTAGCTTTCTCCTTTTCTCACTTATATACCCCTCCTTTAAAAAAAATCACAGAATTTGCTCTGCTTGCTGAAGCATTAAAGAAATAAAGGGAAAAAATATCTACATTGTGAGAAATGGGGGTCAAAAGATAACAATATTTTAGTCATTTTATCTGTCTGCTTCCAAATTTTCTCCTAAATTACATAATTAAAAAGTGCTTTCACAGCTCCATCAATAATGCATTAGGGTGCCAACTACCCAACAATTTCTTTGACTTTCTCTTTTATCTTTTTGTTTGCATTATTTTTATTATTCAGGATTGGAGGCTTTCAAAAAGCTTGAATTTCTTCTTCTGAATAGTGTCCATGTCTGCTGATAGCTTTTTTCTTGAGGACTGGATTGAAATCTTATATGATTTAATTAGTTGTCTTCATATCTTGAATGTGAAACATGTTGAAAAAACCTCCTCTCCTCACAGTTTAAATGCTTTCTTCTTATTTTAGATGCAATACTTTTGTTCATGTACTTTTCAATTTTCAGCAATTAGAATGATCTCTTCTATCTATACATTGTTTAGTTACAAATATACCTCCTAGTTCTATTTATGAATATATATATATATATATATATATATATATATATATATATATATATTTCACTTCTTTTCCAAGGGTTTTTTAATGGCATAATTTTTAATACTCAGGTTTTGTATCCATTTGGGATTTATATGGTATATGATATAATATGTTGGTCTAGTGCTAAAGAAAACCAGTTTGGGAACAGTATACAAGTTGGACTGGAGTGGGGAGTAGATTGAGGTTGGGAGATCAATTTGGGGGTTTAAGGAGGTTCTTATGTGGGTGAAAGTGAATTTGGGCCAGAATGAGGTTGAGAACTGTGTGAATAGAAAATGTAGGTGGATGCAAGAAATGTTGGAATGGAAATGGTAAGCGATCAAAAGTGACTGCATAGATGAGGTTAATGAGAGTGAAGAAGAAAGTTTGAGGAGAGTAGATCAATATCGATGGGGAAGCTGAAAGAGAGGTGGATTGAAGGCAAAAGAAAATTCATTAAGTTTTGGACATGTTGAATTTGATGCGTTGGATCTGGATACATAAATAAATGAGTCATAAGAAAGCAGTATCATGAAACCCTGAGAATAATACGTGTTCAGGTAAAGATCCTTACCAGTGTCAAATGGATAGGTTACAAGAAATGAGAACTGAAAAAAGGGCATTACATTTCTCAATTATGGTATCATTGGTAACTTCAGTTGATGATGATATCTGAAGGCAGATTGAAAGAATTGAGCATTGAGTGAAAAAAGAGGAAGCAGAAAGGTTGCTTTGAGCAGCTGGGTGGCACAGTGGATAGAGTCAGGAAGACCTGAGTACATATCTGGCCTCAGATACTTAACCCTGGTCAACTCACTTAACCCTGTTTGCCTCTATCCCATCATCTGTCAAATGATCTGGAGAGGGAAATAGCAAACCACTCCAATGTCTTTGCCATGAAAACACAAAATGAGGTCACAGAGAAGGACACGATTGAAAAACAACAGAGAAAGGATTCTTCCCAACCCAAGGATATTGGCTAACAAAAAGAAGAAAGATGCTGGGTGATGGGGTAATAGGGTCTTGTGAAAGATTTTTTAAAATTTGTTTTGTTTTATATTGTTTTTAAGAATGGGGAGATGGATATATTTGAAGGCAATGGAGTAGGAAACTGTAGATTAGATGTTGAAGTTAAAGGTGTGGGAATTTGACTGATATGGCATAATTTTCTGCAAAAGACGGAGGATGATGGGATCAAAAAATGAATAGAAGGCCAGATTTTGACAAGAATGGTCACCTCGTTGTCAAAAATTGGAGGAAAAAAACATTATAAATTCAATAAGATTAGAAAAGATTTCTCTATTTGATTAGCACTGCTAGAAAATATTCCTACAACACCCCTCTAGTGGCTCCCTATTCCCCGCTATGATCAAATATTATATCCTCTGACTGTCAAAGGCCTTCTCAACCTGGATCAAGCTTACTGTTCCAACCTCACTGGACAGTGAACAGTCTGCAATCCAACCATGGCAGGATATGGATGCTCCATCTCCAGTCTTTGTATTTTTTAATTGTAGTCCTTCCTGATGCCTGGAATGTACTTCCTCCTTACTCCTGTCCCAAAGAATCACTCCCTTCCTCAAACCCCATATCCTATGAAGTCTTTCCTGATTTCATCACCTGCTCCTGCCTCCTCTACTCTGTCTTGAATTTGACAGTTTTACATTTATTCTTTTTATGTTTATTCTATTTCCATGTGAATATTTGTGGCTCCACATTGAAATGGAAATACCTTATGAGTAAAGATTTGATCATTTTGGTTTTTATAGCACATAGCACAATGCTTGAAACATAGTAGCTGCTTTTTCATGCCTCTTTAAAATTCCCATTATCTCACATAGATATTGACTTCTATTTGCTCCTTTTTATGTTTTCCCTATGATTAAAATAGCATGACGTGGTTGCCATGGGGTAGAGAGGTTGAGAAAAGGAGAATTTAGGAAATTTGAGGAAATGTCTATGTGGATATTCCATTTCCATAGTGAAAGGACAGAAATTAGGAAAGAACAAGGAGATGATAAGCCAGGTCCTGAAAGGCTTGAGAACCATTCTTTCCCCTCCTGATTTTCTCTGAATTATGAGGTGTGCCCATCCTACTCCTGGAGCCTCTCTCAACACCTGGAACCACCTACCTCCTCCACCAATAATCCCTATAGAATATTCCTGAAGTCCTGCCTCACTTCTTTCATTGATGGATTTCTCCATTTTCTCAAAATTTTGTGAAGGGTTGAGGTTAGCTGCCTCCAGTCACTTCCCAACCCTGTTCTTGACTTTTTCTGGACTTCAAAACCATGCTTTCTTCTACTTCTGGCTCATCTTGGAACTTTCCTTAATGCTTGGGCCTTTGTTTTGCCCTGCAAAAGTAAACCTTTCCATCCACCCACTCATCATAGAACATCTGTCCACAAGTCCCATCTACCCTCTCCCTTTGATGAGTTCTTCCTGAGGTTTCCATTTGTGGAGGGATCCTGGCTGGTCTACATTTATTTTCCTGGCCCTGTTTCTGACTTCATCCATCTTCTTTGAGAACAACACCTTCAAAATTATGATTCGATGTCCAGCAACTTCATTTCCTATATCCTCTAACTTTCTTTTGTGTATTGTTTTATCCCATCAAAATGTAAATTTCTTTAGGGAAGATACTTGTTTTAAATTTGATTAAAGAGGCCATCCCTTGGTTCACTTTTTTAAAAATTAATTTATTTATTTTAGCTTTCAAAATTCACTTCCATGAGTTTTAAATTTTCTCCACCTCCCTCTCTTCCCCCTTCCCCAAGATGGTGTTCAATCTAATTGCATATACATTATTATTAAACATATTTTAACTTTAATCATGTTGTATAGAAAAATTAGAATGAATGAGAGGAACCATGAGAAAGAAAAAACAAAATAAAACAAAACGGGAGCAGACAGTATCCTTCCATCTGCATTCAGAGTCCATATTTCTTTCGCTGGATGTGGATAAAATTTTCCATCATGAGTCTTTTGGAGTTGTTTCAGGTCCTTGAGAATAGCTAAGTCAGTCATGACACAAAGAGGCTGTTACTGTGTACAACATTCTCCTGGTTCTGCTCACCTGACTTAGCATCAGTTCATATAAGTTTTTACAGGTTTTTCTGAAGTCAGCCTGCTCATCGTTTCATATAACACAGTAGTATTCCATCACAATCATGTATCACAACTTGTTCATCCATTCCTCAGTTGATGAACATCCCCTAAATTTCCAGTTCTTGGCTACTACAAAAAACTCCTGTAAATATTTTTTTATACATGTGGGTTCTTTCCCCATTTTTATGAACTCTTTGGGATACAGCCCTAGAAGTGGTATTGTTGGGTCAAAAGGTATGCACATTTTATAGCTCTTTGGGCATAGTTCCAAATTGCTCTCCAGAGTGGTTGGATCAGTTCACAACTCCACCAACAATGAATTACTCTTGTAATTTTACCACATTTTCTGCAGTATTTATAATTTTCCTTTTTTGTCATGTTGGTCAATCTGATAGATACTATGTGGTACCTCAAAGTTGTTTTGATTTGCATTCCTGTAAACAATGACGATTTAGAGCATTTTTTTCATATAAATATAGATAGCTTCAATTTCTTCCTCTAAAAACTGCCTGTTCATACCATTAGACCATTTATCAAATGGGAATGACCTGTACTCTCATAAATTTGACTCATTTCTCTCTATATGTTAGAAATTAGGCATTTATCAGAGGCTCTGGTTGTAAAAATTACCATTTTTTTTTTAAAATTTCCCTCCTAATCTTGGTTACATTGACTTTGGTTGTGCAAAAACTTTTCAATTTAATGTAATCAAAATTATCCACTTTGCGATTCATAATGTTCTTTATCTCATGTTTGGTCATAAATTACTCCATTCTTCATAAATGTGACAAGTAAAGTATTCCTTGATCTCCTTATTTGCTTATACTCTCAACCCTTAAAACTAAATAATGTACCCATTTTAATTTATTTCGGCATACAGTATAAGATGTTGGTTTACGCCCAGTTTCTGCTACACTATTTTCCAGTTTTTCAAGCATTTTTTGTCAAATAGTGAGTTCTTCTCCCAAGAACTGGGGGCTTTGGCTTTAACAAAAAGTGAATTATCATAGTCATTTACTGTTTTTCTTTTGCATCTAGTCATTTTTATTATTTTTTAAGTGTTTATTTATTTTTAGTTTTCAATATTCATTTCCACAAAATTTTGATTTTCAAATTTTCTCTCCAGCTTTTCCCTCCCTCCACACCAGAACACCTTGCATTCTGATAGTCCTTTCCCTCAATATTCCCTCCCTTCTATTACACTCTTCCCTTCCCTTATCCCCATCTTCTCTCTTTTCTTGTAGGGCAAGAGATAGATTTCTATTTCCCATTACCTGTATTTCTTGTTTCCAAGTTGTATACAAAAACAATTCTCAACATTCCTTCCTAAAACTTTGAGCTCCAAGTTCTTTCCCTTCTTCCATCCCCACTCGTCTCCACTGAGAAGGCAAGCAATTCAATATAGGCTATATGTGTGTAGTTTTGCAAAAGACTTCCATAATAGTCATCTTGTGTAAGACTAACTATATTTCCCTCCATCCTATCTTACCCCCATTTTTTCTATTTTCTCTACTGACCTTGACCCTTCCTAAAAGTGTTTACTTCTAATTACTCCCTACTCCCATTTGGTCTCCCTTCAATCATCCCCCACCCCATTTATCCCCTTCTCCCCTACTTTCCTGTAGTGTAAGATAGATTTTCATACCAAATTGAGTGAGCATGTTATTCCCTCCTTAAGTCAAATGTGAAGAGTAAGCTTCATTTTTTCCTCTCACCTCCTCCCTTTGCTTCTCCTTTGAAAAAGCTTTTTCTTGCCACTTTTGGGACAGATAATTTGCTCTATTCCATTTCTCCCCTTCTTCTCCAATATATTCCTCTCTCACCCCTTTATTTTATTGTTTAGATATCATCCCTTCATATTCAACTCACCGTGTGCTCTCTGTCTCTCTTTCTTTCTCTACGTGTGTGTGTGTCTCCAATTACTCAAATACTGAGAAAAGTCTCAAGAGTTACAAACATTATCTTTCCATATAGGAATGTAAAGAATTCATCTTTAGAAAGTCTTTTATGATTTCTCTTTCCTGTTTAACTTTTCGTGCTTCTCTTGATGCTTGTGTTGGAAACTCTAATTCTCTATTCAGTTCTGGTCTTTTCATCAAGAATGCTTGAAAGTTCTTTATTCCATTGAATGACCATTTTTTCCCTGGAAGTGTTATACTCAGTTTTGCTGGGTAGCTGATTCTTGGTTTTGATCTTAGTTCTTTTGACTTCTGGAATATCATATTCCAAGTTTTTAATCTCTTAATATAGAAACTCTTGCATCTTGTGTTATCATGATTGCATTTTCACAATACTTGAATTGTTTCTTTCTAGCTGCTTCCAACATTTTCTCCTTGATCTGTGAAATCTGCAATTTGGCCACAATATTCCTAAGAGTTTCTCTTTTCATATATCTTTCAGGAGGTGATTGGTGGATTCTTTCAATATTTATTTTACCCTCTGATTCTAGAATATCAAGGCAGTTTTCCTTAATAATTTCATGAAAGATGGTGTCTAGGCTCCTTTTTGATCATGGATTTTAGATAGTCACATAATTTTTTAATTTTCTCTCCTGGATCTATTTTCCAGTTCAATTGTTTTTAGAGTGAGATATTTAACATTATCTTTGATTTTTTCATTCTTTTTGATTTTGTTTTGTAAATTCTTGGTTTCTCATAAAGTCATTAGCTTCCATCTGCTCCATTCTAATATTTTCTTCAGTGACCTTTTGAACCTCCTTTTCCATTTGGTTTATTCTGCTTTTTAAAGCAGTCTTCTCCTCATTGGCTCTTTGGACCTCTTTTGCCAATTGAGTTAGCCTGTTTTAAAGGTGGTATTTTCTTCAGCATTTTTTGGGTCTCCTTTAGTAAGCTGTTGATTCATTTTTCATGATTTTCTTGCATCACTTTCGTTTCTTTCCTCAATTTTTCCTCCACCTCCTTACTTGATTTTCAAAATCCTTTTTGAGCTCTCCCATGGCCTGAGACCATTGCATATTTATTTTGGATGTTTTGGATCCAGAGGGCTTGACTTCCTCTGATGGTATGGGTATGCATTTTCCTTCCTCATCTGAGAGGATGGAAAAAAATACCTTCTATAGTAACCTTCTATAGTCTCATTTTCCCTCTTTTTTGGGGGCATTTTCCGTCAGTTACTTGATTTTTGAATCCTTTGTCTAGTGGAAGGTATACTCTGAGGACCTGTAAGTTCTTAGTTCCTCCAAGGTGGCACAACCAAGGAAGAGGAGTTTACTCCTCTCCTGGAATGCACACTGGTCTGGGAGCAACCAAAAACTTTTCTGCCTAGAATCTGTGAGTAGACTTCCCTCTCCACAACCTCCTCCTGCTCTGCCATGCCAGGGCTTCTCATCACCCCAGGGCTGCACTCAGGGCTGAGATTCAGATCAGCCGCTCAATTCCCCCAATGGGCTTTAGGTGGAGGTCTCCAAAAATGGACACTGCCCCTGCAGTGACTGCTGCTCATGGTCCACACTGCATTCTCTTCTCCTGGGTGAAGGAGCTCTCTCACTGACCTTTGAAGCTGTCTTTGGTGTTTGTTTGTTGAGCAGTCAGAGTACTCCTGCTGACTCTCTGGAGCCTGTTCCAGATTCTATCAGTGCTGCGCCACACAGCCCATGCTGGGTCATGCTCTGCTCTGTTCCCAGAGCGATCGACCTTTCCTATCAGCCTTCCAGGGTCCTTTGGCTGGAAATCTCTTTCACTCTGTTGTTTTGTGTCTTCTGTTGCTCTAGAATTTATTTAGAGTCATTTTTATAGGAATTTTATGTGCTATTGGGGGGTGAGGAGCTTCCACAGGTCCATCTTTCTACTCTTCCATCTTGGATCTGCCCCTAATTGCTATATTTTGTGTACGTAATGTATTCCAGCGATCCACCACAATATTTCTTATCCATCACAAAGTAGTTTTGATGACTGCTGCTTTACAATACAATTTAAAATCTGATATGGCTAGGCCATCTTAACCTACCAGTTCTCTTCATTAATTCTCTCAATGTTCTGTACCTTTTCTTCTTCCAGACAAATTTTGTTATTTTTATGTCTCAACAAAATAATTTTTAGTAGTTTGATTGGTATGACATTAAATAAGTAAATTAAGTAGAATTGTCATTTCCATTATATTATCTCAGCCTACCCATGAACGAGTCATGTTTTTCCAGTTATTTCGATATGACTTTATTTGTATGAAAAATGTTTTGTAACTGTCTTCATAGAGTTCCTGGGTTTGTTTTGGCAGATAGACTGGCAAATATTTTATAATGTCTGCAGTAACTTTAAATGGAATTTCCCTTTCTACTCTTGCTGTTGGACTTTGTTAGTAATATGTAGAAATGCCAATTATTTATGCAGGTTTATTTTATATTCTGAAACTTAGGTAAAGTTGTTTATTATTTTAAGTAATCTTCCTTGACTCACTTCTTAAAGAGGCCTGTTTACTGAATGGTAATTGCCTCACTCAAAGTGAGATTTGTAAAGACTTTAGCTTAAAAAGACCAAGGTCTCCCATTTCATTCTGGGCCATCTCCAGTCCTGATCCTTATGTGGCCATTGGATCGGGATGACTGTGGAGGAGAAAATGAGGCTGGTGTCCTTGCACAGATGTCTCTCACTCAAATTCAATCCAATTTCACATCATAGCATCATCTCCATGATGTCAGGGTTCTCTTCAAAAGGAAGGACAAACAGCAGCTTCTGTGAGTACAGAAGGAGCTATCCATTAGGGACTTTTTTCCTTCCTTCCTTTCTTTTCCTTTCCTTTTCTCTTTTCCCTTTCCTTTCCTTTCATCTTTTCTTTCTTCACAAATGTTATCACCCCCTTACCTGCCAGTGCTCTGCCCATAGGGAATGTAAATTTTAGTTTCTAAACATTTTTTTTTGTTTCATTTTGCTTTTTTTATCTCTTTTTTCTATTATTGAACTGTAAGAAGTGATGAAGGGTATAGTTTTAGAGAAACTTGGGAAGGTTTGTAGGGATTGAGGAACAGCAAAGTGAGCAGAACCACGACAATGCATACAATAACAACATGACAAAAATGCACAACTTTGAGAACCCTAACAACTCTAGCCAATGTATGAATCAACCTTGATTGAAGAGGACTGATGATGAAGACCATTTCCACCTTCTGATAGCATGGAGTACACTTTTGGACATTGGTAAAATGAGAATTTGTTTTTCTTGAATATGGATATTTGTTACAAGAATTTTATTCCCTTTTTTCTTTTTCCAATTGGAAGTAGACATGGGAGTGAAAATGAATGTTTATTAGTTGGTGGTGGGGCGCTTATTTTTAAAAGAGAATGAGATAATAGGAAGAATGTTGGACCTGAAAAGTAGAGACCATCTCCCCATCTCCTTAATCCATGTACCTTTGGGCAAGTCATTTCCCTTATCAATTCCAACAGGCAACTAAGGTTTAAGTAGTGGAATCCTTGATGAGTTGTATGGGTAAAAGGAGTTCCTTGGTCTGATAAAAAACTAAACCTTACGAATCAACAATCTGCCTCTGGATTTTTGAGAGGATCCAGTGAAATATGTATGAAATACACAAAGGATTATGACAAAGTGCTTGAATCTTACATCATTAACATTCTCATTGATCAGTGGTGTACTTGCTAATGTAGACTTATTGACAGTCTTGATTTGAGTGCATAAACATTCAGATTTCAGCATTGAGTCCTGGAAAGGACAAACAGAAGAAGAGATCAGAATATAAGAGTGAAAGTGAGAAGATTGACCTTTCCCCCTACCTCTCTGTCTCACCAGTCTCTTGGTTATTTGACAGACTGGGGTGGACAGACCACTGGCACAGTGTAAACTAATTATGCATCCCGAATTTCTCCAGCACAGCTCACTTTCAGAGTATGTTTGCATATTCAGCTGGTATTTAGCAATGAGTTATTCTCAGTTCTCTGTCACAACATACCCAAGCAGATGCTTTTTAAACACTCTTTTCCCAGAAATGCCATGTTTAAATGCAAATTTCACTGTAATATTTCCAAACTTGCAGTATTCTCATCTCATTTTTGGTGGGAGGTGTTGGAACGGATACACTTTCTTGTTTCTTTCTCTGAGCTTCCCTCTTTTTCTCCTTCCATCCTTTGATCCAACAATTTGACAAGACTTCTTCTACCGGCAGGTTGGACACTACCATAATTCTTTTGCAATTCAAGACTGCAGTCACATCAGTGTTTCTCTGTACTGATGTTGAGGGAAATTCTTATAAAAAGAAATTGATTTTTCAGAGTTATTGTGACTGAAAATTGCCGGACTCTGTGGCCCATCTGAAGAGGAGCTTCTACAAAGACAGGTTTGTCCTTAGGCAATAGGAGCCAATTTCCTTGGAAGCCCAAAGCTTCTTAGATCATTAGGACCCAGGTGCATTTCCTCTGACAAACCTTCCTGAAAAAGAGCTTCTAAATGCATGCATTGTGACATCTTATAATGTCATTATTATTCTTTAAAGAATCACAGTCCCCAAGGAGCACATTGAATTCTCCTTAGAAATGGGACTGAAAGCGTTGGTGTTGATATCCTTGACCCAAGTTTAAGACAAGGCGCATCTAGCAGATTTCTGAGTAATCTTTTTCTCTTACTCTTTTATGAAGGTCTATGGAATGTATAGATTCTTCTAAGGCCCAATTATGCTCTGCCTATAAGTTAAGGATGATTTGAAGCTGTCTCACTTCTTTCAGGCCATAGAAGCTAGATACACATTCCTCTAATCCTTCCTGTTAGGTTCAATGAACCATAAAATACCTTTGTCACTGATGGGACTACAGAAGCTTCTGAGAATGATTAACTTAAGCCATAAGCTTTGAGGAAGGCCCTAAAAGGCAACCTAGAAATAGCCTGATTTACTGAATGCACAGAAAATGCTCTGAGTGGTTAGATCTTGCCATAATTTGCTCAAGTTCAGTCCCTAATACCTCTATTTCTCCGAAACCCACTAAAATGACTGCCTGCCTGGGACATGTCCATCCTGGGCAGACATACCCACTTTTGTGTCCTGCACACCTTTTGCCTGAATAGGATGAAATTGTGTATGGAAAGTACCTTGAGAAGACTAAAGCACTAGATGCCTGTTGATGGTTGTTGCTATCATTACTAATATCATGAAAATGGAACTTAATGAGGAAATCATGTAGACAAAATCTAGGACCATGTACTTTCTCAACCTAAGCATGATTTTAGATGTTGACTTATCTTTGGAAAGGGATTTTATATATGGGGGGAAACCTCTCATTTTGGCATTGCAGTGTGTCTCAGTCTCTGTCTCTTACATCACTTTCTCTCTCTTCTGTCTCTGTCTGTCAGTCTCTCTCTCTCTCTCTGTGTCTAACCATAAGATTCACGAGGGTAGCACCTGTATGTTGTATATGTGTGTGAACAAATTTAATTTTGCTTCAATTGCCTATTAAAATAATTTTAAAGATTTTTTTAAATTCTGAATTCCAAATTCTATCCCTCTCTCTCCCTCTCCCTAGCCCTAACTTTCTCCCTTCTCTTTCAGATGGTAAATAATCTGATTTAGTTTTATAAATGTGTGATGATGCAAAATATGTCCATATTAGTCATTTTTCTAGGAAGACAAAAAAAAAGAAAAGAATGAAAGAAAATGAAAAATGACATGTTTTTTTTTTTCTGTATTCAATTAATATCAGTTATTTCACTGGAAGCAGATAACATGCTTTTTGTCATGAGTCCTTTAGGGTTAACTTAGATCGTTGTATTGCTAAGAATAATTAAGTGATTCATAAATCTTCATTGCACAATGCTGCTATTATTGTGTACAACCTTCTCCTGGTTCTGTTCACCTCACTGTATTAGTTAAAGTCTTTCTAGATTTTTCTGAAATCATCCAACTTGTCATGTTTTACAGCACAATAATATCCCATTACAGTCACATATCACAGATTGTTCTGCCATTCCCCAATTGATAGGCCTCCCTTCAGTTTCCAATTCTTGGCCACCACAAAAAGAGCTGCTATCAACATTTCTTTTTACATGAATGTCCTTCTCCTTCCCTTTTCTGATGTCCTTTTGATATAAATCTAGCAGCGCAGTGGACTTGTCTTAGCAAACATTAAGTCTTCCTTTCTACATAGCCCAGGTCTCTGAATCTGGGGAAACCTTAGTAAATGTTGGTGGAATTGAACTGACTTCCTTTGTTCAATATGTCATTTCTCCACTGTATCTTTATAAGGCTTATTGATGAGTTTTGTTTTTACATTTTATTTTCCTATTTCATAAGAGGTCTCCTGCAAAATAAACAATTAAGCAATATTAACAATACAATTATCTCATCTGAAGTGCAAGCAATATTCTGTATCTATAGTACCCACAACCTATTTTTAGTCTTTTTAAAATTATAAGTCAAATTTTCTCCCTTCTTTCTCCACCCCATTGAAATTGTTACAAATATGCATTGTTAAGCAGAATAAATTTCTTCATTCATTGTATACATGAAAAATGAGGCCTTTATCAGAGAAACGATGTAAATTTTTTCACAGTTATGATTACTGTATATTTCTCTTCATTGCATTTTTTTTCTTATCTTCTGTTCTACTCTCTCTCCTCAAACATTCTGGGCTTTGGCCACTGCCTCTCCCCAGTCCACTCTGTTTTCTACCAGTCCCCTACTCTTCTTTTATTCTCTTCCCCTCCTACTTCCCTGTAGAATAAGATAGATTTCTATACCCAACTGAATGTGTACGTTATTCTCTCATTGAGCCAATTCTGATGAGAGTTGTCTGCCACCTACCTGTATAAGCTATATACTTATACACTTATACACTTATAGTATACACTATACGCTTATACACTGTATACACTGTATAAGCCCTTTCACATCTATTTTTACGTGAAATAATTTGTCCCATTCTACCTCCCCTTTTCTGCTTCTTCAAGGGCATCTCTTTCTCACCCCTTATATTTACTTGTCTGTTTACTTTTTGTCTATCATCCCACTATAATCAACTCATCCCAGTGACCTCTGTCCATGTATACCCCTTTTAACTGCTCTAATAATTATAAAGTTCTTGGGCATTGCAAATGTTGTCTTCCCATGCTGGAATGTAAACAGTTTAAACTGATTGAATCCTTTGTGATTTATCTTTTCCATTGCTGTTTTCATTTTCGTTGAGTCATTTTCTATTGAGTCAAAATTTTCTATTCAGTTCCAATCTTTTCTTGAGGAATGTTGAAAAGTTCTCTATTTCATTGAATATCCATTTGTGCCCTGGAGGATTATATTCAGTTTTGCTGAATAGGCAAATCTTGGTTGTAATCCTAGCTCCTTTGACCTCTGGAATATTATGTTTCAGGCCCTTTTATCTTTTAATGTAGAAACTGCTCAATCTTGTGTTATCTTGACTATGGTTTCATGATATTTGAATTGGTTCTTTCTGGCTGCCTGTAATATTTTCTCCTTGACCTGGGAGCTCTGGAATTTGGCTATAATATTCCTGCGAGTTTTTATTTGGGGATTTCTTTCAGATCAGTAGAGTCTTTCAATTTCCATTTTAACCTTGCATTCTAGGGTACCAGGGCAGTTTTCTTAACTAATTTCTTGAAAGATGAGATCTAGGCTCTTTTTTATCATGGTTTTCATGTAATCTAATAGTTCATAAATTATATTTCCTGCATCTATTTTCCAGGTCATATGTTTTTCCAAAGTTATTTCACATTTTCTTTAACTTTTTTCATTCTTTTTTTTGTTTGTTTCTTGATGTCTGATGTAGTCATTATCTTCTATTTGCTTAATTCTAATTTTTAAGTGATCATTTTTATCAATGTGTGTTTGTACCTTCTTTTTTTATTTTGCCAAATCTGAATTTTAAATAGTTATTCAATGAAGTTTTTTTTACCTCTTTTTCCTATTTGGACAATTTTGCTTTCTAAAAAAAAATCCTTTTTAATTTAATTTATTTTCTGTTATATTTTAATTTCTGAACCACATTCCTGCCTCCCTCTTCACCTTACAATAGAGAAGGTCACAATTTGATACAGAGTTATCTATATCTACATAAAACCATACTATGCTTATTTATATCAATTCTTCCTCTGGAGGTGTCTAGTATCTTCCTTCATAATTTCTTTGTAGTTGATTTGAGTATTTATAATACTCAGAATAGCTTAGTTTTGACAGTTATTCTTTGAAAAATGTTTTTGTTAATGTATAAGACATTCTGTTGACTCTGCTCACTTTTCTCTTCATTATTTCATGCAAGTCCTTTCATCTTTTTTTCTAAAATCAATTTGTTCATAATTTCTTATAGATCAGTAATATTCCATCACAATCATATACTACAATTTGTTCAGCTACTCCTCGATTGATGAGTATTTTCTCAGTTTCAATTTTGCCACCACAAAGAGAGCTGATACAAATGCTTTAGAACAGATAGGTTTCCTTTTTCCCTAATCATGTTTGGAAACAGAACTAGTATTCTTATTGCTTGATCAAAGGGCCTACACAGTTCAATAACTCTTTGGGCATAATTTCATATTGCTCTCCAAAATCGTTGGATTAATTCACAATTATGCCAACAATGTATTAGTGTCTCAATTTTCCACATGCTCTTCCACACTTGTCATGTTCCCCTTCTGTCATTTTAGACAATGAGATATGTGTGAAATGATATTTCAATGTTGTTTTAATTTACATTTCTCCAATCAGTAATTATTTGGGGCCTTTATTTCCTATGACTACATATATTTTTGATTTCTTCAAAAAACTGCCTGTTTATAACCTTTGACTATCGCTTGGAGGATGTTTCCGATTTTTATAAATTTGATAACGTGCTCTGTATATTTGACAAATGACACCTTTATCTGATAAACTGTTTGTAAAATTTCGCCAAAATTTTCTGCTTTCCTTTTTGGTTACATTGGGTTTTATTTGTACAAACCTATTTTAATTTAATGTAATCAAGATTATCTATTTTACATTTCACAATGCCCTCTATCTCTTGTTTATTCTTAAAGACTTTCTCTTTCTGATAGGTAATATCTTTCATGTTTTTCTAATTTACATATAATATCTCCCTTTATATATGGGTCACTATTCATTTTCACCATATCTTGGTAAATGGCATATTTCATTTAAGCCAGACTGCTTTCAAGTTTTCAGCAATATTTTTTTGGCAAATAATGAATTTTCTTATCCCAGAAATTTATATCTTTGCATTTGTCAAAAACAAGATTATTATAATCATTTACTACTGTAAATGGTGTTTCTATTCTGCTCCACTGATTCATCTTTCTATTACTTAATGTATACCAGAAAGTTTTGATAATTACTACTTTATAAGGTAGTTAAAATTCTGGTCCTGCCAATTTTGCTTTTTAAGAAGATTTTTCTTCAGTGGATTTTTGTGCCTCTTTTAGCATTTGACCTATTCTGTTTTTTAAATGGTGTTATTTCCTCCTTCTCCTCCTTCCTCTTCTTATTCTTCTTCTTGGTCTCATTTACACAGTTGTTGACTTCCTTTTTTAGGATTGTCTTGCCACACTCTCATTTGTTTTTCCAATTTTTCCTCTACCTCTCTTATTTGATTTTTAAAATCCTCTTAGAGCTCTTCTAGGAATTCTTTTTGGACCTGAGATCAACACGTATTTTTTCTTTTCTATTCTGCACATAGATGTTTTGACTTTGTTTTCTTCTTCTGAGTTTGTGTTTTGACATTCCATATCACCATAGCAACTTTCTTCGGTCAGATTATTTTGTTGTTGTTGTATTTGTTGTTTGCTAATTTTTTAAAGTTTATTTTTTGCTTTACTTTATGCTTTACTCTGCTCCTGGGGTGAAATGGGCACTATCCTAAGCATCAAGTTTTTCATGCTGCAATTTTCAGAGGCACTCTAAGGGGTCTGTAACTTTTTAGTTCTTCCAAAGTGGTATGATCTAATGAGAAGTATGATTACTACTCTCCTGACCTATACTCTGTTATCTGAGCAATCACAAAGACACTTTTTCATCCTAGTAATATGACTTAAGTCCTTGTTCCCCTGTGGCTGAGTAAACTAGTGTGCTAATTCTCTTTCTCTCCATGGAACTGAGACATGGAACAGAATAGATTTCCAAACGTAGTGCTTTCAAAGGGTGCCCTGTAATCTCCTTCTGACCACCAGTTGTCTGCCCCCTTTCTGTCTGTGGACTAAGAGCTTTGGAAACCACTGTGAGTGATACAGAATTTTCTTGCCACTATCTTAATTTGTCTTAGTCTGGAAAATTGTTTCATATCATCCTTTTCTTGCTCTTATTCTTGCAGAATTCATTTTGATGTATTATTTTAAAAAGAGGAGGAGGGGGAGGAGGACAAAAAAGCCAGGAGGAGAGGATGGTCAACAGGATTAAATTAAGGAGAGAGGTCAAAAAGTATCAGGGCTGAGGAAAGACCATCATACATACGAATTAAGACGTATTTGTTTGGAGGGGAATGTGGGACAGCTCATGTGAATCCTTCACTTTGCTCCGCCATCCTTGAACATTATTGTTTAAAAAAGAAAAGTGAAGCTAAAAAAAAAAGGAATAAGAAGTGTTGGCTTGAAAGTTTGAGATCCAAGAAGAAAAAGATGTTCATATGTACCATACGGATAAAACAGAAATGTAAACAAGAATAAATAAGGACAAAATCATATAATCGGAATCTTATTTTCTTATTTTATGGAAGTCAAATTGAAATGGTCCTAGGACATTTTACTATCAGATTCATGATCATTATGATTACCATCACTATTATCATCATCAGACCGGACCAGCCTTTATAAGTTACAAAACTTTTGTATATAGTAACACATATATAACACTGGTGTATTCAAAAAAATCTTATAAGCAGTATTTTAGTAGATATATCCATAGTAAGTATTTATAATCTCAAAGACTTATGGTATGAGGAAGGTAATTTTTCAATTATAGAGACTGAGGAGAAATCTAAATTGCATGAAAGGATGGTGAGTCAAATATCATACATGTTATCCTCCCTCATATTGAAATTTCCTTGTAGATACTTTCAGTCTATAGGGGAATATTTTATTCTAATTTTTATTTTTTAAGTAGAAAACATTATTTATATCTTCATGTAGTCTCCAGAACATTAAATATAAAAGAATTTGTGCTTTGTGGCTTGTACTAGTATAATTTCTGCCTGAAATTCATTGGAGAAGATGAGAATTGTTTTTTATCTTCATAGTTATTAACAAGAACAACAACTGTCATCATAAAGCTGTGGCTGTGTACATTGAGAGATGACTGGCATCCTGAAATCAGAACTCAGTGGAGAGATGTTTAAATGAATTAACATCTACAAAATGCCAATTCTAAATACATTGTAGAATTAAAATTAGAATAATTTTATAGAGTTTTCTAAGAACGGAATCCCTCTAATATTCTTAAAACAGAACATCTAATATCTTTAGGCTGCTATGGCAAGCTTGAATCTTCCTCATCAAAAACAGAGAAAGAGGATTGCTATACATTTTCAGAGCACAAGACAAAGAGGTGATTCACTTCCAGAAAAGCCTTTGACACAATCACAGATGATTCCACCAACCAAGAGTAATTGCAAAATGGGATGTACGTTCCATCGACTAGCTGAACATGAACCAAAGTTGTGCACAAGACATGTCTATGTCTATGGAATGATTGAAATCCAAGAGAGGAGGAGGAGGAGGAAGAGGAGGAGGAAGAGGAGGAGGAAGAGGAGGAGGGGGAGGAGGACAAAAAAGCCAGGAGGAGAGGATGGTCAACAGGATTAAATTAAGGAGAGAGGTCAAAAAGTATCAGGGCTGAGGAAAGACCATCATACATGCGAATTAAGACATATTTGGTAATTTGAGGAGTTTCAGTGAAGTCAAGACATCAGAAGCCAAATTGTAAAGGGATGAAGGGTGAGACTGTAGGAGGAAAGCGGAGGCAATGAGGGCAGCTTTTTCTGACGGAGACTAGAAAGGAAGGCCTTGTCTGTGCTCATGCAGCTGGTGACTGAGGGGTAGTTGTTGGCCTCATGTCTCTGCGACTCCTCCTCGATTACTCCACCAACTTTGCCACCTTGCCCCTCAAAAGTAGCCAAATTTTACCACAATTCCATTATAACAGAACTATTTAGAAATGCAACCCAATATGTAAATTCTACAGGCTGAAATATTTTGTGATAGAGCTCTAGGTATCCTCCTCCTTCATAAACAGGTTGTTGGAATAACAAATAACACTTAATAATACTGTATTCAGGAATTTTTTATCCTAAAACTAAAATATGTGAATATTATTTTGAAGAAATTAAATTTCTGGCATCCAATGGATCTGTATACATACACACATATGCAAACATATATGTGTATATAAAATATATATGTATATATTAGTGTTCATATATACACGTGCTTACATAGGTATAGAATCATATATATGGACTGTGCAAGTATATATATATGTTTGTGTATAAAATGTATGTAAATATACAATATACACTATATATGTAATGTACATATGTAACATATACATAGGTTATATATATATATCTAATCTATAACTATAATATTTATATTTCTATAATCTTGTCCTAAATAAATGGAAGGTACATATTTTCCTTAACAGATTGACCCTAGTTCTTTCAACTTATTTTCTATTCTGTAAACAAGAGCTGCTCATCCAAGAAGATTATGCATCCCAATATACTGATTTCTATGGGGAAACTCAGTTGTAATCTCAGATTTCAATCACAATCATCCCTAGAAAATGTTATTAAGGTTGGCATTAAAAGAAAAAGGATTTGCTAAATACTGAATAAAGAATCAATCAGATGCTTTGCAGACTAGTGACATCTTGAGCCCCATGCTCTTCTGTCATACTGGGATTTTGTCATTTTTTTTTCAAATTATATAATGTGCTTTATAGACATCGTTTAAGTATCTTTGTATTAAATTGAAGGGGGACCCTCCACTTTGGGGTCTTGGTCTGCAAGTTAAATTACATTTGTAAATGCTCCAGTGAACTGTATTTTTCAAATATAATCCAAGCAGAGCAATCATGTTTAAAATATAATTTTTCATAGTTATGACCCATCTGCTCGATACTGATAAGGGGTTCAATAAAGGCAGCTGTAAAAATCAATGCTCTTAAATGTTTATTAATTATGGAACACATTGCTTCCCATCCCCAAGACTGTTAACGCCATCCATGCATCTTCCTAAGGTAGAGCTGGAAATACAACATTTAGACTAAAAGATACATTTTAAACATTTTCCAGCTGCATTCTCTTAATCAAAATGTATAAGCATTCTGCTTATTATTCCATTTAATCTGATCTTTCAGTGAGGACACAATTTCTCTGAAAGTAAAGCAGACAATTTCTATCTGGGGGAAAAAAGTCTTGAAAATACACTGTGCATTAAAAATCAGTGAAGCATAATGGGCAAAGTCACTGACAAATCAGATTTCAACCTTTCTGAAATTATCAGTACATTAAAAGCTCATTCTCATTTTCTTGACCATTATTTTAAACTCCAAGAGAATCAGGGGCTGATTTAATCAGAAAGTGACTCAGAAAGCCCTTAGATCAATTAGATCAGTCCAAAAGGGCATTATGATACCTGCTCCCTCTTCTCAACAAAATGTTTGCGTCAGAGGTATACCGTAGCAGTCATACCCAAGTAATCCCAGAACTTTTCATTCCCTCATCTCTGCATGGATTCTGCTGTTAGAAGACAGGAAGCTGGTAGGGAATAGAAATGAAGACAGAATAAACTGTGATGAAGACTCTTTTTGTGGAAGGTTCCTCTGTCCAGATGAGGTAGTTGAAAATGCTGCTGACGGTAATAGACATTTGAGAATTGAAGGACGTTTGAATTAGCAGTTTATAGCACATTTCTTCTGCCCCAACCTCTATTTGTGACTATTATAGGCTTTGAGACAGAAGGATGACTTGAGTTCTTAAAGATACACATATAGTCTTTATGGTAGGGACTGAAAGGAAGGAACAGAGACCCCAAGGGCTGAGCAGCAGAGGCAGCTGCAATGGGTCCAGCTCTTCTATCTTGCCCAGGACTTGATGAGCCAATGAGAAAAGAATTCACAGCAGCACCAGGGCAAGAGGTGAAGACAGGGCATACTCTGTGATCATGGTCACCACAAATCACTCTCACCAGGACTGGGAGGGAACATTGATCCCTCCGAAACACAGATTCCCTAGGACCAGTAAGCTCACAGATATCTCTTATGCTATTGTCCATTCTGAGTCCCATTACTCTCGTGTTCCTTGGTTCATATGGTACTTAAATTCTTATTGACTGACACACCGACCGACCCAGGTACTCTGGAATCCTATGCAGTGATTACTAATGATTTGAAGAGACCTGATAGAGTGATGGCATGAGAAAGCTAAAAGCCATTCCAAAAAGAAAGAAAATAAAACGGATCCTCTAATAGTCTTTAGATGCTTTCTCAAATGGAGGAATTTCTCTTGCAGTCTCTGAAGAATTTTTCCTAATTCTAACATCAGATGAGATTGATTTAATTTTAATGAACAGATTATGCTCATGGTTTTGACAAAACGTGACAAAACAAACATGTGGTAAGGTGGAGAGTGGAGGGCAAGTGGAGAGAGAGAGAAAGGGAGCTAGTCTCTGATGACCATTCTTCATCTTTTCTGTTTGTCAAATGGATCTTCTGTCCTCTCTCCATGTCCTTTTAGAGAGCCCAGTGTGATTTCAGGTCCCCTATGCTCTCCAAGTACCATGGGAGGCTAAGCCACTATACAGATGTAGTACTCTATAGAGAAGTCCTGGCCCAGGTGTCAGAAAAACAACCTGAAATCCCACAAGCCAAACGAAATGACACCTTGGTGACTGCTTGAGTTAATGTGATGACAGGGCTATTAACCAAGCCATGGACAATTGGCAAAGAGAAAGGTGCATTTGCAAAGCAGCAAGCAGTTTTCAGAGATGGAGTCAAATGAAAGACACTCCCTGTGAAATTCAAGTTCAGTCCCAACATCTCATAGTTTAAAGGCATCTTTATGGTCATTTAACCCAACTTGTTAAGGACCACATTTCCCTTTCTCTAACATCCTTACCAAGTACAAGGCCAGATGCCACTTGCAGATGTGCAGGGTGGAGAGACAATTATTTTTCCAGAGCCACAAATTCCTCATTGGGATAGAGCTAAGCAATAGGAAGCTTGTCCTGTCCTCAATCCTCAGCCTGCTTCTCAGCAGCTTGATCCTATTTTTCTTAGTTTAGTCCTCTGCCAATGACTCATACGTGGTGTGTGTGTATGTGTGTGTGTGTGTGTGTGTGTGTGTGAGCGCACGTGCGTGTTTCATGGGGTATCTTCATATTTTCACACATTTGTGTTGGAAAGTTTGCACCTTTGACTGGGAATTCCCTAGAATCCTTGACCCTAAGGAGTTATCTGAATACACATCAGCGCATTGCATATCCACTCTGAAATGTTGGGTGCAGAACAAAAGACTGGTGCAAAAGCAAATGACATCAAACTTGTGACTTGGTGTTTTCTGTGGAGGAGACACAATGCCAGTGTTGAGAAACCCTGGAGAGTCCGTCCAAACCCAATCTATCCTGTCCAAGGATTCCCACACCAATCTCCCTGATAACAATGATGATCATGATGATGGTGGTGGTAGTGGTGGAATAAATGGAATCTAGACTGAGGCTTAGCCTGGTGCTGATGGTGTTCAGCAACTCACCAACTGATCAAAGACTGAAGTCACCATGAACAGCCTTCTATCCATTCTACTTTCTTAGTGAAAAACCAGACTGGGAGATTGATTTTCTCTTTCATTTTGCTTCAATTACTGTCACTTCCTGCAAAGACTTTTCACAACAACCAGTATTTGGGGTGATGTCATAGTTGCTGCTACCCAGGTGTGGCACATGGCTCTCTGACCCCCTAGGCCAGCTGTAGCATCACCTTGCAGGAGGAGACTTAGGGCCCTTTAAATTGGAGCCAGCAGGCTATACAGTGCATCATCACTGGCCTGCTCTCATTTTCAAAGATTCCTTACAAAACATGGTTTGTAGTTAAACAAGCAATAGATAAACAATGAGTGAGAGTTAAGTAGAATAAAATAAAAAAGGCCAGCTGCCTTCCTCAGACAAAAAAATGGTTTATTAAGCATGCTACATGACAATATTTGTATTGTAATCACAAAAGATTGGGTTCAAGGAAATGCAGGGCAGAATGATTAAAGGGAGTAGGTGAAAAGTAGAAAAGTAAAGGCTATTATGTGCAGGGGAGAGCATTAGGATTGATCAGGAAGCCCCTAAGGCCTAAGACAAACCAGAAATTACAGACACATGCTTACCAGGTTTGGGTTTCCCTCCCTTCCTCTCTTCCTTTCCTCTCTCCCTTACTTTCTCTCTCCTTTCTTTCCTCTCTCCCTCCCTTCATTCTTTCCTCCCTCCCTTCTCTTGCTTCTTTCCTTCCTTTTTCTTTCCTCCCTCTCTTTCCCTCTCCCTCTCTTCTGTCACTTCTTTCCTTCATTTCTTCCTTCTTTCCTCTTCTTTCCTCCTTTTCTCTTTTCCTAAAAGAATTCTTATGATCTATATTTTTTGTTGAGAAATTAAAATATTACATTAATCTGGAAAGAGATACTTTTTGTGGACAATTTAATAAAAGAAAAAGAAAAGACCACCCAAAGGCACTTACACAGACTACTGCCTAAAATGACTAGAAGTATCAAAGAAATGATTGCAGATTTATAATTTGTTTTAAAATGTTCAAGCCGAGAACACTGGATGAAAATCTAAAAAAAATCTCAGGATCAAAGAAGGATATCATTAAAGAAAAGGCATGGGACCAAGAAGAAATAGGAATCAATAATAGGAAACATTCCAGGACCCATATTTGTTAAATTGTACCCACTGATTTAAAAAACTGCTTGCTGTCCTCATGCTTTCCAAGGTGCTAATATGACTTATTCACATACTTGCAAACATAAGTCAGGATGAGAAAACTATATATCATCTAATGCCATTAGTACACATCTCTGCTAATGTATTAAACATAGCATTGCCTAATGAAAGGCAGCAGTACATTAAAAGTCACTCACTAAGACCCTGCAAAATTTATACCTGGAATATAAGAATGGTTTAATATTCAGGAAAAAGAAATCAAAATAAAATATATGTTGAAGTATGACACTTAAAAGAATGGAAAGATTTGTAATAGTGATTAGAAATATGTACATAACGTGCACAAGTTAATATATGCAATAAAGAAACTTCAGAAGAAACTTTCCTGCCCAGAAAAGATCCGGGAGTGGGGGAGGGGAGAAAAAGAACCTGAACTACTAACTACTATGTAATATAGTATTAAAGGACTGAATTTCCAGACTCTGACTGGAAAAGCACTTCCAAGGCCAGTTGCTTGGCTCCACTTTGAAACACAAACTATTTCTCCATAACCACTGAAAAGTGACCAAGTGAAAAATTACTTCCAGCCTTTGCTAGAAGCCCTCTGGGAACTCATTGCTTCACAAAGGACTTGGTATCAACTCTGATACATCTGGATATTAGGGAATGTTCCTTACATCAAGACGAAACTTTAGGAACAGCAGTTTCAGATCCAATGGACCAGAGATTCTATAAGTAGGCATATACTCCAGGGAAGTAATTAACAAGAAATGGGAGGGGGGGCGGAGCCAAGATGGCAGAGGGAGAGCAACTATTCACCTAAGCTCTTGGAAAAACTCCTTCAGATACCTATAAAAGGAGAATCTGACCAAACTTTGGAGGTACAGAACCCAATAGGAGACAGACTGTGGCTGATTCACATCCCAGGAAAGACTAGAAGATCAACGGGAATGATCTGTTCCATGGGGATGGAGGAACATACAACACACAGCACAGCACTTCCAGCCCCAGCAGGACAGAGCAGGGAAGCCCTGGGACAGTCTGAGGCAGGGGTAGCATGGTGGAATAGCAGTCCAGGGTAGGAGTCCAGCACAGCCTAGTAAGTGAGAGCCATGGAGCCCTAGGTATCTGCAGCAGCTGATCCTGAGACTATCAGCCCACATATTATATGTCTATAAGTCACCCACTTGGACTTCTGGGAGCCAAAATGGTGGAATGGTTGGTTAATGCTCTTTCCCCTCCCCTTGCTGACTTTGAAAGTACCATAAAATATTTCCACAGAAAAACCCTGGAACAGTGGGATCAGCAGAAGGGGCAAACAGTCTTGTGGTATGTGAGGCTAGGAAAATTGTCAAGGAGTATTCCTTTTACTATGGTGGAGGACTGGAGCTGTCCCAAAGAGCCCCACCTCAGTGAACCAGGAGGAAATCCTGATACCAGGGGTGTGGAGCTCACAGCCAACAACACAAGAACCCCAGGCAGGCCTCAGCAGTCCAGGGAAAACTGGAAGACACTAGAACAGCAAGGATCACCAACCACTGAAGTTGCCTTTGCTCTCCTGGCTGAGGAGATAGACAGTAAAATTATACTAGTGGGGGACCTTTCCTTCTCTGAACTGGATAAATCTAACCATAACATAAATAAGAAAGAAATTAAGGAGGTGAATAAAACTCTGGATAAGGTAGATATGATAGACCTCTGGAGAAAAGTGAACAGGGATAGAAAGAAATATACTTTTTTCTCAGCAATACATGGCACATATACAAAAAATGAACATGTACTAGGGCATAAAAACCTCACAATCCAGTGCAGAAAGGCAGAGATACTCAATGCATCCTTCTCAGATCATAATGCAATAAAAATTATATGTCATAAAAGTCCATGGAAAATTAGACCAAAAATTAATTGGAAACTAAATAATCTAATACTAAAGGATGAGTGGGTTAAACAACAAATCATAGAAACAATCAACAGCTTCATTAAAGAGAATGACAGTAATGAGACAACCTACCAAATCTTATGGGATATTGCAAAAGACGTTCTTAGGGGAAGATTTATATCTTTGAATGCCTACATGAATAAAATAGAGAAAGAGGAGATCAGTGACTTGGGCATGCAGCTGAAAAAGCTAGAAAAAGAACAAATTGAAAATCCCCAAACAAATACCAAATTAGAAATACTGAAAACCAAAGGAGAGATTGATAAAATTGAAATTAAGAAAACAATTGAACTAAAAAATAAAAGTAAGAGTTGGTTTTATGAAATAACCAATAAAATAGATAAACATTTGGTCAATGTGATTTAAAAAAAGAAAGAAGAAGAGCAAATTACCAGCATTAAAGCTGAAAGAGGTGAACTCACCTCCAATGGGGGGGAAATTAAAACAATAATTAGAAATTACTTTGCCCAACTTTATGCCCACAAATTCGACAATCTAAATGAGATGAGTGATTATTTTAAAAAATATAAATTGCCAAGATTAACAGAAGAGGAAATTGAATGCTCAAATAACCCCATCTCAGAAAAAGAAATTGAACAAGCCATCAATGAACTTCTTGGAAAAAAATCTTCAGGGCTGGATGGATTTACAAGAGAATTCTATCAAACATTTAAAGAACAGTCATATCCAGTACTATATAGATTATTTGGGAAAATTGGGGAGGAAGAAGTCCCCTCAAATTATTTTTATGATACAAATATGGTTTGGATACCTAAACCAGGAAGAACCAAAACAGAGAAATAAAATTATAGACCAATTGCTCAAATGAATATAGATGCAAAAATTTTAAATAAGATTTTAAGAAAAAGAATACAGTAACTTATCAGAAGAATAATACATTACAATCACATAGGATTTATACCAAGAATGCAGGGCTGGTTCAATATTAGGATAACTAATAGCATTATTGATCATGTCAACAACAAATCTAACAGAAGCTACAGGATTATCTCAAAAGAAGCAGAAAAAGCTTTCAACAAAATACAACACCCATTCCTATTAAAAACACTGGAGAACATAGGAATAAAGGGAACTTTCCTTAAAATAATAAGCAGTATCTGTCTAAAACGTTAAGCAAGCATTATATGCAATGGGGATAAGCTAGATGCATTTCCAATAAGATCAGGGATGAAACAAGGATGTACATTATAACCACTATTATTCAATATGGTACTAGAAATGTTAGCTGTAGCAATAAGAGAAGAAAAAGAAATTGAAGGTATTAGAAAAGGCAAAAAAGAAACTAAGTTATCTCTCTTTGCTGATGATATGATGATAAACTTAGAGAATTCCAGAGATTCAAGTAAAAAAATATTACTTGAAATAAAAACAACTTTGGCAAAGTTGTAGGTTACAAAATAAACCCAGAAATATCATCTGTATTTCTATATATTACTAACAAAACTGAGCAGCAAGAGATAGAAAGAGAAATCCTATGTAAAACTAGGGTAGACACTATAAAATATTTGGGAGTCTACCTGCCAAAACAAATCTAGGGGCTATATGAACAAAATTACCAAATATTTTTTGCACAAATAAAGTCAGATCTAAGTAAGTTGAAAAACATATGTTGCCCATGGGTAGGCTGAGCCAATGTAATACAATTGAAAATTCTTCCTAAATTCATTTACTTATATAGTGCCATACCAATCAAGCTACCTGATAATTGTTTTCTGGGGCTGGAAAGAATAGTATTAAAATTCCTCTGGAAAAACAAAAGGTCCAGAATATCAAAGGAACTAATGAAAAGTAATGCTAGGGAAGGTGGACCAGCTCTATCAGATCTGAAAATATGTTATAAAGCAGCAATTACCAAAACCACTTGGCGCTGGCAAAGAAACAGAAGGGTAGACCAGTGGAATAGTCTAGGTACTCAAGACACAGTGGTCAATGAATATAGCAATCCACTGTTTGATAAACCCAAGGATCCCAGCTTCTCGGATAAGAACTCACTGTTCAACAAAAATTTCTGGGAAAACTGGAAGACAGTGTGGTGGAAACTAGTCATAGACCAATTCCTGAGACCGTACACAAGAACAAAGTCCAAGTGGGTACATGATCAAGATATAAAGAGTGATACTATAAACAAATTAGTGGAGCAAAGAATAGTTTATTTATCAGATTTATGGAGAATGGAAAAATTTTTTGACTAAACAAGAGATAGAAAGCAATATGAAGTGCAAAATTGATAATTTTGATTACAGTGAACTGAAAAGTTTTTGCACAACCAAGCCCAATGCAACCAAGATTAGGAGGGAAGCAGACAAATGGGAAAGAATTTTTACAACTATTGTCTGTGGTAAAGGCCTCATTTCTAAACTATATAGAGAACTGAATCAAATGTACAAGAATACAAGTCATTCCCCAGTTGATAAATGGTCACAGGACATGAACAGACAGTTTTCAGAAGAAGAAATTAAAGACATCCATAGTCATATGAAAAAAATACTCTAAACCACTCTTGATTAGAGAGATACAAACAAAAACAACTCCTGAGATACCACATCACCTATCACATCTATCACACTGGTTAACATGACAAAACAGGAAGATGATAAATGTTGCAGAAGACATGGAGTTGGAACACTAATTCATTGTTGGTGGAGCTGTGAGCTGAGCCAACCACTCTGGAAAACAAGCTGAAACTGGGCCCCAAGGGCTAGAAAAATGTGCATACCCTTTGACCCAGCAATACTGCTTCTAGACCTGTATCCCTAAGAGATCATAAAAATGGGGAAAGGTCCCACATGTAGAAAACTATTTATAGAATTACTCTTAGTAGTGGCCAAATATTGGAATTCAAGGGAATGCCTACCAATTGGGGCATGACTGAATAAATTGTGGTATATGAGTGTAGTGGAATACTATTGGGCTATAAGAAATGATGAACAGGAAGACTTCAGAGAGGCCTGGAAAGACTTATATGATCTGGTGTAGAGTGAAAGGGGCAGAGCCAGGGGAATTTTGTACACAACAACAACCACAGTGTGTGAGGATTTTTTCTCATAGACTTAGAACTTCATCTCAGTGCAAGGACTTAAAAAATTCCTAATGGTCTTTTAAGGTAAAATGCCTTCTACATCCAGAGAAAGAAGTATGGAGTTCAATTGTAGAGTATAGCAGATCATTTTCTTTTGTATTATGTTTTGGTGTCTTTTATGGTATTTCCCATTCATTTCAATTCTTCTGTGCAACATGACTATGGTGAAAATGTGTTTAATTGGAATGTATGTGTAGAACCTATATAAAACTGTATGCTATCTTGGAGAGGGAGACAGGGGTAGAGAGAAAAGAGGGTGAAGGAGGGAAAACAATCTAAGTTATGTGGTAGTGATTATAGAACACTGAAAATAAATAAAAAAATATTAGCAAGAAGTGAATCCCCATACAACAAAATATGCACAGCAGCATTTATGAGTGTTTGTGTGTGTATATGTCTGTGTGAGGACTGGAAAGAATTGATTCCCATTGATTGAAAGATGACTAAATAAATTGGGGTACATTATAATGGAATGTGACTGTACTTTCAGAAACACTAATGGGATGAATATAGAGAAACATGAAAATATTTTTAGAAACTGATAAGAAGTGAAGCAAGCAGAGCCAGGAAACAACATAGAATGACTACAGCAATGCAAATGAAAAGAGCAAACATCATAAAATAATTTAATCTGAACAGTTCAAAATTATAAAGACCAGTCTTTACCTCTAGGAAATGTGATCTTCACTGTCAAATCTCTAATTAAGTGGCAATAATTAAGACTCTGTGGAACTAGATAAATAAAAAATTGCCAAGGTGCATAGTTGTGGAACACCATATAAAATACCAATTTTCAATGGGATTATTGGTTTTGTTGATTTTAAAAATATATTTTCCTGGAAGCTAGAGCCAAGATGGAAGAGTAGAAGAAGGGATCTGCCTAAGCTCTCCCACCAAGCCTGTCAAAATGCCTCTAAAAATGACTCCAAGCTTGGAAGGTCAACAGGAAAGGTCTATTGCACTGGGTTCAGAGCACAGCATAGCCCACAGAGCTTAGTCCAGCCTTGGCCATGCGGTATGCCAGAGACAGGACTGAAGCAGGTTTCAGCATGGGGAATCACAGGCAGCAACTGCGGTTCCCAGATTTCTCAACCCACAAATGCCAAAGACAACTTCAAAGGTCAATGAGAAAGCTCTTTCACCTGGGTGAGAGGGGTATGGGGTCTGGCCCCAGCCCAAGCCCCATGGCAGCAGCAGCCACTGTGGCAGCAGAGTCCACTTTTGGAGTCCTCAGCCTAAAGATCCTGGGGGAATTGAACTCCTGATCTGGGTCTCAGTTCTGAGTGGCAGTCCTGGGGTGAGAAGGAGTGCTGGCATGGTGGAGCTGGTGGAGGCTCTGGAGAGGGAATCCTACTCACAGATCATGGGAAGAAAGGAGCACTTGTAGTTGCTCATAGACAAGAGCACAGGCCAGGAGAAGAAGAAACTCCTCTCTCTTGATTGTGCCACCTTGGAGGAACTGAGAACATACAGGTCCTTAGAGTATACCCTCAACTTGACAAAAGACTCAAAAATCAAGTAAATGGTTAGGAAAATGCCCCCAAAATGGAAGATTACAAGACTACTGAAGGTTACTTTCTTGGTTAACAGGTATTTTCTTCCATCCTTGTGGATGAGGACAAACAAAGCATACCCTCAGAAGAAAACACAACACTCAAGGCTTCTACATCCAAATCCTCCAAAAAAAAAAATACAATGGTCTCAGACAATGGAAGTACTCAAAAAGGATTCTGAAAATCAAGTAATAGAGGTAGAGGAAAAATAGGGAACAGAAATGAGAATGATGGAAGAAAATAATGAAAAGTGAGTTAACAGCTTGCTAAATGAGAAACCTCAAAAATACTGAAAAAAATGACACTTTTAAGAATAGACTAACCCAAATGGCAAAAGAGGTCCTAAAAGCCAATGAAGAGAAGAATGCTTTAAAAAGCAGAGAGAGCCAAATGTAAAAGAAGGTTCAAAAGCTCACTGGGGAGAATAGTTGCTTAAAAATTAGAATGAAGCAGATGGAAGCTAATGATTTCATGAGAAACCAAGAAATTACAAAACAAAACTTAAAGAAAGAAAAATAGCAGACAATGTGAATTATTTCATTGGAAAAATAAATGACCTGAAAAATAGATCTGGGAGAAACAATCTAAAAATTTTGGGGCTATCTGAAAGCCATGATAAAAAAAGAGTCTAAACATAATCTTTCATGAAATTACCAAGGAAAACTGCCCTAATATTATAGAACCAGAGGGTAAAATAAATATTGAAAGAATCTACAGATCACTTCCTGAAAGAGATTCTAAAAGAAAACTCCTAGGAATATTGTAGTCAAATTCCCAAGTTTCCAGGTCAATGAGAAAATATTGCAAGCAGTCAGAAAGAAACAATCTGAGTATTGTGGAAATACAATGTGAATAACACAAGATCTGGCAACTTTTACATTAAGGGATCGAAGGACTTGGAATATGATGTTCCAGAACTCAAAGGAACTAGGACTGAAACCAAGAATCACCTACTCAGAAAAACTGAATATAATACAAAAACTCACTAAAGGAAATACTTCTTTAAAAAGTAGAATGGAGAAGATAGAAGCTAATGACTTTATGATAAATCAGGAAATTATCAAACAAAGCCAGAAGAATGAAAAAATATAGAAGAAAATGTGATGGATCTCATTGGAAAAACAACTGAGATGGAAAATAGATCCAGGAGAGATAATTTAAAAATTATTGGTCTACCTGAAAACAAGATAAGAAAAGGGCTTAGACACCATCTTTCAAGAAATTGTCAAGGAGAACTACTCTGATATTCTAGAACTAGAAGTTAAAATAGATATGGAAAGAATCCACTGATTTCCTCCTGAAAGAGATCCCAAAAGGAATACTCCTAGGTATATTGTAGCCACATTTCAGAGCTTCCAGGTCAAGGAGAAAATATTGCAAGAAGCCAGAAAGAAACAATTCAAGTATTGTGGAAACACAATCAGGATAACATAGGATTTAACAGTGTCTACATATGATATTCCAGAGATCAAAGGAGTTAGGATTAAAACCAAGAGTTAGTTACCCAGAAAAACTGATATATTTCTTCAGGGAAAAGATGGAGTTTCAATAAAAGAGAGGATTTCTAAGCTTACTTGTTGAAAAGATGAGAGCAGAATAGAAAAGCTAACTTTCAAATATGAGAATGAAGAGAAACATGAAAAGGTAAACAGGAAAGAGAAGCCATAAGGGACTCATTAAAGTTGAAGTGTTTACATTCTAACATGGAAAGATGATATTTCTAACTCATGAGACCTTTCTCAGTATTATGATAGTTAGAAGGAATACACACACATATGTGTGTATGTGTATGTTATATATGAGTAGGTATATGCATATGTGTATGTATATATGTGTGTGTGTGTGCATGTGTGTGTGTATATCTCTACATATCTATCTATGTGTCTTTCTAATCTATGTGGAGACAAAGGGCATATGGTTAGATGAGTATGAAGCAGTATACCTAAAAATAAAATTAAGTGTTGATAGAAATGTACTGGGAGAAAGACAAAGGGAGAGGTAGAATGTAGTAATACATCTCACATTAAAGAGGCCAGAAAGAGCTTTTACAATGGAGAGGAACAGAGTGGAAGTGAGGGGGAATACATGAGCCTTACTCTCATTGAATTTGGCTTAAGGAGGGAATAACACAATCATTTAGGTTTGGAAATCTATCTCACCATACAGGAAGGCAAGGGAAAAGGCAATAGCAGATGAAGGATAATAGAAAAGATGGAATATGGGGAGAAGGGATAATCAGAAACAACCACTATTGTGGATGACAGGTCAAGGGAAAGAATGGAATAAATGGAGAGAGAAAATGGCAGGACAGGATAGAGGGAAACGTGGTTAGATTTTTGCAGCATGTTATAGAAGTGGAACTGTTAATGGAAATGTTTTGCATGGCTACACATGTATGACCTACATCAAATTGCTTGCTTTCTCAATGAGGGTGGGTAGAGAGGGAGAAAGAGAGAGAATATAGAACTCAAACCTTTAAAAATGAATGTTAAAAATTGTTTTTGCATGCAACTGGGAAATAAGTTGTACAGTAAATGAGGTACAGCAATCTATTTGCCCTACAGGAAAATAGAGGCAAGGGAGATGGGAGAAGGGGAGTGATAGAAGGGAGGGCAGATTTGCAAAAGTGGTAGTTGGGGTTTATGCTGTCCTGGGATATGGGGGGAGAGAGATGGGGAGAAAATTTGGAATTCTAAATCTTGTGGAAGTGAATGTTGAAAACTGAAAATAAATAGACTATATTAAAATATTTTCCCCAAACTTCTCTATAGCAGATGGCTCTGAGATATAAGAGAAGGAATTTTACAAAACTTTCATATTTCTTTTAGTCAAAATGCAGTCTTGATATGACTCTTCAGTCTTGTATTTATGAAATTGGTTTTCGGTAGCTTAGAGTTGAGGACTTTGCATTTTCCCTTTTACATTCTCTCTTCCTGTCAATATGTCATGGTGGTTTTGAATTGTAACTGACATCCAAGGTGTTAGCAGTTCCTCCCAGTTTTGTGGCATCTGAAATGTTGAGACCCTCATTACATCTGCATGGTAAATATTTTCAGAATTGCGTCAAATATTTTGTTTTGGAAATGCTACCTAAGATAAAAGGGTTATAGATTTAAGGCAATACAGACTTTTAAAAAGCACCTAAAATGATCTTCTTACTTTATAGACATGGAAATGGAGGATTTACTTGCCTTCGGCCACACAATTTATGCAAGACAAAGAAATTAATGAAATATACATTGCCAGACAACATAAAATATTTGTTTCTATCTGTTATTGTTATTTTTAAAATATTATATCAGTTTAAGTGAGAATTTTAAAGTACTGGCTTTTGAGATGGTACTTTTAAAAAACACAAGAATTGACTAGTAAAAGGCCCAAAATAAAAAAAAAAAATGCTTCATTAAAGGTGGATGACCTTGCAAAAGGTCTTGGCAAGCCCTCACACCATAAGTTCTAGACCTCCCTGAAATCATGCACGTACACACACACACGCACGCACACACACACACACATGCACACTCACATGAAAATAATCCCCAATCACAAGAATATTGTATTCAGAAGAAGCAAAAAGTACATATATAAATATTTCCAGCATCAAGATGAAGTGAAGAAAGAACTATATCCAAAACAAAATAAAGGTTTATAATTGTTATAAATATCTCTGCTAAAATTCTGGTTTCCTAAGACTATAAGGAATTGATTCAGTCTCTAAGAGCAAGGTCTATTCTCAAATGGGTATATGTCAAATTGTATAAAGCAGTCATTCCAGAAATAAACACAAATGGTCAATATGTACCTAAAATGTCTACCTACTGTCTCATAGCCAGTGAAATACATGGATCAAATCCTCTGTAATGTATCATCTCACATCCATTAAATTGGCAAAGATTCATGGTTCCTACCACTACATTTAAACTAAACAAAATATGGTTCCTGTGACAGTGGAAACAAACTCAAAGACTTATCTTCATAAAGACCAGACTGTGCCACCAAAAACAGCATCTGCCATCAGAATAGAGAAGATTGCAGAGAGTCTAAGTACACCCAGAATTCTCTGTGAATGGTGAGGCTTTCCAGATGTTCCTGTTAATGGATCACATATTTCTGTTTCTGTCAAAGCCCAGAGAAAGACAGAGCCTCTTGGAAGAGATTTCTAACTGCTCAAAAGATTTTGGTGATGATGCTCCAAAAAATCACTCAAATTAAAAAAAAAACAAACTAATAAACATTGCCAGGGCCATGAAAAAATAGGTGCTTTATTATGCTGCTTTCAGAGTTGTAAAGTGTCAATGTCTTTTTTGGAAGGCAATTTGGTAATATGAAATATGGGTTCTTAGGTGGCTCAGTGGATAGGGTGGATAGAGGCCTACAGTCAGGAGGACTTCCTTTTCTGAGTTCAAATCTGGCCTCAAATATTTATTAGCTTTTTGACCCTGGGAAAGTCATTTAACTTTCTGCCTGCCTCAGTTATTCATCTGTAAAACAAGCTGGAGAAGGAAATGTCCAATCACTCTAGTATCTTTGCCAAGAAATCCCCAAATGGGATCACAGAGATTCAGACATGAATGAATAACAAAATATGAAGTATGGGATTTCAAAACTAGTGATTCCTTTGGATCTTGAATTCTCACTGCTTGCACTCCATTGTAAGGATGCTTTTCAAACAAAAAAAAAATTGAGTTATATTTTGTTGATGCTGCCTTATTCGTAATAAACTGACACACTGGAGTAGACTCATAGCTTCAATAATAAACAGGTGACTAAACAAATTGTTCTAAGGATGTACTGAAACAACCTCTGCAAAGACTTCAAAGAAACATGTGATAGATGCAGAACAAGGAAAGCAGGCCCAGACAGAAGCATTAGTGACAATGGTGGGACATCTATAAATACTTCAGCTAGTAATAATGACATGGACAACAGTTTTTAAAAAATAAGCTCAGAAAGGGCCCCAGATGCTGCCAACAGGATGCTTTGTTTCCATTTGCTTCAAGTTTCTTCAAGCTTTCTGAGCAAAACATATTGTGATGAAGAAGTTTCCAATTTCTTGCCTGATTTTTGTAAATACACGTGGATTGTAGGGATGGTTACTGAGTTTACAATCAATGGAAGAAGAAAAAGATAAAATTGTGATGCAGGATGCTATGTCTTTTTCTTTTTTTTCTTAAAGTGGAAAAATTTTTCTTTGAGGAAACTGCAAATAGGGAAGAAAAATGTTAGAGCCAATAGGAAGAGTCAAAGGAAATTTTAACTTCATTCTGGGAATTAATCTCAAGAAACCAAAGCAGCAAACTTTTCACTTTTACAAAGGCCCTTTCCATTTGTATTTCCAGAGTCTCAGTGCATTTAAAATCTTGACCTCATTTAGCCAGGTCTAAGGTGGCCTTCTTGCTGGCCTTCCCTCTGGATGCCCCGAATCTGGGTCTTCAGATTAACTGGGCATCATGCCTAGAGTGCTCTCCTGTAGTGTCCCTCACTTCCTTTGGACTCAACTCCAATGTTTTACTCTTCAACAATCGTTTCAATCACCTTTTCAAAGTGCTTTCGTTCTGAGATTTCTCTCTGTCTCTCTCCATATATATATATACATATATATATATATATATAATATGTGTATGCGTACAATGTGTCATATATATGTATAATCAAATATGTATATGCTTATTTGCATGCTGTCTCCCTCATTAGAAGCTGAGCTCCTTGAAGGCAGGGAATATTTATTTGGGATTGTTTTATATCCTCAACACTTAGCATTAGTATAATGCCTGTCACACAGTATTAACTTAATAAATATTTATTGACTGTCTCATAGACTGACAATATGTGTGTCAGGAATTAGGCTTCAATAACTGACTTTCCAGAATCAAACAATTTTGTGGACGAATATACAGGGGTGTGTGTGTATGTATGTGCATATGAACATGTATGTGCATGCGCATGTGCATATGTACATGTGTGTATGTGCACACATGTGTGTTTGCATGTACATGTGTGTAGAAAAGTGACACATTCATTTATCCTCCAAAGAAGCAGTGAAAGGAGCCATCATTCCTCCACAGTGCACCATCTCGATGACCTTTGCTGCCTACTGGACGAGAATGGGAAGCCTGAGCAGCCACGTGCAGCCTCCTGATTTCACTCGTAGATCAGCAATGCTCCCCTCCATCTTTAACTTGCTGCCCTAAGTGGCTGATTATCTGGAGCGCTGAAAGGTTATGTTATTCTGTAAATAAAAATAATCTAACATCTACCTCCAAGGGTCACCATCAGGATAAAATGAGGTAGCATTTGTAAAGCATGTTACAAATCTTCAAGTTCTATAGAAATGCCATTATTATTAAATTACTTTGTACGGGGTTCTATAGCTCACAAATATTGAAAGGAATTGAACTGCAATCTTTTTTTTTCTGACTTTGAGACCGACTTTTCTTGGCTGAGCCACCACCTTGCTTAACAGGAGACAAAATCAATTTAACCTACAGCTGACTCTGCTTTCCTAAATACCCAAATGAGCAAAGACCCTCTCCATGGTGGCCCACGT
The DNA here is from genome assembly GCA_023548195.1 of Bettongia penicillata ogilbyi. Lineage (NCBI taxonomy): Eukaryota > Metazoa > Chordata > Mammalia > Diprotodontia > Potoroidae > Bettongia > Bettongia penicillata. The sequence goes on from JAJHZJ010000812.1 coordinate 4,228,611, forward strand.
GATTGTTTGGCAAAAATAAACCCTGAACATAATAGAGTTCTTAAAGTTTAGAACATCATGAGTAGAAGACATTTCTCTGAACCAGCTTTTTAATTTTTTATATTTTTTTAAAAGAAGAATCCCCTCATTTGGGCATAATTGGCTTCCACAAAGCCTCTGCACGTGTTCTGAAACCCAACAATTTCCCATTTCTAATGAGTTGCCTTAACAAGATTACCCAACATAGAAAAGGAACTAATTAGGTGGCATTGAATTCCAAAATCACAACGATTCGAAGTGGGTTTTTGCAGCTGGCATTTTGCTGGCATTGCAGGAGGAAAATGAGCAGGTGGCAGAGGAGCAAGGAGCCATCATTCTGCTCACTGTGAAGGAAGAATCACTCTACTTTCTTTGGGATAGACAACCAAATTAACCATTATTGTATGAATGAAAAAACAGCTTAATACTCTGTGATACAGTAGGAAACTCCCCACTGTCCATTGCCCAGGATCTGTTTGTTGGTGAGGAAAGTTGTGACGTCACATAGCCTGTGTGTATACATATCCAGAGCCTGGTCAGGTTGCTCATATAGTCCATCATGATAATGAAAGGGAAAGGAAATCCAAATTTCCTTGTGGAAGATATTGTCAGGGTCCTTGTGCTCTGAACAAATGGAAGCTTTATAGCCCTGAGGTGTGAAGAGCACACAGAGGCCTGGGTCAGTCTACTGCATTAGGTCACCATTCGTGGCTTTTCACATTTACCTGTGTCCTAGAAACGAAAGACATCTGCCTGCTTAGGGTCTGGAGTATGGAACATCATTTCTTGAGAACAATCATCTACCACTGGGCAGGACTAACTGGAAGTCATGAGATGAAAGTACTCAATCTCTCTCTAGCTGTAGTGGCTTCCTTGCTGCCTACAAACCCACTTGGGCCTCTTTCGTGCAAAAGAAAGTGAAACTGCTCCCTTGCTCTGCCCATCCCTGTTAGCCTTCATCCTCTATCTTTTCTCCCCTCTATGACTGACCTCCTTGACAATACTCTCTACAATCAGTGTCTCCAGTACTAAGCCTCTTGCTTGATTGTAAATCCTAAGCCATCTGGTTTCTGGCTTCATTCCTCAACTGATGTTGCTCTTTCCAAAGTTACCAATTATTCCTTTACCAAAGAGATATTGCCCTATTGCCAGATGCAGGGCCTTTCACTCATTCCTTCTGCAGCCTTGAGCCCTGTAGATTAACTTGTCTTTCTGAACATTTTCTTCAGAAGATCTCTGTCCTCATCTTCTTATCTTGTGACTGACATGTTATATTGTTACTGACATCCAACAAGGACATGAAGTGTCCCAGTTCTCTCCTCAGTGGAAGACCACTATAGATCACTAACCCTTAATGGTGTCGTACTGGGCTAAAACTCCTTTGGCCCTCTCTCCTTGACAGGACTTGGACATCAGGTCATTTATGATCTGGATGACCTTGAACTAATCACTGAATCTCTCTGGCTTTCCTCAAATCTCAAATGTGGAAGTTGCATTACTTTGCCTCTGAATCCTACCTCTATTACCTAAGCTCATGAACAAAATGACTACCACAATTGTCCTATTAAGCAACCCATAATTTCTGTTACCTAGAATAGCCTGGTGAGTTTCAGGTCTGAATTTTTGCTAATTTTAGCATTCCCTGAATACACTCATGGCTGTTTTATTGACTGCCCACAACATGCTTCATTTGAACTGCCTCATTTCCAATTGTCTGTTCTTAAGTCAATGGATATCAGAGGTAACTACAGCAAAGATGAGATGAACGAGTGTGTGCTGAGGTACACAAAGCACAGCTGTGGTACTTAGCTTTTAATACATATAAAAAATAAGAAATCACTTTCATCTGACTCTTGGAATGTCTCCCTCTTGTTCCCTGTGTTTTAGTAAATGTGCACAGAATCACGGATTTTTCCATTCCTTTGTTTCCTTTTGGTTATCTCAGCCTCACTATACCAATTTCAACGTTCTAAATGCCTCCCTCCATCATCTTCTGGGACCTTCTACATTTGTAATATCAGAGTTTCCTAAACAGTGGAAGAAGATGGAACTGAAAGATTCAGGAAAAGAAGATCTGTTCTCTGATGTGATTGTTTCTAGGATTTTTACAACACTATGGCTTCTATTCCTACTATGACTCTCCAGAAGTACTTAATACATTTCTGTATTATGTAGGTTAATGGAACTCTACCAAGTTCATTAGGATGACCACAACAGGTTGTTGTTGTTGTGTTGTGTTTTGTCCTCTGTTCTCGAAGAGGATGACATCAACTTGATGACATGATTTGCAGTTGACTTTGATTTGGGTGTGCAAGGTCATCAAGCTCACTTTCTTCTCCAGAGCCAGCTGGGTCCAGTGGCTTGATATTCATCAGGACACCTGGAGATGGCCCAGGATGCAATGTGAGACCCTGGCCCTTTTAGGCTAAGGTCTTACCACATTCTCACTTTGAGTGAGATACACCCATTCAAAGAATAGGCTTCTTTTTTGTTTGTCCTTCCTTCTTGAAGAGGACCATAGTTACTCAAGGGATGGTCCCTTTAATAAAAGCAAAAAAAAACCAATCTGGGAGGGGAAGAGCCTCAAGGGTCCTGGACAAAAGAGAAACAGTTACTAGTATATTTATATTCATGCTGTGCTGGGTGGGGACCTGTTGTAACCACAACCAAATTATTTACCAATATGGTATCCTTCCTAGTTTATGCTGCATCCTCATTCTTATCCAATAACTTTACATTCACAAATGTTTCTTCAGTACTCTGCCAAGGTATTACATGGTACATACATATGAATGATGAAAAAAATGCATTTATCAAGCATTTACTTTGTGCTAAGACCTGGGATAAGTTTAGGCAATCACATATGAGGGAAAAGTCTCTGTTCTCAAAGACCTTACATTTAAATAGGAAGCCAATATTCACAGAGAAAACATGATCAAGAAGTTGTCTTTCAGACTAAACAGTCAGAGAGCTAGCACTATAAAGAAATTTATTAAGATGTCCTTTCTGGGGAGGGATTTTGTTTTGTTTAGTATTCTCAGAATTAGAGTAGGAAAGGGGAAGGAGGTTCACAATGTCATGGCATGAAACTGACTGGAAATTGGTAAGGTGGCATGGGCACAGGCCTAGTAAGCAGGCAATGTTCTCCAAGCGGAACCAAGAGACACAGGATTGGAGTCTGCACTTATGGAAGTGGAGCTCAGACAGTAAGTAGCTTGGTATGGAGATGCCCAAGAGATGGCACAGTGGTACATATCAAAGGATCAAGGATTTAGAGTTGGAAAGGACATTAAAAATCATATGGATCTGTGATCACATCAATTAGTAAGTTTCATACAATGGTGCCCATCCATCACAATCCATCTATGCCCACCAATGTTTTGCTAGTCTTTTGACTGTGCTCTCCTATAAGTTTGCCAGAGGGGGATCACCAACTGTTTCCAGAGAGTACCAATGACGTATACAATTCATGTGCAATGTAGTATTTACTTTGTTAACCCACAGATAATGATGTGTTCCAAGGTCTGTAGCCCTAATGAGAATTTTGTTTTCCATTTAGTTGTAGCCAAATCTTCCTGTGTTCCCTGACTTTCATGTTCTATCTTTTTCTCCATTTTTTTCCTTTACCAGTTGGTGTCAAAACAGAGGAATGTGATTTTGAGCAAGAAATAAACACCAGAGCTTCCCAAGTCATTCCCAAGACTGAGAGCTGAGAGCTTCAGCTCTTCTTCCTCCATTATAGGGGAGACTTTTCCCATTAACTTCACCAGAGGGTCAGCAGAATGAGGTAAGCAAATTATTTAGGGGACATAAAAGGAACATGAGAAATAAAGTTATCACTGTTAAATGAAATCATAATGGTGTATTTGGAAGATTTGCAAATGAAGACATAAGGCTAACATTGAGAACTTAGATTAAGCCAAATAATGTTTGTTTCATATATTATCAAGCAGAGAGGAAAAAGATAAAAATTTGATGTCCAATACCATTTCTTCCTCTGCCCTATATTATGCTAAAGAATGATGTTATCTACTACAATATTATCTCCTTTGAACCTCATGACAACCTTGAAATGTAGGTGGTATTCTTGTCCCCATTTGGCAGTGGAGGAAACTGAGGCAAATAGTTAAATAACTTGCTCAGTGTCAGTTAGTAAGTTACACAGCTAGTAAGTTTCAGAGGTTGAATTTGAACTCAAGTCTTCCAGAATCTAAGCCCAGCACTCCATCCACCATGCCACCATGCCACCTAGCTAACAAACTATTGGGGTCAAGACGGATAGATCTGATTCAGGCAATAATAGCTATATGGAATTCAAATGGATTTAGATGAGCAGAAGTAGCTGATATCAGAACTCAGTCAAACAAGTGGGTGTGTACTGGAGCTATGGTGAATAATGATCAAGACCTGATGCCTGGGGCAAAGAAGGTGTGATGGATACTTAGAGCTCAGCTCTGTCCTGGGCAGACCCAATCTGGAGTAACTGCCAAAGTAGGAACTAGAGAAGCGAAGGACTTTATGAACATCAGCATAATATGTTTGAAGGGCCCTATCTGCTCACAAATATCTGCTCTATCCACTTCCCTGTATCTTCTACCATTACATTCCTGGAATCTTGCATTTCATCAAACCATGAGTATAGAATATTTGAGTATCTCTTGATTTATATTTAAGGAGTAGATTACAGAACTGCAAGCTTTAATAAGAGAGAATGGGACAGAAATGTTCAGATATCAAAGTTATAGCCAGTCATGACCAAATTAAGTGGGGTGCTTTGCTGCGGGACACTAGACAACCAGGGACATTTTGAGAGCATGGAATGTGTCAGCAGAGGATGCCAAAATAACATGGGCAGGGAAAGAAGCTAATTTATCTTTCTTTAGTGAGTTTGCTTTTGACCATCCCTGCCTGTTCAGGTCAGTCTCACAGTTGTCCAAGGTTGAATAGGTTGGGGAACCATATTTGATTTGGTCACTCCATTGGAGCAGCAGGCCTGTTGTTGACTTGGTGGCCACCATTCCATTCCCTATCACTATGTTTTCAGTGGAATTTGAGGCAGGCCCAGATCAAGACAGTGAGAAGAGAATGCTTCCTGCTTTCTGGGCCTTGGAAAGAATATAGGTAACCTCACTTGAAGAGTTCAATGTGTCCATTGAGCAATGCCTTATACTTCTAATGCATTCCCCAAGTAGTCAAGGGGTAAAAATCTAACCAAGAGCTTTGAAAATAAAAGCCATGCCCCATCTGCCCATCCTGGTGCCAGTGATGAACATGCAAGCAGTCACCCTGCATCAGATCAAAGATAGTGACAGATGTTTTTAGTGGTTGATACAATTAGAAATGGCAATTAGTAATACAATCTCTGTCTATTTTCTGACACAACATCTGGTTGAACATCCATTATGCCATGTAATATAAATTAGATTTAAATACAGGAGGCTTATATGGCCAAGTGTAGATTTTTAAGAATCTGTCTGGATTTTATTCTCCCTATTCCCTTTCTGTTATGTGATTATAGCCAAGTGGCTTACAGACTCTGATACTGATCTCTGATAGGAGCTTACAAAATAATAACAACAGCAACAATGGTGGTAATAGCAAGGAGTTTTTATGATAGTTTGTTTTGCAAAATGCTTATAAATATGATTTCATTTTAGCCCCAGAGCCTTTTAAATGGTAGGTGTTTTATTATCCCCATTTTGCAAATGAGAGAGCTGAGGCAGACAAAGACTAGGTGAATTGTTTTTGTTCTCACCACTGGGAAGTGTCTGAGAGTGGATTTGAACTCGGGTCTTCCTGACTCAGCCTAGGACTCTTTCACTATGCCACCTAGTTGCCTTTAAAATAAGAAATCTTTAATGTAGGGTCCATGAATTTGGGGGATTTTCAATATATATATTTTAAAAACTATTTCAGTATGATTTATTTCCTTGGTGATCCCACATATTTGACATTATGCATTGAAACCATATTCTCAAAAGGAGTTCATGGATTCACCAGACTTGCAAAGATACAGAAAAATGGTGAAGAGCTAATGCTTTAAAAGGAGGTTTCTAGCACCTAAGCAAATTCATTGCAATTCACTGAGAGCCTGCTACGTACAAATCATTGTTCAAAATTCATAAAATGAAAAGACAAAACAGAAACAGTTTAGTAGGTGTAGCAGCAGCAGCAGCAGCAGCAGCAGTAGTAGTAGTAGTAGCAGTAGTAGTAGTAGTAGTAGTAGTAGTAGTAGTATGTACCAATGGTAGCAGCAGCAACAGTAGTAATATCTTCTGTATTATTTATTTCAGGCAACACTCAGTTTTTTGGTTACTCTCATTTGTTATTGAAGGTTGGTCCTCTATGTTACTTCAATGAAGCTGAAACAGTTTTCACATTAAAATGGAGTAAAAAGTAAATAATTTGTGAACAAAAGAAATGAACCAATATCTACAGGAAACAGAAGTATAAGATGCTCCCAAGCACTACTAGTTAATAGAGATTGTCCACATAGAATTGACCCTTGTCATAAAGGTCAGAGAGTGAGGCTGTGAGAATTGTCCGACTTAAGGGATTACAGAGACAGCAATGGGCTTGTGTTCATTCACTCTTATTTGTCTACTTTGATGTCAGCCAAATAAGAGGCAGCTTTAGTTTTTATTTAAATTCAATACAAGTAATAATGCTGCCTTTGCATTACACAGCTCACTTTTCAAAACAATTCCCCATCTATTCTTCTTCCTGCGCCTCTTGGTATACCAGGGAGACAGGTGTGGCAGGTGAGATAGCTAATGCAGAGAATAAGCTTGAGCTGCAGGAGTATTCGTCATAAAGCAATGCTGGCAGAATGACACTCTTCAAGAAAGATCTGAACCTGCTTTTGTACTTACAAAAGGCAGATCAGAATATCAACTTTTACACACACTGAAGGTCGAAAATTTCTATAGAAGGGCCGAGATGAAAAACACTGAAGTGCCAACAAAGGCAGGAAAATCTAGGAGTCCTTGTCTGATCCTCGCTGAAGCCCAAGGCCCTCAGTAGCATGAGGATTCGGTCTATTCTTCCAAAGTCTCCAGTCTTACTGGAATTCTGTCTATTCCAAGGCAGTCTGTTCTACTTGGGCTTAGTTATACGGATGGTCCTTATGCCTTATGCCATTGAGGTAAAACTTACATTCCTGTACTTTCTATCTATCAGTCTTACTTCTAGTCTCTGCAATAAAGCAGAGTAAGTCTGTCCATACTTGTAATTATAACTTCCTCTTGAGATACTTGCCTCTAATGTACTCCTACCTTTGATCTCCAGAAACAGCTGCTACTTTCAGCTCAAAGGGTACTCTGTAGGTGCCCACTCCTATGACTACGACTCATGAGATCCCAGCCACCCCTGTGCTTAATACTAAAAGACAATGCATAGACAGAATTAGATCTTAGGAAAGGCATTTACCAAGGTGAGCAAAGTAACAACAGTCCCTACAAAACACCCTTTCAACAAATCAACGGTAATATAGCCCCTAAAAAATACACAGGTCCTCTACTGAAAGAGTGGGCTCATACTTAAAAAGCACTGGCTGTTAGGTGAGCATTTAAAGAATGCATGTGGCTAAAGGTTCATTTCCTCCCCTGTGAAATTCTCAGAAAGCTCCCTCTGGGCACAGTGACTGCAGGATGAGTGCTCAACTGGATATCTAGGGATTTCTTATAGGAAACAATAGCTCTTCAGAGGCCATAGGTGACTCTTCTCTGCTGCCAGAGGCCATGCTCCTTGGAGCTACTTGGAGCATTAAGGGGCTACCTCTCCATATTTATGTCAGTATGGTGTGTATATCTCTCTTCCTTCATCTGTTCCCCAAATTTTATCATATTAATAAATTCTTAAAATGCTGATACAAGTGTCTTTTGTAAAATTTTCATTCCTAGTTACTGTGGTTTATATGAGCAGGTAGCAGAGGAGAAAAGGATATCCCTTCTTCTATCCATTTCTCCCCAAGAGAGGAAGGGCTGGATACTTTCCTGATTGCTGGCTTTCTTTTCAACCCTTGAATTGCCTACTGTGCCACAATCTCCTGGGCCTAGCTATTTAAAACTCTAAAAGTGTGTGGCCAATTTTTGTTCATCTGAAGAACTTGATTAGAGTTCCCTTTTGATTCAATCAGAGAAACAAATCTCCACCCTCACTACTTACATAATGAGTTGTAGCTTCTTAGTTAAAATGAGAAAATAATGAAGGATAACTTAGAAGTCTTTACTCTTGAATAAAAATGTATTAAGTGACAATAATACAGATTTGAATAGCTAGTCACTAGAGCATTAATACCATTTTAGAGAGGTAGTCACAAAACTGTCAGAGTTGAAAGTGAATTGAGAAGCCACCTGCTTTCAAACAGTCCCTTCATCTTCCACTTCTCTGACAAGCAGTCATCTGCTTTGGGCTGCAAGATCTTGAGTAAAGGAGGCCTCAGCCTTGTGAAGCCCTCCCATTCTACTCTTAGACCTATGAGTGGTCCAGTTCATTCTACCAGGATAATGAGAAGTGGCCTCTCTACAGTCGCTCAATTTAGACTTTGTGTTCTGAGATCAAACACCCCAAGTCTAATCTAGTCCTTCAAAAACTTGGAGACTCTATCATGTATTCTCTGAGTTTTCTCCAAGATCATAGTACTAAGTGCCATCAGTGGAAGGAAGGAATTCATTGAATTGACTCAAGACTCTTTACCACCAAACTCTATGGGTTTCCCAGCTCTTCTGTGCCATTCCTAAACTGAGGAGTATAGGATTGACCACTATTCTCTGGATGAGATCTGAACAGGGCAGACAAGAGCCATTTACTTACCTCTATACCCTCCAACTCTGGCCTTCTTATTTAGTTCAGCCTAGGACTCAATTCACATTCTTAATTGACAGGTATTGCTGACTTAGGTTTAACTTGAAATGCACTGTCTTCAGATATTTCTCTGCTTTAGTTCTGCCTAGACACCCCTCCTCTAGTGTGTGCTCATGAAGTTGACTTACTTGAACCAAAGTCCAACCAGAAAATTACAAATGGAAGCTGAGAAGATCCTCAAATACCACATTCCCAAAATACTATCTTCTCAATTTTCCTGTCTTAAATTATTTGACCAAAGGCAAATGATACAGGTTCTACAGATGTATCTTTGAAAATATTTCCTTACCTCAGTCACCCAGAATCATGAGGAAGCTATGGTCTGAAGTCTGATAGAAACTTAAGTAAGTTATGGCAAATAATTTGGGAATGGTGGTCCAGGAGTGGAGGCAAGGAAGAAAAGAGGTCACAAAGGAGGTTAGGTACCTTATGTGACATGGGACCATCCCAATGTTTCCCCTTAATTTTATAGGCGAATGAGCCACTCTCGTAGACCACTGAAGTAGAAAATAAAATGCATAAAGGTCTAAGTAATAGTTATGTGACATTTCCTTGAAGTTTGAAGACACTTTGAATTCAAAAGGGTATGGGAAGGAGCAGCAATAGTTTCTGGCTAAAGAGGAGCAAAATAAGAATAAAGGTCCAGAATTTGCACCTGGAGGGCATATTCAGGGTATACTGTGCACCTTCATGTGATCTAGTTCCATAGTACATGAAAGGTAGTACCATGAGATCAAACTGCAAAAATCAGGGAGAGAGTAGTGACATATTGTGGAGGGCCTTGAATGTCATGAAAATAGTATGAGTTTTACTTTCTTTGTGGTTGAGTCCCTTAGATGAATTTAAAACCAAAGAGAAACATTCATTGAATACTATGATGGGGAAAACTACTATATTGATAAATGCAATGGAATGAGAACATACTGACTGATTGACTGATGCCAAGAGACATCCTGGTTTGAAAACCAAGGGACCTCATTTCCAATCTCGCTTTAGTTTGTTGTTGCTTGGGGCGTCTTTGGCAAGTTTCCTCCTTTTTCTTCAGATTCTTTGGGGGTAGAATGAGACACTGAAGGAGAAAATGTTTTGCAGAGTCCTTTCCTATGCTTGATTCCCAGTCTTAGTCCAATAGAAGGAACTCTGGTCATTGTCTTTTTTCTATCTATCTATTTCTATCTATCTATCTATCCATCAATATTATACAGTCACTACAAGAAGCATAGATTTTTACCCCCATCACCTACCCCTCCACCACCCCCCTCCCTCCCCAAGAAGTCATACAATTCTCTATAGGATCTACAAATACTTTCCTATTGAATACGTTTTTACGATAGTCATACTGTGTAGATGAACTAAAATAGATGGAAGAAATCATATAATAAATCAAAACATAATACATGCACACACATATACAAACATGATCTGCTACAGTCTGCAAATGAATTCCATAGTTCTTTCTGTGAGTGTAGAAGGCATTTTGTCTTAGAAAATCATTGGGAATTATTTTTTTTAAGTGCTTGCATTATTACAAAGTTCCAAGTCTACCAGAAAAAAACTCTCCCACACTGTAGTCGTTGCTTGGCACAAAGTTCTCCTGGTTCTGCTCCTTTGACTCAGCATCAGATCACATAAGTCCTTCCAGACCTCTTTGAAGTCTTCTTGTTCCTCATTTCTTATGATGCAATAGTACTCCATTGCATTCATATACCATAATTTATTCAGCCATTCCCCAATTGATGGACATCCCCTTGATTTCCAGTTTTTGGTCACTACCAAGAGTGCTGCTATAAATATTTTTGAATATGTGGGACCCTTTTCCATTTTCATGATCTCTTGGGGATACAATCCTGGTAGTAATATTGCTGGGTCAAAGGGTATGCACATTTTTGTAGCCCTTTGGACATAGTTCAAAACCACTCTCCAGAATGGTTAGATGAGATCACAGCTCCACCAACAATGAATTAGTGTTCCAACTCTCCCACATCCTCTCCAACATTTAATATTTTCCTGTTCTGTCATGTTCGCCAATCTTATAGGTGTGATGTGGTTCCTCAGAGTTGTTTTGATTTGCATCTCTCTAATCAAAAGTGATTTAGAGCATTCTTTTCATATTATTATAGATATCTATAATTTCTTCCTCTGAAAATTGCCTATTCATATCCACTGACTATCAATTAGGGAATGACTTGTATGGTTATACATTTGACTCAGTTTTTTATATATTCTAGAAATGAAGCCTTTATCCTAAGATTAGCTGTAAAAATTCTTTCCCAATTTACTACATTCCTCCGAATTTTGGTTGCATTGGGTTTGCTTGTGCAAAATCTTTTCAGTTTAATGTAATCAAAGTTATCCATTTTGTATTTCATAATGCTTTCTACCACTTCTTTAGTGAAAAAATTCTTTCCTTCTCCATAAATCTGATAAATACACTATTTCTTGCTCCTCCACTTTGTCCATGATATCAATCTTTATACCTAGATCGTGTACCCATTAGGACTTTATTCTTGTGTATGGTGTCAGGCATGGGTCTATGCCTCGTTTCCACCATACCGTTGTCCAGTTTTCCCAGCAATTTTTGTCAAACAGTGAGTTCTCATTTTCCTTGCCTACTGTGTCTTGAGTGCCCAGTGTATTTCACTTGTCTACTCTTCTGTTTCTTAGCTAGTACCAAGTGGTTTTGATAATTGCTGCTTTATAGTAAAATTTGAGATCTGGTAGTGCTAGGCCACCTTCCCTAGCATTTCTTTTCCTTAGTCCCTTTGATATTCTGGACCTTTTGCTCTTCCAAATGAATTTTGATATTATTTTATCCAGCTCTAGAAAATAATTGTCTGTTAGTTTAATTGGTATGGCATTAAATAAGTAAATTAATTTAGGTAGAATTGTCATTTTTATTCTATTAATTCGGCCTATCCATGAGCAACTGATGTTTTTCCACTTACTTAAATCTGACTTTATTTGTGCAATAAGTGTCTTGTAATTGTGTTCATATAGTCCCGGGTTTGTTTTGGCAGGTAAACTCACAAGTATTTTATAGTGTCTACCCTAGCTTTAAATGAGATTTCTCTTTCTATCTCTTGCTGTTGGACTTCGTTGCTAATATATAGGAATTCAGAAAAATTGTGTGGGTTTATTTTGTAACCTGCAACTTTGCCAAAGTTGTTTATTATTTCAAGTAGTTTTTTACTTGAATCTCTGGGATTCTCTAGGTATATCATCATATCATCTGGAAAGAGTGATAACTTAGTTTCTTCTTTGCCTATTCTTATTCCTTCAGTTTCTTTATATTGCATAATTGCTACAGTTAACATTTCTAGCACCGTATTGAATAATAGTGATTGTAATGAACATCCTTGTTTCATCCCCCGATCTTATTGGAAATGCATCTAGCTTATCTCCATTGCATATAATGCTTCCTGAAGGTTTTAGGTAGATACTGCTTATTAATTTATGGAAAGTTCCCTTTATTCCTAAATTCTCCAGTGTTTGTAATAGGAATGCATATTGTATTTTGTCGAAAGCCTTCTCTGCATCTATTGAGAAAATCATGTAGTTTTTGTTAGTTTTGTTGTTGATGTGATCGATAATGCCAATAGTTTTCCTAATATTGACCCATTCCTACATTTCTGGTATGAATCCTACCTGATCATAATGTATTATTCACATGATAAGATGCTGTACTTTTTTTTGCTAAAATCTTATTTAAATTTTTTTTATCTATATTCATTAGGGATATTGGTCTACAATTTTCTTTCTCTGTCTTGTCTCTTCCTGGTTTAGGCATCAAAATCATATTTGTATAATAGAAAGAATTTGGGAAGCCTCCTTCCCCAATTTTCAGAAACAGTCTATATCATATTAGAATTAACTATTCTTTAAATGATAGAATTCACTTCTAAATCCATCTGGCCCTGGAGATTTTTTCCTGGGGAGTTCATTAATGGCTTGTTCAATTTCTTTTTCTGAGATGGGGTTATTTAAATATTCAACTTCCTCTTCTGTTAATCTCGGCAATTTGTACTTTTTAAAATACTCATCCATCTATTTAGATTATTCAATTTGTGGGCATAAAGTTGGGCAAAGTAATTTCTAATTATTGTTTTAATTTCCTACTCATTGGAGGTGAGTTCACCCCTTTCATTTTTAATACTAATAATTTGATTTTCTTCATTTTTTTAAAAATAAAATTGACCAAAGGTTTATCAGTTTTATTAGTTTTTTCATAAAACCAGCTATTGGTTTTACTTATTAATTCAATAGTTTTCTTAATTTCAGTTTTATTAATCTCTCCTTTGGTTGTCAGTATTTTCAATTTGGTATTTACTTGAGGATTTTCAATTCATTTTTTTTTCTAGCTTTTTCAGCTCCGTGCCCAAGTCATTGATCCCCTCTTCTCTGTTTTATTTATGTAGGCATTCAAAGATATAAAACTTCCCCTAAGAACTGCTTTTGCAGTATCCCATAAGATTTGGTAGGTTGTCTCATTATTGTCATTCTCTTGAATGAAGTTGTCGATTGTTTCTGTGATTTCTTCTTTAACTCACTCCTTCTTTAGGATTAGATTATTTAGTTTCCAGGTGATTTTTGGTTTATTTTTTCATAGCCTTTTATTACATATAATTTTTATTGCATTATGATGAGAAAAATGGATTGATTTTCTCTGCCTTTCTACCCTGCATTGTGAGGTTTTTTATGTCCTAGTACATGGTCAATTTTTGTAAATATGCCATGTACCACTGAGAAAAAGGTATGTTCCTTTTTATTCCCATTCAATTTTCTCCAGAGATCTATCATATCTACCTTATCCAGGATTTTATTTACCTCCTTAACCTCTTTCTTGTTTATTTTGAGGTTAGATTTATCAAGCTCAGAGAGGGGGAGGTTCAGGTCCCCCACTAATATAGTTTTACTGTCAATTTCTTCCTTCAACTACCCCAACCTCTCCTCTATGAATATAGATGCTATACCACTGGGAGCATACATGTTTAGTAATTTTGTTGCTCTATTTCCTATGGGGCCTTTTAGGAGGATATAGTTTCCATCCTTATCTCTTTTGGTGAGATCTATTTCTGCTTTTGCTTTGTCTGAGGTTAGGATTGCTACTCCTGCTTTTCTTATATCAGCTGAAGCACTATATATTCTGCTCCCACCTTTGACCTTTATCTTGTGTGTATCCCCCCGCTTCCAATGTGTTTCTTGTAAGCAACATATTGCTGAATTATGGCTTTGAATCCATTCTGCTATCCTCCGTTTTATGGGAGAGTTTATTCCATTCACATTCACAGTTATGATTACAGTCTGTGTATTTCCCTCCATCTTTTTTCCCACCGTTTCTGCTTTTAACTCTCGCATCTCCCTTCCCCTCCTCAATAGTTTTCACTTTTCACCACCTCCTCCTGCAGCTGCAGCCTTCCCTTCCTCCTTAACCACCCCCTACTTTTACTCACCTTCACCCTTACTTCTTCTTCCCTCCGTTTTAGCTTCCCTCCCCTTTCTTCCCCCTTCCCCTCTTACTGCCTATAAAGTTAGGTAGGATTATCTATTTAAGTTTATTGTTCCCTCCTTGAAACAAATCAGATGAGAGTATCTTTCAAACAATGCTCATCACCCTGCCCTCTTTCCCTCTACTATCATCTTGTACTTCTTCCTGTGATGTAATTTACCATTTTCTGCTTCCTCCTTTTCACACCTCCTGTTACAATCCCTTCAGCATACCTAAATCATATTTTTAACATGACATCATTTACTTTATGCCCGTTCCCTGTATGTATATCCCTTCTATATTTCATAATAGATGCACAATTCTCAAGATTATCAGGTATCATCTTCTCTTATAGGGAGGTAAACAGTTTGCCCAAATTGAATGACAAGTTCCCTCTCCCTCCCCGTTTACTTTTTTATGCTTTCCTTGAGACCTGCATTTGAAGATTAAATTGTCTATTAAGTTCTGGTGTTTTTGTCAGGAAGGTCTGGAAATCCTTTACTTCGTTGAATGACAATCTCCTTGATTGAAATGTTATGCTGAACTTTGCTGGGTAGGTGATCCTTGGTTGTAGGCCCAGCTCCTTTGCCTTACAGAATATCAGATTCCAATTCCTTTGATCTTTTAATGTAGAAGCTACAAGGTCCTGTGTGATCCTGACTGTAACTGAAATCCTTGAATACTTATTTTGCCTTCTGGTTCTAGAATCTCAGGGCAGTTTTCCTTGATGATTTCATGCAAGATGATGTCTAGGCTCTTTTTTTGATCATGGCTTTCAGGTAGTCCCATAATTTTTAAATTGTCTGTCCTGGATCTATTTTCCAGGTCAGTTGTTTTTTCCATGAGATATATCACATTCTCTTCCATTTTTTCATTCTTTTGGTTTTGTTTTATGATTTCTTGGTTTCTCAGAAAGTCATTAGACTCCATCTGTTCCATTCTAATCTTGAGAGAACTATTTTCTTCAGTGAGCTTTTGAACCTCTTTTTCCATTTGGCTAATTTTGCTTTTGAAAGCATTCTTCTCCTAATTGGCTTTTTGAACCTCTTTTGCCAATTGAGTGAGCTTATTTTTCAAGGTGTTATTTTCTTCAGCATTTTTTTGGGTCTCCTTTAGCAAGGTATTGACCCGTTTTTCATGCTTTTCTTGCATCTCTCTCATTTCTCTTCCCAGTTTTTCCTCCATCTGTCTAACTTGATTTTCAAAATCCTTTTTGAGCTCTTTCATGGCCTGAGCCCACTGGACATCCACCTCAGATGTCTGGAATGGAGAGGCCCCAACCTCCACGTCTTTCCCTGATGGCAAGCATTGTACTTCTTCATCAGAAATGAAGGGAGGAAGGAACATCTCTTCCCCAATAAAGCAGCTCTCTATAGTCTTATTTTGCTTCCTTTTTCTGGGCATTTTCCCAGCCAGTTGCTTGACTTCTGAGATTCCTCTCCACGCCTCCTAGATCTGCCCAGCTAATGCTTGGGGTCTGAGATTCAAATGCTGCTTCCCAGCCTCAGGGTTTTCCGCGGTGGCTGCGGCTGCTATTCAATGTGAGCTTAAGTTCTGGTGCTTGGGTGGGGCAGGGCCACCTCCCAGGCTCAACTCCCTCAGGGCGTCTATGCAGAGACCTTCAGTAATGGAGTGGGTGTGGGCAGGGCCCCCTCCCGGGCTCAGTTCCCTCAGGTGATTTATGCAGAGACCTTGGGTAATGGAGGTCCTGCCTACTCAGGGAGTTCTGGACTGCTGCTGCCTCTGCTGCTGCCTCTGGCACTGCCTCCCAAGGGGGCCCGAGCCACAGAGACACCCCGCTCCTCTCTCAGCCAGCCCAGAAGTCTCTCTCACTGACCTGTAGTGCCTGTGGGCGGAGAGACCTTTGCGGCTGCCGCAGGTTCTGTCCTTGAAGCCTGCTCGGATCTGGTACTCTGGGGCCACGCTGCCAGGGCAACGCAGGGCTGGGCTCCGCTGTCTGGAGTGCGATGGACCCCCGGGGACAGCTTTCCAGTGCTCTCTGGAACGGAAAACTCTTCCAGTGTGTTTCTTCATGGGTTCCACTGCTCCAGAATTTGTGGGGAGTTCTTTTTACAGGAAATTTCTGGGTTGTGGATTCGGAGCTAGCATACATGAGTCTTTCTACTCCGCCATCTTCAGTATAAAATTTTTGAGGACTGTTTCATGCATCGGTCAATCAACAAGTATCTATCAAGTGTGTCCTATGAGTCTGGCACTGTGCTGGGTGAGGAGGGTGCAAAGAAAAATGTGAGAGAGTCCTTGTCATTTGTATCATATTAGTCAAATCCCTGGTTGTCAATGAGGTTAGTGAGTGAGTATAGAGCAAAAGGCTAAGACCAGTCTCGGAGTATATCCAAGCATAGGAGTGTGATTTAGATGGTGAGTCTTCCAAGGACACTGAAAGATATTTTGTTTAGTATTTCACTCTGATTGACCAAGCATCTTCAGGGACAGCGTAGTACAGTGGATAGAGAGCTGGTTTCCATTTTTGTCTCTGTTACACGTTGGTAATGTTGCCTTGGACAAGTCTTTTAACCTTTTGTCCTTCAGGAAGCACTGTAGGACTACACATGTGTGAGAAGGGACATTAATAGACATTGTTCTTCACATGGGTGTTCCCTATATCAGTAAAAATAATAGTCCCAGTTCCTAGCACTTAATAAATATTTGTTCAATTGAATTTATTTATTTTTGCACCCATATTCTTAAATGTAGATGCAGCCTTGCATGGGAATTCCTTTTCCATGTAAATTTCTCCAAATACTTAAATTAAGAATGCCATATGCTCTATGCTGTCTATCTACTTTCTTAGCCTCTAAAATCCTATGATTTTGTCTTCTTTACTCATTCATTTAGCCCCAAGATAATTAACCAGTGCTTAGCACAGTACTTGGTCCATAGTAAGTGCTTAGTAAATACTGTTGACCAAATAATATGTACTCACATGATGGCATATGGGAGGAAATGGATTATTTCTCACCATAATTTCTCTAAGGCAGCCATGTGCTCTCTCCCTTATTGACTTCTAGCACTTGAAAGGTGTTGATTCAACACTGGAGGAGGGATTGGAAGTTTTCTCTTGGGTCTCAGAGGGCTATGTCCAGAGGATTGAATAGGAATGGTGGAACTGGAGGTAGGGACAACCTTCCCAACAATTACAAATCTCATTTCCTTGAGAAATATTGGACTCTTTCTCAATGGAAGTCTTTCACAAAAGGGAACAAATCTTGTCTCTTGTCGGGAGGTGGTATGGATTGAATTAGCTGACCTTAGGTCTGTTCTACTCAGAGTCTATAGTCTATAGTCCTGACTTAAATGGTCTGTCTTTACAACTTCGCCTGCCTGCCTGCTTACATAAAGTCATCTTCCTCTTCCATAGGATCAAATGGATTGAAGAAAAAATTCAAGGTGTACATAAAAAAATACGTATGTTCAAATACACATACAAATATATATATAAACATATATACATACATAGATACAAAATGAATGAAGTAGAAAAAATAAAATTTAATCTTTGGAAGGAACTTGCAGAATAAAGACTATAGCTCCAAAGAAGAAAGAAAAGCACTTTAGAATTCTTAAAGCCATAAAATTCTATATACACATAAACATATGTGTGTACATATATGTAGTGTATATATGTGCATATGTATGTGTACACATGTGTGTATATATAATACATGTTTGAAATTATCATACACTATTGTTCTTACAACATATACATATGCATATACATACACACATATGTATACATATACATATACAATGTTGCCCTGGTTCGCTCATTGCGCTTTCCTCAGTCTGTGTAAATCTTCCCAGATTTTTCTAAGAACATCTTTCCTGTCATTTCTTAAGGCATAATAATATGCAATCACAATCACATGCAAGTCATTTAGCCTTTGTCCAGTTCATGGATATTCCCCCAATTTTAATTTATTTCCCGCCACTAAAAGAGCTGCTATAAATATTTTTTTGCATATAGGTCCTTTTCCTTTTCTTTTTAAATCTCTTTGTGGGTACAGATCTGGTAGTAGCATTATTTATTCAGATGATATGCATGGTTATATAGCCCTTTAAGTATAGTTCCAAATTACTCTCCAGATTGGTTGGATCACCATACAACTCATCAACAATGCATTAGTATCTTAATTTTCCTACATCTCCACCAACATTTAACATTTTCCTTTTCTGTCATAATAGCCAATCTTATAGATGCGGGGTAGTAGCTCAGAGTTGTTTTAATTTCCATTCCTCTAATCAATAGTGGCATAGAGCAATTTTTCATGTGCCCATAGATAGCTTTGGTTATTACATTTGAAAACTGCTTGTTAATATCCTTTCACCATTTATCAATTAATGAATAGCTCTAGAATACATTTGTCTCAGTTCTCTATATATTTGAGAAATGAGGACTTCATCAGAGAAATTGGCTATAAAAGTTTTTTTTCACCACAGTAATGATTACTAATTATGTATTTCCCTCCATAATATTTTCCTCCTATTTATCCTACTTTCTCCTTTCACATTGTCCATTCTTAAAAGCTGTTTTATTTATGACTATTACATCCTGCAATCCTTGCTCCTTTTTATCAGTTGTCCCCTTTTTATCCCCTTCCCTTCCACCTTTCCTGTAGAGTAAGATAGATTTCCGCACCCTACTGTGTATGTTATTCCTTCTTTGATCCAATTCTGATGAGAATAAGGTTCATGAACTTGACTGCGCAACTTCTCCCAATTTCTCCTCCACTCTAAAATCTCTTTTGTGCCTCTTTTATGTTAGATAATTTACCCCATTCTACCTCTCCCTTTCCCCTTCTCCCAATCTTCCTCACCCCTTAATTTTTATTTTTTGTTAATTTATTTTAGTTCCAACATTCACTTTCGAAAGTTTTAAACTTTCTTCCCCTCCCCAAGACAGCATGCAGTCTAATATACGTTCTCTATATACATTTCTATTAAACCTATTTCCACATTAGTCATGTTGTATGGAAGAATTGGAGTGAATGGAAGGAAAATTTTATTTATTTTTTAGAAAATCTTCCCATTATATTCAATCCCTTCTCATGCCTTCTGTCTAATCATGCTAACTGTCATAATAATGAGAAAGATTTTAGGAGTTACAAGTGACATTTCCCAAGTAAGAATATAAACTGTTTAATATTATCGAATCCTTTATGGTTTCTCTTTTCCCATTTCCTTTTTTATGCTTCTATTAATTCTAATATTTGAAAATTAAATTTTCTATTCTGCTCTGGTCTTTTCATCAAGAATGTTTGAAAGTATTACATTTCATTGAATATCATTTTCCCTTCTGAAGGATTATATTCAGTTTTGCTGGGTAGGTGATTCTGGGTTTTATTCTCGCTTTTTTTTTGCTTTCTGGAATATTGACACTGCTAAATCTAATGTTATCTTGACTGTGGCTTCATAATATTGGAATTGTTTCTTCTTGGATGCTTGAGATATTTTTACTCCTTGACCCGGGAGTTTTGAAATTTTGGCTCTGATATCCCTGTGAGTTTTCATTTAAGTATCTCTTTCAACAGGTGATGGGTGAATTCTTTCAATTTCTATTTTGCCTTCTGTTTCTAGAATACTAGGGTAATTTCTTGAAAGATGATATCTGGACTCTCTCTTTGGTCATGAATTTCAAGCAATAAAATAATTTTTAAATTATCTCTCCTGAATTTTCCAGGTCAGTTGTTTATTCCAATGAGATATTTCACATTTTATTCTATTTTTTTTCCATTCTGTTGATTTAGTTTCACTGTTTCTTGATATCTTATAAAGCCATTAGGTTCTATTTCCAAGTTGTAAGTTTTAAAGAATTATTTCCTTCAGTGAGCTTTCATACCTCCTTTCCCATAAGACCTTTTCTACTTTTTAAAGAGTTACATTCTTTGGTGATTTTTTTTTTTTTGCCTCATTTTCCATTTGGCTAATTCTGCTTTTCAAGATATTTTTCTCTTCATTGGATTTTTGTGCCTCTTTTACCATCCTATCTATCCCATTTTTAGGGTGCTGTTTTCTTTATTATTTTTGTACCTCCTTTACCAAGCAGCTGACTCTTTTTAAATTATTTTCTTGCATCATTCACATTTCTCTTCCTCATTTTTCCTCTATCTCTCTTACTTCATTTTACAATTCCTTTTTGAGCTCTTCTGTGGCTTGAGGCCAAATCATATTTTTATTCAAGGCTTCAGATGTAGGAATTTTGACTTGTTTTTCTTCTGAATTGTGTTTTGATCTTCTGATCACCATAATAACTTTGTATAGTCAAGAACTTTCTTGTTTTGTTTTTTTCTTTCTTTCTCATTTTCCCAGTCCATTCATCGACTTTTAAACTCTATGCTAATGTGTTGTTCTGCTTCCAGAGTGGAGTGGGCAGAATCGAAATATTCAGGATTTTTGTGCATCTGTTTTCAGAGATAATCCTGGGCACCTGTAAGTTTTTGCTTCTTCCAAAGTGGTATGATCAAGGGAGAAGCATGTTGAGTACTACCCTGTTTGTTGCTTTGGTCTGTGAGTAGTTATATACACTATTTTTTCTTTTTTTTATCTTTAACTTATGAAATAAAACAAACATTTGATTAACATAGTATAGTAAAAAATACAATTGCATATGAAACTGCAAATAAATTATGCACAATTTGATATTCCTTTTAAATATATAATAATATTATCGTGTACACTTATTTTTTCTTCCCTCTCTCCCCAGAGATGATGGCTACCATTAGAACAAATATACACACATACACACACATCTACACACATATGTATGTGTATTTATATACATATATATCTCACATATACACACAGATACACATATAAAACCATTCTATACATAGTTATATTTATCAATCCTTTCTCTAGATGCAGATTATGTCTTCTTTTATATGTCCTTTATAGTTAATGTGGGTATTTGTAATAGTCAAAATTACTTTACTTGCTCAAAGATGTTGTTAAACAATATTGTCATTATTGTATGTAATGTTCTCTTCGTTCTGCTCAGGTAAACCTCACTGCCACCAATAATTTAGTCACGACAAAGGCCTATTGATGTTTTGTTGGGGGTGGCCCATGTTGGACTAAGTTCCACTCTCACCCAAGTGCAACAGATCTTTTCCTGTTGATCTTCTAAATTGTGTTGAGCTGAAACATTATTTCACGTTGCGCTTTTGTGGGTTCTGCCATTCTAAATTTGTTTTTTTTTGGAATTTTATTTATTTTATTATTATTTTTTTAAAAAATTTATTTATTAAACTTTTAAAATTCATTTTCACAAAACTTTGGGTTCCAAATTTTCTCTCCATTTGTCCCCTCCTCCCACCCCAATACAGCAAGCATTCTAATTTCCCCTATCACCAATCTGCCCTCTCTTCTATCATCCCTCCCCTCCCTTGACCCCATCCTCTCTTTTGTCCTGTAGGGCCAGATAAATTTCTATTCCCCATTATCTGTATTTCTTATTTCCTAGTAGCAAGAACAATACTCAACAGCTGTTCCCAAAACTTTGAGATCCAACCTCTCCCCATCCCTCCTTCCCCACCCATTCCCTTTGAGAAGGCAGGCAATTCAACATGGGCCATATCTGTGTAGTTTCGCAAATGACTTCCATAATAGTCGTGTTGTGTAAGACTAACTATATTTCGCTCCATATTATCCTGCCCCCCATTGTTACCATTCTCTCTTTTAATCTCGTCCCTCCCCAAGTGTTGACTTCAAATTGCTCTCTCCTCCTATTGCCCTCCCTTCCATCATCCCCACACCCTGCTTATCTCCTTCTCCCCCACTTTCCTGTATTGTAAGATAGGTTTTCATACCAAAATGAGTGTGCATTTTATTCATTCCTTTAGTCGAATTTGATGAGAGTAAACTTCATGTTTTTCTCTCAACTCTCCTCTTTTTCCCTCCACTTAAAATCTCCTGCTTGCCTCTTCTATGAGAGATAATTTGCCCCATTCCATTTCACCCTCTCTCCTCCAAATACATTTTTCTCTCACCTTTTACCTTAATTTTTTAAAGATATGATCCCATCCTATTCAATTCACTCTGTGCTCTCTGTTTCTGTGCGTGTGTGCATGTGTGTGCGTGTGTATGTGAGGGTGTGTGTGTGTGTGTGTGTGTGTGTGTGTGTGTGTGTGTGTGTGTGTGTAATCCCACCAACTACCCAGATGCTGAAAAGTTTCAAGAGTTACAAATATTGTCTTTCCATGTAGGAATGTAAACAGTTCAACTTTGGTAAGTCCCTTATGACTTCTCTTTGCTGTTTACTTTTTCATGCTTCTTCTCATTCTTGTGTTTGAAAATCAAATTTTCTTTTCAGCTCTGGTCTTTTCATCAAGAATGCTTGAAAATCGTCTATTTCATTGAAAGACCATATTTTCCCCTGAAGTATTATACTCAGTTTTGCTGGGTAGGTGATTCTTGGTTTGTCCTAGTTCCTTTGATTTCTGTAATATCCCATTCCATGCCCTTCTATCCCTTGATGTAGAAACTGCTAGATCTTGTGTGATCCTGCTTGTATTTCCACAATACTGGAATTGTTTCTTTCTAGCTGCTTGCAATATTTTCTCCTTGATCTGGAAATTCTGGAATTTGGCCACATTGTTCCCAGGAGTTTCTCTTTTTGGATCTCTTTCAGGCGGTGATTGATGGATTCCTTCAATACTTATTTTGCCCTCTGGTTCTAGAATCTCCGGGCAGATTTCCTTGATAATTTCATGCAAGATGATGTCTAGGCTCTTTTTTGATCCTGGTTTTCAGGTAGTCCCATAATTTTTAATTGTCTCTCCTGGATCTATTTTCCAGGTCAGTTTTTTTTTCCAATGAGATATTTCACATTCTCTTCCATTTTTTCATTCTTTTGGTTTTGTTTTGTGATTTCTTGGTTTCTTAGAAAGTCATTAGCCTCCATGTGTTCCATTCTAATTTTGAAAGAACTCTTTTCTTCAGTGAGCTTTTGAACCTCTTTTTCTATTTGGCTAATTCAGCTTTTGAAAGCATTGTTCTCCTCATTGGCTTTTTGAACCTCTTTTGCCAATTGAGTTAGACTATTTTTCAAGGTGTTATTTTCTTCAACATTTTTTGGGAGTCTCCTTTAGCAAGGTATTGACCCGTTTTTCATGCTTTTCTTGCATCTCTCTCTTTTCTCTTCCCAGTTTTTCCTCCACCTAACTTGATTTTCAAAATCCTTTTTGAGCTCTTCCATGGCCTGAGCCCATTGGATATCTATTTTGGATGTTTGGGATACAGAGGCCTTGGCTTCTGTCTTTCCCTGATGGTAAGCATTGTTCTTCCTCATCAGAAAGGAAAGGAGAAAATATCTGTTCACCAAGAAAGTAACCTTCTATGGTCTTATTTTTCTTCCCTTTTCTGGGCATTTTCCCAGCCAGTTACTTGACTTCTGAGATTCCTCTCCACCCCCACCTCACTAGTGCTTGGGGTCTGAGATTCAAATGCTGTTTCCCAGCCTCATGGCTTTTAGCAGGGTGGGGTTGCTATTGAGTGGGATTAAATTCGGGTTCTCAGGTGGGGGCCAGGCTGCCACCCAGGCTCAGTTCCCTCAGGGAGTTTATGCAAGACCTTCAACAATGGAGTTCCTGTCTTCTCTGGGAGCCCCTGGCCGCCACTTCCTCCCAAGAGGGCCTGAGTTATGGAGAAACCTCGCTCCCCTCTCTGCCGAACATATAGGATCTCTCACTGACCTGCAGTGCCTGTGGGTTGAGGGACCTTTGTGACCACCAGGGATTCTGTCCCTGAAGCCTGCTCAGATCTGCTCCTCTCTGGCCATGCAGCCAGGGCAGGGCTGGGCTCTGCTCCAGGTCTGGTGCGTGATGGACCTTTGGTAACAGTTTTTGAGGACTCTCTTTAACAGCAATCTCCTCCACTCCATTGCTGCGTGGCTTTCACTGCTACAAAACCCGTTGGCAGTTCTTTTTATAGGTAATTTATGGGCTGTGGGTTCGGAGCTAGCATATGTGAATCTTTCTACTCCACCATCTTGGCTTCTCCCCCATTCTGAAATTTTTTGAGGCATTGTTTAAATGTGTTTGGAGGGATTTTGAGGACAGGACAGGTGATTCCATGCCTTTTTTCTCTGGCGTCTTGTTTCTTCCTTCCCAGAGCTCGAAAATATTTTTTTAAAAATTGAATAGTAAAAGTAAAAGATGATTCCATGAGATATTAAGAAACAATAAAACAAAGTCAAAAGAATAAAAAGTGAAATATCTTATGAGATAAATAGCTTGGGAAAATATTTTAAGTAGAAACAACTTAACAGTTATTGGAGTATCGGGAAATCATGACAAAAAAGTTAAACATCATATTCCATGAAATTTTCAAATAAAACTGCCCCTATGTTTTAGATCCAAAGTTAGAAATCTACATTTATATTGAGATGATTTCCAAAAAAAAGGAAGGGGTGAGAAAGACGAATATGCTGGGAGAAGGAAGAAGCGGGGGGGGGGGGGGATGTAAAATGAAGAGAGGCATACAAGCACTATAGTGGAGGGGTAAATGAGATAGGTGGAAAGCAACGATTAAACCTCACTCCCTTCTGAATTGGTTCAAAGAGGGAAGACTATACACACACACTCAATTAGGTATAGATATTTGCCTCACTCAATAGGAAAATGGAGGGGAAGAAGTTGAAGGATATGAACTAGGAGTAATGATAAAAAAAAGAAGGGCTGATTAAGGAAGATAATAAACCAAAGCAAAACTGACTTTTGAGGAAGGACAGGAGAAAAAGAAAGAAAAAGAAAGAGAGAGAGGGAGAGAGAGAGAGAGAGAGAGAGAACAAATGGTAATAACTATGGAAATGGGAAGCATATAGGAGAGTATATTAGAAAGTAGAATGCAACAAAAACGTTTACAAGAGATATACTTGTAACAGAAAGACACATACAGAGACTGAAAATAAAAGGATGGAACAGAATCTATCATACTTCAGTAGAATTAAAAATGACAGGGGTAGCACTCATGATCTCAGGCAAAAGAAAACCAAAAATAGATTTATAAAAGATATGGTGAGGGAAACTCCTTTTGTGTTAAAAGATAACATGAACAAGCAGTATTGAACTTGGGTTTGTTTTTTTTTTTTTTGCAAGTTTCTGTGATAAAGGCCTTATTTCTCAAATATTAGGGAACTGAGTGAAATTCACAAGGGTCAATTCTCAATTGATAAATTTTCAAAGGATATGAATAGGTGTTTTTCATAAACCATTAGAGTTATCATTATTCATATAAAATGCTTTAAATTTCTATTGATTATCTTTAATAATAATTTAACAACAATAACTTTAAATTATAATTTAATTAAATTATTAATATTTAAATTGCTATTTAATTTTCAAATTAAATTAAAACAATTCTAATATATTATGTCACACTTACTAGAAATAATAGAGAGAATAAGGGAAAGTAGGGACGCTAAAAAGTTGTTATGGATTTGTCAAGCGATCTAACCATTCTGGTTAATAATCTGGCACTAGGTCCAAAGGACTACAAAAGTGTGGATATTATTTCACCCAGCAATAGGTGAAATAGGACTGCATTGCAAAGAGGACAAAGAAAAAGAAAAAAAAAGACCTACATGTGCAAAATATAATAGCTCTTTCTATGGTCGCAAAGAATTGGATGCTCATCAGTCGCTGACAGGCTGAAGAAGTTGAGGGATGTGATTGTGATGAATGACTACTGTGCTTTAAGAAATGATAAGGGAAGTGGTTTCAGAAAAAAAAGCAAAACATGGCAAGAACTTTCTGAGCTGATGCAAAGGAAAACGTGAAGAACCAGATCATTTTTGCACAGTAACGGCAACGTTGTAATGATAATCAGTTATGAAAGAGTTGGATACTCTGATCAATACGATGATCCAAGACAATTACAAAGGATTTATGATAAAAAAAAAATTATCTCCCTCCAAAGAGAAAACAGAATTCTGGGGCAAAATGAAGTATTATTTTCTCACTTTATTTTTTATATGGCTAATCTGGAAATATGTTTTCCAAGATTTTACATATAAAAAAAGAAATAATAACTCTTTAGGGTCCCTCTTTTGCTGCTGTTGTGTTCTGTTATTGTCATGGGTTTTAACCTAATATGTGTCTTCCTCTTTCTGTTTCAATTTTTTACTTTATTTTATTTGTCTCCTCAAAATTATGAAATAAATGAAGTTTTATGGTGGAATCTGCAAGTCAAAAATCATTTCAAGAAAAAAAAAGAAGGAATGATGGAAGTTGAAAATAGGAAAACTAAAATTTGATGTCAGGAAAAAGATCTTCAGAGAGGTTTTAAAAAGTGTAGTGGGTGTGCGCCCTCAACTTGGCGTGTCCAAGCAAAGGCTGAACAGGTATAAGTCATATTTTATAATGGGGATTCCTTTAGTGTACTGATTGGGTTATGGTGGTGACTGGTGAGGTCCCTTTCAACTTTTAAATCTGATGGTGCCATGAGCCCCTGCTCTCCTGTGTCTTGAGGCAGTTTACTGTCTTTCCAAAGGGAAGACTTCACATTTGGCAGAATGCACTTGAGGTTTCCTCACCCTCAGTCTTAGAGCTTAGAGAACAAAACATGAATTGACACCCTGAAAAATGCAGAAATATCAGAAAACTACATTAGCCATGGTCATGCCTGTAACTATGTGAGGTTTTTATAGGACTGGTACTGGCAGTGCCTCTTGTTCAGTTATATCCCCATTTTAAGCAGATAGGTGTATGCTGATTCCATGTGATCCAGCGGATCTGATTAATTATACAGTACATGAAAAAATGTCGTTATGATGTTGCTTTTCCTCTGGAGGGAGAAATTTGACCTTAGTTTGATCAGTTTTTCTTTGCAATAGGTAAATAGTACTTGGCCCATAGTAAAGGCTTATAGGATTCTTGATGATTTGTACCCATATATACATGATATTGAATTCACGGATGTTAAGTGTGTGTGTGTGTGTGTATGTATGTATGTATGTATGTAAAATAGTATGAGATACATATTTTCACTGTTTGCAACCTCTGAAATAATTTTATGGAGGGTAAGTATCATACTCCCTTAAAACAATTACTTAGGGAAACATATGGTCTGACTCAACCCAATTTCATGATGCTCAAAAAAAAAACTGGTTCAAGTCTTCTGGGCTTGACTCTGTCTCTCTGTCTCTCTCTCTCTCTCCCCAGCCAACAATTTATATCAACTCTCCTTACTGTAATGACAAATTGACCTTATGCCTCTTCAATTCAGCCAAGACTTTTTTCTTAATCATAAACTTATTGCGTATAAAAACAAACATAAAGCTAACATTATACTGCTGTCCTTATGATGCCTATGATGACAACCATTTAATTGGGTGGCCATGTGCCATAATAGGAAGAACCCTGGAATTGCACAGTCAAATGAGAGGAGAGCTGGGTTTGAATCCATCCGTATACACAGAGTGTCTATGTATGGGGAAATCATTTCCTATGACTAGGAAATTCCCTTAACCTGTCTCAGTCTCTTTCCTCATTTATACAATGGGGATAACAATGCCAGTTCCCTCAAAGTATTGTTGTGAAGAGCAAAGGAGACTTGGGACTACCAACCCTCCTTCTTGGACATATGAATATCCCATATGCATTTCTCCTAGCTCTGAGCACTCAATGTCTGGCATTTAGTCATCCTTTAATAAATAATTGTTGGAGTTTCATTTTCCCATTAAATTTTTATCACAGGGACATACTCAAAATCATGGGCAACAGAATATAGAAACCACAAGGGAAGTTTGGGGATCACTACAGAACCCATGAGATTCCTGACCAACATGAATAAACCATTTTCAGTGTAATGGGTGACCAATTCTCTGGAGCTCCTGGGTCTGCAAAACCTTTTATGTGCATCATCTCACTTAAGCCTCATTCTCACTTTGTGAAGGAGGTGGTTTTGCCCCCTTTTCTAATGGGGAAATTGGACTGAGGCAATTGAAGTGACTTGCTCAGGGTTACAAAAATGGTGTCAGAGGCACATTGAAACTCCACTCCAAGTGCAGTGAGTGATCCACTATGTCAGGCAGCATCTCAGGATAAGCCCCTTGTGACAACATTAATTTATGCCCTCCTTACTTCTCACCTTTACTAAATATTACAACCTTTCTTCATTTTCTTTACTGACTGAATTTACTCTTCCCAATCCACACTATGGTTTTGCATCATTATTTCATGGATTCTCTGATCTCTCTGATGTGTGGACTCCATCTGGCCACACAGACAATAACCAAAGTGCTACTTCACACCCAGTGGCATCCTCATCCATATGCTCTATTAAATGTCCTTTGAAAGGATCTTTCTACACATGAGACACCTTTCTCCAGGTGCTCTAGGATGCGATGGATCCTAGAGCACAGAGGGAGTCTCCTTAGGTTATCTCTGATTTTCTTCCATTGTCCATTGGACAACAGATTGGATTTTGCATTTTCTTGGTGATGTTTCACCATTTCTTACCTAGAAACCATTTTTGCACTCATATTGCAACCTTCTTATACCCTCTATCGACAAGCTTGGTTATTTGGAGATCTAGAGACAAGAGCATGCCAAAGCCAATTTTTCACTACCTTGACAGATGATTGGTAAATTTTCAATGTGACCATTTACATCTTAGAAATTGGGACATATGAGAAATCAAGGCAGGTCTTAAGGTTTTGTTAATTCTCCAAACTTTGGAAAGTGATGGAGAAGAATGTTAACTGTGTAGATGGAATTTAAAAGTGTGCTGTGCATGCATTTCTTGGGGGTGATGGGGCTAGTTTGGAAAAATTGACCAGCATCCTGCTGTCCTGCTGTTGCAGAGTCTGAGTGACTTTCATTTCTGGGAATTTATCTCAATGAACAAACCTCTTAGTTAGTTAATGTATGTCATAAATCATCTTATCATTTTAGTTTTACCTTCTCTTCCTCCTCTACAATTAACTATGTGCTTTTCCTTGCTTAGCTCCACTTGGCCTAATACAGCCTATACTTTCCTGATGGATTGTCTAGTCAGCGTGTTCTCAGTGTCTTTTACCTTTCCAATAGTGTCTGCTGAAACAATCTTTTTGAGGCAACTAGGGGCACTGTGTATAGGACAGTGATCTGGAGTCAGGAAGATGAGTTCAGATGTGACCTCACACAAATGCTAGCTATATGATTCTGTGCATGTCCATTAACTTTGTTTTACCTCAATTTCCTAAACTGTAAAATGGGGATCATAATAGCACCTATCTGAAAAGGTTGTTGTGAAGATTAAATAAGATAACATTTTTATAGAGCTTAGAATACTTCCTTCCTATTTTCCTTCCCTCTTCCCTCCCCTCCTTCCCTGCCTCCTTCCTTCCCTTCCCCTTCCTTTAGAACTCAGTTTCTTCCTAGTCTACTCAGAGAAGCCTCCTTTGAACTCCCTGGCTAGGAATAAGTGCATAGATAATTGAATGAATGCATGGTGAAAAAAGGAGGTTCTGATGAGCTGTACTTGTAGTTGCTGTTTTGTTTTGTTTTGCTTTGTCTGATCTTTATCTAGATGACAAATTTCCTGAGGTCAGAGACTCATCGATATGTCTCTGGCACCAAACCCAGTGCCTGAAGAACAGTTTATGCAATTTATACAAAATTGTAGAGAAAAATAGCTTTGAAAACTCTGACCAATGCAATGATAAACCATCAGTGCAAAATAATGAAAAGGTAACTAGTTGACAAAGTGGGTAGATAGTGTGCTTGGAGTTAGGAAGTCCTGAGTTCAAATCTGGCCTCAGATATGCACTCGCTCTATGACCCTGGGGAAGTCACTTAACCTCTTAGTCTCAATTTCTTCATCAATAAAATGAGCGAGAAAACAATGGCAAGCCTCTCCGGTATCTTTGCCCTAAAACTCAAAATATGAAATCATGACGAGTCAAACAGGACTGAAACAACTGAACAACAAACACACCACTCATCTCCTGTCCAAGAAATGGTTGACTTAAAAAGAGAAAGAGACCTTTCATTTTTGGACATGGTTAATTCTAATGTTTTGCTGGGATACATAGATATTTGAGATAATTTTCTCTTTATTTGTTCAGTGAGAGGACAGTAGGAGGGACAGGTTAATCAAAAATACTTTTCACTTGAAATGTAAATAAAAAACGACATATGTATAAGTATGTATGTATATATATATGTATGTATCTGTATATATATATATATATATATATATATATACATATATAGGTGCGTGTGTGTGTGTGTGTTGTGTGTGTAAATTGGGGGAATTTACTTAAAACTACATATAGTTTAAGTAAATTCCCCCACTTTGTTTTTACCCAATTAATTTTTTGAAAAACTTATTTTCTTTATTTTATATTTAACTCTCTTTATTATTAAAATAAATTTCATTTATCACTGGAAACTCACTGGCAACTCATCCCATAGTTCATTATGTACTTTTTGACTGTTCGCATATGAACTACCCCCCATCATAATTCTAAGAATGAAGATTATTTTCATAATTATTCTTTTAAAATTTATTTCAATATCCAGAAGCCACAATTCTCCAATTATTTTCTATGACATATATATATATATACATATACATATTCATATATGTAATACACATTTTATTGGCTTGTTTTTTTCATATTAATTTAAGTATGCATCTTTCTGGGTCTAAATGGTGCCATTATTTTAATTGGCATTGTGTGAAACATTAATTTTAGAATGTTTTCTGCAACAAATTTCATTTGAGCTCTTTAGGTTTTCCTCTACCTTTTTCTTAAGTATTTGGTACTTTTTCTTAAAAACATTTTGTCATCATGGATACATTGGTCTCCCTTCCCTCATATTTATTCATTTTCTCCATTACAAATATCTGTGGCCAATCAAAATAACTTTTCACATTGGCCATGTCAGATGACAGCAACAACAATGTTGATGGCCATGATCACATTTGTCTTATTCTGTTTTCTAAGTTATCCACCTCTATTGAACGTTGAATGGCATGTCTAATCACTAGTTCTCTGGAATAGAATGACCTCTTGGTCAATATGCTGATGGGGGTTCACTTTAATCATGGGCTATCATATTTCTATGACCTCACTTGTTCATACATTCCACAATTCACGGCCACCTTCTCCTATTCCCATTTTTTGTCATTTCACAAAAAGAATTATGAAGACATTTTTGTTGTTTGGTCACTTTTCATCATGTTTAATTATTTGTGACCCAATTTGAGGCTTTCTTGGCAAAGATACTGCAGTGGTTCAATATTTCCTTCTGCAGCTCATTTTACATATGTGTAAAATTGTGGAAATTCTAAATTTAATGCTTCACATAATGCCAATTAAAATAATAGCACCATTTAGACCCAGAAAGATGTGTACTGAGGCAAATAGGGTTAAATAAGTTGTCCAGGGTCATGTAGCTAGTGTCTGTGGCCAGATCTGAACTCAGGTCTTCCTGACTTCAGGACCAGTGTATCCACTGTAACACCTCACCATTCCTAGCTTTCATTTAATCTACAAATTTTTCTTTTAACACTCTTTCCATTTATACTTTGAAATTTAACTCTTATTTTTTAACTTTTACTTCATCTCTTCTAGGCATTCTAGTTGAGTGTCAAGCTATATTGTCCTCTGAAGTTTTGCTTATTGATGTGTTTGAATCATTCTTTTCTTTTGGTTTTGTCTTGAACTTTCCTGCCAACATAACAATTCTTTATGATGGGATTCTTTTTGCTTATTTACTCATTCTTGCAGCCTTAGAATTAGGGTTAGTCCCGGCCCTGACCCTGTTTCTGAAATAATTCTCTTCCTTTGACTTTGATGATAGGGCTGGACTTTGTGGTGCTCCTGGAGGCTGAGTCTGGGTTGGGTCTGTCTCTACTAAGTTGGCTTACTCAATGTCACATTTTCTGACATCTCAAGGTCAGTCTGAGGATCTGCAAATTTTAAGTGTTCCCAAAGTGACCTGATGAAGGGCAACATCTGATTGCTTGTACCCAGAACTGAGCTTGGCAAATTCTTGATATGAGTTTGGATCTGAGCAAGGCTAGACTGCTGCTAAACTCAGCCCCAGATACTTAGTTAAAAAATTGTGGGTTCAGATAATCAAAATTGTAGTCTATTTTGGTCTCAGACTCATGGCATTGGCTATTTCTCTGCAGGATGGGGCTAGATGCTGGGAATGATCTTGATCTTTTTAGTCTAAACCACTCCATTTCAGAACATCTTCCTTCCTATGTAATAGATTTACCAACCAAAGCCTGTCTACCAAGGAATACCACCCCTTCTAAATTTCCTTTGAGTTTATGACCCAAAAATGAATAGTAAGGAGACAAAACTTCCAGTTATCACCTGTCCCCATCACAGTTCCTTGATATACGTTTGAGACATCCTCTTGCCCTGGTGTACATTCGGTACTGATTCTCTTGGCCCAACCTCTGTACCCAGTATCCACAGATCTCTTTGTTTATCTCTATATGCTGAGCTCTGGTAGACAAATGACTGGCTGTGCCTTTTCCTGAATTGCCCTATCATGATTTGGTTGATTGTATTTTCTAGATCTGTTTAGAAAGGTTTTCAAAGGGGAGATTGATCTACTACTTCCTGGCACTCCCTCAACTCCACTCCTCCCTCCCCCACTCCAATCTTTACTGAGTCTTGTCATTATCATTAAATGAAATCTTTCTTTTGCCCCATTTCTTCTCGTCATTTGTCACTGTTCTATAAGAATACGGTCTTATTTTGGATTCTAGCTTGCTACTTTGTACATTTTTTTTGTAGTTATTGAGTCCTTTGATCCCAATGTATCATCCTGGCTTTTGCCCAGAGTGACATTTTAAACTTTCCCTTACATCCTTTCTGTCCCAGGCTTCTTTTTTGAGTCTCCTAATTTCAAACCTTTATGGTGATATTTAGGCAGTGAGAGGTGCCGGTGAATATCTTTATTTTGTACCTATTCTAGATAGTCATATCACTAGAAAGTTGTAATCTGCTGCAGGTGAGGCTGAATCTGCTCTGTCTCTTGATTTTTGGAAATATCATCAATTGAAAGCTTTTTATTGTATTCTTTGTGTGCTTTCTCATAACCATGTGCTGATTTTTAAAAATGCCTTCTCTCTGTCGATATGATGACATGATTCAATTATGTTCTTTGCACCTATGATTGAATATCTATGTTCAAAGCCATCCTCTCTTCTGAATCCCCTGATTTAAAACCTCTCAGGAAATGTGTCCTCCAAGTACTCATTATCTAGCAGTGGCTTTACATATTCCCTATCTCTGTCCATCCACGTGTAACACTGAAAACAAACATAGATCTGTTAATATCAGAAGATGCTTTGTTTGGGTAGTCTGCTTTCTATAGTAGGATGTGGCCCAGCAGATGAAGCCTGTGGTCTGATGAAGGCAGACCAGAACATCCAGGATCTTGGTGAGTTTTCCTTTGGGATAAAAGTAAATGGGCCCTTCACTGGGGTTCCAGCCCAATACTAGGAAAGATCACACATTCTCTCTTATGTTGATCTGAGAACTGTCCCACACCTTCATGCCATACACACAAAAGGAAACACAGAGGAATGAGTTAGCTACAAGTATTTATGAGAAGAAAGGTTACATGAATACAATGAAATCATATAAAGAATAAAAAGTCATTCTTTGAAATGGTGGACAGTAGCATCTCATGAAATAAAGCAGGGCAACAGGATAAGAGAGACCAATTCCTCCACATTTCCCACAATGCACCTCTATCTTTCTTCGGCGCTCCAGTCTCCTGATCAAGCACACATGATAAAAAAAAGTCATATGTTGTTGATTTTACCTTTAGTCCTTACTTCTCCAGTATCCCCATTGGTCTGAGAATGGAAAGACCATCCTCATCACCACTGCATACAGGAGGCTGCTACTCCTTTTTCTGAATGTGTTCTCAGCTCTTTTTCATGCTCCCCTTTTGGTCCAGCCATAGTTATAGCTCATTTAATATTTCCTTGACATAGGAAATGAGGAAAAATCTTCCTGATCCAGAAGTTTGTGGATCCAACTCATTTTCTCCTTTGTAGAGGAGATATTACATTCATGTATATTTTAAAAATCAATTTTATTGAAAATCTCCAAATTAAAAATTTTACCTGGCATTACTTTCTTGTTTTAAGGATTGCAAAGAACTTGATCTTCACAACAATGCTATGAAATAGGTGCTATGATTATTCCCACTTTACAGTTGAAACTGAAGCAAAGAGATTGAATGACTTCACTATAGCCTTTTCCTAATTCACTTGTTGACCTCAAGGTGACTGTGTTTCCTTAAGATAAGCCTTGAGAAGTGGCAATTTTTACAACACTGAAGATTTGCAGTTCAAAGCAATCAAGGAACTGAGTATCTGTCCAGTGGGTATTACCTAGCTAAGTTTCATGAGTAATACCTGCAGGTTTGCTCCGAAATAAAGAGTTTCTTTTGTCCCATAACTCTGAAAGGACATTGAATAGTCAGTGTCTTCACCGATGGAAGGAGTAGTCATGATGATGTAATAATAAATCTTGAAAATATTGAACCATCAAAATGCATCGGTTTCTTTCCTCCCCTTTCCCTTCTTTTTGCTCCTCTTATTGCTTTTTAATTGGCTCATCTTACACAAATGTTGAACACCACTGTTCAAGTTCCTTAAATCCATGATTTAAGTGAGATATTTTAAAGGAAAACATCAGATCCATAGAGGGATGCTGTATTCATGATTTTGCTTCCAAGAGTAATCCTCTTAAGGACTGGAAGTATATTAAGGACAATTTCAGTGGGATCAGTGAGTGTTAGAGGTTAAGGTAAAATTGTGCCTCTCAGTCAGTGGACAAGTCAGTAACAGCAGCTAATAAACCCATTATAATGCACGAGATCTCCATCAAACCTCTTTCCACGTTTACCATCTGAAAAGAATCATATTCTCTGAGGGCATCAGATGACTACAAATGTCTCCATCTAGCTAAACATGCTATGCCAAGTACAAGATTGGGCTGTGATCATTCTTTTTCTATCAGGGATTATACCAATGAGATGTTGTGAAAGTGACGGTTATTCCAGTTCACTCCAATCTGGGAAACAACTTCGGAGGAGTAATAAAATGAGTTTGTCTACCCAGCCCCTGGCAGAACACATTGACACCCTATTCTTTCTTCTCTCTGGTTATATTTGTCATGTGACATGGACAGTAGAGGATAAAAAAGACAAGTGTGCTACTAGCGGGTGAGTTGAATTGATAGACTTTAACATAATTCTGTTTAATGGCTTTTGACTCATCAGCATCATGTGCCCAAAGAAACACAATGGTAGCTCATCAACATCTTCTTTGCAAAATGCAAACAGAAGTGGAATTCCCTCTACATGCCAAGATACTGTACTATCAGTGCTCCTTTTCCAGCTGACACCACAATGATGGGACCCAAGCTCCAGAGAAATATATGACATTTTCCAGTAAAATCAATGATGGTTCAGTAGAGATTGATTTAGAAGTTAACACAATAGAAAGTAATGAGTTAAGAGTCTATTGTCCAGATTCTATCACACAGTTTCATGGGCAGCCCAATTAGGTTATCCATCATTACATCATATCTTGTGGAGATTCTGGAGGTGAAGAACAAGCTGATTTCAGACGTGTAAGAAGAGAACGAAGTAGACCACCTTTGGGAACATGAGGAGGGCTTTCACCCACCTCATATTTGCTGTCTGAGGCAAAGTTTGTGCTTTAAAAAAACCAAATATTTTGTAAAATTATACTTGATGAAAGATGCCCAAAGGGAGTTAGAAAGATGGGTGGGAGGTAGAAGTAGGCTGTAGCATAGCATTAATGAAGATTTACTTCCAAAGAAGAATCTTCTCAGATATCATCCACGGATGTGTGGAAGAAAAAAAAAAAGTAATGACTTGTTAATGTAATAAAAGTAAGGATTACTGATAAACAGTCACAGTACTTCAGTTGTCCCTAGACCTAAAGACCTCCAGCACATGAAGTGGACTTTTACAAAATGAAGAATTTATGGGCTGTCATGGATAAACTTTTATCGATGATTACACAGTCTTTAAAGACAGGATCATCTAGGATGTCTACAAAGAAGCCACTAAGATGACAGCATGCACTGAAGTGTCTTTTCTCCTATTAAACACATGAAGCTTCTGTCTCCTCAGTATTGGTCTTCATTTTGACAGCTCTCTAGGTCTTTGGAATACCTGTCTCTTGATCAGCACTTTAATTATTCCATCAAAATGCTATTTTTTCTAGACTTTCCAGTCCAATTGTGTTTCATTTCAGTAACCTTTATTTTTGAGGGGGAGATGGTGTTCAAGCCTCTGGTTTATTTACAGTTGGGAAGTCCCAATGTGGAAATTACTTCCAGCAATGAAGATTGGCAACTCTCACACTATATCTCAGAGGGGAAACTTGAAATAAGATTTTTCTTTGTTATAAGGCTGATCCGGTATGTACCATGCTACATTAACTTTGTTTTTCTTTCTTTTTTTTGGAATAAAAATTTCTTGCTCTTTTGTTCTAAAAGGTATGACTTGATTTTCATGATAAAATTTCATGTTATTTACAGACTAGATAGAAAAGAAAGAAATGAATGATTAGTCCACATAGTAAAATTCTTTCAGTGTTAAAAGCCTAACAGAAAATTTACCTAGTTATAGGTAAAGGTTCAAAACTCTGCATATATTTGAAACTCCCAGTGTTGGTGAAACCAAACTCAACCCAGCAGGCTGAGCAGTGAGTGTTGTGTTGGCATCCGTAGGATGCTTGAAATGATCAGAGATACCGAGCTTGGAAGGACCTTAGACATAGTTTCATCCAAGTCCCTTGTTTTGGGATATCAAGGTTTAGTACAGATAAAAGAGAACATATGGATTAATATAAAGCCATGTGAGGTTAAAGAACTTCCTTCTTCAAGTTTATTTCTTGCATTGAGAAGGTCCCATTAATGTTTCTAATTTTCAGTTTTCACCTTCATCAAGTGAGGGAATTGAACAACCTAATCCCAAGGCCCTTTGCACCTCTGCCATGGTGCCATTTTCAGATGTCATAATGACTTTGGTTTCTTTAGATCATTTCCTCCTTTTCATCCTTGAGAGCTTGTTCCTGTTTGGGCTGCAGGGAAGAATGCTGTAGTCAACAATTTGACCCAATGCTAATCCCTTGTCTGTGCAGATTATTTAGTGTATTGCTTTCTTTCTAAAGCTCAAGCTTACTACAAACGTGAACACAGACCATTCATTGTGAAATCCAAATGAGGTCAACTACTCCTCAGTCCTATCTCTTAAGGAGGGCAGATGATTTCCCCAGGGGTTGACACGCGGTTTTGTATCATTTACAGATGTTTTTTAATCGAGCTCTCCACTACTCAAGATTATGACCTTTACAAGAATCCTCTGACAGCATTTGTGGAAGGGAGATGTCAGGATCATTGGCTAACTATCACCTATGATTTTTCTTTGGAACATCTCCAAGTCACATAAATTGCTGTTCAGAAAGCAGGGATGTGTTACTGGAATCTTCACCCTTTTACTCCTGTCAAAGCCAAGAACAGATGCTCAGTGTGTAATGTTGCCTTAGGTGCCAAAGATTTCCCAGACTTAGAGCTTGTAAGGAACTAAAAATAAAATCTTCCACTGAGCTCTATGATTAAAGCTAGCAATACCAATTTTATCAGCCCTCCACTTCCAGACTTTGGGAATGTGCATCTTATATCTAGCAAGACAGTGTCTGGAGCATCACTGGAAATAGTCATAGCATTTCAGATATTTTTCCAATAATGGATGAGGTACTACCCTCAAAGTATAGAAATTCAGGGCTAAAAGGATGAGACATATTTCTCATCTTTGTTCCTTAACTCGTTCTTGTTGGCTCAGCAACAGTGTCTGAAATGTGGTTAAGTATGACCAGTGAGTGTCACTCATGTTTATTTCAGTGGGAATGGGTTATTTCTGCCTCTAATATGTGATATTTCCATGGGTGAGGTCATGAAATTCAGGAGTTACTAGACGTAGTAGTGATTTAAGTATCATTTGTTTATCATTCAGTGATACTTTTCTGATTGCGCATATTTTTGGCAGCAATAGTTTGGGGGGTCAGATATCTCTAGTAACTACAAACACAGAACTTTTTTAGAGCATGATCAGGGCTTTATTGCCTTAAAGTACCGGGTCTCCAAACATGTGAGATGAGGAGGCAAGGAGGACAAAAATAATAGTTAGAACTTGGATTTGTTTACTAGGTAGCTAGGTGGAACAAGGAATCAAGTGGTAGCTTGCCTTCAGGAATACTTGAGAATCCTGAATCAAACGATTTAATTAGCTAAGGGGCCATGGGCCCCATCTTATCTTTCTGTCTCAGTTTCCTCATTTGTAAAATGGGAGTAAAAATAGGACCTACCTCACATGGTTGTTGTGAGGATCCAATGAGATAACAGGGAAATGAAAGGAAGGCGGAGGTGGGGGGAGAAGGAAGGAAGCATCGGTTTAGTATCCACTCTGCTAGGTACCGCTTTATGAATATTACCTCATTTGATTCTCATACCAACCCTATGAGGTAGATGTTATTATTGCTACCACTTTACAGTAGAGGAAACTAAGCAAAGCATTGATTAAGTAACTTGATCACGGTCATACAAACTGTGTCTAAGGATGGATTGTAAGTCGGGTCTTCCTGGTTCCAGTTACTGCACCAACAGCCACATGGAAAACATGCAGCAAATCTTAAAACAGTATGAAATGTTTGCTATTGTTGTTTTGAATTGTTTTGAAAAAAATCTTAAAAGTTTTCCCAGCAATAACTAATCATTAAAGTTTAGTACAAAGGAAATGAAAAATTATTCATCATTATCAGTGCAACACCCTGGGCCATCCCGCCGCAATTGGGGATTGTGTTTTTCTTTCTTTTATTGTTTTTAGTGGAGGTAGTGTTTTATTTGGTTTCCAAATTTTCAAAAAAAAAATCTAAGGAAGTTAGTAAACCATAAATAAGTACAGTATGTCAGAAGTGTGACGTAGCAACTAGAAAAGCTCATGGAGTTTTGGGGCTGCATGGACAGATGTATTCCTTTGGTACTCCTACCTTGTCAGAGCCCTCTACAAGTCTTGGGATTGGGTTCAAAAGCCACCATTTTGTAAGTAGAATGTTGAAAGACTTTCCAGAGAAGGGCAAACAGAATGATGATGATGTGTTGTGATGATAGCTTCATTATGATGAGTGTGATGTTTGCCCTGGCAAAGAGAAGATTGAGATGAAGGGATTTGTATGGGAGAGGGCAGAAATTTGTTCTGTTTGACCCAGAGGCAGAACCAGGAGTGGTACCACTTGGTAGAGTTTGCTAAGACACAAATGTTGACTTGATGTAACTTAAGGAGCAGATAATTTCTTGTCATTTAACTCATCTTAGAGTGAAGAGAAAGGTCTCAGGGACATTTAAGCTAAGCTCAGATGCCCACTTATAAGATTTGACCTTTTTTCACTATGGTTGTGCTGGACAGTCCAGCATCCATTACAAATCTAATATCCTGTGACTATTGGGTGTACTCCAGGGCATCCTTTGGTCACTTCGATCTCCCTTGTTTATTTGTGCGTTAACTCTCCATTAGCCATTTTGTTCTGTTACTTTCAGGACAAAGTTAATTCTTTCAACTCTTACCCTTTCTTCATAGTCAGCTGTCATTGTCAAATCACCATCATCAAGGTCAGATTACATTAGAGATCTTCCTCCCATATTCCAAACAAATGAATCAAAGAAACAGAAAAAAACAGAATTTTGTCATTTGTTTGAATGATCTAAAGACCCACTGAGTCAAAAACTCTTGCTCGTCACCAATAAGCTGCTCATTTTGTCATTTCAATGCCATATGAGCTGTTATTTTTAATCTCACCCCAAAAACTTCTTTCAGTTCTGAGCCCCCACATGACCAGAAGCAGCCAGAGAGCCAGCTCTTCATCTCCTTCATACCTAAGGGCTGAATCAGTCATGTGGTTGACTGGAACAAAGAAGGTCAGACCTACACAAGTGCTACCGGGGCTGTCCCTCATTTTACTCATAAATACTTCCTCTCTGGAATAATATTCTAGAGTTGTTTTGGGGGTTCAGCTTTGTAGACATGATACAACCAAAGCCTCAAGAATCTGGGAGTCCTGAAAAGGTAATACACTTGGGGGTACAGCTTACTCAATAATTGGTTTAGTTTTGTGACTCCCTCTCTGCCAATAGGTGCTTCATTGGTGTTTGCTGTATTGAATTCAATGTAACAGGGTACTTTTTGCTCCATCTGTAATAAAAGAATGCATATAATATTTCAAAATTTTATTTTTTTAAATGATAAATTTAGTTAAAAAGAAGATCACTTATGGAAAATGGGGAAATATCTGCATCTTTGTTAGTTAAAGGAACTCTTAAGGAGGAAACCACATCTGCCAATGCAGATAAGCATCTGCTCGGCAAGATTGAATCTGAGAGCAATACCTCTCTCTGGATGTGAATCCACAAAGGTAGTGAATCCTCTAGTGGTGACATCAGCTAGAGGTTGATTCTCACCTCTCTTTAGAAGTCTCCCCTCAGCCTTACTCTTCAGTTACCTTTACCCATGCAACATTTTTCTCTCTTTCCTTCCTTTCCCTCTTTATTCATTCAGTTTAGCAAAGAGAGGGGTACCTATTTATGATTAATTAGCAGAGTGTAAAGTGTAGTGAGCTAAAATTAACAACATATGCAGTTAAACATCTTGAAAGTTTACTGAGCACTGTCCTCACACGTGCCCCAGATGGCATGTAGAATGTATTATCTCCATCTTAGAGATGAGGAAACTGAGACTTTGAGAGGTCGTGTGGGTATCAAAGGTAGTCCAGTCAGTTTGTGTCTGTGATGGAATTTGAATCTCCTCTCCTGATTAAAAGCTCAGTACTCTTAGCACCGGTTGCCTGTCCGTCATACTACCCTCCTAATCCTGCCACATGCGATGAGTACTTTCCTCCATTAGACAAAACATGGGTACCATGCAAATGAGGGCACCACAGGGGATACACATTTGGATTGCCCATGTAGCTAGACAGTTTTTTGTAAACAGATGGGTCACCACCTCTTTTGTGGATGGTCCAGTCCTTATTTACAGCAGAATTGCTTCCAAGTCCATTTTACCTCCTTTTTAAATCACAGACACTTGAGTGCCCTAGAACAAACCTGTGCTGTGGAAAAGTCCCTTTGGTGACAGTGATCTGAGAAGATGGTGTAGTTGTATTGGGAGGTAAAGCTCTGCCACCATACATCTGCTAAATCTCTTCTCAATCTGTTTTGTTTTATCTACTAAGGCGATAGATGGAAAATTCCTTAGAGAGAAAAGGAGAGAGAGAGTCGACTGCTTCCAAGACAAGACAGCTCAGATTAATTGAGCTGTCAAGCACCTAAGATTCATGGG
Organism: Bettongia penicillata ogilbyi; assembly: GCA_023548195.1. Taxonomy (NCBI): domain Eukaryota; kingdom Metazoa; phylum Chordata; class Mammalia; order Diprotodontia; family Potoroidae; genus Bettongia; species Bettongia penicillata. The sequence goes on from JAJHZJ010000812.1 coordinate 4,270,392, forward strand.
GGGTTAGAGTGATGGAAGGAGAGGAGCTATTTTCTTTTTCACACCAATATGGGCAATGACTCCAGAATGTTTGGGAACGATGAGATTCACGTGACTAATTGTGACCAATGACTCTTTGGCCTGCCCTTCTTTGGAGGTTGTTCAAAGTTTTCTCTGTACCAGTTAGTCTTGGGCATAAGTAAAGAAGAGGAATAGTGCTATAGAAGTAGGAAAAGGAGAAGATAGCACATTAGGTCGCCTTTTCTTCTCCCCCAGGGAATGATGCTATAATCCTCTGATTTACAACACTTCAGATTTGGACATGGCTTAAATGGACATCATGTCCATGCTCTACCCAAAAAACCAACATTCCTGGAAAATATGATAAGGGGTCATCCAACCACTATTTCATATTCTCAATTTCTACACTAACTTCTACTTCTACACTATCCTTGTTGTCTTTCCGCAGATGTGACACCTGGGACTGAAAACAATATTCTAAACATGTTGACATGGGCAGAGAACAGAGGGCCCAATTTCTTCTGTTTTTGTTCTCAAAATATCTGCCTCTCTCAATCCATGTAACTCTCAAATTCATTTTTTTTGGCGGTTACACACTTGGAAGTTAATTGATTTTCTGATATAGTGACCAGGAAAGTTCAAGCCAATCTCCTACAGACCTTTATTCCCTGTCTATAATGTGGTCAGCACGATGCCAGGATTTGGGGATATCAAGGCAGAAAAAGTGTCTGAAGGATAAACAGAGAAACACAACGTGGAAGTTGAATGCATCCAATAACTCTGGAGAACAATATAAAACTATGTTAAGAAAGTGACTAAAATGTCTATACTATTTGAATTGGACCTCTACCTGCTAATCACATATCTTAAGGTGGTCAAAGAAGGACAGAATGGTCCAAGATTCACTAAGAAATTCAAAGGATTACCTTGAGCATACCAAAGACTTCGAAATTGGGAAATTGTTAAATAATTGATGTTATATGAATATAGTAGAATACAACATAGCTGTAAGAAAGATGATTGTAGACTTCAGAAATGCAAGTTAGGGTTTACAAAAACTCATTTGGAGTAAAATCATTACTCCAAGTAGAACAAGAAAACAATGCATACAATGACTCTTTGTTGTAATCAGAAGGAGCCGACTGGGAACTTGAAGTCTCTGTAACTGTAATAACCAAACTATTTCCCAAAGTAGAGGTTAAAAAAAGCAAGAAAAGACAGGACCCTATCTTTCTGGCAGAGGAGAAGAAACAGAGAGATACACATTCAGTAAAACAAATCTACATCTCACATGAAACAAAGAGTACATGTGATCCATTTGTTTTGCTCAAAGTTTTCTTTTTCTTTTTCCTGGGTAAATTTTGCTTTGTTTTGAGGGATGACTGAGTAGATTTGAGAAGAGAGGCATATTTGGAAATGAAAATGAGGCTTGTATGCTTGCATGTATGTACATGTGTGTGCAACTGATGGCTGTAGCATCTTCTATGTCTGATCAAGCTCTAAGTGCACATCTGCTTCAGTCATCTTCATGGTAATTGGGACAAATTCTTCTCATCTGCTTATTGTGTGGAGGGAAGTCTTCCTGTGTTTGGGATAGATGTACACCCCTCCTCCCAAGTGATGCTTTATTCACACAATATATGCTTGTATATTGCAAAACTATGCATATTCATGTATACACACATACACATGTGTACATGTGTGTATTATATACACTTAAAATATACATGCATGTATGCACCTGTATGTGTGTATGTGTGTGTATATGTGTGTGTATATATATGTGCGTGTGTCTATATATGTGTGTGTCTACATATATGTGTGTATATATGTACATGTGTATATGTGTGTGTATATAAATGTGTGTGTGTATGTGTGTGTATATATGTGTGTATGCATGTATATACACGTGTGTGTATATGCGTGTGTGTATATATGTGTGTGTGTGTATATATGTGTGTATATATGTGTGTGTATGTGTGTGTGTATATATGTGTGTGTATATATATGCATGTATATATATATAACTGTGTGTATATCTATGTGTGTGTATATATATGTGTGTGTATATGTGTGTTTGTATATATATATGTGTCTATATATGTGTGTGCATGTGTGTGTATATATATGTGTACATATGTGTGTATATATGTGTGTATATGTATGTGTGTATATATGTGTGTATATGTGTGTGTATGTATATATATGTGTGTATATATGTGTGTGCGTGTATATACATATATGTGTGTGTATGTGCGTGTATATAGATGTGTGCGTGTATATATATGCATGTGTGTGTATATGTGTGTCTGTATATATATGTTTGTGTATATGTAGGTGTGTGTATATGTGTGAGTGTGTGTATATATGTGTGTATGTATGTGTGTGTATGTGTGTGTATGTGTGTATATATGTGTGTGTATTTAGATGTGTGTATATATGTGTGGATGTGTGTTTGTATATGTGTGTGTATATGTGTGTATATGTGTGTTTATGTATGTGTGTATGCGTGTGTTTATATATTTGAGTGTATGTTTGTGTGTATATGTGTGTGTATATGTGTGCATGTGTGTCTATGTATGTTTGTGTATGTTATGTGTGTCTGTATATGTGTGCATGTGCGGGTATATATGTGTGTATATATCTATATCTATATCTATCTATCTATCTATCTATCTATCTATCTATATATAACCTTTAGTAGGTGAATTCATATATATGACCACTTTTGCTGTCGTTCAGTCATTTCAGTTGTTTTCAATTCCTCATGACTCCATTCGGTATTTTCTTGGCAAAGATACTGGAAGGATTTGTCATTTCCTTCTCCAGTTCATTTTTACAGAAGAAGAAACTGAGGCAAATAAGGTTAATTAAATGACTTACCCAGGGTCACATGTCTGAGGCTAAATTATACACACATACAAAAACACGCACACAATGTCCATTCACATATGTATATGAATAAAGATTTATCATGTGTTTACTATGTAGAAAATATTGTGCTAAGCTGGAGATGTAAATATAAAAGTAATGCTGGAGATGTAAATATAAAAGTAGCGCAGTCTCTGCTCTCAAGAGAGCACATTCTAATAAACTAGACAATATATGGAAAGTTTTGCCTTCAAATTGTATGAGAAAGTCCCATGGATTTCAGGGTATAGAAGCAGGGCAAATTTTAATACTTTTCTTTTATCCTTTATGTAATGCACTATTCTTAGGGCTCTTGGTTTCAACTTCTGGGCTTTTTCCATCCCAGTCTGAAGGAAAAGGTGATGGCAGAGAGTGAGATGGAGAGATAGTGTCAGGCAGACAATAAACATGAACTTGGATAGACATCTAGAGGTAGTGGAGGGGGGAAAGGACACCCCTGAAACAACAACAGCAATATAGATTATGTATTCATAATACATATATAAAATTTAATACAGAAATATGTGTATATGTAATTTACCACTTTTGTACTTTGAATATCTGTAATATATATATATATATATCCCTTTCTTTATTCCTGTTGTGCAGATTGTATGCTGGATTGGTATCTTCTTTGATCTTAGAACTGGTAAACATAGAATACATCACTTCCCTTGCCTAAGTTGGTTTCCTCATCTGTGAAATGGGAAGAATGATAACCGTAGGACCTAATCTGCCATGTTGAAGTTCCAATGAGATAACAACGTGGTACTCGTAGCAAACCTCAAAGAACTGTCTACATATGTGTTGTTATTATAATTGACCTTATTTTGATCAACAGGAAAAGTCGATATGACCAAAAGGAAAGCCATGGTGGGGGGACTTTGTGCTAAACCTCCGGAAGATGGGGTTTATGATTCAAGAGATGACAATATTGATAATAGAAAAGAGCAGGCTTGCCAGAAATATGCCTATACTTGCTTTTACCAATTGTGCTGAGCTTTTTCAATAACATCTAGCTGTAGTGAAAACAGCTTTGGAGTCAAGAATCCAGAGAGCTGTGGAGGGCTCTTATCTGCTCATCTCTTGCTATTTTTACCTTATTCACCAAACCTTTTCTACTTCCTCCACAAGTGACATCAGCTTTATGTTCCCATCCTAGAGAGACAGCTTGGAATGGACATTCTTAATTAAAATGAAACCCGGCATGCCCGACTTTTCACTAACGTAATAAATTGTACTTGACAGTCATTGACCTTGACTTGGGCAGTCCTTTTCTGCCTCCCTCTCACTCCCCCACACCCAACGAAAAGCACTTGGCAAAACATGTGAAGCCCTGGAATATGAACACTGAAACCAAAGGATTGCTCACTAGCTGATCAAAAGGAATGAGGAGCTGGCAATGTTGAAGTGAACTGAACTAAGGACAACCAGGTCAGAGGACCCAAACCAATGTTGTAGAGAACAACAAAGAGATAGCTGGCCAGAGAGGTAAGCTGGCTCCCTAGAAGTCTGGCTGTGGAGGCAAAGTCTGGTCCCCTACAGAGTTTCAAGCCCTCCTCTGTCAGTTGACACTGATGTTTTTGGCATCATCACCATCATCATTGACCTCCTTCAGCGACAGCAGCAGGATTTGCACAAGTACTGGCTCATAACACATGTATCTCTTCATGAATACTGGGTGAAGAGGTAGCCATGAACTGGATCAGCTGCTTATCGGGAGTAGAGCTAAAGCTATTTCTGGGGAGGAAGAAATAATAGTGTTGTTTTTAAAGAGTATCTCTTCCCTCCGTCCTTTCTCAATCCAGAGTGCATACATATATGTACACATTTCCAGACTTCAACCAATCCAAGTAACAGCCTGATGATTCTGATCACCTTTCTCAATTGACTGGTGCACCATGGGATCTGTGTGCCATGGTTCTTGCAGGAAGACGCAGTACTCCTTTGGGTGCTAGTGGTTAGTGAGGGTGGAGGAAGGAAGATGTGTTTCTCCTCAGAAACTATGAAGCCCAAGGCATTTCTGAGCTTGCTTTATCCTTTCTCAGAGGTGCTGATGTTTTTTATTTCTGTTAAGTGTCTTTCCCTGGCACTTAATGATATAATCCCCAAAACAACAGGCCTTTCTCTCATTGGTTTCCAAAGTAAAACAATGTCTGTATCAGTTATAATTTACCGTCACTCTGTATAGCTACGCAGAGAGAGTAGGCTCACCAGGAACTGCTTTCACCTCCTTCATCACCAGGACACACATTATCTCAAAATCAATTGTAAAAATACTTTAAGGACATTTTTAGAAATTTAGAACAAATTTAGAAATTTTATAAACTTTTGTTAAAGGTGGAGAAAAAATTAAATAACGTTTAAAATAACTATCACCATGTAAATGAAAAGGAGACAGGGAACCTTAATGCTAGATAATTTTAATGATGAAATTTAGTTCTAGGAAAACCGAGCAAAGCTCACCTCTGTAACATCACCGAAGTTTTGTATACATATGGCTGTGGAATATAGTATATGCTGAGGGATATGTTGTCATTTGTGGTCAATGTGCTGGTCAGTTTTGCCCAAACTTCTTTCTCCTTTAACATCTTTGTTATGAGTCAAGACTTGCTGTATAAGTGCTTTGGAGGAGGATATAGCCTAAAACAAAGATGATATTTTTTTAGAGCACCAACTCAAAAAGAAATGCCACTGCAGTATCATCACTGGTGAACTTGTTAGATATGACTTATGTAAGAGGTAGTAGATATTTACAATCTCAACATGTCTCACAATCTCTGACTCAAAGTAAGTGTGAAATAAATGTGTTTTTTTTTTTCATTCACTTAAGGGGATTTTGGCTCGTTCTCCCTGGCAGAACTGGAACTCACTTTTTACTCATAGTTACAGAGAGGTAGATTTCTGTTTAAAAGAAGAACACTTCTATAATGATGAGGGCTGCCCAAACATCTGATAGATTAATTCAACAGGTAGCTGGTTTGCACTTACTGGAAGTTCTCAAGTGCAGAATGGCTGATACTTACCATGCCTGGTGAAGAAGAGATTTTGTCCAGCTCTGATTGGGTCTAGGCCACTTTAATCTCTAGCTTCATAAGTTGCTTATCCAACTTGACTTCGAATCCTCCTAGGATAGCTTGATATTCATTCCAAAATAGCCTATCTTCTATGAGCTAAGGGATGGTTAGTAGGCAGCATTCTTCATCATCCATGACTGTAAAGACTATTTATGGGATCAATATGGAAAGGTCAGTCAGTCCCACAATATACACTGATTAAGTGCTTACTGTGTGTCAGGCACTATTCTACGAACTGGGGGTACAAAATGAGGCAAAATATGGTCCTTGTCTCAAGGATTTCATAATATAGTGGTCTCATGGGGAGGGGCTTCAGGATCAGCTTTCTCAGAGTGAGAACAGTGGGGAGGGAAGTCCTCCTGATTATGGATATTTGCTGTAATTTAAATTGAGCTTCTGAGATTAAGAGGGTGCATGTTGTTAGCTGCCAAGGAGAGATAAAAGCATGCTGAGGTCAGATGCAGCTAGGATCTTCTTTATCCAACAGCTGCTGCAGCAAGATCAAGAGACTTTTGTAAGGTCTTCCATTGCCCTTGTGGAAGTGGAGCATATAATTACTGGTCTTCCCCATCTTGTCTTCGTGAGGCCAGGAATCCTGCATATACCTCGTGAGTAAGATGAGGGGCATGCTATTCTGTCCATGTTCTCTGAGACTATGTATGTGGGAAGAGAGAAAGAAAGTGGGAAGGATGATGTCAGCAAAAGAGGGCAAGAATGCATGGGCCTGGGTGCACTGACCACCTCATATTCTTCTTGGTGGAAGAAAAAGTGAAACTGGGGAGAAATACATGCGCTGAGAAGTAGTGGAAAGGTCATAAATAAAAGAATAACATCCCAATTAAAAATAGACTACTCCCCAGTGGGAACGGAGTACAACAATTTCTAAAACGAAATGACGATAAGAAAGTGGTGGAGTTTGTTGCTTTTTTGTTACCTTCCACTTGTCACTTATGGTTCCTGACCATGAAGATCCACAACACAGAGGAAGTGGCCAAAAGCCACCTAATTGAATACATCTCAACACAAGATTGCATTCTGAAAAAAAAAATTCCCTTCTGCCATCATGTAACAAAAATGGAGACTGGAAGAAACCAGAAAGACATATGCTGATGTGAAGGGGAAAATTATTTTGGAAAAAAAGTGACTTTTCTTAGAGAAACAAACCCTACTCAGTAATACATTAGAATATTTGAGCATAAATTCCTGAGTCTTTCCCATACAGATCATCTTCATTTCATGCTCACTAGGAGAGGTTGCTAGGGGTGACACAGAAATGAAGCCAATCACGGCATTGTAATTTAAAACTCAAACAGCTGGCAAAAATCTTCTCTCCCTGAGCATGGTGTCGGAGAAGTAAATGGAAAGGTCGAGAGACTTTTCATTTACTTCTGCAACAACACAGACTGCTGCAACGAAGACCTATATTAATGTTTCCCCCATCACTCTCCATTATTTGTCAGAAACCCTATTCCAGGATCTCACAGCAGAGGTGATAGAAAGAGACAGATGAGAGAATGGAGGGGTTGGTCCTAACAGCAAATAATCAACCATCTTTATATTTCCACTCTACATTATAACAGGAATCCTGATGAGATTCGTTCTATCCTTAGGACTGTTTCACCTAAAAATAAAATTGGCTCAGCAGGAAGCCCTGATCTCTCTCTCTGTCTCTCTCTCTGTCTCTGTCTCTCTCTCTGTCTCTGTCTGTCTGTCTGTCTCTCTCTCTCTCACACACACACACACACATACACGCACACACACATGCACACATGCATACACCCAGACATACATTTCAAGAGAGTAGAAGAAGGCTTCTTGAGGGACTCTGAGTTGAGGTAAGAAGGGAGATCAGGATTCATAAAGGTAGAGGTGAGCCTAGAGTGATCACTAGGCATGTAGAATAACCTTGTCAAAGAAATAGATCAATGTGATCTAGTGGAAAGGATTCTGAATAGGACAGCTCAAGTTTGTGTCACCAGAGCCAAGTTCAAACCCTGACTCTGTTATCTACTACATATGCAATGGTAGAAAAGTCAGAGGACATCCATGAGCCTCAGTTTCCAATGGGGTTGGACTAGATGTCTTCAGAGGTACCTTCTACCTCTATGGCTATGATTCTGTGATTCTAAGCAATGAGGAGCAGCTAGGTGGTACCACAGTGTACAGAGTGCTGGATCTGGAGTCAGAAAGACACACAGTTCAAATCTGGCCTTAAACACTAACTGTGTGATGCTGGGTAGATCACTTCACCCTTTTTGCCTCAATCTCCTCATTTATAAAATGAGCTAGTGGAGGAAATGGCAAACCACTTCAGTATCTTTTCCAACAGCCCAAATCAGGTCATGAAGAATCAGATATGACTAAAACAACTGTACAGCAACAAGGAGTGAAGTCAGGGAGCAGCATGAAGTCCAATTTGGCTTGAATTTCTTGAACATGTAGGGAAGTCTAATACAGAATAAAACTGATCTGCTAGGTTGGAGGAAGAAGATCATGGCCCATAGGCTGAAATGCAGGAGTGAAGAGTTCTGATGTTGCTCTCCCATAGAAAACAGGGAACAAAAGATAGCTTTTGAGTTGAAGAGTGGCCTGGTTATCCTGGTGCTATAAGAATGTTCCTTTGGCAGCCCTGAGGAGGATGGTAGCCAACCTAACCTGAGAGTCAAAGAGTAACGGCAACGATGGCTCATGTATTGTCTTTTGACCTTTCAGAATCATGGAAATGAGGCATTTATTATAAGAGCAATTTTATGTTCACTTGTTAGGATGATAAAGGTATTTCTCTGAGGCAGTTCCAATTTGCAGAATATCGCACGGAGTTTTGTGGGATGTCCTCCGTACAAATTAATGTTGAATTATCTGGGTTTCAGTGGCTAGCACTTTTAACTCTCTCTCTCGGCGCTTCTGGGTGGTTTAGATTACACACTGCTAAAAAACAAATTGCTAAAAAATATCTCATATAGACATTTGTTTTTAAATCTTCTGTTTTCCTTCTAATAGATAATGCTATGAATGATTTTAGATAGATAATTCGTTGCTATTCTTTATTAATTGGAAAATCGTGCTCTTCCTTTCTTGGAGAAACTCATAGGGAAAATGTGCTTGCATAGATGTATTTTTATGTGCAATATTATTGTGCATCTCTGTGTTCTTGAACATTATGTATCTTTATATGCCTACGTATAGTGTGTCTTTATGTTTTGTGCTTGTAATCACAATGGAGAAATGGGTTACATGTGGAGCTGGCTAGGGAGACTGAAATGACTGAACCCAAAGAGCAATCATAAATAGGTCAGCATCAACATGAAGGGGAAGGAGAGTGGATTATGTATAACTGGAGGTCTCTAAGCAGAGGGTGAAGCCTTAGCACTTTGTCGAGACTCTTGGAGAAAACACCTCTGAGGTCTTTTAGCTCTTCAGTTTTGTGACTCCAAATGTATTGGCTACAGTCGGCTGGCTCTATTCTCTAAGCAAGTTGAATCATATATATCATATATGGAATCATATATATATATATATATATATATATATATATATATATATATATATATATATATATATATATATATATATATATGTTAACAGCATGACCATATAAGTCGATTACCCAATGCTCTCTATGTCTCAGTTTCATCATTATCCAATGAGGAAAATTTTACCTGGCCTAGCCCACCTCCAAGGGATGTTTTCTACAGTGCTCTCTACAATGGAAAGTGCTTTATATGTCATCATGATCATCATCACGGAACAACAGAAGGAGCTCATGCTAACTTGACAGTTAAGGAGATGCTTTGGAGCCAATGTTCTGGCAAATTTGCCCTCTGACTGTATCTCCCTAATTCTTGCACTCTTAGTGACATTTCCAAATCCAACCTATCCTAAAGCTTAAGATTCATGTACCATGTATTCAAAACCAGAGAAAAGGAGTCTGTGGTTGTTATGAAAAGTCAGGGAGGCAGACTCCTTTCCCATGTAAAGCTCAAGGTAAATGTAGAGCCTCTTTTTTGGAGGAGAAAAATGAAATGTCATTTGCTGAAGTGAGAGTCCCTTGGATGTGTTAGGTAGAAGAAGAAATTGTTACTGGGGAAATCCATTATAAACACAACAAGTTCTACAAAAGAGCAATAAATAACACCTCCAGAAAAAGTCCAGCCTTTAGAATGTGTTGTCATTGCAAGATTCTCATGCCTTCTGTTCTTCACATGCTGGCAAAATGCTCACCAACAGCTCCATGGATCTTCATTAGGGCTCTGATTTTCTGAGACTGGCCCCATAGGAGGCAGGCACTATTATCCTCAAATGCACAGCAATGGGTCAACCAAAGGGAAAGAGACCAACCAGGAAACATTCATGATGGGTAGTGTGGGTGGCAAAGAACACCAAGCCCCTCAGTCTTGGTGATCGGACATTGCAAACAATAATTATTCTAGCATTAGCCACGATCGCTGAGCCAATTACACCAAGAGATTTCCTTCTCACAGATCTCTCTTCCAAGGTACACTGCTGTGTGCTGTTTCTTCCAACATTTAATAAGAAATATGATGATAAACGATCTCCTTAGTTAATGTTCTCTAAGACTGCCAACACTGGAAGGCCAAATTCTCTACATTACTAATTGTATAGCACACATAGTATTACATTGAAAGAATCTGAGCCTAATGAGCAGGGTCAGAGAGGCCTCCATGCTGTGCGAGGCAAGGCGTAAGCTGCCCTCACTCCCTCCTTAACTTGTACTCCTTAGTATGCCATTGGAGGAATGTAGATGCGGGGTCATCTGGGGTCTCCTCCTCCACTGTTCAGTTGCATGTTAAAAGTTCCTGTTGTAGAAAAGGAGTAAGGGTTTACTGCTCAGATGTTGATGGAACATTTGCATCCATCCATCCATTCATCCATTCATTCATGCATCCATCCATCCATCCATCCATCCATCCATCCATCCATCCATCCATCCATCCATCCATCCATGTGTGAACCATAATGTTTATTAGAAAAATAAGGATGGTCAATCAAAATGTCACAAATTTTCCAGTTTCACAATTCAGCACACATCTATTAAGCACCTCATGTGTGCTAGCACTGACAAAACAGGCATTACCTGTACAAATACAGCAAAAAAATCTAGTCCCTAGCAATAGGCCTATGAGACAAATCTTTGTCAAAGTATAGGGTTGGAGATGAAATGCTAAGCTTGAAGAACAGTATGTAGGCTCACGTGCCCAGAATATACAAGGTATGAGGGGGAGTCATGTGAAATACATCTTGAAAAGCAGACTGGAAAAGACTGAAATTTCTTAAAAGCTGCACAGAGGGATTGCAAATAATCCTAGAGACAACAGGGATTCATTGAAGCTTTTTGAGCAAGGAAGTGATATTTTCATCCTCGTGGCTTAGGAATAGCACACTCACAACTATGTGGAGGACTCATTGAACTGGGAAGGTCCTGGAAGCAGGGGATCAGATGACTGGAGCAGTCTAGACTAGAGCTTCTTAAATTGTGGGTTGGGACCTCATATGGAGTCATGAAAAATTTGGTAACAGTAAAAGGTTTCTGAACACGCAATGACCAAAAATGAATTTAAAATCAAACACATAACCAATCCAATGTGTTCCTGGCAGCACTAACTCATGTTGCAGTGGACAACTTCACTACAGTCTTGGTTCTGAACACATAGCATGCACACTTTGCACTGCACATGCCATCAGGCCTCACAATGTCAGCAAAGGCGACTGAACTGTGAGAGGGGATCACGAGTGGAAAAAGTTTAAGAAGCCCTGGAGTAGGCAAGAGTTTCTGCAAGTTCAAACTCGCTGTGGTGTGAGTCGAAGAAAGGGCAGGCATGATAGTTGTAGTGAATACAGAATTGTCTGATGGACCAAAGGTTCTTTAGGATGAAGTAAATGAGAAGGGCTAAGTACATGGTTCCATCATAAATTATCCTCATATTTGGCACTAATTGGGTCCCATTCTATGGCTCCAGTGCCAGATATTCTAACATTTAGCAATTCATTTAGCGATTTTACTGCATAGACATGTTGCCTCTGGGTCTCACTGTATAGAACCACATGCCAGGATCGACATGAATTACAGACATACATCAGTCCTGTCTACAGACATACTTGCAAACATGCCCACACACAGGACAGACACACAGACACACACACAACTTGCAATACATAGGTAATGCATGCACAAATACATTCATACATACTCATGCATAAATACCCCTCATAGAGTTTGAGGTTGAGAAGAACATCTTTATTTTGTTTCCTTCACAACCTACCCTACATTCCCAACCTGGGTGAAAAATCTGATCCTTAACCCCTCTTCCATTGCTTCTTTTCCCTTTCTTTGTGAGATTGTAAGCTGGTCATAATTGATCTGTGATGGAGTCATGTGTGGGGCTCTGTTTTTAAAGACTGTCCCCCTTTGTCCAATAGATGGATGACTATTGTGGATGATATACTGCAGAGTACCACAGAAAGAACAGACTTTGAACTCTTGTATCTCTTGCTCCAATTCCCAAGGATACTCACTTGCTCATTCCGCATACACTCTTTTTCTCATCGCCTATCCCTTCATTTTCTTTCTGCCCATGTAAAAATAGGCTTTGGTTGAGGGAGAATAGTGTGGTATTTATTATTAGGAAGTGGGGAAAATGAGCATTTGGTTATGTTTAATTCACCCCAACAGGCATTTATTAAGTGTTCATTCAGTGAGGGGCTATATGGTGCATGCTGCAAACAAAAAACAAAAATAAGGCACATCCTGGCTTCAGAAAGGTTGCCTTCTGCTCTCTCTTCCAGTGAGGAGAAACAGCATGGATACAGATAAGTAAACACTCAGTACTTGGAGGGGGTGGTAGGGAAGTTATAACTATTGGGGAGTCAGGGAAGGGAATCAGGAAACTTTGACGAAGTTGCTATGAGTTGAACATTATAACAGCTATCCATTGCAAAAGTGGATGGAGAGGAGAGAGGGTATTCTATGCTTTGGGAATTGTATGTGCAAGGGTGTAGATATGGGAAGGACACATGTTGGATCAAGGCAACTAAAGGAGGCCATTTGGGGTAGCAAATAAGCTGTGTGAAGGAAATTAATGTGTTATCAGTCTCCAAAACCCAGCTGAGACTGGTCAAGAGCTTTCAATGTCAAACAGGAGTAGGTATTTTATCACAAAGACAGTAGGAGTCACTGAAACCTTTGCAAGGTGTGTGTGTGTGTGTGTGTGTATGTGTATGTGAGAGCATATGTGTGTGCATGTATATGTGTGACACTGATGACAACTGACACCCTTATTTCTTTGCATGCCCACTCATGGTAATAAAGACATCAAAGGAAGAGAAAAATCATTAAGTGATCTGATAGGTAGAAATGCTGGGACTGCGGCTGGAGGTAGGCAGGCAGAGAGCTGGCAAGGGAAAAATGCTAAAACATCCTTAAAAAACCTAAGAAAAACATTTTTTTATGTCAGCATAAGTGATTCTAAAATGATTTCTCCAGCATGCCAGCTGTTTCTGATATTCATGCTTTCTTCTGTAGTGGAAGTGGAAGGCTTTCTCTATTGTAGAGGAGTTGGAGTGAGTGCAATGTATCTATTTCCATTTCCCTAATATAGCCCAGGCCCTTCTCACACATGGGTTCCTGAAAGCTACACCCAGGTGCAAAGAACATTTCGAGTCAGCATCTATTTGTGAATCAAAGAGTCAACAAGGATTTATTACATGGTTACTATGTGCCAGGCACTAGAGATACAAAGACAGAAAAAGCAAGTTCCTTCCCTCAAAGGTTTTATGTTTATTGCAAGGAGAAAACATGAACTCAGAGAAGTGAAACTAAAATACAGGTAGTGTCATGTTTAGTCACTAGCATGTGAAAGCTGGGGAGTGAGAATGAGGACATTTCAGATGTTTGAGATGAGAGGACTTGAGGTGAACCTTAAGAGAAGGCAGGGACTAGGAGAGGGGGTGGTGAGGAGAGGCAGTCCAGAAAGGAGGACAGAGGTAAGAGATAGAATGGCATGTAGAAGATAAACAAAGAAGGGCAATGTAACTGAAAGATCAAGTGTAGACAGATGTTGAAGAGTTTTCAATGCCAACAAAGCAATCCTGTAGGCAGTCATGAGGTGTTGGAACTCTTGAGGATGAGAATATCATGGGTAACCTTATACTTTAAGAATGTAAGTTAGGTAGTTGTGTGGCAAATGAAATTGAAGGGGAGAGAATGGATCCAGGGAGATGAATAGGACTCTATTGACATAAATTAGGTCAGGCAAAGGGAGAAAAGTGCTTAGTCTCTTCTGGCTTTGATGAAAGAAGGGAAAAGGAGATAAATGAGAGTCCCTGGGAGGAGAATCTGTATGCCTTTTGGTTGATCTTGTACACAAGCTGGAGTAAGGGAAAATCAAAACATAAGAGTTGGATCTGACTGCCCATTGAAACTGAAATGGATTCTAATTTTAAAATGGAGCTGTTCATGGCAAGAGAAGGACAATATTAGGCCTCCTGTCATCCAAAACAACAGATCTTTGCTCCAAACCTCCCACTTGCTGCTCCTCTAAAGGTTTGATGGTGATATTTTGCTTTCCTCCCTGAGTTGGGAGATACTTATATCCTCTACTGGACTGTTTTGTTTTAGACATTCCTATCTGCTAGGAATCTGCTGAGCTTTTAATTGTGTTTACTAATGTCCAGTGTAATATAGATGCCATACAGGCTATCTTTTACAAGGCAGGAGAAATAGTTTTTGGTGGGGGTAAGCATACTATACCCACTTGAGAATTTCAGCTCTTTTGTGAGTCACTCAGCCAGATCTAACTAGACAGAGTTCCTTAGTCCAAACAAGAATTTAAAACCCTTTTAATTTTACCTAGCATCAAAATTAAGCAAATCTGATTCTTTCATCTTTTTGGTTGGGGGAAGTCCTTTCATTTCAATTTCTATGTTGTTTCCATCACCTCGCTTAAATATAGTAAGTACTGGAGCTTCACTTAGCAATACTAGAGAAGGGAAGCTACATTCCTGTAGCTTCACCCAAATTATTTTTCTCCTTACACTAAAAGAGACAGTCTTCCAGGGAATCCATTGGATATAACTAAGAAGCTGATCTTTTCCTAACACATTTTTAGAGATTTGAATGATGTCATTCAAGTAGCATAAACTAATTTCAAATGATTCTGAAATTGAATTTGAGTTTCAAACTATTCTGAGCAGCTCTCTAGTGGGGTACCTTTATTTTCTGTGTCAAAAGTTTGGCATTTTTAATGGGAAACTTTAGTCTAGTGCCCCCCTCTAAAAAAGGAATTCCTAGAGGTTTGATTGGCACTATTTTATGAACTAAATGCTGAATTTCACAATTTTCTGTAAATCTTATAATACCATTGACATGAAGTAGGAGAAACATTAACTTAATCTTGTATGAATGACTCTGTGGTAAATATTACCTCTTAAGCACATAAAGACCTAATTAAAAATGGAAGGAATTGGCACTTCTGGGCTTCCTAAGGCTTGTGTATCTGAGAAACCAGGCTTCCTGCATGATTCTCTTTTACCTGTTTACATACAACAGCAATTTTGGAGCTAATCTTATAATATCTCTTTCTCTTGAGTAAAAACCACATTTCTTATTAGGTACCCACTTAATGAATTTAGGCCAATAATAATTATCTTCATCTTCAATATTTCAGAAATTACCAATTTATTTTCAACCCTCAGTTTCCCTCCACTGCTTCAGACAGTTAATCCTAAATGACCTTATGAGATAGTGTTAAAAAATGTTGCATTCTGTGAACGAATCTGGTGAGATGCCTCTTCCAATTTGGTCAGACTTTTCCTCTGATGACAGTTGTACTGTCTAAGTATTGTTCTCCAAGTCTTCCACTTTGGAAGGACCAAATAGAGGTTATTGGTTATTGACATATTCTCTGACACATTGATTATCTTTATCTCTGAATGAAGCAATCGAGAAGGATTTGGCATTGCAACTACCACTGCTGCCACCACCACCACCACCATTACCACCAGTCCACTGCCACCACCATCATCATTGCCATGTTTTATTTTTCCTCTAATGGTGTCAAATTCAAATGGAAATATCCCTGTGAGCTGCACATTGACTTGGAAAACTACAAATTAGCATTATCTGCATAGTATTGTACTTTTATTTATGTTGTTAAACATTTACAAATCACATTTTAATCTGGTTTAGGTTGCTCTGAAGAGTTTTGTAGTACGCTGCACTGTGAGTCTTCTACATCAACATCATTATCTTCACCTGATTGGTAAATGGATCCAGTAAGTGATGACTAAATCTAGTTAATCCCAGTCAGAGGACTACACACACAGACGCAGACACATGTAAACACATACATACATACATATATGTATATATACACACAGGATTATATCTATATGTACACATATACATATAATGACAATAAATATATATTTGGAAATTTGTTTGTCTGTCATTTTATGACTTCTGCTCCTCTCGAATTTGTTTAGAGTTGTTTTTTGTGGGTATTTTGAGGGGTTTGGTGGAGAGCTCAAGAAGGTCCCTGCTTCTACTTCGCCCTCTTGGCTCCACCTATTATGTAAGCTTCTAGACATTATGAACTGTCACACTTTCTCTCTTTTTTTCTCCAGAACTTAGCACAGTGTCTGACATACAAGAAGTGTTTAATAAAACCCACCTTCTTTTTTTCCTTCCTTCTTTCCTTCTTCCTTCCTTTTCATTCATAAGCAGGGAAAATAGAAAAGGAAAAATAGGGAAGGAAGAACAAAATTAAGGAACGTTATTTTGCTTCAAGTGACAGATCAGTGCGAACTTTTCCCACTCAATTTAGCCTAAGGAACTGGTGGGGAAATAGTGGATAAGATCATTTCTGACAAAAGATGCACAAAATGTATCTGTCTTTGATAAAAAAAGAGTATGACTGCTACTGTACTTAATCTTAAGAATTTATTTTTCAAAAACCAATAAAAGAAAATGATGACAATGTAAAAGAGGAAAGAAGAATGGAAAATGGCAATTCTTCAGACTCAGTATTCCTGACTAACCGAGCCATTACTAAGCAAATAAAATGGCACAGACTCTTCTCCCCCTGCCTCCAAAGAAAATGCCCACATTCCCTGGGAGAGATTCTCTCCCGGGCTCACCAAACAGGCTCATTTGTCATTCTTATAGGTCAGAATAAACCAATAAAAGCAAGCAAAACAGACAGCATTGAACATGAAATGGAAGCTTGCCAAGGGCAACAAATAGATTTTTAATTTTTCGCACGTAACTGCTCTGGTTCTCCTATGTCTGTCTGTGATGGATGAGGTGAGTAGTGGATTCTTGGTAAATTCTAGGCCCTAAATAAATTACAGTCCTGTAACAATGCATAAGTTATACTATTATTCTCTGAAGATTGAGTTCCTTTGGCTTTGCTTTTGTGGGTCTTTTGCCCAGTGTGTCGGGGGAGAAAGGGGTGGTCTTTGGAGACCAGAGGAGCTATTTATACACTATTGCCTTCCTGAGGCTAATGGCTTTCCTTTTTAGAGAGCATGATTTGCAAAATACCCTCCTCAGAACAATTCTGTGAGGTAGGAAGCAAAAGTTTTGTCTTCCTTATTTTATAGATAAAGAAACCAAGGCCCATTGAAGCTAAATGCTAGAGACCATTGACAAATTTGGAAGTGGCAATACAGCCATATGGTCCTGATTTTCTGAATCTGAGGTCAGTCTGAATCCTTCCTCTTCCCACTGCTCTATGTTCCTTTCCCTTCCCACAATGAAGGGGTGGAATATGAATCCCAAAGGGAAGGTGCTTGGAAGTCCCAAGTCACTGCAGTTAGCTTGGGTTCTACCTCAATATACTTACTTTCAAGTAAAGAAAATTTTAGACCACTATTTATTGAGTATACTGTGATAGACTTCTCAAAAAAGTCTTTTCCTTTCCAAATTATTTTTCTTGAAAATTGATGTAGAGAATGAACTCTGACTTTCCATATGCCTCTACACTTTATGATTCATGATTTCTTGATTGACTTCATATTTTTTAAAATTTTAAAATTACTAAATATATGTTGTCAATCTCATGGAAAACAAGTAGCTCTTTGTCATCTTCCTGATAATCATCATAATCAGACTTGCTTAACCCTTTGAGATTTCCTAAGCAATAAGAATTAGGTAATCAGGTGCTTCTCACTTCAGAGGGACTGTAGTTCATGTTATCATCCTTTCTGTAAAGTGCCCAAAGCACTAGAACAATGAAGTCAAGGGTCATGCCATCTCCTCATCCCACTCATGCTCCAATCATAGAGCATGACATACTTTCCCAGCAGATAAAACCAAGCCTGGAAAGGACCTTGTAGTAGGCTAGTCTAAACCCTTGATTTTATAGAAGAAAACCCACTTTAGACATAAGAGAGTGATGATGACTACTAGCACTTCCTACCTCACAAGGCTGTTATAAGGAGAATGTTTTAGAAACCTAAAAGCATCTGGGAATGTGTTATGATAAAAGTTTGTGTTATTCTGACTAACACACTTCTAATAATAATTAAGTGATGCTGGAAGATGAATTCTTCCTGCCTTCACTTTCTCCAACCTTTACTGCCAAGCTTCCTAATTCCAGCTCCATTTACTATGAAAAAATTGGGAAGCTGCCTTGTTGGGAAAATCAGGCTATAGCAAGAACACGATAAGGAGTTACATACTTGCCAGAGATACAAATACAGGAGAAGAAAGTTCTGGAAAATATAGTTGGAGAAATAATTTCTCATCCTTACTATTTACACTAAGTGTTCTCCCTTCCTCAAATCTCTCATCTCCTATCCTCCTTACCTTTTCTCTTGCTACAATAAGGCACATTAAAAGAGATTATGCCTGTGACTTCCCCAGGTAGCCCAGGCTTACAGATGGCTCTTCTCCCCATCAAATGAGACATTCATCACCCATATTTAAATATAAGCTGTGTTGTTTCTTCTAACCTTCACATGCCTTACTTAGAACATAGGAAATTTTAAACATACTTTTTTGTGTTTTTTTATTTTCTCTAATCAGTAGTACTACCCCCTGTCTTCCATTATGACAAAAGTAAACCATCAGACAAAAAACAAGCTAGCCTATTGTTCATGTTTCACAAGGCTTGCCATGCTCTTTTCAGTCATCTATCACCTCTGTGGCAAGGGAGAAGAAATTTGTTCCATGATCAGTCCTTTCAAATCAAGAGCTACCATTTCACCCTACCTAATAAGAGAAATATTAAAGATCTTTTCTAAACGTGAATATCATATCTTCTTAACTTGGCAGTTTATTTAACAAAATTCAGAGAAGAGTTTATTTTTAGGGGTGTGGGGGGGTCAGTGATTTTCATTTAACAACATGACAGTAAAAAGAACACTGAACTTAAAGTCAGATAATATATCTCTGACATGTATTTGCTGTTAGAGAATTACATTAGTTCATTTTGCCTTAGTTTTCTCATCTGTAAAAGAATGATTTTATGTTGTGTTTTAAGAGACAAGAAGGTATAATGGTAAGAGAGCTGACCTTTGTGTCAAGAAGACTAGGGACTATGTCCCACCTTTGCCTTATACTGGCTGGTCCTGGGAAAAATTGCTTAACCTCTCAGGGTCCTGGCAACTCTCTGTGACAAGAAGATATAGACATTTGCCCATTTGATTTGCTATGTCCAGTTCCTTATTGGGACATGTACAGTAAAACTAATCTAATGCCTCTTCCCCTAGAGTTTGTGTTTCCTGGGTCTTCCTTCTTATAATTGTTACCTTGGTCAAGTCTCTTCACCTTAAGTTTCAGTAAGTCAATTATCTATAAAAAGAAAGATGTTGTTAGTCTCCTAAATGGGGGCACTGTAAGGACATCATGCCTGATCTTTACTGTGAACCTTGTGCAATGTGCTGATCTTCGTTGATGTTGCTCGTGGTTGGATCTTGAATCACTTAGAAGCTGGATTCATGGAGCCAAGAAGATAAGAAGCTTCTCCACTTGACTCGGTGCCTCAGTGGTTTGGAATGACCTTTGGAAGCTGGTCCATGCTTCCGATGCCCTGTATTTGACCAAAGCAAATTGTGATATTCCTTACTAGGAGGTTGAGACAGGTCAGTTCATCTTCTTCACAAGGCATTGGGGGGTGAGGCTGCCCACACTTAATATACATCTTTAGACTACATTACCGCCAATCTGTCCCATTCCTCTGGGAGTCTGACTGCTGCACTAAATGCAAGCTAATGTCAGATATTAATGCTGAATTAAAGCTGCAGGTAAAGATGGTGACACTGGCCTATTCCTGTCTGTGGACTTGACAGGAAATTTATTTTGCTAGAGCTGAAAAGTAATTAACCTCCACTGGAAGAGAATTCTATTAGCAGAAGCTAGTCTCCCATGCCAAATATGCTCCACAGAGGCGTTCCAGGCCACCAAAGCCCCAAGCAGGAGGCACAAGGACCCCTGCATTTCTATTTTGGACTCCTATCACAGTTATCCCTCTGCCTCTCCTTGGCAGCTTGGCTATCCTCCAGTACCACCCTGCTCTGTGTAACTGAATCAATAAATTGAGGCATATATGGTAGGAAGAAGATTGCACAAAGCAAAGGAGCATTTACGTTGTTTGGTGAGGAGTTCATGCTTCCCCATGAGTTGCAAGGCATTTTATTTCAGCAATATTGAACTTTCAATGAAAAAAGATCCGCAGTCTATAGACTAACATACATTTATACAGACATCCCTAAAGGAAAAAAAAAAGTAGATGCCTGTATTTGTTCCCCTTTTCCTTTGCTGGTTTTCTGTGTCAAAGTAAGTCATCCACTTTTGCTAAGGTTTGAGTTGAGATTCCAACACTTAACAATGAACTTCTCCTCTTCCTTGTTGTGACTGAAAACTGGCCTAATCTTATATCTTGATTGCTCCAAACAGTCCCACAGAGGCAGCACACCCAATAGCATCCAACCATTTGTTTATTAATTAGAGTGTGAGGATAGATTGATGATTATGCTAGGATAAGCAGATGACCACAGATGACTTCATGGAGAAGGATAGGTAGGAAAATATATGTGAACAGAAAGACTGGATTTGGAGGTAAAAAGACCTAAGTTTGAACACTAGCCCATATACTTTCTGTCTGTGTGACCTTCAACAAGTCCCTTAACAACTCTTAGCTACCCTACCTTTCTGCAAAATGGGGAGATACATAACACTTCACTCTGAGGAAAAGTGCAAGATTCAGTTCCAATTACAGAGGAAAGTGCTTGGCAAATCCTGAGTTACTAAAGAAATGTGAGCTCTTCCTTTTACATATCAAAATATTTACTTCGGTGGATGTAGTAGAACTCCATGTTAAAGTAGTCATGTGAGAGAATTGTCCTGGGCAGACAAATCTAGCACCCATGCCTTGAGTTCTCTGACTTCCATTGCTGGCTTTCCCTTTACCTAGGCTTTGGTCCCCTCTGTTCCCTTTGAAAATCAATCTACTTCTCTGACGGGCAACCTCAAAGGTTGAAATGACTGTTAAAGGCTTCTCAGTACACTAAGGATCACCCCCAGTCTCCGTCTGTGCTTGGATTTCCTGAATCAAGGAAAAGTACTGTCCTGAAGCCCTTTCTTCAAAGACTCTAGGAATGAGTGATAATGAAGGCGCATTTGGAAATAGCCTGAGAGGTCTGAAGAGAAATGATCACTGAAGGCTTGGTATCTTCCGAATGGACACCTGGCTTAAAGTTTTGTTTTTGTTTTTTAATTTGAACATTATGGCCTCCCTACCCTCTCACTTTGGAAGCTATCAGCACTCTTCCAGGCTGTCATGGCAGCAGATTTAAGCCTATCCTTTTTCTACTCATCTACCATATGATCCATCGCCAATTCTTGTCTTTTCTCCCTCCACCTCTGTCCCCTGCCATCTCCTTCTCTCAATGCTGCTGCCGCCTGACTAGCTGAAGTGCAGGATTTTCTTCCCTCTAGAGGAGAGGCCTGGAGTAGTCCTCTGATAGGCCTGCTCTCTTCCAGGCTCTCCCTTCTACAACCAATTTTCTCACTCAGTTACTCAAATAAAACCTATTCAGGTCTGGCTATGTCCCTCCTCATCCCAAGGTCATCAGCGCATCTCTATTCTCTCCAGGATAAAAACAAACAAACAGCAACAACTACACAAGTCTCTAGTGTGTCATTAAAGACTTTCTCCAATATGGTTCCTAGATCCAGTTTCATTTCACATTCTTCTCCTTCTCATTCTCCGTACTCTAGTCAATAATATATATAATCTCAACTAGATATGTCATTAGTTGTCTCCATTGCTTTTACACAGGCTGTACCTCATGCCAAGTAGGCTTCCTCTTCTCATTTATGACTTCTGCAATCTATGGGCTTCCTTTCATGTTCAATTTGAGTACCCCTTTTTCCAGAGAGTCTTTTTGATGCATTCTCTGTGTTCTGAGTTCCCACTTCACCCCATCCCATTATCTGTGCTCACTTCCTACTGAAATCACTTCATATTTCCCTATGTCTTTTAACTTTTCCATTCTGCCTCCATGGTCTCACAAGAGGATATGCTCCTTGAATGTATGCATCGTATCTTTATTTGGCTAAGTGCTTTATCCATTGACAGCAAAGGACTAATTGATAGACTTTAGCCCGGGGCCTAGTTGGTGTGAAAGGAATCATACAGAATTTTCCAAGCTCAAATTCAACTTTATAAAATTTCCCCAATCAAATATGTTTCAGAAAGTTGGAAACATCACATTTTCTCTACACAATTTGTCCCTGATCTTGATCATTTCAAGACAGTATCTAAACAAGTCTTTATTATTCACCCATTATGAAAATATTTAGCTGGAAAAGAAGAGGGCCTTTCTTGTCTTGAAATAGTTCCTGATCCTCCTTTACAACATGCCTTAAACTGACATTAGGGACACAGTTGATTTCAGAAGCCAAAGAATCACAGCCTTCACTGAAATTTTGCAGAGAATTTAAATTTGAAAAATGAAATGCTAGCTTCCTCTCCTTGTTTGGTGCCTGCCTGAGAACTGGGGCCTGAGTGACAAGGCTACATTAGCAGGGGGAGGGATTTCCCCCTCTTCAGGAAGAGACAGTTGATAGCAGGGTATAGACACAAAAGGACTTCAACTTAATGATGGACTACAAAGGGAAGAAGAAATCTTCCAAATGACATTTTCAAGTGACAGTGAACTCTAGTATTTGAAATTGTTGTTATTAATGAGGATTGTTTAATGTCTTCTTAATAGGAGTTTCTCAATTATTATCCATTTGGAAAAGATTTTTGGTCCTCCTTTTAAAAAAAGCAGTTTTGCTGAGATATAATTGAAGCTTCCCATTTGCCCCAAGCAAGGCCAGTTGCCAGGTTGTTTCATTCTCTTTTACAAACCATTTGAGTTCAGAAATTAGGAAATGTGAGAATCAAAGAAGGAGTAACTGGTTATAACTGAAACCTCTCCTGGAGTCAGAACTCCTGCTGCCCAGAGCTTCACTTTACTTGACTTTCCAGTCAACAACTGTCCTCAATAGCCACCCCCCCCAGATAAATGGGATGTCAGACCTGGACCCTGGGTGATTCATTTCCCAAAAAGGGCAACAAGGACTAAAATGGAGGCCATAGACTTCTCAGCTTAAGAGAACAACTCACTGATATAAATATAGCTGCGGACACCTGTTGAGACAACTTATATCTTCATCCAGAATGTGCTCAGGCCTTAAAAAGCCCTTGCCACTTGATTATATACACTGGGTCACTCTCCCCTACCATATCATCTCAGTGGCTCAGAGGAGAGAAAAGGCCAAAGACCAATGGTTTGAAGCTCCCCCCTCTCCCAGCTTCTTCTATTACCCAGAAATATGGAACAAATATTTCAGCCATGCTTTGAAGGAAGGAAGGGACCCTGTGAGCCTGTGATAAGGAGGGAGGGCCTTCTAGGTACACAGAACATAGCCCTGGGACTCACTAGGATCCTTAAGGGGGAGAGTTTGAGAGTTTGCAGGGCCCACTTCTAAGTCTCTACCTGGGCTCATGGGAGGGGGGAAAACCGAAGAAGGACTCCCTCTTGCGGCTCAGGGCTATAAGTGGCCAGTGGATAGAGCATGAGTGCAGAAGTCAGGAGGACCTGAGTTCAAATCTCACCTCAGACACTTCACACTCACTAGCTGAGTGACGTTGGGCAAGTCACTTAACCCTAATTACCTCATCCTCGGTTATCTCCTCAGTTATCTCCAGTCATCCTGATGAATATCTGGTCACTGGAGTCAGATGGCTCTGGAGGAGAAGGGAAGTTGGTGACCTGCACAGCCCTCCCTCACTCAAAATAAAGTCAAGTGCATGTCATGTCATTATTTCTCTGATGGCATGGTCTTCCTTGGCGTTGAAGGATGAACACACACACATGAGCCACATGGGCAGATGCAGACAGTCACTTTCTTGCTCTGATTTTGCGAACTGGGTACTTTTTGAACTCCACCTCAAACCTTATTTAAATGTTCCCATCATTTCCCTCCACATCTACTTTTTTTTTCCTTTAGGAATGTCTGTATAAATGTATGTTAGTCTATAGACTGTGGATCTTTTTTCATTGAAAGTTCAATATTGCTGAAATAAAATGCCTTGTAACTCATGGGGAAGCATGAACTCCTCACCAAACAACGTAAATGCTCCATTGCTTTGTGCAATCTTCTTCCTACCATATATGCCTCAATTTATTGATTCAGTTACACAGAGCAGGGTGGTACTGGAGGATAGCCAAGCTGCCAAGGAGAGGCAGAGGGATAGCTGTGATAGGAGTTCAAAATAGAAATGCAGGGGTCCTTGTGCCTCCTGATTGGGGCTTATTAGATCTAACTTTGAAATGTGTTCATGATATCCTGATGATATAACATGTGGTAGGTTTTGATTAAGAGTTGTAGGAAACTGAGAAGTATGCATAACTTTTAACATCATTATTTAGACGTTACCATTAATGAGATTTTTAAAAATCTAAATATGGCAGCCTGTATTTCACTTAGGTTTAGTTTGTATTTATTAATTTTAATAAGCACTTAATCTTCTTATATTCTTCTTATATAACTACTTCTTTTTATATTACAGTATTATATTACTAACATACTACCAGTCTTCCCATATTACTATCATTCTCTTTTTGTACTTTTCTTGGACTTTATTATATTTTTTAAAAATTCAGCTTCTATCCTGCATGGTACATGTACATTTAACATTGTTATACTTTCTTTACCAATGGTGATTTTCAGCAGAATGCCATGTACTCAATTGCCTTTATTATCTTTGTTAAATATATTGCCATCTTATCTGAGATCATGATTGCAACTCCAGCTTTTTTAGGCACATCTGAAACAATGTCTCATTCCCTTTTGTCTTTATTCTGGGTATGTCTGTATGTTGTTAATAAGTTCTTATTAATTTATGTTGTTTTTTACATTGCCATACTTTTCCCCAGTATCTCTCTCCTTACATCTTCCAAAAAACCATCCCATATAACAAATAGTATTTAATAAAGACACATAAAAGAAAGCTATGATTGATCAATACATTGAAAGAAGTCTGAAAATCCATGGAACGTGTAACACTTGTGGACTTCACACCTCTGCAAAATGTATCTTCTCGTTTTTTATCCTTCAAGACACATCTATTCATCCTAATTTTGCAATATCCACTTTTGTGTGTGTGTGTGTGTGTATGTGTGTGATTTTCATGTACATGACTGTAGTTACTGGGCATATTGTTTTCTTGGCTCCCTTGACTTCATTCTCTATCAGTTCATGTAAATCTTTCTCTACTTCTTTGTAAGCGTCACATAAACACTTTCTTACAGCGCTACAATATTCCGTTACGTTACGTTACGTAATTACTACGTTATTCGTAATAATATACGTAATAACTACGTTATTCCGTTCCGATACGTTAATGTATCCCAATTTGTTTAGCCATTTCCCCATCTATGATTATCTACTATATCTACTATAATCCCATTTATTGCTTTAAAAAAGTACTTTTCAAAGTATTTTCGTTATATTGGGAATTTCTTCTAATCAATGACCTTCTTGGGTTTTAAAGCGTCGCAATGGAATTTGAGTCAGAGCATGGGCATTTTATTCAGTTTCTTTGTTTAATTCAAAATGGCTTTCTAAAATAATTATACTAATTCATAGCTCCATCAACAATGCACTAATATGCTTATCTTCCCACAAACTATCCAGCGTTATATACTGGCATCATTTGTTACTTGTTTTCAATTTGTAAAGTGTGATGTGAAACCTTGGGGTTGCTTAAATATGCAGTTATCTTAATTTTAAAGATGTGGTACGTCCTTTAACCACTTATCCACAGAGAAATGGTTATTGGACACATGTAGACACATCCATACTAATATTTACATGCGCATATCTCCAACACACGTGTATATCCAGTACACAAACATATATACACATATATAAATGTGTATTATATATGTATATATATACACAATAATATATGTAGACACAAAACATCATAAAGTAGTATATAGTATATGTATGTGCATCTATCTATTTATATATCTAGTGTGTATACACATATATAGATACATATTCTATTGTCATTTTAATATGTTGTCCTGGCCCATCCATGAGCATGAAATATTGCTTCTAGCTATTAATTTGTTATTTTTTATAGCACATTTTGTAATTGAACATGTACAAGACTTTTGTGAGCTTTGTTAGATTGATTCCTCTGATATTTTATGTAACTTGTAATTATTTGGGATAGATTTTGCTATTAATACTTTGTTGTTGTTATTATTACGAAATGCAACTGATTTTATATTTAGTATTTTATTTTTCCCTAGTTACATTTAAAAACAATTTTTAACATTTGTTTCAAAAACTTTGAGTTTGAAATTCTCTTCCTTCCTGTCTCTGCCATTGAGAAGGCATTCAGTATAGGCTGTACATACAGCCATGTAAAACATTTCCATAATAATCATGTTGTGAAAGATAGAAAAATATACAAAAAAACCCAAGAACAAAAAAATAAAGAAATAAGATACTTCCATCTACATTCAGATACAGTCAGTTCTTTCTGTGGCAATGGATGGCACTTTCCATCATAAGTCCCTTGGAGTTGTCTTGAATCATTGAATGACTGGGAATAGCTAAATCATTCACAGCTGATCATCTTACAATATTGCTGTTATTTTGTACACAGTACATTTCACTTTGAATCAGCTCATACGAATATTTCCAGTTTTTTCTTTTCTGAATCTGACTCATCGTTTCTGATAGTACAATAGCATGTCATCATAATCACATACCACAAATCATTCAGGTGTTTCCCAGTTGATGGACATCCCCTCAGTTTTCAGTTCTTTGCTACCAGAAAAGAACCGCCTTAAATAGTTTTGTATATATAAGTGCCTTTCCTTTTTTGTCTCTTTTGGGATACAGACCTAGTACTGGCGTTGCTAGGTCAAAGGGTATGAATAGTTTTATAGCCATAGTTCCAAACTACTCTATAGAATGTCTGAATCAGTTCACACCTCCACCAACAGTGCATTAATTTCCCACATCCCCTCCAACATTTCTTCATTTTCCTTTTCTGTCCTACTAAGTCGATCAGATAGGTATGAGACATTACCTCAGAATTGTATTAATTTGCATTTCTCCAATTAATACATTTAGAGCATTTTTTTTCATACTGCTATAGGTAGCTTTGATTGCTTCATCTGAAAACTAATCTTATCTTTTTATCGTATATCATTTGGGAAATGGCTCTCACTATTTATAAATTTGATATAAATTCTCTATATGTTTGAGAAATGTGACCTTCATCAGAGAAATTTGCTTCACTTTTTTTCAGTTACTATTGCTAACTATATTTCTCCCCATCCTATTCTTCCCTCCAATTTATTCTATTCTCATTCTCCTTTTATCCTGTCCCTCCTCAAAAGTGTTTTGTTTCTACCTCCTCCCCCAATCTATCTTCTTTTCTGTTGCTTCTTCCTACACATCTGATATTCTTCCCCTCCTTCTTTCCTGTAAGATAAGATTCTGATTAGAGTACAGTTCACTCTTTCCTATCTCCCCCATCTTCCCCTCCATTGTAAAAGTTTTTATTGCCTCTTTTATGTGACATAGTTTACCCCATTCTATCTCTCCCTTTGTCTTTCTCCCAGTACTTTTCTCTCCTATCCCTTATTTTTTAAATCATCCCTTCCCTTCATATTCAACTCACATCTGTGCCCTTTGTGTATGAATATATTCTTTCTAACTGCCCTGACAATCAGAAAGTCCTTATGAGTTACAAATCCCATCTTCTAATGAAGGAATTAAACCAATTTAACCTCGCTTAGTCTCTTGTGATTTCCTTTTCCTGCTTACATTTTTATGCTTCTCTTGAGTCTTGTATTTGAAAGGCATGTTTTCTATTCTGCACTGGTCTTTTCATCAAGAATGTTGAAAAGTCCTCTATTACATTGAATGTCCCTTTTTCTCCCTGAAGTATTATGCTCAGTTTTTCTGAGTAGGTGATTTTTAGTTGTAATCCTAGGTCTTTTGCCCCTTGTAATATCGTATCCCTTGATCTCCAAGCCTTTAACATAGAAGCTACTAAATTGTATGTTATCCTGACTGTGGCTCCAAATATCGAATTGTTTCTTTCTGTCTGCTTGAATTATTTTCTCCTTGACCTGGGAACTCTGTATTTGGCTATAATATTCCTGGAAGTTTTTATTTTGGGATATCTTTCGGAAACTGATCAATTGGTTCTTTAAATTTCCGTTTTACCCTCTGGTTCTAGAATATCAGGAGAGTTTCTCTTGCTAATTTATTGAAAGATAATATCTAAGTTCTTTTTCAATCATGTATAGAGTCATTATTTCTGATAGTGCAATAGCATTTCACCATAATCACAAGCCACAATTAGTTCAGGTATTTCCAAGTTGATGGGCATCCTCTCAATTTCCAATTCTTTGCTGCCAGAAAAGAGCTGCTTTAAATAGAGCCTTCTTGGCTCTGTCAATACAGTTGATTTTTGGAGAGTTCATTTTGCAACTTTTGCTAAGACTATTAATTGTTACTTGTCTGAATTAGTAGTACCTTTGTCGATTTTCTAGAAATTTCAAAGTATTGCGTTCCATCATGTTATCAGCACCTAGTGATAATTTCATCTTCTCTTTAGCTGTCTTATCCATACATTTGCCCCTTTTTTCTTGTTATTACTGCTATTTCTAGAACTATATAAAATAGTAAAGAGAGTTGTCATCTGTGCTTTACTCATATTTATTGAAAAATATTCTAATGTACTCCAATTCCTTTGGAAGATTGCTTTTGATTTCAGTTTTTTTGTGATATTAAACAAAACATCTTCCTATTCTTATACTTTGCACAATTTTTTAGGGGAAATGAGTATTGTGTTTTGTCTAAGGTTTGTTTTCCTCTATTGAGACAGTCATATGATTTGGGTTTTTATTATTTTATATAGTTACATATTATATGATTTATATTTATATTAAATTTATATTATAAATATATTTATTTATATAAATATAATACTTATATGTAAATTATAAATTAATATATGAGGAATATTATATAACAAATATATTATATAATAAATATATTATAAATACATATTTATATTAAATATACATTATATATATTGTATGATTTTATATTTGATATGCTTAATTGCATTGATAGTTTTCTTCATGCTGAAGTGTTATTACTACCTTGGCATAAATTCTACTTCTTTATAATAAATAATTTATTTTACTAGTCTCTGTAGTTTTTTTGACATGGTTTTGTTTAAATATTTGAGTCAGTATTAATAATAGTGATAGATAACTTCTTCTGAGCAATTTGCATGGTTTAGTTACTAGGACTATATTTACCTCATAAATTGATTCTGGCACAGTACTTTCTTTCAAAGTTTTTGGAGTAATTTGTATACAGTCTCCTTAATTAAAAGATTTCTCCTGTGAAGTTTGAATTCAGTCAAAGGACCATACTTGAGGAACAAAGGGCCCCATGTGGTTTCGAGGCCACAGGTTCCCTACACCTGGTATAGATATTGATTGGGCATGTAGGTAGTGCAATGGATAGGGTACTGGGACTGGAGTGAGAAAGACCTGAGTTCAAATGTAGCATAAGACATCTACATTGTGTGACATTGGACAACTCATTTAACTTTGTTTGCCTTGGTTTTTTCATCTGTAAAATGAGCTGCAGAGAGAAATGGCAGACCACTCTGATGTCTTCGGCAAGAAAACCATAAATGGGGTCACAAAGAGTCAGATATGACCAAAAACAATTTTACAGAAACAACAATACAAATAATTATTAGTTTTTCTTCACACATTTGATAGAATTTCTTCACACATTGACAGATAGTTTGTGAACCCAATGGGACCTGCCCTTCCTTCAACCATTTACTAATTCCTTTACAACTAATTCGGTTTACTTTTCTAAAATTTAGTTATTTAATATTCCATTTGGTTTTCTCTCACTTTAAGTACTTTCTGTTTTTAAGGTAATACTTTATTTCTTTTATATTTTCAGTTTTGTTAAAATATAATTATGTTTAATAAATTCCTAGCATTATTTATTATTTCTTCTGGTTTTCTTGTTGCTTATTTGTTATTTTGATGATTTTATTTTCTGCCTTCTTTTCAGTCAGATTATATATAAATTTCTCAACTTTATTATTCTTTTCAAAGAATCAGCTTTTAATTTTTTTCTAGTTTTTCTTAATTTTCAGTTTATTTGCTTCACTAATTTTTATTAACTCAACTTTTGCAATACATTGTTTTCATCTAATTTTTAAAAAATCATGTGTAGTTCATTGATCCCTTTTTAAAATATTATAGTTGTAGGGATATCATTTTCCCCCAAGGACTGCTTTAGCTACATCATTAGCCTTTGTTTTCACAAAATTAATATTTTTAAATCTTATTCTTTGATCAATTCACTTGTGTTTTTAGGATTTTATTGTTGCATTTCAATTTGATTCTGTCTTTTGTTTGTAATTCCTGACACAATTAGTACTTTTATTGAATCATTGTCTACAATAGGTTTATTTACTGTTTCTATCTTTACATATTTTGATGTGTGTGTATTTGTGTGTATCCTAATAAAATCTTTGTAAAATTTCCATGTTCTACTGAGAATATGTTTATTATATTGCACTCCTAACTGATATATTTCATAATTCTTTTAGTTGTAACTTTCACAGAATTTTGTTCAGTTCTTTATTTTCCATTGGTATATCTTTCTGTTAGTCTTAACCAAACTTGAATTACATAAAATCTCCTGTAATTATTGTGTTAGTAGCATTCTTTTATCTCATTTAATGTTTCCTTTATGAACTTGCATACCAAGACATTTGCAGCATATATGTGTAATATTGATAATGATTTGATATTCCTTAATATATAGTTTCTTTGTTTAGCCTTTTGAATGTTTTGAATATTTGGTTTTGCTTTTCTTGACAGTAGGACTGCAGTACCTAATTTTTAAATATTTACCTGATATATAGTAATGTGTTCTAGTTCTTTGCTTTTATTTTGTGTATATCATTGCTTTTTTAAAATATATCTCCTGTAAGCAACAAGTTGTGAGGTTTATTGTCTTTTTTTTTAATTTAAGTATTCAACATTCATTTCCACAAAATTTTGAGTTCCAAATTTTCTCTCCATCTCTCCCCTCCCCCCCAAAACTCCAGCATTCTAATTACCCCATCACTAATCAGCCCTCCCTTCTAACATCGCTCCCCTCCCTTATCCCCATCTTCTCTTTTGTCCTGTAGGGCAAGATAAATTTCTATACCCCCTTACCTACATTTCTTATTTCCCAGTTGTATGCAAGAACCACACTCAACAGTTGTTCCTAAAACTTTGAGTTCCAAATTCTCTTCTTTCCTCCCTCACCACCCATCCCAAATGGGAAAGCAAGCAATTCAATATAGGCCATATATATGTAGTTTTGCAAATGACCTCATGGTCATGTTGCGTAAGACTAACTATATTTCCCTCCATCCTATCCTGCTCCCCATTTCTTCTATTCTCTCTTTTGACCTTGTCCCTACCCAAGAATGTTGCCTTCTAAATGCTCCCTCCTCCCATTGCCCTCCATTCCATCATTCCCTCCACCCTGCTTATCTCCTTCTCCCCCTACTTTCTTGTATTGTAAGATACGTTATCATATCAAAATGAGTGTGCATTTTATTCCTTCCTTGAGTCGAATGTGATGAGAGTAAGCTTCATGTTTTCTCTCTCACCTCTGCCCTTTTTCCCTCCATGGAAAAGTCTTTTACTTGCCTCTTTTATGAAAGATAATTTGACCCATTTCATTTCTCCCTTTCTCCTCCCAATATATTCCTCTCTCACCCCTTAATTTCATTTTTTAGAAATGACCCCATCCTATTGAACTCACCCTGTGCTCTCTGTCTCTCTCTATGTGTGTATGTGTGCAGGAGTGTGTGTGTGTGTGTGGTGTGTGTGTGTGTGTGTGTGTGTGTGTGATTCCACCAACTACCCAGATACTGAAAAAAGTTTCAAGACTTACAAATATTGTCTTTCCATGCAGGAATATAAACAGTTCAACTTCAGTAAGTCCCTTATGATTTCTCTTTTTTGTTTTCCTTTTCATGCTTCTCTTGATTCTTGTGTTTGAAAGTCAAACTTTCTTTTCAGCTCTGGTCTTTTCATCAAGAATGCTTGAAAGTTCTCTGTTTCATTGAAAGAGCATTTTTTTCCCCTGAAGTATTACACTCAGTTTTGCTGGGTAGGTGATTCTTGGTTTTAGTCCTAGATCCTTTGACTTCTGGAACATCATATTCCATGCCCTTCGATCCCTTAATGTTAAACCTGCTAGATCTTATGTTATCCTGATTATATTTCCACAACACTCAAGTTGTTTCTTTCTAGCTGCTTGCAATATTTGCTTCTTGACCTGGGAACTCTAAAATTTGGCTACAATGTTCCTAGGAGTTTCTCTTTTTGGATTTCTTTCAGGAGGTGATTGGTGGATTCTTTCAATGTTTATTTTTCCGCCTGGTTCTAGAATATCATTGGAATTTTCCTTGATAATTTCATGAAAGATGATGTCTAGGCTCCTTTTTTTTGATCATGACTTTCAGGGTAGTCCCATAATTTTTAAATTGTCTCTCCTGGATCTGTTCTCCAGGTCAGTTGTTTTTTTCAGGTAGATATTTCACAGTATCTTCCATTTTTTCATTCTTTTGGTTTTGTTCTGTGATTTCCTGGTTTCTCATAAAGTAATTAGCCTCCATCTGTTCCATTCTAATTTGGAAAGAACTATTTTCTTCAGTGAGCTTTTGAACCTCCTTTTGCATTTGGCTAGTTCTGCTTTTTAGAGCATTCTTCTCCTCATTGGCATTTTAAACCTCTTTTGCCAATTGAGTTAGTCTATTTTTAAAGGTGTTATTTTCTTCAGCATTTTTTGGGTCTCCTTTAGCAAGTTGTTGACTTGTTTTTCATGACCTTTTTGCATCTCTCTCATTTCTCTTCCTAATTTTTCCTCCACCTCTCTTACTTGATTTTCAAAATCTTTTTTGAGCTCTTCCATGCCCTGAGATCATTGAATATTTATTTTGGATGTTTGGGATACAGAAGCCTTGACTTTTATGTTTTTCCCTGATGGTAAGTTTTGTTCTTTCTCATCTGAAAGGATGGGAGAAGATATCTGTTCACCAAGAAAGTAACCTTCTATAGTCCTATTTTTTCCCTTTTTTAGGGCGTTTTCCCAACCAGTTACTTGACTTTTGGGTCCTTTGTCAAGGGTAGGGTATACTCTGGGGATCTGTAAGATCTCAATTCCTCCAAGGTGGCACTATCAAGCACGTACACTGGTCTGGGAGTAAGAAGCAATTTTTGTGCCCAGAATCTTAGTAGAGTTTCCTCTTCACAACCAGCTTGCCTCCAGTTCAGCCAAGCCAGCACTTGGGGCTGAGATTCAGATAAGCTGCAGGGCCAGGGCCGCCATTCAGTGTGAGATAAAAATCAGCTGCTGCAGGGCCTCTACATAGGGTTGAGGGAAGAATCAGTTGCTCAGTTCCCCCAGGGCTTTTATGACCGAACAGTCGATCCAGCTGCTTTAGGGGCTGCTGTGGGAGCTGCTGGCCCCTGCTGGATGTGGCTTTTGAAGCTGCTACCTGAGGCTGGAGTTATGGGAAGGCCCTTCTCCCTTCTTGTCCAGCTGAAAAACCCCTGTCACTGATCTTTGGCACCTGTGGGTTGAGGGATCTGCAAACCACTGCTATTGTGACTGGGGATTCCACCCCAAGGCCTACTTGCGTCCTCCTCCCAGAGGGGCCCCATACAGCCAAGGCTGGACTGGGTTGGACTCGGTGTCTGGTGCTACAGATGTTTCCCATAGGCCTTTTAGGTCACTCTGGGCTGGAAATCCCTTCTTCCACTCTCTGTCGTTCTCCACTTCTGCTGGTCTAGAATTTGTTGAGAGTCTTTCTTGGCAGGTATTTTATGGTCTGTGTTGGAAAAGCTAGTATATGTACATCTTTCTACTTTGCCTCTTGCCTCCAACTTGAGGTTTTATTTTCTTATCCAATATGTCACTGAATTTCTTTTTTTTTTCTTATATTATTTAATTTATTGAAATCTAACAATATGAAAGTTAGGTTCATACTTTTCTCCATTTGCTTCTATTAATTTATTTTCCTCTGAATTAATATTTCCCCCCTCTTCCACTATAAATCCATTGTGATATTTTAGTTATTTTAGTTTTAACTATTTTAAGACCTTTATATTCTAACCAGCTCTCCTTCCCTCATTCTTGACTCCTCCTTCCTCCAAGAGGCAATCTCTTTTCCTGGTTTTCTAATTTTACCTATTAATTCATTTTCTTTTTTGCTTTTTGTCTAGTTTTTTAAAAATCCCTCTCCCCCTTATGTAGTCAAATAGAACCTCCATTTTCTTCTCTCCTTCAAACTATTTTGGTCATTAGTTTTGTTTTTAATTTCATCATGATTTTTTTCTAAAGAAATATCTCTCATTTTCTTCATTTTTTCCCGTCTTTTTGTCTAGAGTCTAGTGTTTGAGCTATTGTCCTTATGTTAATGTGGTCCTTAATTCTCTCCATGTCTCATGGAATTGAAACATTTGACCTACCATTATGGGGTTCTTTTTTGTTTTTTGAAAGGCTTAGTTACTCCCTTGTAGATATCAACCCATAGTCTCATTTTTTTTCTGATGTGATTTTCAGTCTTATAAATTTCAGTTCTTTCAGATGATAGAGAGGATACTACCCCATGGTAGAAATCTTCCTATGTCCCTGATTGTACAGTTAATTATTGATCTTTCCTCTCCCCCTGGTCATTTCTCCTCCCTGGTCCATGCCTTTTCACTCTTCTGAACATCCATTGCCCCTAGGAGCTCTGATTCCTCTTCCTCTGAGGCATGATGAGTGGCCTCTCTAAGCAGCAAAACTTTGTAGAGGATACTCATTGGAAGTTGCCCATTTTCCTTTATAGAAAATCTATCTTTTCCACCAGGAGTTTTCATTAATTGTATCATTTTCCAACCCTGAAACAAAGATTTACCTTTTCCTTTTCCCTTTTTCAACTCCCTCTTTTCTTACTCATTCTTTTGTAGGCACTCTTCTTTCTTACAGATGAGAGTACTTACTTTGCCTTCATTGTAAGCATTTGTCTTGATTAGGATAGATCACATATTCCTCTGTATTTCCTTTCTCCTGCTTTTTATGTACCATCTTATTAGGAATTGATTAGTAAATAAATATTTATTAAGGACTTGGTATATGCCAAGTACTGTGCTAAGTGTGGAGGATTCAAAAGGAGGCAAAAGACTGTCTCATTCTGCAGCATAAAACAGTAGATTCATTTCTCAGCATGGTGTTATGAAGTTTAGTGTATGATACTTTAGATCTGTATCTCCACCATTACCTCCCTCTGACTTCTTTTAACCTTGTCTCCTCATGTACATATAAGAATTCTCCTACTGGTCTCTCAGTTATCTGTGCATGTATCTATATACTAATGGGTATATTAATATATAATATAATTTTTAATATTAATATGGTTATCTCAAATATAACATGATAAAATTAATAATTAATAGAAATATATATTAATAAGTATATTAATGTATCTACATATACATATACAAATAAATTATTTCTGGTAACATGTCTGTATTTGATTGCATTATTTGTTTACCCTTCTTGTATTTTTGTTCTCTGGGTATTTGAGAAATAGAAAATTTCTCCAGGTCTAGTTTTCCTCCTAGGAATATTTCAAATACCTCTTTTTATACAATTTTATATTGTATACATTTATGACTATGCTGGATTTATAAGGTAGGTCACCTTGGCTACCTTGTGAGTTCCATTGCTCTTCTGAAGACATTCCATTCTTTCTTGAATTTTCTGTTCTGTTCAGGCTAGTTTTTTTTCATTCAAGTATCCTTTCCTTAATATTTGAAAACCATTCTCCTAGCCAACTGAGGAAATTCTGGTTTCTTAAGAAAATTGTTCATTTTAAATACTGGAGTTTGAAGCTTAATTTTTCCTGGATGTAATGTATGAATTGTTGTGGTTGGCGAGTTTTTGGTCTACATTCAGAATTTCTAGGATGTTTTCTATGTAAACATCATTATTTTATTGTTGTCACTTGTTTTCTTTTTTCTATTTTATCCTTCATTCCCATGCATTCATATTCCAAGTCAGTGCAGCTCTCTCCTTCTGTCTCCATCTGTCTGTCTCTGTCTCACAGTTTTTATCTCTGTCTATTTTTCTCTCACTGGGACTTTGCCCAAGGATTCAATTTTCCCCCTATTCTGCTTATTATTTCTGCTGTGTAGGTATAAATTTTGCTATCCCAATTCTAATTTCTCTTCTGAACTATTCAGCAATGTACAGCAGTACTATCATTCTCCCTTGGTCATCTGTAAGGTTTTCTGCCTCATCAAGTGTTGATTCATTCTCCTTTGTCTTATAATACTTATTTGTGGTTGCTTGACTCATTTACTTGACTTAGAGGTCATATCCTTCTGCTATTACTATTTCTCCTGTTGACCTGTATGTATATATCAAAGATTTTTAAGTTTTCTTCCTCTTGAGATCTTTGGTAGTATCAGTATTGTCCTCCCCATATTTTCCCCTATTACTTGCTTTCTGATTTTCTCCTTTGATGATATTTTCTCTGGAAACTTTCTGGACCTTAAAGTATTTCAACCTCCTCCCATATTGGTCACATCATTATTCTCCAGCCTCAATATCACCCCTGAGTGATGTCTGGGTGGATAGGACTAGCTCCAGCTGGGTGCTGTGCTTTTTCTCTCAGGTTTAGTTAAGTGTACAACCTTTCATGCTCACCATCCTGACCCCTTTGCCTCTTTTCCTTTCTCCTTTGACACAGTGGCACAGAGTGCTACCATAACACAATAAGAACCTGGACAAATTTCTGTTTTTTAGAGTTTGAATCTCCATGACTCTGGGAAAGGAGAATTGAAGTAGAAGACAACATGACTAGAGTTGAATTCTATTTGAAGTGATTGGGAAGGCTATGAAGCCTTTCTGCTGGAGTGCGGAGGACAGTGGGGACAAGGTAGTGAGCGAGCAGGTAGAAGGGTTGTGAGGTTTACTGTCCTTTTTTGTTCTTGTGTGATTGAGTTTTTGTCTCGTTTGGGTTCTTAGTGCACTAGCTCATTGAGACAACTGAACTTGTGTAAGTGGTTTAAAACCACTATGTTGGAAAGGTCATGAGGGTCAAAACAAATATTGAGTCTTTCAGGTGCCTGGTTATGTGAACTAGACATCCTCGATCTCTGTGATATATATTTCTTATGGCAGATAAGCTGTTGACTGTCTTTGGTTTTTCTATGCATTTATTACTATATGATTTAGTTCTTTGACATGTGGGGTTATAATTGTTAAATTCTTATTTCTTTCTATGATATGCTAGGATATGATACATCTTTAACAACAAAATTATATTATTATTGTGTATATGTAGTGCTTTCATGTTTGCAAAACACTTTAGAAATGCTATCTTGGCCAAGATGGTGGAGTAGAAAGACTCATGTATGCTAGCTCCGAGCCCACAACCCATATATTCCCTGCAAGAAGAACTCCCCACAAATTCTGGATCACTGCAAGGTGCACAGAAACACCGTGGAAGAGATTTCCGTTCCAGAGAGCCCTGGAGAGCCATCCCCAGGGTCCATCGCGCTCCGGAAAGCGTAGCCCACCCCAGCGCTGCCCTGGCCCTGCGGCTGAGAGGAGCTGATCCGAGCAGGCTTCAGGGACAGAACCTCCGGCGGCCGGAAAGGTCCCTCCTCCCACAGACGCTACAGGTCAGTGAGAGAGATGTCTGGGCTGGCCAAGAGGGGAGCGGGGTGTCTCCATGGCTTGGGCCCCCTCGGGAGGAAGCGGCAGAGGCAGAGGTAGGGGCAGCAGCAGAGGCAGCGGCAGTGGCCCGGACTCCCCGAGCAGCAGGCAGAAGCTCAGGTCTCTGCATAAACCCCCTGAGGGAACTGAGCCTGGGAGGCAGCCGTGCCCCGACCTGAGCAGCAGAACTTAAGCTCACATTGAATAGCAGCTGTGCCTGCCGAGGAAAGTCCATTTGAATCTCACACCCCACGCACTAGCTGACTGGATCTAGGCAGGGGTGGACAGGAATCTCAGAAGTCAAGTAACTGGCTGGGAAAATGCCTAGAAAAGGGAAGAAAAACAAGACTATAGAGAGCTACTTTGAGGGGGTGCAAATGTTCCTGCCTTTCAATTCTGATGACGAGGAAATATTCTTACCATCAGGGAAAGACGTGGAGGTCAGGGCCTCTGTATCCCAGACATCCCAGGTAGATGTTCGGTGGACTCAGGCCTTGAAAGAGCTCAAAAAGGATTTTGAAAATCAACTTAGACAGGTGGAGGAAAAACTCGGAAGAGAAATGAGAGAGATGCAACAAAAGCATGAAAAACAGGTCAATACCTTGGTAAAGGAGACCCAAAAAAATGCTGAAGAAAATAACACCTTGAAAAATAGGTTAACTCAATTGACAAAAGAGGTTCAAAAAGCCAATGAGGAGAAGAATGCTTTCAAAAGCAGATTTAGCCAAATGGAAAAAGAGGTTCAAAATCTCACTGAAGAGAATAGTTCTCTCAAAATTAGCATGGAACAGATGGAGTCTAATGACTTTATGAGAAACCAAGAAATCACAAAACAAAACCAAAAGAATGAAAAAATGGAAGAGAATGTGAAATATCTCATTGGAAAAACAACTGATCTGGAAAATAGATCCAGGAGAGACAATTTAAACATTATGGGACTACCTGAAAGTCATGATGAAAAAAAGAGCCTAGACATCATCTTCCATGAAATTATCAAGGAAAACTGCCCTGATATTCTAGAACCAGAGGGCAAAGTAAGTATTGAAGGAATCCATCGATCACTGCCTGAAAGAGATCCAAAAAGAGAAATTCCTAGGAACCCTGTGGCCAAATTCCAGAATTCCCAGGTCAAGGAGAAAATCTTGCAAGCAGCTAGAAAGAAACAATTCCAGTATTGTGGAAATGCAATCAGGATAACACAAGATCTAGCAGCTTCTCCATTAAGGGATCGAAGGGCATGGAATAGCATATTCCAGAAGTCAAAGGAACTAGGACTCAAACCAAGAATCACCTACCCAGCAAAATTGAGTGTAATACAGGACAAAAGAGAAGATAGGGACAAGAGAAGGGAGGGATGATAGAAGAGAGGGCAGATTGGTGATAGGGAAAATTAGAATGCTCGGTGTATTGGGGTGGGGGAGGGGATAAAAGGGGAGAAAATTTGGAATCCAAAATTTTGTGAAAATGAATGTAAAAAGTTAAATAAATAAATTTTTATTAAAAAAAAAGAAATGCTATCTCATTTTCTCCTCATAATAACCCTGGAGATAAGTGCTATGAGAGGCAGCTAGTTGGCACAAAAGATAGAGGTCTAGAATAAAAGTAAGGAAGACCTGGTTTTAAATATAGTCTCATACACTCACTAGCTGTGAAATCCTGGCTAAGTCACTTAACCTCTGTTTGCCTCAGTTTCCTCAGTTATAAAATAGGGATAATAATAAACCTACCACTCAGGATTGTCAAGAGATTCACGTGACAAAATAATTGTAAAATAATAATTGTAAAAATAGACAGATAAAAACAGAGAGACAGAGACAGGCAGATGGAGGCAGAGGGAGAGAGCTGCACTGACTCGGAATATGAATGCATGGGAAAGAAGGATGAAATAGAAAAAGAAAACAAGTGACAACAATATGCCTGGCACATAAAAGATGATATATATAAATGTTTTCTATTAGAATTATCATCATCACCATCATCATTATTATTCCAATTTTACAGATAAGGAAACTGAAACAGAGAGAAGTGAAGTGACTGGCTCAGGGTCAAACAGCTAGTAAGTGTATAGGTCATATTTGGACTCAGTTTTTCCTGACTCTAAGTGTACTCTATTTTATTATACTCTTCTGTTAAGTTCGTATTTAGCCAAATATGCTTTATTTTCTCTTATCTAACCCTGATTTCTAAACTCATCCTTCTTTCCACCACCCAGTCCAACTGCCAACATTTTCAATTTGTTTTAATTATCGCTTTCTTTATTTTGTTTTTTGTATATTTCTATTTGTCAGCTGAATACATGTACCTAATTCTCCTTGTCCCCTCACTCTGTGCTTCATTGTGTTTCAGATATATTAATTTATAATACCTCTTTCTAAAAGTTGTGTTTTCAATTCACTCATTTTCTTAGTCTTTTCCCCTCCTGGGGTTTCTGGTACTGTTCCTAAGCATATCATGTCTCACTGTGGCAGGAGAATGGGGCAGGTTCTGGAATGTCTCCTGTTTTTTGTCTTTTTTCACTTTTACACCTCCTTTTGAATGTCATTGCACTTTCCTTTTGAACTCATAGGTCCCTTTTCAGTCTGAGTTGCAAATTTCTGAATCCCAAACTGCTTCCTCTTTCCTTTTGGGATTTAATAGTGAGATGAATGACCCTATCTTATGGAATCTTATTTCCTGAAGCATCTAACCCCCCAACCCATCCCAATGTACTGTTTTGTCTCCTAAGAAAATATAACTGCACACCCTCCCATACCTCATTTTTGTGCTTATATCTTACTCACCTTAAAAATGCAAGAAAAAACCCAAAATAATATTTCTTTGTTATTTCTCTCTGAAAGTATTTTACTTTTGTTATTTACTCAGTTTATAAGCTGACCCTGCAGCTCACCTCTGGATATTTGATAAGACTTTTAAGTTCTTCTATTTTCCCAAATGTATAATGCCCACATACATATACATATATAGTGTGCATATCTGTGTTTGCATGGGTACACATACATAAATATGTGTATGTATGCGTTTATGTATATATGTGTATGCACACGCATACATATGTATAAGCACATGTAGGCTCAGTTTTGCAGGATATATTAATCTACCTGATCAGCTAATAATTTTTCATTTTTATAACATAAATTATATCTTTAGTTTCTTATAAAATGTATGCATCTCTCTATTTGGACATCTAAGATAGCCACGGGAAGCCCATGTGTTACGTGGAGAGATTTCTGATCTTGATATAATTGGGCTTCCAAATACATATGACTTTCGCTGACAGATCTTGAGGTGGAGGTCACAGTTAAATTCCTCTCATCAGCTGAGCTCCTTCTCACTCATATCTGGTTAGTTACATGATAGCCACACTTGATTAGCAGAGTTGGAATACTGGTCATTTCAATGGCCACTTGTGAATTCTGAGGCCCAACAATGTAGCTAGCATGTCTCTTGCTCTGGACAGAGAAATGCTGCATGTGAGGTGCACAGTGCGGCTTGTGTTCTTTGATGTAACATGAATAGAGCTGAATTCCACCCTTTTCCCAGAATTCCTTTCCCTCCCTTTTCCTAAAACTAAAAGATTGCATTGTGGTAATTTCTAATTCAATGTTCTGCAGATGGTTGTCTCTTCTTTCATATGGCAATTGCTTTCTCTGATTTGTTGGAGAAGTGATTGTTCAGAGCCCTGGAGGAAGTATGGTCATCTGGAAAGACTGCTGGTCTTGGACTTAGGCAGACTTGAGTTCAAATCCAGTCTCTGATACTTCTCATCTGTGTCTCCTTCCTGCCCTCACTCCCAAACTAGAATCGTAACTTTCTCATAAGTTTAATGAGGATCAGAACCTTAGTTGGGATAAGACTTAAATGAACCCCATTGACATATGGAGTGTTTTGCAAACTACTTAAGTGTGAATTCTTCTTCATTAAGGGCAGTACCAAGATGGAGATAGTTTGATTTGTGACAATCATAGGAACACCAGCACTTGAAATGGAAGTTGACTTTCTGGTATTGGGAAAGTATCTCTTGTCCTGTAGGTCTCAATTTCTCATCTATAGAATGAGGTGACTGTGGCACACAAACAGTCCTTCTACCACTCTTATTCTGATGACCAATTACTTCCCCAAATACCCTTTCCTTCTGATTGACCTCCTTCCCTCTCCTCTCACTGCCCCCTCCCCAAGAACTGACTCCACTACTTTGCTGAAAACAAATTTCGATAGAGGTGCCATGATGCAATGGAGGGGATTGAGGGCAGGCCCTGGTTTCAGGAAGACCTTAATTTTGTCCTTTTTCTGATGAATACTGTGTGACCTTAGGCAAATCAGCAGTCACTCACCATCTCACACTTCAAGTAGTTCTGGGCATTGAGAAGAGGTGGGGCAAGTACCCTCATACGAAACACAGGTCCTCTCTACAACCTCAAGAAAAAAACACAGTAAAAGGAATCAAGAAGATTCCAGACTCGGACCTAGATAGAGATATTATCTGCCTAGGGTCAAATTGAGTTTAGTATTCTATTCCTTTGCCTGAAGTTTCAGAGAAGATGACGACTGTGTCAGGACTAAGAAATACAGGAGGTTTCCTGTCCTAGGCTCATCTTCTCCTCAGTTGGTTGGCAAAGTCTCAGTTCTCATTGATTTTCAGATACTTAATAGACATGACATGCTTCTTTTGTGCCTCACACAATAAGTATGTGGTTTGCATTTCACTAAAAGACTGAGTGAAGAACTTTAGAAATCTAGAACACAGGATGGTATTCAGGAGGGTTCAACCTGGTCTTCTTTGCCTGGAAGTTCATTTGGGTCAAATCTCAAAACATGGTCAGATTGAAAAGGGAAAAGTCATTAACAATCCATTAGGGAATCAAACATGGACTGCGGTTGTCTTAGGTGTATGCTCATAACTGGCTTGCTTTGCGGGTGCAGTTTACAGGGGCACCAATGACCCAAACACTCAGCGAGGTGGAGGGGATCTCAGGAAGGCATAATGCATGGCAAGTATTTGTCTTTTCAGAGTTGGGGGAGGCACATGCTTCGGATGTTATCTTGTGGTCCGAATTTTCATCTTTTTCACATGGACTGTCAACAAGCCAGGCCGCTGTTAGATTGCACATTTTAACCTAATTGCAGAATCTGACATTTATTCCACATGTATCTTTTCTTGTGGCTTGAGGTCTAGGCTTATAATATGTTGATAATGATTTGAGTCTTGCTTTCAAAATATTACTGATTTTCTCCTGCTTTTCTAAGATACCTAAATGTGTTCCAGAGTTATCAGATCAAGATAGTTAAATTGGAA
This sequence comes from Bettongia penicillata ogilbyi, assembly GCA_023548195.1. Taxonomy (NCBI): domain Eukaryota; kingdom Metazoa; phylum Chordata; class Mammalia; order Diprotodontia; family Potoroidae; genus Bettongia; species Bettongia penicillata. The sequence continues at coordinate 4,314,043 of JAJHZJ010000812.1, forward strand.
GTGAATCCAAAGGAGAAAATTTTGTCTAAACCTTTAAAGCTTAATATAAAAATTATGCATGATCTGAGGAGGAAAAATAGAACTTTTGTGTGCAAGTAAGGAAGTAAATGAATATGTTTACATTGATAAATATTTTTTAATAATTATAATAATAAAAGAAATTGACTTTCAATATCTTTACTGCCTGCTATAATATTTCTGCTAAGCAATTTCTATTCAATAATACAATAAAACCAACCAGTAAGGTCCGATTTGGAGAAAGGTTAAGGAGCTAGCTTGGTTTCTTAGCCAGACACTCCTATGAACTTGGCCCTTGCCATAAGAGGCCCTTGTTTGCTCAGAAGGATTATTTGAAATCCAAGTGACCTAAGGGACAGAGGGGAAAAAAGTAACCATACTGGAAGACATGAGATACAACCTATCACCAGTGGTAACTTGACTTGGCAGTGACTTGCAAGGCATCATCATTGATAGACACAGTTAAAAGAGCAGATGGCCTTTCTAAAGAGACTAGTGATCCACAGGGACTCTAACGGTATTATTTCCTGGGCAGAAACCATGTGGAGAATTTCCCAGGAGGAATTTTGAAGTTGAACATGATCAACTGATCTTTTACTATTTCATTGGATTGGACCATATCCCAAAAGAATGCTTTATTTTTTTAAAAATGTCCATAAGAAAAAAGAAATGATATACCAATTTTAACTTAATTCTGTTGAATTTAACATATTTGAGAGATGCTTCTAAGTCACAAACCTTGAATAACAAATCTTGTATCTTCTGCATCACAGTGGGCAGATGCCGTCCTGTTTTTCTCAATGATAAGACCTGTTTGGCAGTGTTTTACATATTTATATACTTAAATAAAGAGATACATCTCAAATTGGTGATTCTTATTATTGCTACTTCCTTTACTATTGCAGAACCTCTACATTTTAGAAGATGTATTCATTTCTTTTGATTTTCTTAGAAAAAGTCACAGAACTGGAATGGCAGCCAACAGTCATATAAAGAGGGGAAGGGGGAACATTTTAGGAAGACAACATAGATTCTGAATGAATAATGTACAGCACCTGGAGAGGCAGGGCTGTGATTGATGAGAGCCTGCATCAATGATTCATTCACTCTGAAGATTTATCACTTCTGTTAGGATGGCTTGGGGATCTCACTTTGTTTACTAGTTCTTAGTAGGATTCTAGAAACACAGAGCCAAACTACTGATACTTTCTTTAAAATGGCTATTTGACATTTAAGGATCAAATCGTACCGAATAAGAATATGAAAAAGAACTCAGAGGTGGCATGCCAATGGTGTGTTCATGAAGTCCAATAAGTGATCTTTTTTTTTGTACATATATATATATATATAAATTTATTTAACTTTTTACATTCATTTTCACAAAATTTGGGGTTCCAAATTTTCTCTCCATTTATCCCCTCCCCCACCCCAATACACCAAGCATTCTAATTTTCCCTATCACCAATCTGCCCTCTCTTCTATCATCCCTCCCTTCTCTTGTCCCCATCTTCTCTTTTGTCCTGTAGGGCTAGATGACTTTCTATTCCCCATTAACTGTATTTTTTGTTTCCTAGTGGCAAGAACAATACTCAACAGCTGTTCCCAAAACTTTGAGATACAACCTCTCCCCACCCCTCCCTCCCCACCCTTTGAGAAGGAAGGCAATTCAATATAGGCCATATCTATGTAGTTTGGCAAATGACGTTGATAATAGTTTTGTTGTGTAAGACTAACTGTATTTCCCTCCATCCTATCCTGCCCCCCATTGTTTCTATTCTGCCTTTTGATTCTGTCCCTCCCCAAGAGTGTTGACTTCAAATTGCTCCTTCCTCCCATTGCCCAACCTTCCATCATCCCCCCCACCCTGCTTATCTCCTTCTCCCCCACTTTCCTGTATTATAAGATAGGTTTTCATACCAAAATGAGTGTGCATTTTATTCCTTCCTTTAGTCGAATGTGATGAGGGTAAACTTCTTGTTTTTTTCTCAGCTCTCCTCTTTTCCCCTCCACTAAAAAGTCTCCTGCTTGCCTCTTGAATGAGATATAATTTACCCCATTCCATTTCACCCTCTCTCCTCCCACTAAATTTCTCTCTCACCGTTTGCCTTAATTTCTTTTAAGATATGGTCCCATCCTATCCATTTCACTCTGTGCTCTCTGTCTCTGTGTGTGCGTGCATGTTTGCATGTGTGTGTGCGTGCACACATGTGTACGTGTTTGTGTCTGTGTGTGTGTGTGTATGTGTTTATGTGTGGTCCCACCAACTATCCAGATACTGAAAAGTTTTACAAGTTACAAATATTGTCTTTCCATGTAGGAATGTAAACAGTTCACCTTTGGTAAGACCCTTATGATTTCTCTTTGCTGTTTATTTTTTCATGCTTCTTCTCATTCTTGTGTTTGAAAGTCAAATTTTCTTTTCAGCTCTGGTCTTTTCATCAAGAATGTTCGAAAGTCCTCTGTTTCATTGAAAGACTATATTTTCCCCTGAAGTATTATACTCAGTTTTGCTGGGTAGGTGATTCTTGGTTCCTATTCTACTCCCTTCGATCTGTTAATGTAGAAGCTGCTAGATCTTGTGTTATCCTGATTGTATTTCCACAATACTGGAATTATTTCTTTCTAGCTGCTTGCAATATTTTCTCCTTGACCTGGAAATTCTGGAATTTGGCCACAATGTTCCTAGGAGTTTCTCTTTTTGGATCTCTTTCCGGTGGTGATCGATGGATTCCTTCAATACTTATTTTGCCCTCTGGTTCTAGAATCTCAGGGCAGCTTTCCTTGATAATTTCATGGAAGATGATGTCTAGGCTCTTTTTTTGATCATGGCTTTCAGGTAGTCCCATAATTTTTAAATTGTTTCTCCTGGATCTATTTTCCAGGTCAGTTGTTTTTCCAATGAGATATTTCACATTCTCTTCCATTTTTTCATTCTATTGGTTTTGTTTGGTGATTTCTTGGTTTCTCGTAAAGTCATTAGACTCCATCTGTTCCATTCTCATTTTTAGAGAACTATTCTCTTCAGTGAGCTTTTGAACCTCTTTTTCCATTTGGCTAATTCTGCTTTTGAAAGCATTCTTCTCCTCATTGGCTTTTTGAACCTCTTTTGTCAATTGAGTTAGCCTATTTTTCAAGGTGTTATTTTCTTCAGCATTTTTTTGGTCTCCTTTACCAAGGTATTGACCCGTTTTTCATGCTTTTCTTGCATCTCTCTCATTTCTCTTCCCAGTTTTTCCTCCACCTATCTAACTTGCTTTTCAAAATCATTTTTGAGCTCTTCCATGGCCTGAGCCCACTGGACATCTGCCTCGGATGTCTGAGATACAGAGGCCCCGGCCTCCATGTCTTTCCCTGATGGTAAGCATTGTTCCTTGTCATCAGAAATGAAAGGCGGGAACATCTGTTCCCCAAGAAAGTAACTTTCTATGGTCTTATTTTTCTTCCCTTATCTGGGCATTTTCCCAGCCAGTTACTTGACTTCTGAGATTACTCTCCACCCCTCCTAGATCTGCCCAGCTAATGCGTGAGGTCTGAGATTCAAATGCTGCTCCCCAGCCTCAGGGCCTTCCATGGCAGGCGCGGCTTCTATTCAATGTGAGCTTAAGGTCTGGTGCTGAGGTGGGGGCAGGGCCGCCTCCCAGGCTCAGTTCCCTCACGGGTTGATGCAGAGACCTTCAGTAATGGTGCAGAGCTCCTGCCTGCTCTGGGAGTCCTGGGCCGCCACTGCCTCTGCCACTGCCTCCCGAGGGGGCCTGAGTCACGGAGACACCCCAGCCAGCCAAGAAGTCTCTGTCACTGACCTGTGGGTGGAGGGGCATTCCCAGCTGCCGGAGAATCTGTCCCTGAAGCCTGCTCCGATCTGCTCCTCTCTGGCCATGCTGCCAGGGCAGCACAGGGGTGGGCTCCACTGTCCGATGTGCGACGGACCCCTCTGGACGGCTTTCCAGGGCTCTCTGGAATGGAAATCTCCTCCACTGCGTTTCTGCGTGGCTTGCCCTGCTCCAGAATTTGTGGGGAGTTCTTTTTACAGAAAATTTATGGGCTGTGGGTTCGGAGCTAGCATACGTGAGTCTTTCTATTCCACCATCTTGGCTCCTCCCCCCACAATAAGTGATCTTGATAGACTTTATTGCCTATCAGGAGAATGGATAATTTTAAAGTTAATAAAGCATTTTAAAAACCTAGATATGCCCACTTTACTTTGCCTTGAAATTATAGAAAATTGATGACAATCCCAGTTCCTAGATATCTGAGCTGGGAAGATGTTCAAAGTACTTGGTCAATGCTGTAACAAAAAGCATTGTCCTAAGATTATCCAAGGCTCTGTGTTTGCATAATGGGTCCGTTTATAAAAACAAAGCCTCAGTTTCAGAGTTGGAAGGGATTTTACACACATCTTATTCAACTCAGACTCTCATAGGAATTTCCACTACAACTGCCACAAAGAGGTCATTCATTCTCTGCTTGAAGAGTTCAAGGAAATAATAAACAGACTCCCAAGGAGTCCCTTTCTGCTTTGGGGAGTCTGTTATTTCCAGAAAGTCTTTGGTAACATCAAGTTTTCTGAATCTTTCCCTGCTATTGCTTCCAGTTCAGACTTTTGGGTGTCTAAATGAAGATCTAATTCTTTTTCCATATGGCAATCTCAAATAACTTGAAGATAGTTATCATATGTCCCTCATCTTCTATACCCCAGATTAAACATCTCCCTCCAATGTATCTTCCTATGATATGAACTCCAGGCCATCTGCCCTCTTTGTTGCCTCCCTCTTGCTATTCTCCAGTTTTCCTGCTCCCTTACCAAACTGTTTAATGAAGAGGAGATCGCTCCCTCCCTCCTGATGTGGTCTACCTAGCGCAGAGCACAATGGGATAATCCATTCTTTCTTCCTGGAGTCTCTTCCACCTTCAATGCAAGCAAGATCACTCAGCCTTTTGGATACTGCCACATCACACTGAGTAGTTGGCATTTTACTAAAACCCCAAAGTCTTGTTTAGAGACACTGCCCTCTAATCATGCCTCCCCATCTGTTATTCTGAAATTTAGTTTCTGAAGCTACATATGAGCTTTTACATTTATCTCTATTGGATGCCATCTTTTTAGATTCACTCAAGTGCTCTAGCCTCTAAAGATCTTTCTTTCTTAATTAAATTTATTTTCCTTCAATGAAGAGAAATTGATTTTCTCTCCCTCCTACATCGTCCCACTAGGAAAACAAAGAAATGAAACAAACAAACCTTATAAAATATTCAGAGTCAAGCAAACTACATACCCACATTGGTTCTGTATACACATACACATATGCACACACATGTATGTATGTGTGTATATGTATACCTACAGACATGTATATATCCATGTATATATATGTATACACATATATATGTGTGTGTGTATATATCTCTATATATCTCTATCTATCTATCTATATATATATATATATAGAGAGAGAGAGACTGTGTATGCACACATAGGTATATGAAGGTGTACATATACATAAGTATGTATGTGTACATATATATAGACATGCATATATATGTGTGTGTGTGTGTGTATTGTGTGTGCATATTTCATTTTATAGCCTGATTGGATCCATCATCTCTCCATCAAGAGATAGGCAATATGCTTCATCTCTGCTCCACTGGATTGATGCCAAGGTCTTTTAGAATTCTATCATCCGGTGTGTTCAGTATCCTTCACCACTTTGTGTCATCTGCCAGTTTGGTAGTCATACCATGGCACTTATGTCTTTATCCAAGTCTCTGATAAAAATGTTAAACAGCATAAGGCCCATTACACATCCCTGGAGCACTCCACTCAAGACACTCCTACTGCCCAGTTGACACTGAAATATTAAAAATCGTGTTGTGAGTATGGTCATACCACTTATTCTAAACGTAGATAAATGCTATAGTTGAGAGCCTCTATCTGCTTTTTCGGTGGGAATAGGAAGAAATCATTTGTTAAATGTCTTGGTAACCTTTATCAGTAGCAATGGCCTCACTTATGAATTTAGTGACCATGCCTCCCCCCAAATAAAAACAGGAAAAACCAATAAAATAAAAAATTGAATTTAACTTTAGCAAATCACAAACCTCCTTGAGTCTTAGTTTTCTCATGGGTAGCAATGAAGATATTGGACAGGATTATTTTAAAATCCTTGCCAGAATCATGGACATTTCATGATTGTCATGAATGCATACTACTCTATCCGTCTAGTTCTCTACCTGTGCATATACAATCATCCATATATGCACATGGGGTTGTAGGCCTATTCGGGGAACTCTAGTACCTCTGGGGTGAGAGCTGCCAACCCATTTTCAGGACTGCTTCCCACATTTTGTGTTTACTCTTTTATCCCACTCTTATCTGTGGCTCTAAAAGGCTGCAGCAGTGTGGCAGATAGAATAAAGGAGGTTGAGGGTAACCATGGCCTTGCAAGGTCTCAAACCCATTAGAGTTAGGGGGTTGTCTACCCCAAGCATGTGAAAGTTTCCCCTGGTTGAATGAGTGGATGAGAACAATTTATTTCAATGGCCATGCCTGTGAAGCCTGAACAGTATACCAGCACCAATACCAGGAAATTGAACCACTTGCACTTGAATTGTCCTGGGAAGATTCTGAAGATCACCTGGCAAGATAAGGAACCAGGCACTGAGGTCCTCTCTTGAGGTGGACTGCCAAACATTCAAACTGTACTGCAGAGAGTGTGATTCTGATGTACTCACTATGCTGTTTGAATGCCAAATGTACCTTTGCCTAAAATAATATTTTATGATGAACTCACACAAGACAAGTGTGCACTTGGAGGTCAGAAGAAGTGATACAAGGACACTCTCAAGTTCTCCATAAAGAACTTTGGAATCATTGTGGGAAATGGGAAACATTGGCACAGGACTACTCAAAATGGCATTCCTGCATCAAAGAAGGTTCTGTGCTCTACAAGCAAAGCAGACTTGCTATAAGTGGCTCTAAAGAAAAGTAAGATGCACAAATTTAGAGACATTTTCTCTTCAAATGTCTTTAGGGATTATTTGTGTCCAACTTGTCGTAGAGTCTCTCTAGCTCATATCGGTCTGCTCAGTCACAGCTGGACACATTCTCCCTTGGTCCTGATAGAGTGATGTCATTTTGGTCTTCTTCAAGAATGAAGGACCAGTTTCAATGGCTGCTGATTAAAATCCATTGACTTTTCCTTCTGTACTATTTTTGTCTGTGTTTTTCCAATGTCCTGCCAAAGAGGACCTATCTGAGGTAGAGTAGGAGGTCCGCCTGTGGATCTCTTGCTATCTCGCACTTATGATTCAGTAATCAGGATATGCATCTGTTATTCTTCCTCGAGATACATGTCTGGACCAGTTCCTTTCCATCTATTCATTTCTTTGCTGTTTTATATGTCATTTCTCACAAATGTATGATTAGCACTGGTATACTAAAACCTACTCTGCCCACATCATATCATATTTCTTTTTCATTTGGCCCGTCAGAGTTTCTGGTATCCCATCAGTCATAACAGTTGACCATCATCAGAATCGTATGGTTTTTAATGAGGTCACTGAACATACCAGTAAAGTTTCCCCAAAGCTACTAATCTTCACTTCCTTATCTTATCAATCCCATTCAAGTTCTTCTGCTTGAGAGCTCAAAGGAGAAGCTTCAGTAGCATTCATTTAATGTTCTGCCCAGCATCCTCAGGCCAGAAGCTGTCCAACAACCATGCTTCATTCCTTTCTTCCCCTAACATTAATCAATATTTAAACATTGAAGACTGAGCTCTTTTGCCTTAAAAACTGGAAACATTACAGATAGCTCATTTACTGATACTGTAATGTGGTACATCTTCATTGTTACATGGAATATTATCTATTGACCAACACTGTCAGAATGCCACCTGCTAACACATTAAATAATCACTCACAAAATGCATCAAATTCATTCAGTGACTATATTTTCTAGACGTAATTGTCTCTGGGAAATTGTACAGAGATGACATTAGCATTCAACTTGGAAGAAAGACCTGCTTTGGTGATCTTCATTTTGAATTAGCTCTGTTTTTTTTCTCTTTAACAGGAATTTCCTTCTAGTGATGACAGATAATTAGGAGTTGTGGAATTTCATTTTTTCTCAAGAAATGAACTTGAGGATCACCCAATGGCAAATATATAAGCTCTTGGTAAGTGTGAGTATGCTGCAATATGTTACAAACAAAGGATTACATAAGAGAAGCTTTGGAACAGATGGTCTAAGAAAATTATAAGATTGAAAAAAAAAAATAGTGGACTTGGTCATGAAAGTACCTGATAAGTTCAAGACCTGATGGTAACTAGAGAACATCGAAGAAAGCCCCAAGGACTTAAGGTTGATAACCTATGGAGGACTTGTGGGAAAACAGGAATGACAGTCTTTCAGGATGGAAAGGATCATGGTTGGCATTATTGGAGGGAGTGTTCACATCAATTGGAGGACAAATTCATCGAAGGTTAGGAGTATATATTTCCTGATTATTCATTGACTGGAGAGAAACTTCTTTTATTAAATTTTAAGGAAAAATAGTAAGAAGAAAAATGAAAAAAAATACATAACACCTTGAGTCTTAAAAAATTCTTTATTTATGCTACTCACTTGATCCTTTCAACTCTGGGAGGTAGGTGTTGTCATTATTTCCATTTTACTGAAAATGAAACTAAAGCAAACACGAGTTAAATGACTTCTCCAGAGTCATACAGCTAGTAAGTATTTGAGGCCCGATTTGAACTCAGGTCTTTCTCTCTCAGGACCCAAGGTTCTATCCACTGTCCTACCCATCTGTCCCAGGAATATGACACTACTACTACTACTGCTACTACTACTACTACTACTGCTACTACTACTACTACTACTACTACTACTACTACTACTACTACTGTTGCTGCTGCTGCTGCTAACACTATTACTACCACCATCACCTCCACTGTCACCATCACCATCACTCATAATAATGATTAATAGTAATGATAATATACCTATATAACATCATAATTTGTAAATTATGTAATAATTTATAATACATGTAAACTTTAATAACTTTAATTAATTAATTAATTGAACTTTAATTAATAATGATAATATATGTAAATTTTACATATATTATCTAATTTCATTCTCACAACAGACTTACGAGATAGTAACTATTATTATCTTCATTTTAAAGGTAAACAAAGACGAGGCTGATGTAATATATGGTAACCCAAGTCATGTATCTAGTAAGTTTCTGGGCTAGGATTTAACTGAAATCTCCTTGATTCCAAGTCCAGTATTCTATGTGCTGCACCAATTTTTCTGCCTGTAAATACATTTTTCATTACAAGTTTCTGAAATCTAAATTTACAGTTCTTCTACATACACAAAAGTGTATATGGATGTGTGACTATAGGTGCTTCCGGGACATATCGATATCTCTGTATAGGAATGTATTTATTTATGTGTGTATTCTGATTCAGCACCAGGCTTCCAGTCTGCTAATGCAGGCCTAAATCTTGAAACCATTTGGACCATGTTGGTCATTTGAAAATATGAGACTATTCAGGATTGAGTATTGGAGACCCAAAGCCAAAGAAGCAGATGATGTCAGCTGGGCACAAGAGGGGACAATCAATGATACCAGCTGCACTTACATGCATGGCTCTTGAGTAAGATTGTAGCTTCTGTTTTAAAATTATATACAAAGATTTCTGGGAATAAACCTGTTGTTTCAAAGGAGGGAGGGGGTCAATAAATGGCAGCCACAGGGTTGCTATTATCTCGTTCCCAGACTTCCCCAAATTTCGTGAGTGCAACGCAAAGTAATTATCTTTAGAACAGCAGGGGAAAAAAAGGTAATTAAGCAGAATCTGGATGAACAGAAGTGCATATTTACTCAGTGTGGGCCTTGTGGGCTTGTTTTCCAAAGACAGAAGGACATTGTTTGTATTAATTAAAAAACTGCAATCTGATTCAGAAAATTCATAGTAGATCTGTCTTTAGACTCACATGGCATAGTGCTCTTGGCCTTTACTAGGCTGCTTATGAGCCACATGTTCAAAGCCTTTGACTTCTGTGAACAGAGTAGTTGTGGGAATGCTAGGTTGCTTTCTCTGTTTCAGCAACAACTGTCTTTTCTTCTGGGAGGCCCCTGTCCATACTGTGTGTGGTCTCTGGAGCTCATTTGGGAATTTGTTTCCAAATGTTCATCTTTTCTACAGGAAAAGGACTTAGAGTTCACTAAATATAGCTCCACATTTTATTTTTCAGGGCACTGAACACCGCAGCTTTGAAAACAATGTTCTCAAATAAGACTGTCTCAGAATCTCATGAACAACCCATTTGATGAAAGGTGTTAAATACAAGAAAACACTCTCCCCTGGAAGAGGCCCCTTTTCTACTGAAATCACAGACCAAGTTGTTCATTGGCAGAGACTTTCCATCCTTTCCTCAAGTAGATAAGTAGGCGTGCCTGTGGTTTTGTGCTTTTTCTTGAAATGGCTTGATGAGTTCAAGAGGGTTCCTTCTCCTTTCATTGTTCCCTCCTGCATCAGCATTATTAACAAAAAATATTGCAGAAGCAGGTGGAGTCATTGCCCAGGGGAGTTATTCCAGCCACTCCCTTGCAAACCATCTGCCAATCATCAAAAATACATTCCTTTTAATAGAACTCTTGAAATGTAGTCTAATAATATATGGTACCTGAAGCTCCCACAGTGGCAATCAAAATCCCATACAATGTTCACATTGCTTGGTATTCAGAAAGACAGCATCTTTGTAGTACAATAACACTTGCATGAAAATGGAAGGAAAGTCAACCATGTGGAAGCAGGGCTATGTCACTTTCCTGCTCAATAAACTACCATGACTCCCTATTATTTATACAGAACCAAACATAAGAATGGCTATTTGGCTTTCAAAGTGCTTCATTACATCCTCCTCCCTTTGTAGCCTCATTATGCCTTGCTCCTCACCATCTACTATCAGATCCAGTGACACAGTCCTCCTTGATGTTCTATGAATGGGATGATCCATCTCTCAGCTCTGAACATTTTCCTTTGCTAGTCTTCATGCCTGGAACTCTGTCCCTCCTCAACTCTGCCTACTGTTTCCCAGGCTTCCTTCAAGTCCCAACTCAAAACCCATCTACTACATAAGGTCTTTCCAAACCTCTCATAATTTTGGTGCCATCTTGCTTTTGCTCTAAGTCATTATTGATCACAATGAAAAGACTTTGTTCCTTCTAGACAACAGAAAATAATTTTTTTAATGGTCTGTTTTCTGAATATTATTACTAGAAAAGTCGAGACATCAGTATTTTTTCCCATTTGACACACAAATGCCCACATTAGTACCATTAGTCAAATTCCCAAGTCCTTCTCTGGTTTGGCCAATTGAAAATCTTCACTTCTTAGTTTCCTTGACTTTCTGTTACATTCTACTCAAATTCCATCTTCTCTAGGAGACCATTCCTCAAGTCTCGTTCCCTGGGTACTAGTGGCTTCTTTCTGAATTTGCCTTTCATATCTTTATAAATATCTTTTGTGTATCCAGTTATTTGTATGTTGCCTTCTCCATTAGTGTATGAGGTACTTGAGGGGCAGGAATATATTTTTGTCTTTTTTTTTTTTGTATCTCCATCACTTAATGCATACTGAACTGAATGATTGATTAAAAAATGTCTTGAGTGTGCCGCTGCTTCAATCTTATATGAATTAGAAGGAGTTGCTATAGGAAGATACAACATTTGGAAGTAGATCATTTAGTAACACAGCAAAAAGAAAAGAAAAGAAATCAAATGTTTCTTTGTTGGTCCTTAACTTTCCCAGTCATCATGGAGAGTTGGACATGACTGTGGAAGAAAAATGTTTTATCATAGTCTAGATTCTGCAAATATGCAACAATTGTTTCCTTTCTTTGGGAGAGATGCAAGAACAAGAGATGCAAAGAACAAGAGCTCAAAAACCTTAGTCCTGTGTCCAGTTCTTAGTACAATGCCTAGCATATAGTAGGTGCTTAATAAATGTTTATCAATTGATTATTTGACTCAATTCTCAACTAATTATGGAGAATGATTTGTATGCAGCATCACTGTCTATTCTCTTGCTGGGAGAGATCATCTAGCTTGGCTCACTTATTGTATAGAAAAGAAAACTGAGACCTAGAGGAAAAATGATATGTATCATATTACTTAGCCAGTGAGCTTATTTTGGAACCCAGGCATCCTCTAAATAGAAATATGATATATAGTCTACTAAACTATATTGTCTTGATTCAGTTTAGATGTGGTTTCATTTGTTGTTTTATGATATCGTAGTTTACTGTTTTTTTCTTTAAATCAATTTATTTTAGTTTTCAACATTAATTTCCATAAGCTTTTGAGTCTTAAAATTTTTCCACCTCCCTTCCCTTAAGACAGTGTGCAATGTGATAAAGGCTCTACATATACGTTCTTATTAAACATATTTTCACATTGGTCATGTTGTAAGGACAAATTAGAATGAATGGGAGAAAGCAAAAGAAAGAATAAGAAAACAAAACAAAAACAATAGAGAGAGTAAATAATATGCTTCAATCTGCATTCAGACTCCATAGTTATTTCTCTAGATGAGGACAGCGTTTTCCATCCTGAGTCTGGGAGTTGTCTTAGATCCTTGCTTTATTGAGAAGAGCTAAGTCTATCGAAGTTAGTCATTGTATACTGAGGATGTTACCATGTATAGTGTTCTCTTATTTCTGCTCATTTTACTCAGCATTGGTTCATATAAGCCTTTCCAGATTTTTCTGAAGTTCACCTGCTTATCATTTCCTATAGCACAAATAGCATTCCATTACATTCAAATACCACAACTTGCTCAGCCATTGATTACCCTCATATGCCAAGATAATTTTACTGGGGTGTGGCCCCTGCACATACTCTAGCTTCTTGGAATCCCACATGAGAGCTGGGTGGCTGGCTAGACTCCAAAGGTGGATGAGCAGCTCAGAACACGGTTCACACCAGAGTTTGTTAATCTTCCTATAACATCCCATATACCAAATTGAAGATATAGGATTCAGAAAAGAGAGACTGATTTTGGAAGCAAACAGCTGGCTAAGAATATGACTGAGTCAAGCTCAGATACAGCCTCAGGCACTTAGAAATGTTGTGACTTAACCTTTAATTTCCTCAGCTTCATCACCCATAAAATGGGGATAAGATAGCACTTACCTCATAGTATTATTTTGGGGATCAAATGAGATATTTGCCAAAGTGTTTACGATAGTGTCTGGTACATAGTTGCTGCTACATAAATATTTCTTTCCCATATGAAACAACTTCCCCAATAATAAAACCAAGACCTCACCAGCTCAGTCATTATTCTTGGAAGCCCCTCCTTCTGCTCCTCTCTGGTCAGATCATATTCCTGTGGTCTTATGGATTTGAGTATCTCTCCCTTGGCATCATTCCTCTGTTAGAATATCAGATTCTTGAAAGTAGGGGACTGTTTTTATTTGCTTTAGGACTAATGCACTAGCTCCTCCATGCATTGATTATTACAAGTGCTTCATAAATAATTTTTCATTCATTTACACATTCATTCATTCATTCATTCATTCATTCATTCATATTTCAACCCATTTAATCTTCATAACCTGTGTGGAAGTTGGACATCCAGACACACACACACACACACACACACACACACACACGTGTGTGTGTGTATATGTATATTTTCTTATGTTTGCAAATATTGTGGGAAAACTTGTGGGAATATGCCTATGTAAGAATACACATTATATACTATTACATTGTACATACAGTAATAGCTAATACATATATGTATATTAATCCTACAATAATGGAGATGATGAGCACTATTTTACAGGGTATCCCAAAATTCTTAATTCAATTTTCTTATTTAACAGATGATAATTTTACTCAGTCTTTTGCAACATGCATTTTACATTTTACAGAGCAGTTTATATATAATTCACTTGATCTTCGTGGTCATCCTTTTAGGTTGTTGTTGAGACACAAAAGGTTAAGGAATTTGCCCAGGGCCATGCAGCTAGGGAGTATCTGAGGCAGGATTCAAACTCATGTCTTCCTGGTACCAAGTTTTATAGTCTAGCCACTGGTTTTTGATGACTGTGAACATTGTAGGCTATTACAGATAGTCTAGGCTAGTTATAATTTGAAGTTTGAGAACTATCACACCCCCCAACCCTGATGTAGACAACCCAGAATTGAACTCTATAACAAGTAACACAATCTTTCTTCCCTTGGGGCACAGTAGGAGGGGGTGGGGCTCCAGTTAGGAGTTCCAAAACCCTCAGACCTGAATCAGACTGCTTTCTCCCATGAACCACTTACCTCTGCTGGACGAGGCTGCAGGTGGTCTTAGAGGAGCACAAATTTGGGTCCAGCATTAGTTGGGAGTGATGGAAGGAAGAACAATTCTCTAGATTGCTGATTCTGATGTTAATAAGGCAGATGTGAGCCTGAGCTGCCAGCTGGGAGGGAGCAATGGCCCAAAGCCTGGCTGCTATTGCCAGCTAATGATGAGGTTGAATCACTCAGTCACCAGCAGCATCCTCCCTTCCCCCTCCCCCCCCAGGACTAATGTTCCTCCCCCAAAGTTCCTCACCTCCAATGCCCTGGGTAAAAATACCCAAATCCTAGGGAAGGAAAGCCCAGACTTCAGCCCATAAGCAGTATTAAGGGTCTGAACAAAGGCTCCATGTGTGTGTGATACCGGAAATGCATCTAATCATGAGAGGTCCTCTGGCTGTGCAGATGAGGGCTGCCTCTTGAAATGTTTCTAAAGCTAAAACTAGTTTCCTTACTACAGAAAGGTCAGACCAGCTGTATGCGCCATGATATTCCAGAAGGACACATTGACTCCCCTGATGAGGGTAAATGTGTAAAGCATGAGGGGTTCACTAGACTGGTCTCCTCTTCACCTCTGTAGTTGAGGCCCCAGAAACGTAAGACTACAGGTGAGAAGCCATCACTTTAGCCCTTATCTAGGGCCCTTCCACAAATTAAAGTTAGAAATTCAACTTAAGAAAATAATTCAGGGTGATAAAAGCAGAAACCATAATCCAGAGGGCCCCAGAAGACCATAAAAAAAAAAAAAAAAAAAAAGAATGGGAGTGAATGGAAAAATAAAGAATTCTGATGGAGGCAGACGAGTGAAAGGGAAATTGTTATAACCTTGAACTGATAAATCTCATTTACTGAAATGTAAATAGTTTAAATAGACTTAATTGACTGTATTGATGTTTAAAGTTCTTTGTAATAAATCATTTTAAAGGTGAGAACATTAACGGCAGAATGCAGTATTGAAATCACCTTCTTCCTATTTCTTATCTATGTGCATTTAGGGAAATTATAGATGATTTGGAGGAGAATTCACATGTATGTGTGTTTGTGTGTGTGTATGTAATAACAAAAATAAGTGTATATGGTCTTAGGCACACTATGAGACATAAGTGTCCAGGAATGCGAAGGGATATTCAGTCAGTCAGTCAGTTGATAAACATTTATTGCCTTCTGTGTGCCAGGCAGTGTCTAAGCGGGCATACAGAAGGGAGAAAAAGACAATCCCTGCCCAATTGAGTTGACAATCTGGTTGGGTGGTTGATTGTTGTCCTTTGTTCTTGGAGAGGACCAAAATGACATCGCCATGATAAACTCAAGTTTCAATGTGTCTGACTGTGGCTAATAAGACCAATATGAGCTCGCAACACTCTATCACAGATTAGGCACAGATAGTCCTTGTGAACATTTGGGGTGCATACTCCAAATTTGCACATTCTATGTTCCCTTTGTGCTGTCACAATTCTGCTTTGCTCATAGAGCAGAGCACCTTTCCTGATATGGGCATGCCATGTTGAGCAGTCTTCTGCCAGTGTCTCCCATGTCACACAATCAAATCCAAAGTTATTGAGAGTGTCCTTGTATCGCTTCTTCTGACCACCATGTGATCGCCTGACTCCTGCGAGTTCTCCATAAAATAGTCTTCTTAGGAAGAACACATTTTGCATTCGAACAATCTGACCAGCCCATTGGAGTAGCATTTTCTGAAGCATAGTTTGAATGCTTGGCAGTTCAGTTCGAGCAAGGACCTCAGTGGCTGGTACCTTATCCTGCCAGGTGATCTTCAGAATCTTCCTAAGACAATTCAAACGGAAGCGATTCAGTTTTCTGGCATGGCGCTGGTAAACTGTCCATGTTTCACAGGCATAATCTAATAAGGGAGGCAATATCCAATCTATTCAGTAAACATTTATCATGCACCTACTAAGTGTCAAGCACTGTGCTAAACACGGTAGATACACAGTCTTGGCCCTCAAGGAGCTTCTAATTTCAACATGCAATCAAACAATATACATAATGCATAGATACATAACACATATAAGAAATATACACACAAGATAAATAGAGGATAATTACCAGGGAAGGGACTAGATTTGAGAGATAGGAGAAGGCTTCCTGTAGAAGAAGGGAGTTTATTTAGGACGTAAAGGAAGTCAGAACAATCAGTCCCTGGAGTGGGGGGTGTGGGAAATGTTCCAGGTCTGTAGCGGAGAGAATGGCCACCCCTGCAGCTCATAGGTGAAAATAATTCCCAAAGGCACTTCCTCATTCTCATCCCCCATAAATTTGAGTTACAGATGCAATCACATGGAAGACACATTATTTTCCTTTTTAAAAGGAATCTAGAAAAAAATACTTTTCCCATCTGCAGGTCAGAAGTTTGGATTTAACAATTTCTTTCTGTATGGATGACGAGCAAAGAAGTCACAGCAAAGTTACAAAAATAATTGTGAGAATAATGCCTGGAATCTAGAAAGATTTGCCATCTCATGGCTCTTTCTGATGGATCTTCTTTTTCTCCCAACAGCCTGAGAACTTGGAGGGATGGAAAAGCAAGAGCATGTCAAATTACCTCAAATTCACACAGCCCTAGTTTTATATCAGCCACTCCTTTCCCCAGTAGAATGTCTGGGCTAAACATTGAAAAAGAAAATCCCAGAAGTCGAACATGTTTCAGACTTCAGGAAGAGTCAGAAACAGTCCTTTGACATTCAGTGCTGCTTCTGTTCTCTGTCTCTACGATGTCTAATTGTGGGATTTGGAAGGATCTGTTTTTGCTGTCTCCCCCCACTCCAATCCATACCAGATTGAAGAGGCTCCCAAAATACTCTCTTAAGAGCAAACCGTGCTTTTGGAGTCAGTACAAAGGGAGGATAGGAATTGATGGAGGGCAGAGAAACTGAGCCATTATTCAAATTAAAAAAAAACAAAACAACTCAACCAACCAAACTTCTCATTAATGATAGAGATGAAACCTAAGAGGTGACCTTCCTTCCTTTCCCTTTCCCCAGTATGGGATAGGTGGACTTGGGGCTCAATAGGCTTCAGAAGAACTCAGAAGAATTAATGC
Source organism: Bettongia penicillata ogilbyi (assembly GCA_023548195.1). Taxonomy (NCBI): domain Eukaryota; kingdom Metazoa; phylum Chordata; class Mammalia; order Diprotodontia; family Potoroidae; genus Bettongia; species Bettongia penicillata. The sequence continues at coordinate 4,331,497 of JAJHZJ010000812.1, forward strand.
TGGGGAAAAGATAGAACCTGGCAAGGGTTTCCCCAGGTTCAATTTCTGCCCATTTGACCTCATATGTCCCTCCATGAACAGCATTCGTGACTAGGGCTGACTGTCATACAGGATATGCTGATACCTGAGTTTGCATGAAGAGTTAGTACTATAATATACATATCCTAAAACAAAAGATTGTCTCCTACTACCAGATATCACAAATGACTAGAAATATGTACCTCTTGCTATATATACAGAGGGATCTCTTGTGGAATTATGGAATGCATGAGCTGTGTGACTGAATGTAAGTCACTTATCCTCTCTAGGCATGATTTCCATCACATAAAATGAGGATAATATGACTTGCACTGCCACATACTGTTCTGGGAAAAGCTGAAACAGAAAACGGAAAGTGCTCTAAAATGTGAACTACAGGGAAAATGTGAAGACAGTGATAGTTCACCATGAAATCAGGAAAGCCCAATGTCTGGATCATATTTGCTAGCTTGAACTCCTCATCGGATTCATTGATAAATGGGAAAACAATACCCATAGCAACTTGCTGGCAAGGTACTCTGATGCAGTCCAACAACAACAGCAAGCCCCATCTTTCCTGTGCTATATTAAATGTGTTAATGTTAGAAAACATTACTGTGGTATTTTTAATAAGGAAAAAGAAGCAACAGTAATAATAGGCATCTGAAAAAGCAGATAAATTTCAAAATTAGAATCAAAGGGCATATCATAGACTACATGACAATATGTTTAAAAGACACATCAATCAAATCTGTAGCTAGTATGGTTTTGGAAATGCAAGGGCTATATAACAAATTTATGTTCAGAGGTTTTCTATTAGAAACTACAGACAACTCATCCTTAAGGAAGCAAGACTTATTTTTTAAAAGTATTTTTCCTTAATTACATGTCAAGGCAATTTTTAGCATTCATTTTTACAAGATTTTGATTTCCCTCTCCTTCCCTCCCCTCTCCTTTTTCTAAAATAGTAGGTAATTTGATACAGGTTATGCATGTGCTATCATGTAAAGCATATTTCCATATTAGTCACAGTTGTGAAAGAAGAAACAGATTGAAAGGGAAAAAACACATGAGAAAGAATAAAGAAACTGAAAAGAGTATGCTTCAATCTGCATTCAGAGTCCACCAGTTCTTTATCTGGATGTGGACAGCATTTTCCTTCGAGTCCTTTCTACTTCTCTGGGATCATTGTTTTCCTCAGAAGAGCTGAATCATTCATAGTTGATCATCACAAAATATTGCTGATACAGCATACAATATTTTCTCGTTTCTGCTCATTTCACTTTTGTATCAGTTCATACACATGTTTCCAGATTTTCCTGAAATGCTCTTGTTTATCATTTCTTATTGCACAATAGTATTCCATCGCATTCATATAACATAGCTTGTTCAGCCATTACCCAATTGATGGACATTCCCTTAATTTCCAATATTTTGCTAACATGAAAAATGCTGCTAAAATATTTTTGGTACATGTAGGTCCTTTTTCCTTTTTATGATTTTTTTGAGATAATGACCTAGTAGTGGTGTTGCTGGATCAAAGAGTATGCATAGCTTGGTTGACCTTTGGGCATAGTTCCAAATTGCTATCCACAACGGCTGAATTGGTTCACAACCCCACTGATAGTGCATTAGTGTTCCAATTTTTCCACATTTTCTCCAACATTCATCATTTTTCTTTTTTTCTTTGGTCATATTAGCCAGTCTGATAGGTGTGAGGTGGTACTTCAGAATTGTTTTTATTTGCATTTCTTTAATCAAAAATGATTTAGAGCACTTCCTCATATACCTATAGATAGCTTTGATTTCTTCATCTTGAAACTGCCTGGTAATGTCCTGTGACTATTTACCAGCTGGGCAATAACTTGTATTATAAATTTGACTCAGTTCAGAGACACTTGCTACAAAGATTGTTTCCCAGGATTCTACTTTCCTAGTTGACTTGGTTTTGTTTGTACAAAAGAAAAATCTTTTAATTTAATGTAATCAAAATTGTCTATTATACATTTCATAATGTTCTCTATCTCCTTTTGTTATGAACTTTGTAGTTCACTCAACTTCTTTAAAATTTTGTTTGTTATACCACTTGATAAATATATGTTTAGTGCTGATATTACTGAATTGTCTATAGTACCTTTCAGAAAGATATAATTTTCTTCCTCATGTTTTTTAACTAGGTCTATTTTTGCTTTTGCTTTGTCTGAGGTCAGGATTGCTGCCCCTGCTTTTTATCTTTAAATTCAGCTGAAACATAATAGATTCTACTCCAGCTCCTTACCTTTACTCTTTGTGTCTCTCTCTGATTCAAGTGTGTTTCTTGCAAAGAACTTATTGCAGGATTCTGGTCTGCTATTCATTTTTTGGTGAGGGAGGGAGGTAGATTTCATCCCATTCACATTCACGTCCAATTCATATCCCAGCTATGATTGCTATGTAATTTCCTTCATCCTATTTTCCTTCTGTTTGTCCTCTCCCTCTTTTTACCCCTTACCTCCTCGACAGTGTTTTGCTTCTGTATACCACCTCCTCCAGTCTTCCATCTGTTCTGTTAGTTTCACCTCCCTGTCCCTGGTTTTACTTAATCTTCTCCCCTCCTACTTTCCTGTCCAGTAAGATAGATTTCTATTTCAACTGATTTTGTATATTATTGTCTCTTTGAGTCAATACTGATGAAAGTAAAGTTTAAACGATGCCCATCACCCACCCTCCCACCTTTCCCTCCATTGTAATAGGTCTTTCATGCCTCCTCATATGAAATAATTTACCCCGTTCCACATCTCCATTCCCCTTGCACTCCCTTAACTTTGCACTCATCTTTCCCATCTCTTAATTATTTTTATATCATTCCATCAAATTCACCCTATACCCTTAGCCTCCATCTAGGTATATTCTTAAGGACCCAAGCCTTATTGAAGAATGTAGGCTATGCAAGAAAATACTAAAGATTTTGAAATGTCTTTGAAAGTTGTAAAAATGGAGTACCTGCTGAATTCTTAAAAAGACATGTTTAATAAGTAGAATCATGCAACTATAGCTTCCTATCCTTTACCAAATGACAGTAAACACATCTCCATGCTACAAATTCAAATTCCAAAATATACCTGAAAATTTAATAGATAAATCGGACTGGAACCAAAGCAACATCACAACCAAGAGTTTACTCATTTCGGTCTAGGCATAATGTGGTTGTTTTGCCAATTTTCTATTGTGTCTTACTGTTTGTGATCCAACTGGTAAGGTTTTCTTGGGAAAGATACTGCAGTTATTTGCCATTTCCTTCTCCAGCTCATTTCATGGATGAGAAAATTGAAACAAACAAGGTTTAGTGACTTGTTCAGGGTCACAAAGCTTGTGAGCATCTGAAGCTGGAGGTGAACTCAAGTCTTCCTGATTTCAAGCCCAGAACTCTATGCAGCACCTAGCTGCCCCACAGCAATTAATGAACAATGTTTTAAATGCAGGTCACCATAATGAACACACATAATGTACAAACTATGTGGAACTCAAAGCCCCCCCTGCTTTAGAAAATTAGTAGCATAAATGAAAAGCATGCAGGAAGATGAAGTATAGATCACCCTCAACACCTTAACATTTTTTGTCAGTTGTCCTCAAGAAGCTTTCAGAGAGTTTATTAATGAATCATATAATCAAAGGGATGTCTTCCAAAATCATACATGAAACAATTATTGGATCTACTTATCCAAGAATTTGATGAATACTAAACTTAAAAGAAAACCATTAAAACATTGCTTTTTCCAGGATACTTTCTATCTGAACTTTATCAAATACAGGATAAAAAATATTACCAGTAATTCTGACAATAATAATAACATAGGGTTAATGCTTTAACTCTCTAGTTTAAACCTGTATTGCCTTGGCATCTGGTGTCAGATTTTGAGTTCTTGAAGACAGTCAAACTCCATAGAGCAAACTCTAGACCTTCAATGTTAGTTTTTGGAAGATCTGCTGTCCCCTGGCTCCATATTATGATTAATGGAACATTCACTTCCTGATGGAGGACTGAGAGAAGACAGTGCGACTACAGCTTTGAGAGTGTTTACTTGCTTACTTCTAAAGCCCCTTCAAGCTTTTTGAATATCATTTATTTGAGTTAATTTCTTTGCTTTTAAAATTAATTTTAGTTAATTACCTTGCATTTCCTGATTAGTGTAATTATATCAAATTGGATGTTTAATGTAAATATTAAATGCCTCTAATCATATAATTTCAGCATGTTAAAGACATAATTAGATGAATCACAATTACATTTTGACTAATATCACAAACCTTTTTACTAAAGCCTGGCTAAACCCCAGTGTGGGACACAGTGGGGTGTGGACTTGGAAGCTGTACACTCACATAGTGTTTGCCTGGAAGGAGACACGAGAGCTCATCAAACTCAGCAATAGAAATTACCAAATATGACTTTGCCAAGAGAATGAAGTGGTGAGCATTTAAGCAGTACTTTTCTGAAGTTCGTTTTGGCCACCATTGAGAGAACACAATTAGGTTGCTCTAAAGCTAAAAACAAACATAATAAAATGAAAAAGAAAAAGAAAAATGTCTTTGGTCTTCACTGATGCCCATCAAATGAGGCGATGCGTGGAAAGCACTACAAAACCCACAGCACCACAAAATGTGCTGTTGTTATTATATAGTAAAAGAGAAGAATTTGCAGGAGAGTCGCAATGATTGACAGAACTGATGGAGCCTGGAGGCTGAACTCAAGGCTCTCTGGACTCTCCAGATCTAAGGGCAGGCCTATTGGATCATTCTGGTGACATCAAGATAGTAGATCCATGCTAGCATGTCAGTTCATTAAAAAAAATGCATTAAACACCTGCTATGTTTGATCCATCATGCTCTGCCAGTAAAGGAAATATGTAAGTAAAGAAACCCAGCACATTGCCTGCTCCTAAAGTATCTATATTTGATGGGGATACGCATTATGAAAGCCGTATGCCTTTCACAGGCAGCTGGACTAACAGTGTCTTCTTTGCTCTAGTCTTTTCAAGAAAACCTGAACTATTGTTCTTTTAGGTCTATTTTGTTGTTACAAATATTAGAGTCCTTGAGTGAAAACCTTTCAAATGTAGAAGTTGGTAATTAGTGCTTTCCACCTTCATATAGAAATAAAGCTTTTATGTAAATATTTATCTGAAAACTAAATAGCTACTGCCACTTTCCTTTCCATTGCACACATACGCACATGCACACACACACACACACACACACACACAGAATTTGCCTAGCCTTGGAAGTAATTATAAAGGATATAGACATCCAAAGATATGATAGCTGATAATTGGACATCTGGAGCCATTTTTGAGTATAGGATCAAATATTTAATTCTTAAGTAAATTCTAAGTATAACTTGTCCTACTCAAACAGGTAATTCCTGGATATGAGGGGAGGGCACTCTAACCTCTTAAGAAAAAAGACCTGCATTTAGGTACTGCACATCTTCTGTATCAGACAAACCTCTAAAATATCAGTGATGGAAGAAAAAAAAAACATGGCTCAATGAGAGAAAGACAGAAATTTACTAGCTAAGGCAATAAGGATATTACCTAATTATCTTTGTTTCTTCTTCATTTCTCTTTAGTTTCTATGGATTAATAATGACTTCATTTATTTTTATCTTAAAATACTCTCACCACTTGCTCATTATGCTCAATTTCCTCTTCTAGAGCTCACATGAAGCCCCATGTTCCACTTTACAATCCCCTGATACCTAGACAGCTTTATGTTCCATCCTGTTGAGGCTGAATCAGCACATTGTAGGCAGATCGGATATTTTTCAGAGACCTTTAAATGCCAACATACTCCAGCATCATATCATCCTCAGACTATGCAGCTGAAGTCTGGAATCCCATGAATCTGGAAAAACCAAGCCTCAGAAGGTTAGAAAACTAAGGTCCCAGTTAATTTTTATCACTGACAGACAAAATTGATCCCACAAAACTCTAATAAACAGTGCCTCATTTAGTACATCCACCATGAGCATGACCATTAATAACAACAGATAGGTAGAACACCCTGCTCCCTGAGGGCCTCAATTGTGTTAATACAGATATATCACACCCTACTCAATAAACATTTCCTGAAAAATACTGTTCACTGCATTTACACACTCTCAAACCAAACTTAGGGTTTACTTGTATAACCCGGAATATATCTAAGGACCATTACATATCACCCAGATAAGTTCAGTTTACACTTGGAAAACTTAAATATTTGGACGCTGGTTCCCAAAGTTACTTCTCTTTAACTCATGTTCCCATCATCAGAACTTCCTCTGGGTACTCCAAGACATGGTATGTGTTCAGGTCCCTACTGACATAGTGAAAAGAGTTTAATGGAGTTAATAGAACAAGATTTGACTTTAGTATTCTCTTTAATTGGTTGAACACAACGAGATGTATCTGGTCCAAAGCAGCCAGGGACAGTCTATTCATTCCAGATCGCTAGAATTCAATTGCCGCAACTTTGTAAATGGTTCCAATAAAATGGATTGCCAAGTCACATAGGCCCAGGATATGTCCTTAATCATCTCAATGGTATCTCATTAGACATGTCCACATCTCAGAGCGAGATGGTCTTCATTGTGATCCCATCAAGTAGATCATAGAAATCTCCTAATCAGCCCTCTATAATTTCCTCCCAGTAAATATTTGTGGTTCGTATCAATCAAGTCAGGGACCTGCAGTCCCAGTGGTCAGAGCTATCAATTCTGGATATTGCTCTGAGGAGTTGAGAAAGCTGGCAGTGTTAGGAAATTCTATCAATGCACTCATTGCCTCTTGTAGATATTTACATTCCTCCAGAAGAGTTCATAGTAGTGTCCATTATGCATTTTGGGAATGCTATTAAAATAACCCTATCTTCATCTGTATTCAGCTGGATGGACTGAGGGCTTGTATACCATCAGACCAATTCATTTTAGGTTCATGTGTGCCTTGGGGCCTTCTGAAGTCTTGTCAATCCTGTACAAGATAAAAGAGGAAAAAAAGCTGAGGGGGACATAAAGCTACCTCACCTTCCAAAGGGGAAAGCATTCATTTTCTTTAGGATGTCAAGCAGCTTCATTCATATCTTTGAGAGCAATAAATAACAGAATGGTTCTAACATTTTATCCTCGAAGTAATTGGGAGTTAATGATGATATTTCAAGTAGGAAGTGATATGGTTAGATATGGGTTTTAGCAATATCAATTTGAAACCTGTATGGAGGATAAATTAAGTAAGGTAAAAACCACCGGTGTGGAGGCTAATTAGATTATTGTAATGTCCAGGAATGCATCTCAACTAGAATAGAAGCTTTATGGCAAAGAAATGGAGAGAGATGTGATAAATGCCATGGACATGGAAATAACATTTTGGACCTGGAGTGAATAGCTCTGGAAAGTGACAGGGAAGAGTCAAGGATTAATTCAAGGTTGGGAAATTGGAGGATGGGAAGAATGGTTTCCTTCAGTACAAATGGAGAAACTTCTCACTCATATATTGAATTCTATTTGGCTATATTTGATGGGAGGTAGTTCCAGGACACCCAGGTGGAGATGTCCAACAGCCAGATGGTAATGTTTAGGAAATCCCCTCAGCACACCATGTAATATGAAATTGTATTTTTAATGTACCCAGGAGATCCCTCCTTTTTGAATCCTGTGGTGAGTCATTCTATATAATGAAGATTCTCTGTGCCTAACAATTTCTGACTCACTCATTGCCTTTTAAAAAAACAAATTCAGATTGTCACATGAGACTTGCTTAAATACATCTCTATGAGCAGACTCTTCATTTCAAATTCAATCAGAGGCCTCCAGACAGTCTTTTTGCAGTTAGGACCACACTGGATGTTTGGTTTTTGAATATTAGCTCTCTCCCCATCATCCTCCCATCTTTCTGAACCAAAGATCAGCCTTCTGTTGCCTTTTGAATTTTCAGTCCACATTCAGGTGAAACACACATCTGGTATAAAACCTTTAAGTTGGATGTTTTTTGTTTTTGCAATGAACAAGGTGTCCTAACACAGGAAGTGAAGGGGAAGTCCTGAATAGAAAACCAACAAAGTGAGGAAGAGTTTACAGAGCAGATAACCCATACTGAAATCCAAATCTGTCCTGGACCTTGCTTTGGAGCATTTCTGTTCTATTCATTCTATTACTATTCTATTTATTTGCTATTCTATTAAAGAAGAGTTTTGGTTAGACTCATGGTAATCACTGATTTCAAAGTTGCATCAGTCTCAAAAGTTCCTCTGGATGTGAAAGCTCAAAGGGAGCTGTAGAAGAAAAATAAGAGGCAATATCACAATCCTTCATCTTGATTGGGAAAAGGAGATGGGGGAACGTGCAGTTCAGTGAGTCCCTGCCTTTCCCAGTGTGATCAGGACCCTTGAACATCAGATGACTCTATAAGCTCCAATGAGATTGCATATATGGTATGAAAACCTATTGAAAGAGGAAATTCACCATGGTCCAGAGCTGCTGCAGACTCAATAAAGTATTTGATAGGATTCACATCCTACTAATCACACCACCACCTCCTGTATTAATAATGCATTTTTGCCTATTGTTAGTGTAATATTGCTTTTTACTGGGAAGATCTTTCCCTTCCCTTAATAGGCCCATGTGACCAACTTCAATCACACAGAAACCTGAGTCACACTGAGTCTAAGTCACATGGAACAGGAAGAGATCAAGCAGGAGCAGAGCTGAGAGAAAATTTTGTCAGAGCAGTCAGAACTGAGAGAGAGAGAGAAAAGAAGGCAGCTAGTTAGCATGAATGAGAGAGTTTGTTTATGATGTTATTTAAGGGAGTCTATTTGTGATTTGTTTAAGGGAGCTGGTTTGTGAGAATCCTAACAGAGAGAACGATTGGGGATGGAATTGCCCTCTGCATAGTTACTGTTTATAGATTTCTTTGTGATATCATGAATTTGGCTTTCTGGTGAGGGGGCTTGGCTTCCTGATATCTGAATAAATGATTTTCTTCTGTCTTCTATATAGAGACCCTGTTATACTTTGTGATTCAGAATTATGCTGGCATATTCGTAGTTATCCTTGATACTGTAAATATAGACTTTGTGATACACATATATACATTTATAAAATAATAATACCCAAACTATGGCATGCTATGCATTTAGATTATAGAAGTTGTTGCTATTTGTCCAACTTGGGAAGATTCCCACTGTATATAGATTGAAAAGTACTTTACTATGGCCTTGTTATGACCCAACTTTCAAAATTTGTAGTCCTAATTTTTTTCTATTCTTCAATCTTATGAAAGATATATCATTTGAATTAAAAGAACCTGAGAAGAATTTAAGTCACTGGGGAAATTTGAAGCAAATTATGAAAGATTGGAACTAAGGAATGGCTCCCCATGCTGAAGTCAAAGCATTTTGCTCCCAGGTTAACTAAGAAACTTTGTGACCAAATCAGCCTGAATGAAGCTCCAGAGGTGAGAATCTACACAAGAAATGATGTGACTTCGAATTAAAGAGAAACAGTCATGAAAATAAACCTCCAATGAATTCAGTTCTGTGGAGAAAATGGAGGTTAGAATGCAGACCAAGATATCATGAGAAATTTATAACATTTTACTCTTGTGTTTCAAAAAAGCATTCTGAAATATCATCTGCTCTGCTAGTTACTTAATATGTCACCTTAAAAAAGAGTTTAATCTATGATAACAAAGGGAAAAGGGCAATGACTCCCAAGGACTCTACTGGCAGGTTGTACTTTAGTGCTTGGAACAGAATGTTGTGATGACCTCTTGCTCCCTAGTGACAGAACCTGAAAATTATTGTCAAATTTTGAGAGGTGAATGGACTCCTCATGGAATTGAGACTATAGTGAGGAGATGACTTTACTTGTTGCCTGCCTATATCCTCCTGTGTGTAAGCAAAATGAGTTTACTTACCTAGTCAGTCATGGGATGGTGCTAAAAATGGGGTCCTTCGAGGACAGGGAGAAGAAATTGACCTAAAATATCGTAAAATACTTGAAAAGTAGTGACTGTTTCTGGTTAAGGAAAAGAAGGAAGTCAAATAACTAATCTGGTTTCAAGGGAGGTCATTCCATCTCCTCAGTAGGACCTGTCTTCTGTATCTTGCTCACATCATTTTTCCAGGATTACTTACTGAGTTGAAATATTTAGGAAAAGGTAGACTGATCACAAATGTAAAGCTACAATAGACATGAGAGATGATCAGATCCAACCCTTGATTTTACACATGAGTGAATTAGACCCAAAGACTCCAGTGACTTATCTCAAGCTCTACAGGTGAGACATCTGAAGTGAGGATTCACACCTCTTGTTACGGAATTTCAAATTCCGAGATCTCCTCTTAGCCTAGGCAAGATCAGGCACTGGAGTAGTAATAAGGTAAACAAGAAAAAACAAAAATGCTGAAATAAAAATGGAGAGGACACCTCCCGGGTTTCACACCTCAGCTGACCCATGTTTTTTCCACTGGATAACTGGCTGTTTTAGGCATCTTTTTTTTTCTACAAAATCCCTACACATTTCTATATTCCTCATCTATGGGCACAGCCACAGCTTACAGAATGACATCTCCATGGTGTTAGCAGAGGTCTTTTCCATGTGCTTGTTGATGTCAGCCTCATTTATGGAATTCTTTCAGTGTGAGTTATGTGATCATTTGTTCCTTTGTTCAAAGAAGCAATGAAGCAGGATGCTGCATCCATTTATGATAAGAAATGTCTGAGGTTGGAAAGGCCTCGCAACAGTCATGTGTCTCTGATGGTTTGGCCAAATCACCTGTTTAAGTTAGAGGGCAGTGTGGCATGATGGGCTCCTTGGGGATGGAGGTCCCAAGAGCTGATTTCTGTTTTATGCTCTGCATCCTGTCTGCCTTTACTTCCCTTTTCTTTGCCTCAGTTTTGTCCTCTATGGAAAATAGGGCTTAAATTAATTTCTATGACAGCTCAGAAACACATGAACAGTGATCACTTTGGTACAGTGGAAGGATAATGGAGGAAGAAGGGAATAACCATTTCTGAAGGACCTACTATGTGCCAGGCACTGTGCTGAGCACTTCACCTACATTACCTTATTTGATCCTCATAAAAACCCTTGGAAATGGTGTGGTTGCAATATCCATTTTACAGTTGAAGAAACTGAGTCAGATAGAGGTGAAGTGACTTGTCCAGAGTCACTTCTAGTGTGTGTCTGGGGCTGGATTTGAACTCAGATCTTCCTGCTGTTAAGGCTTTGCAACCAGAAGGCTTAAGATTTCATCCTTAGCCCTGTTACTATCATAAAAACTTCTCAGTCTGTTTGGTAATTTATTTGTATATGTTTGGAACCATTTATAAGCAGAACTTGTTCCCTGTAATAATCACCAAAATCTCTCTTGCAGACATTGACCATCATTGGAATTATGAGGGCTTGGTTGCAAATCTGACTTCTGCTCCTTACTCCCTGCACAATCTTTGATTAGATGTATTCACTCTCCAATCTTCAGATTCCCTTTCTAGAGCTGGGCATCAATGGCCGTGTGCTTTGTTCCTATGCCGTTCTTTAGTACTTGGTACCTTTATTTCTTCATCGATGCTTTTACTATCTACTCTCTGTCCCATGCCCATCTCAGGGCAGAAGCTTCTCATGTGTCCTACAGTTTCCAGCACGGTGCTGAGTCCCTCCATGGCTGCTCAGGGATGCCTTGTTGTCTTTCCTAGGGACACATTCTGACAGGGTCGTGCCTGCTTGAATCAGGAACTATAGCATGGCACTCTGCCTTGGTTTGAAAGCTGACCTTCCTGTAGGACTCTCTGGTGTTTGTCCATCTTCCCACCAATGCCTCTTCCTGGATTTCCTCACCCCCAGTTTTGGCTTCCTAACTCTCTTTCCAACAACTGTCCTCATGTTGAAGATATCATTCTAGTAAAACCTTGGTCTTAAAGGCTCCCATTTTATGAAGCACAGTATGTTAAAGAGTGCTAAGAACTTAGAATCAACAAGAGCTAGATTCATATTTCACCTCAGATGCTTACTAGGTGCTCCACTGAGCAAATTGCTTAACTTCCTCACCCCCATTCCCAATCTGGTAAAGATGAGATATCAGTCATACCTCACAAGGTGGTCATGAATACCAGAGTAGTGTGTGTGTGTGTGTGTGTGTGTGTAAAATGCTTAATGTTTAGCTTTACATTACTAAAACTAGATACAGCTATTCACATATCCATGCATCTACAAATTCACGCATGCACACACATACACATTCCATTTTCTGCAGCATTAATTATCATTATTAATACAACTATTCCAAGGGAGCAAGGGAACTAGGTGCCCCCATCTCTCTCTCTCTCTCTCTCTTTCTCTCTCTCTCTCTCTCATACACACACACACACACACACACACACACACACACAAATGCCCCAACTTCCCATGGACTTCCTTTAAAAATATTCCTTTCCCTTGCTTTAGCTTTATTATTTTCCCATAAAAATATAATGTATCTCTATTAATGCAGAATTAACCATTAAGATGCTTGCAAAATGAAGCTAGCCTATAAGACCAAATGCAGTACTCATAAGTAAGAAGGATGATGATCTATTTCCCACAAGGCCTGGCTGGACAGCCTTCACCAAGACTGCCTTTGTACAACCCTGAAGCCAACAAGATGAACTGCAAAGTACTAGGGAGTGGAGAAAAGTGAGAAGGGATCCTTGGTGGGTGCCAACAGACTGCTGACCAGGGCAGCTTGAGTCCCTTCTTCAGGGCCAACCCTAAGCTTTGGGAACCTTGAAACATACTTCTGTAACACAAAGACAAGCCTGTGGCAAGGGTGGCAACTGACTAAACAATAAGCTGAATAAAAATCCCCAATGAAAAGTGTTCTGTTCATCAAAGGAATCATATGGAACCACGAGAAGAAATGGACTTTTTTCAGCCTGGCTTGTTCCTCATTCACTGGTACAAATGTCCATTTCAGTTTTATTCTCCCATGTAGGAGTAGGGCCTTAATAAGAGCCAGAGTGCTGCAAGCTCCCCAGAAGGGAGGCTTCTTCATTTGAGCCACTATATTCAAGATGACACCCACATCCCCAGACCAACAGCATTAGTTTTGAATCACAGATATTTTATCAGGGAAGAAGAAGGGAGAGACAGCCATTTCTCCCTTCACTTCTCATAACTTCATTCAATCATCCCAAATGCCTGAAGTCCAGAACATTATGCTACTGACTTCTGGATCTTTTCTTGTTAAACATCACGCCCCCCCCGCAAGTTTCTTAGCCTACCTTCTGGTCACATGCCTTCAAGAACAAGCAGGTATTATGAAAAATGTCTAACTTAGGATTTCCATTTTTCAGAAAATTTAAATCTTAATTTTCTGTTGAATCTCCATCGAGTCTAGATTTGCAGACCTGCCCCTGCAAGAGGCTCACTAAAGAATGGATGGTTGGGTGTTCCAGAGATCCCACCTTCAATAGCATTTTCCTTTTCAGAGAAATATGGCCCTGAAGGGGATGGGAGGAAAGTTGTATTCCTGAAAGAGTCATGTATATCCCTGTTATGAGCCTGACTCACCTAAGCAGGGAGATATGTCAGCCTTTCCTCATATCCACCTGCTCTTTTGTCTTTCACAATCTGGGCCATCAAAAACATTATTTCCCTGACATCCATGTGTATTTATAAATGTGTGTGTACACACACACACACACACACACACACACACAGAGAGAGAGAGAGAGAGAGAGAGAGAGAGAGAGAGAGAGAGAGAGAGAGAGAGAGGTTTAATTATACAAAGATGGTATCCAGTAAAAGTCCATGGAATGGAGGGATAACGAATGAGAGGAAGGGATAGAGTTTCTTGATGTGTTTATGATCTAAAATGTAAAGTGTTTTGCATGCTTTGTTTCATTTTTCTCTCTTATAAACCCTGTTAAGTAAGCAGGATCATTCCCATTTTACTGATCTGCCAGTTGTGACTCAGAGAGGGAAATGATAGACCCACAGGAACATAGCAAATGATTATCAAAGGCAGAATGTATTTCTAAGTGTGAGAATCTATACAGAGAGGAGGGAATGACACGGGCCATAGGGAAGGGGGAAGACAAACACTAAATTGTCCTTGAACATACCAAGCTTATTGAAATCTCTGAATATCCTCTGAAGATAGCCACACAGATCATGTGCTGACAGCCAGTCTTTGTTGCTTTATTTCCTAGCTGGGCTCTGAAATTTAGTGGGAAGTTCAGCAAACTAGTTGTTAGGAAACCAACGTACTACTCTGAGCAAACACAGACCATCTGTGGGTGTTAGCTATCTCAGCCTCAAAATCAGCTGCCTTGAACTAAACTGCCTCCAAGTTTCCTTCTGCTTCTAAAAGTCTACAGTCACAATGTTCAAAAACATACAGATTGTAAAGCTGAGATATTGGCCTGCAGTGAAGCCTCTTCTGCCATGGCACTACAATCACATTAACACTTATGCCCACTAGCATTAGACAAACACACAAACTTGACATTAGCTCTAAATCTAAGGATGGACAACTTACTCCCTTCTAGTTCAACCCCCTTACCACAAGTGAGAATGTTTTAGAAAAGGAAACTAAATGAAGTGACTTGGTTAAGGTCACCTTGCTGGCTTGGGTCAGTCAGCTCCTGGTTCTCAGTGCAGGGCTTTCATCAGCCTGCTAAGCCTTAGAATGAGTCAATGAAGGGGCCAGCAGACTCCAGCATGATAAGAGTTACTGATTCCATTTTTCCGAGGGTTTCTTTGCAGGTTGTTATATAGTGTTTCAGCACAGCTAGGTGGCACAATGGTTACAGCATGGGCCTGGATCAGAAAGACATGAGTTCCAATATGGCCTCAGCCACTAACTAACTGTATGACCCTGGGCAAGTCACTTAACCCTGTTTGCTTTAGTTTTCTCATATGTAAAAAGAGCTGGAGAAGAGAATAGCAAACCATTCTAATATTTTTGTGAAGAAAACCCCATATGAGATCACAAACAGTCAGATAATGACTTAAACAACTGAACAACATCAAAACTTGCATCCCAATCCTGGCAATTGCTTTCTCACTCAGCTACTGAATCAAGAACATATAAACTTTCAACCTAATTTGATTCCTGTCATTTGATTTCCATTCTTATTGGAACAGCAATTTTTGATTACTAGAAACATGGTAGAGTAGAAAGATACTGGCTTTGGAGTCATGATCTGGGTTTGAATTGCACCTCAGTCACTTACTACTTTTGTGACCCTGGGCAAGTCAATAAAGTGAAACTCAGTTTCCTCCTCTGTAAGCTGAGAGGGTTGGATTAAATGGCCCAGGCCAGTTGTAGTTACCAATCTATAATCTTATGACTGTGAGTTCAGGGAGAGCAGAACCCATGTCACCCTCTTCCCCAGAGCTCCATTTTGTATTTCCCAAATCTTTGAGTTGGAGGAAGCACTGAGGGTATGCAGGCAACACCCCACTCTCCTTCTACAGCTCTGTGGTTTTAATGCTATAGAATATGGTGTCCCCCCTTCCCCAGATTAGCTGAACACCTGAAATCTCATCACGCTGTTTAATTCCTCTTTGGACACTCTATGTTTTCTCAACTCCCTTAGGCTCCTCTCCCTTCTGATTGGAGGGTTGAAGGTAGAATGCTGAACCTCCCTCAATTTGTTTTTGGTTTTAATTATATAAAACATGATGTCCCTGCTCTGGGCACCTCCTGACTCCTTACCTCCCCACTTCAGCTTCCTTTTGTTTATTGCCTTTCCCCATTAGGTTATAAGCTCCTTGAGGCCATGGACTGTCTCTTTAAAAATGTATATCCCCAGCTAAGCACAATGCCTAGACAGTCGGGGCAAAAATAATGTTTATCAAATCCAGTTGAACTGGATGAACGTGAATCCCCTCTACAGCATCCCCAACAATTACTACTACCTAGAAATGTTTGAGGAGGATTGGAAGACCGTGGGCGGAGGTAACCATTCTCCCAGATGCAATTGGATAGTTTGGCTTACTTGTATTTATTTGAGTTCAAATCTGCCTTCGATGCTTCTGCCAGCTACTTCTTATAGTGATTAATAGTGAAATTACAAGTCAATTATACTTCTTATTTCCTGTGATAGCCCTTCAAATAGCTTAAAAGAACTCTTCTGTACCCACAAATACAGGCAGGTTCTGTAGTTAGATAGAGAGGGAAACCAGCAGTAAGGAAAAGCTGAATTTGTACTCCACATTAAGTACTTACAGACTGAGCACCTGCCTTAGTTTCTTCATATGTAAAACAAGGATAGTCATAGCACATAGATTGTGAAGTGGTTGTTAGGATGAAATGATTTTGTAAGATGCATAAACAAATTGGAAACCCTGGTTATTTCCATTGAGTGTTCTCTTAACTGAACATTCCCAGGTCTGTGAATTTATTCCTTTATGGCACGGTCTCTAGAATCACTTCATCATTTGGAATCTCTTCCGTATATGCTCCAGTTTGGAAAATCCCTTCTCAAACATGATTCTAAGAACTCCATAAAAATACTGCTGATGTGTTCTAATTTCCAGATCATTTTCATAAGAACACAAATTAGTCTTCAGAGCACTTGACTTTGAGTAACCAAAGCAAGATTCTTACCCTGGACAGAATCGTTTCTGCTCATTTTCACCCCTGTAATGGCCACAGTGCTGTGAGAAAAACAGACAGTTGGCAAATATTTATTAAATAGAATTGTAGTTGTTGGGTAAAGACATGGCTGCTTTGTTGAGCTTTGAGCAAAAGTAAACTCCAGAATCTTTTTCTATAATGTCCAATTTAACTCACATCTACCAAAATACAATTGAAATGTAACTGAAACTACAGGCAAAAATAAAATTCCTTTTAGTTCAATCATTTTATTCTTTACGCATTCAGCCATAACAATATACATGGAATGGATGTTGTCCAAAAGAGAGATCAGAGATAGCCCTTTCCTTGAAGAATATGGGATGTTTTGATCCAGCAACACCACTGCCAGGTCTATATCTCAAAGACATACAGAAAAGGGAAGAAGACCTATTTGTACAAAAATGTTTATAGCAACTCTTTTTGTGTTGACTAAGAACTGGAAATTATAAGGATGCCCATCAATTAGGGGATGATTAAACAAGCTGTGGTATATGATTTTAATAGAATATTGTGCTGTAAAAAATAACAAGCAAGATAATTTCAGAAAAACCAGGAAAGGTTTATATTAACTGATGCATAGTGTAGTGAACAGAAGCAGGAGAAAATTATGCACAGTAATATCAATATTCAGTGAAGAACTGTGAATGACTTATTCTCAGTAATGCAATGATCCAAAGACAATCTCACAAGACTAATGACAAAGCAAACTATCCACCTTCAGAGAAAGAACTGATTTTGACAGAACAGAATGAAGCATGTTATTTTTCATTCTTTTTTCATTTTTTCTTTTGAATCTTCTTATACAAAATGACTGATATGAAAATGTTTTACATAATTGTACACATGTGACCTATCTCTGATTACTTACCATTTCAGGGAAAGGGATGGAAAAGCAGAGATAGAATTTGGAACTCAAAACTTTAAATAAAAATGTTAATTTAAAAATAAAGTATGATTTTGGGCTCAGCAAACATTAAGCAATTCCAAAACCATTCTAAAACCAAATGTGGTCAAGTACATGAACCTTGACTATGCCATTGGAAAACCAGTTAATGAGATCGAGTCTGGATTTTTTTCTAGTTTATTAAGAAAAATCACTCATGTCCATAAAGTTGTTTATGGATCACAGGTGTGTAATATACACAATCTCATCCGATTCTTATAAAACTCTCTGAGGGAGGGGATGGTATGTAAGTGAGGAAACTTAAAATCAGGTATGTGAATGAATTTTCCCATGCTCAGAATATCACAAGTAAGCTTTGAGCTCAATCTGCTGACTCACAAGCTCAGTGATATTTTCACTAAGTCACACTGACAAATTAAAATGTAACCATGCTTCTGGAACAGATCTGCTAGAAGGAGAAAGCGATTTGTCGGTCCATGGCCACATGATTAACCACTGCTGAGTATCTTGACCTCAGTTACCTCCCCATCCACGTCATCAATATCTTTAATCCTCTCATTGTTCCATTTCTCTGGCCTTCTTCGGTCAACTGCTCTCTCCTTCCTTTTCTACATTCTGCCCCTTTTGGTTCTACTCCTTCCTTTATTTTCCTTTTATATTCTTCTAAATTTTCTCCTTTTCTATTCTTCTAAAACTTCCTTAATCCTGTGTCATTATATTAGAAAATTGAGTCTAAAACAGTATCTGAAATTAATAAAATGTTCCCTTTCAGTTGTTCCTACTCAGAATAAAAATGTGAACACAAAAGAAGACATAAGGAAAGAAAGTGGCAGGACATAAACTAGCATTGTCTCTCCAACCTTCTCTTTTTCATTCTCTGGAGAGTGGAAAAAATAAAGGAGCACGCGCAAAAAATCCATTTTGCTTGCCCTGACAAAGATCGCATTGGTGAATTCTTTTGTGACAGTAGTAGCAGCGACTGTGGCAAAACAGAAAATGCAGTGAGCATGGAATTATGTTGAGAGATATTGTTTATTGTTAGTTTTCTTCTCAAAATGTGCACTGGGGAGGAGGGATGCACATGAAAGCTAATACACAAGTTAATTTAGTGCCATCACCCACTAAGAAGAGACATTTATTGGTATTTTCTTTGAATAATTTGGTTTTTTTTTTGTTGTTGTCTAGTTCTCTGTAGGTTTATGTCATAAAGGCTATTTATTGTACAGTCTATTGTGCTATTAATTCTTCAAGTATTTGTAGGTATTGCCAGAACCTTGTGAGCCCTACAAAAATGGGGATCTCTTTATGCCTTTCATGAATTCCCATGATTAAGCATTTCCTTCTGGCTTCTGGCCATCTGATGAGAAAAAGCCAAACTTTTATGAAATTTCCAGCCCCCTGCCCACAGGGAGCTCATAGTTTCATGGGGAGAAGGGAAGGGGAATGGTGGATACATAGGCATTTGTCATGCAAAATTTACTGTCATATATGCATTAGGCACAGAGCGAAATGATGCCCAACATGTCCCCAGGGGACCCAGAGCTCCTTCTAGCTTGTGATTTTCACATGTTTCTTATATATACTATGTATAGGGTGGAAAAGAAAGAAAAGGTGAGGCCTAAAAGGCCCCGAAGAAGAACTGAGTTTGTTATCCAGCCCAGAAATGTCAAGCCTGGACCTCATAACATCCTAAAAGAGCACTTGTCTTGTGAAAGCCCTCAGACAGTGCCTAGTGTGAGGGTGAGAAACCATGTAATGTGGGAAGCACTTTGTTGAATTGAGGAACAATAGTTTGAGAGACAGACTGGTATATAGGCTTAGAGTCAGGAAGACATGAGGGCTCATTTTTCCTTCAGAAACTTAATGGCTATGCAGCCATTCCACCTCTCAGCCCCCAGCAACTCCCCACGAGCTAAGCTACCAAGGTCTGAGAGGCTGAGATGAAAGATGGTGGTGACAGATTCCACACCAACAGCATTAACAGGTAGATTCTCCCTGAGGTAAGTGGATGCATAACACTGGGAAGTCTGAGTGATAACCAAAATAGCAGAAGTGCAAGGCTCAGGCTTTCAGCAGGGACAAGGACTGCATTCATGGCCATCCCGGTGAGGAAAAGAGGGTAATTTTACACACAGCCTAAACACAGATAGTCTTGGACTCCATGTCATCACGTAGTGAGGCTTTTCTATGTGAAGGTTGTAGAAAAGTAATGTTGGGACTGTTGGAGTATGTGATCTCTCCAGAATTCAGCTCACAATATTCCCTCCCTTCACTGTCTGATTCTATGTGATAAGGAACGAAAGAACAAAGAGTGGCTCATAATAATATTCCATGACCAGCCTAAATGCTGTAGATAGATAGGTAGGTAGGTAGATAAATGATAAATAGATAGGTAGATGATATATATATATATATATAGATAATATGCAAAGAAATATATATATATATAGATAAATATAGAGAGAGATTCATGAGATGAGAGAGAGAAAAAGAGAGAGAGAGAGAGAGAGAGAGAGAGAGAGAGAGAGAGAGGAGGGAGAGAGAGAGAGAGAGAGAGAGAGAGAGAGAGAGAGAGAGAGAGAGAGAGAGAGAGAGAAGCTAGGTAGCACAGTGGATAGAGTGCTAGGCCTAGAGTCAATCATCTCCCTGAGTTCAAATCTGGCCTGAGACAATTACTAAGCTGCATGAGCCTGAGGAATTTATTTAACCCCATTTGCCTCAGTTTCCTCATCTGTACAATGAGTTGGAGAAGGAAATGGCAAAGCACTGCAGTATCTTTTCCAAGAAAATCTCAAATGTAGTCAGGACAAGTTGCATATGACTGAAAAATGACAGAATAACAATAGATGATAGATATATAGGTAGGTAGATGATGGATATATGGATGGATCGATAAGAAAGAGATGATAGATAGGTAGGTAGATGGGCATGTAGATAGATGGATAGACAGACAGATAGATAGATAGATAGATAGATAGATAGATAGATAGATAGATAGATAGATAAAGTAACTCAAAAATTATGCTATCTTTCACTTTCTTGCTTCATTCAGAATTTGGAACCCTAGAGCTGTATGCCATGACACTGTTCAGAAGCTTATGTGAATTATAGCTTTTCCAATGCAATCAATTCTCTGGTCCTGACTGCCCCACTTGAGTGTGACAAAAGAAAATCCTACAAGTTGATTAAATTCATGTTTTGCCAGAAGGTCAGGGCAAAGTAAGAAGAAAAGTTTTCTCTTTTGAATGTTCACCTTAAATGTGAGGATCTAAATTTCCCTGCACTACAGTAGGTAGATTAAAGCTTCTTAAAATCCATGTAACTTCACAACCAGTGAGACTCTCAGGCCTTTGCCGCAATCTGTGTCTAGAAGGCACCCTTTCTTTAAACTTCCCCATATTCTGATTTCGCAAAGAAAACTGGAAATTAGGAACAAGGATACATGACTGGAAATAACTAAATGAATAATTAGATTTAATAATTAGAAAATAAAAGGAGAGTTATTTTCAGTTTCTTTCCAAGCAGATGAGACTGTGGCTGGAGTGGGCCAATTGCTAATTCAAGGAGTCTGAGTAAGTGTTGTGGACCTATTTAAAAAATGACTGGAGATCCAGAATGACTGACACCAATCCCCTTAGGGAGTCAGTCCCTTGAGTCTTCAGTGCCTAGAATGAAGATAACAATCAGAGAGTTCACCATAACTGGTAGTCCAAAGCAGAAAGGTGCAGATGCCAGCTGGGACTAGCTCATAAGAGCTGATGGTTCAATTTTCAGTGTGAATATTTATACCTGGGAAACTGAGAAACACTACAAATAAGGGTGTATTGATTTATTAGACATAAGGAAGTGATAATGAAAGTGTTGATAGTAACAATTAAATGTAAAAGTGTATCAAGTGTATTTATTATCCTAGAGGGCTGATGGTGAAATATTTAACAACATATTTCTGTCCAAAGTTATGCAAAACTGTAATGCAAAGGAAGACAAAAGACTGAAGAGTTCACTTTAAAACAATATGGAGAGAAGGCAGACTTTTAAAAGAGCTGGTAGTAATAAATTTTGTATATATTTTGTAATAAATTATGTATACACCACACATACATATGTGTATACATAATATACTATACATAATATAATCATAATAGTGCCTTTAGAACAGCAGGGGCAAATGATTAGATCTGCTTCAGGAGCTGAGACATAGACACTAAGCAGACTAAGCAGACCCTAAGCATGACAGGTGACCTGATGAGCATATGGGACTGTGGACACTCAAGGTGCAGTGGAAAACCAAATATACCAACAGAGAACTTTCTGTGGAAATGAGGAAGAGAGGAAAGGTATTCTATTACCTA
The DNA here is from genome assembly GCA_023548195.1 of Bettongia penicillata ogilbyi. Classification (NCBI taxonomy): domain Eukaryota; kingdom Metazoa; phylum Chordata; class Mammalia; order Diprotodontia; family Potoroidae; genus Bettongia; species Bettongia penicillata. The sequence goes on from JAJHZJ010000812.1 coordinate 4,353,409, forward strand.
GGAGCTCTTAGTGACCTTTTCACTATACCCCCTCTGCTAAATTTATATATATATATATATATATATATATATATATATATATATATATATATATATATATATGCACATGCATATGTTTTCGTACATGTACTTATATGCCAAGAAAATAGAGGTTCTCCATGAGCCAACACCCAAACCGTCTATCCATGGAGCCATGTTTCACAAATAGAGAAATGATGAAGGCTGTGGAAAGTTCACTTACCTTAGCATTATACTTTCTGGCAATGCAAACACAGCTGATGAGGTTAACACACTCATTTTGAGAGCTAGCTCAGGGTTCCGGAGGCTCCAAAAGAAAGTGTGGCAGAGAAGCGGTTTTAGACTGACTACCAAACTGAAGATTTTTCAGAGCCGTTGTGCTGACCTCGTTATTGTATAGTGACTGTGTGTATATGACTGTGAAACCTGGACAGTATGCCAGTTGCATGCCAGGAAACGGAATCACTTCCATTTGAATTGTCCGAGGAAGATTCTGAAGATAATCTGGCAGGATACGGTACTGGACACTAAAGTGCTTGCTTGAACTAAACTAAGCATTTAAATTCTACTGTAGAGAATGTAACTCTCACGGGCTCTCTCATTGTTTGAATGCCTGACACAAGTTTGCCTGACAGACTGGAGAACTCACATGGGGAAGGCAATCACGTGGTGGTCAGAAGAAGTCATACAATGACACTCTCAAGGTCTCTCTGAGGAACTTTGTAATCAATTGTGAAATATGGGGATCTCTGGCACAAGACTGCTCAACATGGTGCATCCACATCTAAGAAGGCACTGTGCTCTCTGAGCAAAGCAGAATTTTAATAGCTCCAAAGAAATGTGAGATGCCCAAATGTAGAGCCACCTCCACTCCCCATGTTCATACAGGCTACGTGCCTGACCTGTGGCAGAGTTTTCCCAGCTCCCACTGGTCTGCTCTGCAACAGTCAGATGCACAGCACCTTGACCCTGACATAGTGATGGCATTTTGGCTCTCTTCAGGCATGAAAGACAACCAAGCAACAGCTTGGGTGGCCCTGTCCAGTAAGTTCCCCAATGATTTCCAGTCAGAATTAATTAGCTTTTAGAGAAGTCCACTTCCTAAGATGTCAGTGAAAATAATAGAAAACATTATTCCCTCTCCCTCGCCCCCAAAAAGTCTGTGATACATTCTTTCGTTATACACAAAACACCTATGGTGAGGCTGGCTTGAACTTAGTGATGAGGCATGGTGAAAGAGACCCTCAAAGAAGGAGATGGCAGTCCACTGCCTGTGCCATGAAGACGCCAAATGGGATCATGAAGAGTAGGACACAGCGGAAATGTGACCAACCACAACCTGGCGAAGGGGTCACTCAGAGCTCCTGGCTCGGGAAATTGCTTTTTTCTCTTCCTCGTGTGCTCATACAGTTCCCTGTTGCTATGTGTGTCTTGCTACCACGCCTTGAGCATCAAAAATCTTGTATCCTCTTGGGGTTGCCTCTCTGTACCTAGTTAGAGTGGCTGTCTCTGCACCTGAAACAGGTGATAGCATCAGTCACTGCTGTTCTAGGGACACTACTATGAATATATATATATATATATATATATATATATATGTATGTATGCATGTATGTATGCATGTATATATGAAAATTCACATCTTCCCACCTTGTGAAGGGGGGAAGGAAATAAGCATTTAAGTATCCTCCAACCTCTGTGTTAAGGATTTACAAATATTATAGGTTTGATCTTCTCAACAAACCTGTAAGGTAGGTGCTATTAACCCAATTTTATAGCTCAGGAAACTGAGGCAGACTGAGAATAAGACTGAGGATCTGTCCAGCATCATTGTTGTGCATTTTTTAGTTGTTTCTAAATCTTCATGATCCTATTTGGGGGTTTTCTTGCTGAAGGTACTGGGTGGTTTTCCATTTCCAGATCATTTTGCAGTTGAAGAACTAAAGCAAACAATATTAAGTGTCTTGCCTGGATCATGCAGAAATTAAGTGTGTGACACCAGAGGAACTCAGGAAGATGAGTCTATAAACACTATCCATTGTGCCACCTCACTACCCCTCCAGGGTCATACAGTTGGTAAATGTCTCTCTGAGACCAGATTTGAGCTGGAGTCTTCCTGAATTGAAGGTCACCAGGCTTTCTAGTGCTTAGCATAGTAACTGGCACATAGTAGGTTCTTAAATGCTTGTAGAATCATTGAATTTCCTCCGGTGAAGGAGGATGGGGCACAGAGCATCCACCATCCCGATATAGAACAGCTATTTGGACAGTAGAACCTGGCTTCCAAGCCTACTTGCTCTTTTCTCCAAGTCCCACAGGGCATGATTGATTCTCTTCAGTTGACCACAAGATCTTTTCTGCTTTCATACAATTCATATCTTCTTTATGTCTTTGATGGGTTGTTGGATTCACCCAAAAGAGGAAACTAGGCCTTGTCCACACTTAGTCTTGATTGATCTATAACCCAGTCAAGGTTCTCAACTTATCCAGGGATCAGAACGTAGAACATCTCATGAGATATATGAATGAAGTTGGGGGGGGTGAAATATAATGTATCTCTCCATCATCCTACTTATCAAGGATGCTAGAAGTGCTCCAAGGAAAAAAGAATGCCAATATCCAAGAACCAAAAAGCATCCCCAAAGGTGGACCTCAGAAGAACTTCAGTTAGGAAAGGGGTAGGGAGGGAAGATTGGGAAGATTTTCATGTGGGGAGAGGAGGGGGTTGTAGGACATGATGACTTTGGAGAAAAAAGGTATTTGTAGGAATACAATTTTAAATGGCACTCTTAGGTGGGCAAATATGCTGATCTCTACTCTCAAGGACCTTCAGTTCTAATGGAAGAATGCAAAAAGGGAGAAGTTAGAGAAGAGTGGTGTCCTGGTTCAAGAAAAGAAAGAAGGAAGCTTAACTTACCAGAATTCAGCTCTCAGAGTCAGAGTATGATTCTGTCTTCGGAGTGGAGGCAACAGGGTTGGAGAATTATCAGAGACATCTTGTTTTCTAAGGCATTATAATCCCCTTTCATAGGAGTCCAGGGCACTCAGTACTTCCTATTCAGGGGGCACTGGGTGTTGATCAAAATGCTACAAGAAGACGTACTTTCCTGTGGAGCCACAGAAGCACCTGTAGGAATCACTGTGTCCTGGGGATGGGGGATATTTTCATCTCTACTAATGACTGCAGGTATTTTTTGTCTTTCCTTTTCTAAGAGGAGCAAAGATATCGTGGGTGTTGTTTCAACTCTTATGGGAATTGGATTTCAATGAGACAGAGTAATAAAGTCATCAGCCACAATCTTTCTTCCAGAGTCATTTAAGTCCAATGGCAACACAAAAGTTGGGATGATTGTCAATGGCTCAGGCTGCAGTGGTTGACTCTGGCATATTTGATGTATGACCAAGCTCTAGGTGCTCCCTAGATCCTGCTTTATTCAACTTTATGATCTTTGGAACAAATTGTTCTCATCCACCCATTCCAGTCGGAGTGAAGTCCTCGCATGCTTGAGATAGATATCCCCTTATCTCAGTGATGAGTTTGACACTGATTGATTGCCCTCAGGTGCCCATGTGCCAAGACAATTTTACTGGGATGTGGACCCTGCACATACTCTAGCTTCTGGAGTCCCACATGAAAGCTGGGTGGCTGGCTAGACTCCAAAGGTGAATGAGCAGTTCAGAATAGGGTTCATACCAGAGCTGCTAATCTTCCTATAACATCCCATATACCACATTGAAGACAGGATTCAGAAAAGGGAGGCTGATTTTGGAGGCAAACAGCTGACTAAGAATATGACTGAGTATGAAATTTGTGTTTCTTTACTGGGACTCAAAATACTGTAATGATAGAATCTTGTGCAGGGATGAAGGGCACCAGACTAGGCCAAGTAAAAACAAATTTGCCTAGAGTCATGAATTTCCTAAGAGGACTCCTTGTTTTATACTTCTAGCATGTGTTATCCAGATGTTATCTGAATTACTTTTTTGTCTCATTGTCTTAATACCTTATTAGACTCTGGCCTTGGCGAGTACTGGAATTGTGTCATAAGCAATATTTAAAATCTCTCCCAGAGTCTGGCATAGAACTCTGCCCATAAGATGTGCTTAATAAGCTTTTATTGAATTGATTTGGGTTGAATTGACTTCATAAAAAGATATAACAAGATTTCCTTTTCCTGGAGCACACAAGGTGTTGACAACACCTGGAAGTACTTGAGGAATTAATAACACAATAAACCATACAATAAATACCCTTTATGACATAAACCTACAGAGAACTAGATGACAACAAGGAAATTATTCAAGAGAAATACCAATAAATGTCTCTTCTTAGTGGATGATGACACTAAATTAACTTGTATATTTTCTCTCTTGTGAAATCTTCTTTCTCCCCCCAGATTTTTGAGAAAACCAACAAAAATGATTTCCCATAATTCATTTCTTACCCACTGCATTTCCTGCCTTTTTTCTTTCACCAGAAATCCAGTATACTTTCTTTGCCAGGCAAACACTTCTCCAGCAGAGCACTTTTTGGCCACTTCTTGGCCAAAAGGACAAGAAGGAAGAATCCATGGTCATTCCCTCACCTTCTCTCTTCTCCCTGATTCCCCAGCTTCTGTTCCTTTGTCTCTCTAGCTGTCGCTGGATTCACTTAATGATAGTGTCTTTTGACTGGGATGCCTTCTCCATTATTCTGCTTAGGTCTTGTTTGTATAGAGTCATTTGCATTCTATCTCCCTTAGCAGACTGTTACTACTTCAGGGATGTCTGCAGCCAGCTCAGACTTGTTCAGAAATTGTTTTACGTTCAATGAGCACATTTACACCTCTAATTTGCTACGTCAGACCTTTCCAGTGCTTTGTTAATTGTTTAGATTTAGGAAAATGATGGAGAAAATGTTAGCGTTGCAAATTAAACTTAAAAGTGCATCATGCATAGGGTTTTTTGAGTTGTTAGTCATTCTCCAGCACACACCAGAGGAATGACTACATTTTTGCCCCTTTCCTGAACCAACATGGCATTGTACTGAGCACATAGTAGGTGCTTGACAGATGCATGTTGACTTGAACAGTCTTCAGTCCGGGGCTTCTTTAAGGCCTGAGGAGAAGCAGTAGTGGTGCTCTGGTAAATGGACACCAAGCATGCTGCTTGGGCCGATGGACTAAAGAGTCAAATTGAAAATAGGACCAGGGTCAATGGTAAATGCAGGGATTGCTTTTCTTCTGAATTTCTATTTGTCTTATAAATTTTAAATCTACAAATAAAATTTATAAATTATAATCATACCAACAAAACTTTCAAATAAGTAGGTGAAACAAAAATAAGATTTAAAAAGCCCTTATCCTAAATTCTTGGACATTAACAAGTTTAAATCAAGTCATTTAGCAAATAAGCGAAGAAAACTTTCTGTTCTTTATTCCTTCCAACTATGACTGAAGTTCCAACACCTTTAAATTCCTTTCAGGTAGAGACTGGTGCATTGGTTATCTTTGTATCCTTGGAGGGCTTAGAACAGTATCTGACACGTGGTCACCATTTAATAAATGTTCATTGGGTAGCTGATTGACTAATTTGGGGACATGTTCATTCATCTACTTTCTTGCTTCTTTTCTCCTTCTCCTTTTGTTTTTCCTCCTTTCTCCCTTTCTTTCCCTAGAGTTGTATGGAGCATACACATGTAATTCTGATTCTGCAGAGGTCACTGTGAATCACTTCCCTTAGGTCTTTCCATATCTCCTTTCCTGTTTCATGTTTGTAACTTGCATACTACCACAATACTTGAATTTCACGAACTTAAACTCATTTCTTCACCTATTTTGCAGTCATTTGACTATAGGTTGTTTCCAGTGTTTTGTCATCATACATTGAACAACTATAGATATTTAAAGATATATTTATTTATAGATATTTAAAATTACTAGGTGTGACAGCCTCTCAGAACCCATCCTGGAGGTTGAAGCCAGATTGTGAGGGTCCTTTCTCCAGAAGACATTCCCCCAGGTAGAAATATAGACCATCAAGATGCCATTTTCAGAGGAATTTTGAGGAGTGAAGGTACTCTCATGACTGCCAGGTCCTTCTTAATTTTAATTATCATGTTAATAACTGCATGAAGCTATGGATTCCTGTGAGCCTGCGTGTCACTCTCAGTGAGAATATCTCTCCAGATTAGATACATTAGGAAAGTGGGAAGTCTCCTCAGTTTTCGACAGATGTAGTTGTGCATGTGAATGAGAGAGTTCAGTGTGGTTCCCCTGAGGAATGGAAATAATAAGATCAAAACAGTTCAAAGGACAAATATCTTTAAGTCTTTACAAAGATGAGCATGGTCTGGGTAAGACTAGGGTGAGAAACACAATCTAGTATTTCACTTGTGGATTTTGCCTTACTGGCACAGATCTAAATATACATGGCACTTAAAATGAAAGAAAAACAATACACATTTTAAAGTATTGAACCCTATGCACATTTTTGGGTAAACTATTGATTATCCTTGTCCCTTGGCTTCATCTACTGTGGCATCACACAGTGTGGCATGCCTGGCTTGATTAGCACATTAAGAAACCACAGTCTCCACAAGAGGGGTGTTAAGCTTAAGAGAGAGAGAGAGAGTTGGGGTGGGGGCAGCATGCTATGAGAAGCTTTAAAGGTCAGATGATTCATATTCAATCTGGAAAATAATAGGGAACCAAGGGATTGTGAACAGGTTATATGGTAGAATTTCATTTTATGAAGATCACCATGACAGTTGAGTGGAGGGCAGACTGGTAAGGGAAGAGATTTCTGCCAGGGAGATTTATCAGCAGGCTATTTTAGTAGCCAAAGTATGAGTTTATGAGGTCCTGAGACAGAGTAGTGGCAGTGGCAGACAAGATAAGGAGGTATATGGCAAAGATGTTGCAAAGGTAGAAATGACAGAACTTGAGTAGGGGGAGTGAGAGATAGAGAAGAATTGAGGATGATGCTAAGATTGGAAAACTAGGATGATTTCCTGGGTTTCAGATACTGGAAAGTATCTTATCAAGGTGCTTACAATCTACTTAAAGGGATGCAAAATCATTCAGGTAAGTAAATATGGAATATACATACTATAACTCAATCATGTATAAATAAGCTAGAGAGAAAGACTAGAGCCAGGATATGAAAGAACTGGAATGGCACGAGATTCAGTATTTGATCTGAAAAGTTATGGTAGATGGCATCATGCGATTAGCATTTAAAGAAGGAAAAATTCCCTCCCTGTAGGGAGGATGATGTTACCATCGACAGTAAAATGGAAATTAGGAATGAGTGTTTGAGAAATCAGGAAGAGGGGAGAAAGCTAATGAATTCAGTTTTATACATGTTGAAATTAATGTTTTTGTAAGACATCCAATTTGAGATGTCCATTATGCATTTGGAGTTGAGAGACTGGAGGTTAGAAAAAGTTAGAGCTGGATTAATCTATCTGAGAATTTTCAGCATAGAGATGACTGAATCCATTGGAGCCAAAGAGATCACCAAAAGCAATAATATAGTGAAAAAAGAAAAGGTCCTAGGACAGAACCTGGGATGTTGAATTTATTAGATGTGACTTGCACGAAGATAACACAAAAAATATTGAGAAAAATTCATCAGTGTGATGTCTGAAAATTAGCCTCTCAGTTTTATTCACCATCTTTAAAAAGAAGTCCTTTTAGGGTACAAGGAGAGCCTTCATGATTTCATATGGGATAATTTTAATATTGCCTCATTATGAAAGCAAGCAAATAATTGCTATTGTATTTTGGGGAAAATTATGGCAGATTTCATTGACATTCCTAGTGTATTGATTATGCGCAGAGATGCCTAGTAGGAATCAACAAATTCTCCAGATTCCCTTGAAAATTAATCCCACCCCCTACAAGCAACCTTAAACTTCCATCTTGTATAAGACATCCATTTTACCAATGAGGAAACTGATTCCTAGAGAGGTGAAGTGATTTGTTCAGGGTCACACAGTCAATCAAGGGCAGAGACGGTACTATAAGTTTTGCCTGATGCCATTTAGATCATAGTTCAATGTGAATATTTTCTATGTCTGTCTTTCTTTTCCCCTCTTCTTCCTGTACATACATCTTTGTAGATAGTATAAAAGTTAACTTGTAAAGCATTAACTATGAATGGAAAGAACAAAACACATTTTGAATACCAATATAGAGATTAATGAGCAGGTTTTATATAAAGAATTGGTCTTCCTAAAGTGGCTTTCATAAAATTTTTCACTGAGAAATGACTAACTCCTTTGGGGTGAGGCTCTCCTCAGGAGCTGACAACACATAGAGGAGAGAGGACAGTCCTTTCACTTCTATGGAATGCCCCAGGCCCAACTAGTGTCTCCTTCACTTTGCTCTTTAGCTCTTCTGCCCAGCCAATCATTCATTCAATTAATCAGCAAGCATACATTATTTCCCATGTTCCAGACACTGGCAAAACCAACCATGGCCTTGGGTGGTGAGCCAGGGCAGTGAAGGAACCTGGCAGCATGGAGAACACAGAGAGGATCCAGCAAGGAAATGAAAGTGCTGGACAACGCCAAATGCTGTGGAAAGTTCAATGGGGACTGGGGAAAGGACATGGAATTTATTATTAAAAGAGGTCACTAGTGAATTTGAATAGAGGAGTTTCAGGTAAGGGTTAAGTAGAAACCAGAATCAAAGAGTTGGAGGAGTGGGAAGTGAGACATTTAGGTAAAATCTTTCTTCTGCTTTTTCTAGCACTTTTTAATTGCCAGATCCCATGACCTTTTCTTAATCCTCATTTTCTTCGGTTTCTCTGCAGCCTTTGACATTGTTACTCACTCTCCCCTTACTATACTCTTCTCTCTAGATTTTCAGGGCACCACTGTCCTGGCTCTCTTCCTCCCTGTCTGATGAACTCTTCTCTGCCTCTTTTGTTGGATCCTCGTACGGATTCTGTCCTTTAACTATAGGTGTCCCCCCAGGCTTCTGTCCTAGGCCTCTTCTCTTTTCCCTCCACTCTACTTCACTTGATGATTTCATCAGTTCTCATGAATTTACTTAAAGTCTCTATACTGATGACTCTCAAGTCTGCCTATCCTTCCCTAACCTCCCTGATCACATCTCCAACTGACTTTCAGATATTTCAAACTGGACATCCAGTAGACTTCTTAAACTCAGTCTGTCCAAAACAGAACCGATTATCTTTCCCCTTGAATCCTCCCCTCCTTTTAAATAAGGCAACCAGTTGGCTCAGTTCATGATGCACTGCACCTTGAATCAGGAAGATGTGAGTTCAAATCTAGTCTCAAACACTTACTAACTGCTTGACCCACAGCAAGTCAGTTAATCTACATTTGCCTTATACCACTGAAAAAGGAAATGACAAATCATTTCATTGTCTTTGTCAAGAAAACGACATGAACAGTATGTTCCAAGGGATCATGAAGGGCGGGACATGTGTTAACAAAAATGACTTTCCTGTTACTGTAGAGGACAATACCATTATTCCAGCCTCCAGGCTCAAAGAAAAGTCATTCTGTATTTTTCACTTTCATCTCCCATCCAAGTTGTTGCCAAGGCCTCTGGACTGCAATTTTGTGACATATCTTAAATATACTCCCTTCTCTCCTTTGATATTTTCACTCTCCCAATTCAAGCCCCCATCACATCACACTTGGCATATTGCAATAGCTTGCTGGTCATTTTGTCTCAAGTCTCTGCCCACTCCAATACATCCTCCATTTGGCTAGTAAAGCAGTCTTCCTAAAGTACTACTTTGGTCATGTCACACACCTCCTTACTCAAGAAACTCTGGTGGCTCCCTGTTACCTTTAGGATCAAATGCAAAATGTTCTGTTTGACATTCAAAGCCCTTTAGAACCTATCTCCCCTTTACCTTTCCAATCTTTGTACACCTTACTCCTCAAAGCACACTCTTCAGTTCAGTGACGCTGTCCTCCTGGCTCTCCCATGAATGAGACACTCTCTCAATGCCACCATCTTCTCTGGCTCTCACTCTCCTTAGTTCTACACGTTGGATTCCTTGACTTCTTTTCAGTCCCAACTCACCTGCCAAAGTTGTATCACTAAAAATCGGACCATGTCATCACTCTACTCAACTCAAGGAGTTTCCTATAACCATAAGGATCTAATGTAATTGCATCTTTTGGGCATTGGAAGTTCTGTACCTTATGGTCCCATACTATGTGTGTTTATTTTTAGATATTATTTCCCTCCATAAACTCAGGTCTAGTTATTATTGATTGGAAACTACTATGTAGAATATAAACTCTTTGGGGAAGGGATTACCTTTACTTTTTCTTCGTATTCTCCGTGGCACTGCATCAGTAGGTGCTCAATAAATGCTTATTGATGGATTGTTTGTAGTAAGAGGAATTTCAGAGTTATGGCTTGCTTTAAGGGTCTGATAATATCAGAGTTTTATTCAAAGCTGGTTATTAGCTGAAGTTAGAATGCAGATTGCAGAAGTTGAATTCCCTTTTTGTCAGAAGGATGGAGAGCAAGAATCTTTGAGGGGGCAGCAACAACCATATTGCAGTTCCAAAATATACAATGAATATGGAAAATGAGCTCTGAGGGAGATCAAGAGGTTTCATGCTCCAGGTAACAAGAGGTGGTCATAACAAGGTAAGATGCCAGTACTGATAAAGCTCATGTGTCAGGGAGGTGGGGGAAAGCAGCTATCATCCCTGTGCTGTCATCATATGACTCACTTTAAATCAGCTTCTCAGTAGAATTGACTGCTCTCAATACTCTTTCTGACCTGCTGATATATGACATATATTACAGATCAGAACAGTATCAGTACAATGGTACCAATCATTACCTCTCCTACCATCTCCCAAAATAAATTCAGCACTAGACTTCCAGAGTTACTGCTTTTCCATGTCCTCTCTTTCCCCTATAAAATATGGACTTTTTCTCTTTTGGCACAAAATTCTCTTTTCCATAGATCCTATACTCTCACAGATCTTTCGAAAATCTTGTGTTCCTTAGGGTCTAATTATTCAGACTTCTTCAGTCATGTCTGACATTTTGTGACCCCATTTGGAATTTTATTAACAAAGGTACTTGAGTGGTTTACTGTTTCCTTCTCTAGCTCATTTTACCGATGAGGAAACTGAGGTAAACAGGGTTAAGTGACTTGCACAGGGTCACACAGCTAGAAAATGTCTGAAATGGAATTTAACTTCAGGAAGACGAGTCTTTCTGACTCCAGGTATGGCATTTTGTTCCCTGCAGCACTAGCTGCCCTCATTAGGATCTAACTTCCTCCTGAAGATGACATGTCATTTGACACTCTCTCTAAAACTGGTGCTTTATTCTTTCACATCCTCTAAAACTCAGAAATATTGCAAGGTACTAGGTTGTCCTTTACATCTCAGTGGCCCCTTCTAATATGCCCTCTGCCACCATCCTTCTGCAACCACTTCTCCCTTAAAATTCATCATTTGCCTTATGTAGTTGCTTGGATCTGTTATTGAAGGAATTCTAGGCCACTCTCTATTCCCCTCCTCTTCCCCAGTTAAGGTTAGATTTGGTCATATTTATCTACTCTAAATCTGAATCTGGGTCCTAATGCTGACATGATGTATTTCATATGATATCAGTAAAAAAGAAATCAATAGCAGAGGGAAAATGTGAGAATTTGAATGTGTATGTAAGAAGAGAAATAAAATATTGGCAGTTGAATGATCAGCCCCCAAATGGGAGGAAGTGGTGCTCATTCTGCTACCCCCATTTTTTAGAGGCTATTCTGAAGGAAATGTCTGCCCTGTCTGTTAGAGAAGCTTTGCTCAGTGATGTCTGAGACCAGAAGAATCAACAAAAGTATTTGCAGTGAACTTGGCTAGGCAGAGTGTAATTATAGCAGCCATGATTTAGGTGGATGCTTTGGCTAGCCCTGAGATGCAGAGGGATGCTGTTTGAAGATAAAAGAAAGAGAGACATTTCATATAAAGATGCAGGCCTGGATTAGGCTCTGGTGTCTAGGCTCAGCAACAACAAGACAGGTCAGGGCAAGGTAGATTAGCTTTCCACTTGAAGTGATTGGAAAAGTTTTGAGGAACTTGAGCAAATGTAGCAAAGTATATCAGTTTCAGAGGGGAAGAGCAATGGGAATGCCCCCTTCTCTTTTTGACTATACTAGAATGTTGCTTACTGCAAAGTAGAACATATATGGCCATAAAAATCTGCATCTGAGGCCAATGGGAATTAAAGGAGATCATTGTTATTGGTGAAGGAATGGAGGAGTGGTCTCTCCTTCTCATCATCTCCAAGGGAATACCTGCAGCTCTAGAAACACCTTCCCCCAGGAATATTACCCAGCCAAATTTCATAGAGGGAACTTGAAATACATAAATATTTATGTTGATGATCTGCTACCACTCATCACTTTAATGATTCAGTTCATAATCCATTCAGTCATCATTTATACTTATAATCTACTCATACTTGTAGAGGAGCCAAGATGTCAGAGAAAGAGCAAAGAATTGCCTCAGCTTCTTCAAATTTCCAGGCAAACAACTTTAAATAATATCTCAAAATGAACTTTGGAGTGGTATAACCCACACAATTTTACATGCCAACACAACTTAGAAGGTCTGTCAAATCAAGGTGAGAGTAGAAGACAGTCCTGAGAAGATTGACCCCAGTACACCAGCAGCAGGTCATGGAGGACTGAATGGTAATGATAGCAGAGATTGCTGGAGTTCTTAACCCAAATGCAGCAAGGGGGTCAGAAGGAGATTACAAGCATCCCTTTGCTGTCACTGGTCCAAGACTGGGTGTAGAGATCTATTGCATTGCCTATACATTGATCTAGGTCTTGCTTCAGGGTAACATTCCCAGAGTGAGGAGGAACACTAGTAAACCAGAGTTTGTAGCCACAGAGGAACATGGATCTGGTCATAGTTCTATGGTAAAAAGCATAGTTGAAGTCAACTGCAGGTCAAAGGACAGGTAAAGAGAAGCTTGGAAGAGTGACATTTCCACCTCAGGAGGAGAGCCAAAATTTCACATAGAGTTATAGGTCAACAAACTCCTTGGAAAAATCAGCAAAACTTAAAAGAAGACCCTGATCATAGAAATGTGACAGGGTGAACATAACAATATGGTGACAGGGAAGATAAAACCTAAACTCAAAAGAAGACAACAAGTCAAAGCTTCTTCATCCAAGGACTCAAAGTAAAAATGTCAGTTGGTCTCAGACCCAAAATAATTCCTGTAAAAGCTCAAAAATCTTTTCAAAATCAAATAAAAGAGGTAGAGGAAAAAATTGGGAAAAGTAATAAAAGGTGACACAAAAAAAGTCAACATCTTGGTAAAAAAGGCACAAAAAATACTTAGGAAAATAAACACCTTAGAAACGGAATAGGCCACATGGAAAAGAGGCATAAAAATCCACTAAAGAAAAAACTATTTAAAAAATAGAATTAGTCAAATGTAATAAAAGATGCAATTATACACTGAAGAAAAGAACTCCTTAAAAAGCAGAATTAGACAAATGGAAAAGAAGGTACAAAAGTTCACTGAGGAAAATAATTCCTTAAAAATTAAAATTCAGCAAGTGGGAGCTAATGATTCCATGAGACAGCAAGAAAAAGCAAAACAGTGAAAAGTAGTAGAAAAATGTGAAATATTTCATTGGAAAAGAAATTGATTTTGAAAATAAATCCAGGAGAAATAATTTAAGAAATATTCAACTACCTGAAAGTCGTTATCACAAAAAGATCCCACACATTATCTTTAACAAATTATCAAAGTAAACTGCCCTGATATTCTAGAACCAGAGTGTAATATAGAAATGGAAAGCAATCACCAATCACCTCCTGAATGAGATACCAAAATAAAAGCCCATAGGATTATAATAAAATTTCAGAGCTCCAATGTTAAGGAAAAAATACTGCAAGCAGTAAGAAGTAATTTAAATATTGTGGAACCACAGTCAGTATAGCACAAGATTTATCTGTATGTTAAATAATTTGAGGACTTTGAAAATTATATCCCATAGAGCAAAAGAGTTGGATTATAACTAAGAATTATGTAACCAGCAAAGGTGAGGATAATGCTTCAGGAGAAAAGAAGGGACATTCAATGAAATAGAAAGATTTTCAAGCATTCCTGATAAAAAGATCAAAGTTGAATGGAACCCACATGTACAAAAATATTTATAGCAACTCTTTTTGTGGTAACCAAGAACTGGAAATCAAGGGGATTCCCATCAATTGAGGGATGGTTGAACAAGTTGTGGTACATGAATGTGACAGAATACTATTGTGTTAAAGGAAATGATGAACAGGTGAACTTCAGAAAAACCTGAAAAAAACTTATATGAATTAATACTGAATGAAGCAAGAAGAACTAGGAGAACATTATACACAGTAACAGCCGCAGTGTGTGATGATGACAAACTACGAAAGACTTGGTTGCATTGATTAAAACAATGATCCAAGACAATTCTGAAGGATTTATGATGAGAAATGTTATCTGCCTCCAGGGAGAGAATTAATGGAGTCTGAAAGCAAATCAAGGCATCCTTTAAAACAAGGAAACAAACAAAACAACAACAACTTTTTGGGGGTCTATTTTTTCTTTCACAACATGACTAACATGGAAATGTGTTTTTCATGTCTGCACATGTATATCCTACATCAAATTGATTGTCTTTTCAGTGGAAGGAGAGCTAAGGCTAGAATGAATAGAATTTAGAAATCAAAATTAAAAAAAGTATTAAAGTTGTTTTACTTGTAATTGGGGAAATGTTAAATGAATATATTAAAAATAATCTACCCATGGTTCTTCTCTTCTTTCTTCAGTCCCCCATCTCCAAGTTCTCTGTGATACTTGCCATATATTTTTGCTTATGTTGATGATTGGTTTTCCTGACTTGTCTTAAGACATGACTTAATTCCATTGCCTACAGGAAGTCATTTCCTCCACCACCAAGAACTAATAGCTACAATTTCTTTCCATGTACTCACATTTCTTTTGTATCTGCACAGTCGTTTACATGTTGTTTCCTCGTTAGACTGTGAGCTCCTTGAGTCCAGATACTTCTCTCATATCTCCAGATTTTAGAACAGAGTCTGGCACATAGGAAGTGTCTAATGAATATTTGTTGGCTGACTAACAATCCTCCATCAAGCACTCACTCAGTGAATTGCATCCTAACAGCAGGCATGAGGAGAAAGATCAATAAATAACAATATATTTTGCAGTTTTACGTGAGTAATTCTTTACTTGACAGTTAAAATTTGCCGTAGTTTTTTATTTGCTTTTAAAGATATAGTGTTTACAGGGCAACTAGGTGGCACATTGAATGGAGCTCTGGCCCTGGAGTTAGGAGAACCTGAGTACAAATGTGACCTGAGACACTTGAGGCTTGCTAGCTGTGTGACCATGCACAAGTCACTTAACCCCAATTCCCTTGCCTTACCCCCTCCAAAAAATTTCCAAAAAAAATAGTGTTCAAAAGTGCTATCTGTCAGATAAAACATACTCCTTTAATTGGATGAGATACTGTCCTCATTATCACAGAATATCTCAGAGTAGATTGGAGCTTCACAAGCCAGTGAGTTCAACTCTTCCCCAGCAGAGAATTTATCTTCAACATATTCATGAACGGATCATCTAGCTTGTACTTAAAAACACCTATTGATGGGGAAATTGATAAGTTCCAAGATGGCCTTTTCTATCATTGAATAGATATGACTACAGGTTAGGAATTGTATCCTGACTTCAAGCCTAAATTTGCATCTTTGCTCCTGTTCATGCTTTCCAAGGTTAAGAAAGAAAAAAAATAAAAACAAAAATACACAATTTTCTGGGACAGACCTTCAATTTCTTTAACAAAGCTCTAATTTCAACCCCAAATGCTGTCTTCTTTCCATGAGCTAAATCTTTCTGTTTATTTCAATCGGTCCTTCATCAGCCTGCTATCCAGTTCCCTCACCATCTTGCTTTCTTGTCTGTTTATATGCTTCTTTTGGCATATTGTTTGGAACTGGCTATGTCACCTCAACTGTTGTCTAGCAAGGGTCCTGTGTATCTCGATGATGATTGCTATTGCCCTGGAAGGCATAGGTCTCGATGAAATTTGGGATAGTATGTGTTGTGTTGTCATATATCGTTGCTCCATTTAGAGTTAATTAAATAATCTAACCATTGTTTCTCCATTCTTTATTTATACCGTTGATTATTTAAATTCAAGTACATTCATTAACTTAATTCTAATTAAATGTGACCCGACAATCTAGGTGGCCAAGGGAATTTTGGATTCTAACTTTTTTCACATGGAATGATATAATATATATGCACTTTGGATATAGATGCCTGCTCTAGACTGCCATGTCTAAGCCGTATGCCAGGTTTTCTTCAGACTTTAAATGTTAAAACTTAGAGAACTGGAACACGCTGGCTATTTCCAAAAGGAGAGAAGAGAAAATAAACTTATTTGAGAAATTTAAGAAAAAAGGAGTATTTTGTGAACGTGAAAGAGGAAACTTTTTGATGTTTGGGGCAATAAAAAATCCAGTTTCATTTCACTGTTATTTTTGAATTTTTTAAAGGTTTAAGGACAAAACCTACCTGAAATAGTGAGTGTTGAAAACTGCATCAGTATGTGCTGAATTAAAGGTGAAAACATTTGTAAATGATTTCTTGAAGCCTTTAGCACTTCACTAGAAATCTCCAAAGGGCTCATGAATTAGTAATTCAAACCATTTATCTTTCTGTTATCTGCTCCTTCCCAAGATCTCCAAGCCCTGTGTAGCTAACAGATACTGTAAGTTTCTCTCATCCTTTCCAATTAATCTCACATGAATGAAATTTTCATCAAGTCCTAAATGGCTGTCTAATTACTCACTTAATCTGCAGTTGTGGGATTTGAAAATACACCATGGTTTAATTAGGATGTCTTTAAACATCCTTATATTCTTATGTTGGTTGTTTTATTTCATAGAAGGGCATTGAATGAGAGGGACAAGGCCCTCTTTTCTAGAACCCAAGTGAGAAGTTAACTTAATGGCTTCTAATTTTCTCAAGTACAATATAAATAATTCATAAACAGGTATTATGAAAATTCATGGTCTTCCACAAAACTATTCTCTTTTGAGGCTTAGTGAGTCATATCAAACAAATAAATTCCTTGTGAGGTTACCAAAATAATAGCAGTTAAAGCTTCTCAAAAAGAAAAATGTCATGTAATAGTGATAGCCACTTTCTTTCATTTTCTTTCTCTCTTTCATTTTAGTGAGCAGAAATTGTATATGTGTTTTAATGTTCTAATGGATATTTACCATTCATGAGTCAGTCAGGTGGCTCAGTATGTCACGCCATTGTCTAGGCAACAGATCCTCAATGACTCAAAAGAAATAGCCCCCTCCTCAAGAAGCTCACCTTCTATTTCAGTGTGTGCTTTACAGTGGTGTAGATTGTAACTCACCAAGTTCTGACCATCCTGTGCAACAACTATTCTTTATCCTTTCATTTCTCCTCCACAAGATATCCACTCAGCATGGTGGGATTGTGTGCCTATGTGTGACATTTTCCTTTAGGTTTCCTGAGATCATGTGGTTAGCAAAGGAAGAAACTGCCAAGCTAGCCTTACATGCTGGCACTGGCTTTTGCCACACGACGAGAAGGTATATCCTGAAGAGTAGCACCAGTATTCTGCTATGTAAACCATCAGAGTCATAGTTGTTTGTTTCTTGGAACAGTATAGTTGGAGGTGATGTTTAAGTGTCTACCAATTCTTATCTGAAAGAAAGAAATGATTTCATTGTGTGATTTACTTGATGATCTAAATTAGTACTATTTAACTTAAGGTCTCTAGTTTGTGCGTGGCTCAAATCAGATTAAAAAGTAACTGAGAAATAGTTAACAAAATAATAATAATAACAGATATCATATGTACATATGTATGTGTATATATGAGTGTGTATGCATACACACATACATATACACACAGATATATACATATACCATCTACTAAGTTAATATGTGACCCACAGGAATACTTAGGTGTAGTTTAACGTCCTTTATTACTATTTGCTTCCCATCACAGATGTACAAAATTCAAATAATCTGGCAGGCATTTTGAACAAGATCAGATTTTGTGATCCTGATTCTAGGTTTTCCTCACTTCATTTATCTCCTAGAATGACTACAATAAGAAAGCAAGACTTATTTTAATTTAATTTACTTAAATTAATTTATTTAGTTTCAGATCACAATTGGTGAGTTGGTGATTTGGGATCTGTGCCAGTGTAAGGTCCACCCACAAAAGAAGAATGTAAGCTCCTTGATGAAAGGACTATTCAATTTCGGCCATTGTGCTAGTAAAGAGAAAAGTTCAATGATAATGTAACCCTAAACACAAGAGAAGGCAATCCTCACTTTGAGCAGATCAGAAAGATTTTCCATTCTCAAACTGCCAAAATATAAACAATGACCATGGTTTATCTAAGACATAGGAATTCACACCAATTAGCAACATTTAAGACTAATGACATTAGCCACTGCTCAACTTTTCCTCTAATAATAATCACCTGTAATATTTATATTGCAAAGTACGTACTAGGTTTTGTTTTTCGATCCTCAGTAAAATCCTAACTGTAACCCTACATTCCTTGTGGAGATAGTCGAGCCTTCATTAGTCTCATATTTCCATTATGGGAACAAATTTGAAAGACTAAGGGACTTGTCCTTTGTGAGACAGCTAATACTGTCAAAAACAGATCTCTTTCCCCATTAAGCTGTATTTTCACGATATTATGATGATCTGAATTGAGGAATGGTTCAATTCATCTTTGAGAAAATTCTAATTTCTATCTTTGCAATTCACATTTCTTTTTCTCTAATTCTAATGATGAGATTTTGACAGTCAAGTGCCAGTTGCTTCTTTTCTTTCTTTTTTTCCTGTTGGGCTTCACCTGTGTCTGCAGGTCTTTTGCTATCCTTCTCTTCTCCTTCTTTACTGCTGAAAGTAAATTGATACTGTAATTACTGCAGCCTAACATTACCTTCTCATCTGAGTAGTATTATCTAGTTGCATTGTCCTTGTGAGAGCAAGCTCATCTTCTTTTAGAGCCAAGCAATATGAATTCTTTGATGATTAAATAATTGGTACTGTTTTCCCAAAGGAATCATCATAGGAAAAACTGAATTTATTTTGTTAATTGTGTCTAGAAGTATCATAAAAATAATGAGAACTCTTCATTCAGGGTGGAGTCAAGACGGCAGAGTTGAAAGAGGAACCCACTCTAGTTCTCCCCCCATAGTCCGTAAAATTCCTGTAAAAATGACCCTAAACAAATTCTAGAGTTGCAGAGGCTACAAAAAAGCAGAGTGAAAGAGATTTCCAGCCCAATACAGCATAGAAAGTGGACAGGAATCACACTGGACTCGGAGTAGAGTGCAGCCCTCAGAGCGTAGCCCAACCTTGGCTCTGAGGCATGAAGAGGCCTCAGGGACAAAATCCCTAGTAGCCCCTGAGATCCCCAGATTCCTCAACGCAAAAACGTCAAAGACAACTTCAGAGGTCAGCGAGAAAGCACTTTCACATGGGTGAGAAGGGAACATGGTCTGTCCCCAGTGGCCCAAGGGTGACAGCAGCCACTGGGGCATAGAGTCCATTTTAGGAGTCCTCTACCTAAACTGACTGGGGGAATCAAGCAGTTGAACTGTTTCTCAGGCCTGAATGGCAGTCCTGGAGTGAAAAGGAGAGCTGGTGAGGTAGATTTGGAGGTGGTTTTGGAGAGGGAACCCCACTAGCAGAATCTGGGCAGAAAAGCTCTATTGCACCAGTCTTGTAGTGCAGTGCAGCCCAGCTTTGGCTGCTCAGCATCAGTAGGAACAGAACCCAAACAGGCCTCAGGGGCAAAATTCCCAGTAGAAGCTACACTTCCCAGATTGCTCAATCCACCAATGCCAAAGACAGCTTCAAATATTCTAGGCAGAAAAACTTGCAGTAGCTCCCAGACCAAAGAGAGGAGTAAACTTTCCCTTGATTATGCCACATTGGAGAAACTGAGAATTTGCAGGTCCCCAGAGTATGTCCTTCTCTTGACAAAGGACTCAAAAGTCAGGTCACTAACTGGGAAAAATGCCAAAAACAGGGAAAAATAAGAATATAGAAGATTATTTTCTTGGTGAACAGGTATTTTCACCTATCCTTTCAGATGAGGAAGAATAAAGCATAGCATAAGAGGAAAACGTAAAAGTCAAGGCTTCTGCATCCAAAACCTCCAAAATAAATATGCAGTGGTCTCAGGCCATGGAAAAGTTCAAAAAGGATTTTGAAAATCAAATAAGAGAGGTGGAGGAAAAACTGGGAAGAGAAATGAGAGTAATGCAAGAACATCCTGAAAAGCGAGTCAATAGTTTGCTAAAAGAGACCCAAAAAATGCTGAAGAAAATAACACCTTTAAGAATAGGCTAACTCGGGGCGGAGCCAAGATGGTGGAGTAGAAGGACGCACATTTATGAGCTCCGAGACCACAACCCATGGAATTGAGGTAAAAAGAGATCCCCATAAATTCTGAATCACGGCAGGGGGGTGCATAAACATAGGGGAAGAGATTTCCATTCCACTGAGCCCTGGAGAGCCATCCCCGGGGTCCATCGTGCCCCAGAAAGTGGACTCCACCCCCAGCGCTGCCGTGGCCACAGCCCCAGAGAAGCTGAACCGAGCAGGCTTCAGAGAGGGAAGCTCCAGCAGCCGGGAAAGTCCCTCCGCCCACAGAAGCTACAGGTCGGTGAGAAAGAAGGCTGGGCTAGGGGAGGGGAGCAGAGCATCTCCATGACTCGGGCCCCCTTGGGAGGGAAGCGGCGTGGTGGCAGAGACAGGGGCAGGAAGCAGAGGAGGCAGAGGCGTGGGCGGCAGCTGAGGTGCAGCGTCCCAGGACTCAGGAATTCCCCAGCAGCAGGTAGGATTTTCAATACTGAAGGTCTTTCCAACCTGAGGGAGCTGAGCCAGGGAGACGGCCCTGCCCCCACCCCGCTCTATTACTGAAGGCCTCTGAATAAAACCCCTGAGGGAGCTGAGCATAGGAGGTGGGCCCCCCACCCCGCCCCCACCCGCTCCGTTCCTGAAAGTCTCTGCAGAAAGCCCCTGAGGGACCGAGCTTAGGAGGCGGCCCTGCCCCCGAAAGCGCATTTGAATCTCAGAGGCCAAGCACTAGCTAGGCGGATCCAGGCAGAGGTGGAAAGGAATCTCAGAAGCCAAGTAACTGGCTGGGAAAATGCCTAGAAAAGGGAAGAAAAATAAGACTATAGAGAGTTTTTTCCAACAAGAGCAAATGATCCCGACCTTCGGATCTGATGGCGAGGACGAGAACGTATTCTTGCCATCAGGGAAAGATGTGGAGGGCGGGGCCTCAGTACCCCAGACACCCCAGGGGGGGTGTCGGGTGGGCTCAGGCCTTGGAAGAGCTTTAAAAGGATTTTGAAAAGCAAGTTAGACAGGTGGAGGAAAGACTGGGAAGAGAAATGAAAAAGATGCAAGAAAAGTATGAAAAACAGGTCAATACCTTGGTAAAGGAGACCCAAAAAAATTCTGAGGAAATTAACACCTTGAAAAATAGGCTCACTCAATTGGCAAAAGAGGTTCAAAAAGCCAATGAGGAGAAGAATGCTTTCAAAAGCAGAATGAGCCAAATGGAAAAAGAGGCTCAAAAGCTCACTGAATTTAATAGTTCTCTCAAAATTAGAATGGAACAGATGGAGTCTAATGACTTTACGAGAAACCAAGAAATCACCAAACAAAACCAAAAGAACGAAAAAATGGAAGAGAATGTGAAATATCTCATGGGAAAAACAACTGACCTGGAAAATAGATCCAAGAGAGACAATTTAAAAATTATGGGACTACCTGAAAGCCATGATCAAAAAAAGAGCCTAAACATCATCTTTCATGAAATTATCAAGGAAAACTGCCCTGACATTCTAGAACCAGAGGGCAAAATAAGTATTGAAAGAATCCATTGATCACCACCTGAAAGAGATCCAAAAAGAGAAACTCCTAGGAACATTGTGGCCAAATTCCAGAACTCCCAGCTCAAGGAAAAAATCTTGCAAGCAGCTAGAAAGAAACAATTCCAGTACTGTGGAAATACAATCAGGATAACTCAAGATCTAGCAGCTTCTACATTAAGGATCGAAGGGCGTGGAATAGGATATTCCAGAAGTCAAAGGAACTAGGACTCAAACCAAGAATCACCTACCCAGCAAAACTGAGTATAATACTTCAAGGGAAAATATGGTCTTTCAATGAAACAGAGGACTTTCAATCATTCTTAATGAAAAGACCAAAGCTGAAAAGAAAATTTGACTTTCAAACACAAGAATGAGAAGAAGCATGAAAAAGTAAACAGCAATGAGAAGTATTAAGGGACTTACCAGAAATGAACTGTTCACATTCCTACAGGGAAAGACAATATTTCTAACTCTTAAAACTTTTCAGTATCTGGGTAGTTGGTGGGACCACACATACACATGTACACGCATGCACACACATACACCCATGCATACACATACAGAGACAGAGAGCACAGATTGAACTGAATAGGATGGGACCATACTTTAATACAAATTAAGGTAAAAGGTGAGAGAGAAATGTAGTGAGAGGAAAGAGGGGGAAATGGAAGGGGGTAACTATATGTCATTTAAGAGGCAAGCAGGAGATTTTTTAGTGGAGGGAAAAAGAGGAGAGCTGAGGAAAAAAAAAAAACAAGAAGTTTACCCTCATCACATTTGACTAAACGAAGGAGTGAAATGCACACTCATTTTGGTATGTAAACCTATCTTACAGTATAAGAAAGTGGGGGAGAAGGAGATATTGCAGGGGGGGAGGATGATGGAAGGGAGGGCAAAGGGAGGAGGAAGTAATTGAAAGTCAACACTTGGGGAGGGACAGGATCAAAAGACAGAAGAGAAACAACAAGGGGCAGGTTAGGAGTGATGGTAATTCAGTTAGTCTTACACAACACGACTATCAGAAAGGTCATTTGCAAAACTACACAGATATGGCCTATAATGAATTGCCTGCCGTACCAAAGGGAATGGGTGGGGAGGGAGGGATGGGGAGAATTTGGAACTCAAAGTTTTAGGAACAATCGTTTAGTATTGTTGTTGCAACTAGGAAAGAAGACATACAGTTAATGAGGAATAGAAAGTCATCTGGCCCTACAGGAGAAAAGAGAAGAGGGAGACAAGAGAAGGGAGGGATGACAGAAGAGAGGACAGATTGGAGATAGGGAAAATTAGATTGCTTGGGGTATTGGGGTGGGAGGAGGGGATAAAAGGGCCGAAAATTTGGAACCCAAAAATTTGTGAAAATGAATGTAAAAAGTTAAATAAATAATTAAAAAAAGAAAAAAAAAAAGAATAGGCTAACTCAATTGGCAAAAGAGGTCCAAAAAGCCAATGAGGAGAAGAATGCTTTGAAAAGCAGATTTAGCCAAATGGAAAAGGAGATTCAAAAACTCACTGAAGGAAATAGTTCTTTTAAAATTAGAATGGAGAAGATGAAACCTAATGGCTTTATGAGAAATCAGTAAATTACGAGACAAAACCAAAAGAATGAAAAAATAGAAGATAATGTGAAATATCTCATTGGAATAACAACTGACCTGGAAAATAGATGCAGGAGAAACACTTCAAAAATTATGGGACTACTTTAAAGCCATGATCAAAAAAAGAGCCTAGACATTACCTTTCATGAAATTGCAAAGGTAACCTGCCCTGATATTCTAGAACCAAAGGATAAAATAAATATTGAAAGAATCCATTGATCTTCTCCTGAAAGAGATCCAAAAAGAGAAACTCCTAGGAATATTGTAGCCAAATTCCAGAGTTCCCAGGTCAAGGAGAAAATATTGCAAGCAGCCTGGAAGAAACAATTCATGTACTGTAGAAATACAATCAGGATAAGAAAGATGTAGCAAGTTCTAAATTAAGGCATTGGTGGGCTTGGAACATGATATTCCAGAAGTCAAAGGAATTAGGATTAAAACCAAGAATGACTTACCCCTAAAAATTGAGTATAATACTTCAAGGGAAAAAATGTCATTCAATGAAATAGAGGACTTTCAAGCATTCTTGATGAAAATCTGAATAGAAATCTGACTTTCAAACACAAGAATCAAGAGAAGCTTGAAAAGGTAAACAGGAAAGAGAAATCACAAGGGACTTACTATAATTGAATGTTTACATTCTTTCATGGAAAGATAATATTTGTAACTCTTGAAACTTTTCTCAGTATCTGGGTAGTTGGAGGGTTCATACACGCACATATATGTATATACGTATATATATATATATATATATATATATATATATATATATATATATATATATATATGTGTGTGTGTGTGTGTGTGTGTGTGTGTGTGTGTATTTAGAGAGAGACAGAGCGAGACAGAGAGACAGAGAGACAGAGAGCACAGAGTAAGTTGAATAGGAAGGGATCATTTATAAAAAATAAATATATTGAAAGGAGAAAAGGAGTAATGGAATGGGGCAAATTATCTCTCATAGAAGAGCCAAGAAAAAGTTTTTCCAATGAAGGGGAATAGGGGGGTGGTGAGATGGAAAAAGTGAAGCTTACTCTCATCATATTTGACTCAAGGAAGGAACAACATGCACATACAATTTATCATGTAAATCTATCTTACACTACAGGAAAGTAGGGGAGAAGGGAATAAGCAGGGTGGAGGGGGGATGATGGAAGGGAGAGCAAATGGGAAAAGGGATTAATTAGAAGTAAACACTCTTGAAGGGGGGCAAGGTCAAATGAGAGAATTGAAGAAATGTGTGGCAGAATAGGATGGAGGGAAATATAGTTAGTGCTACAGAGCATGACTATTTTGAAAGTCATTTGCAAAACTACACATGTATAGCCTATATTGAATTGTTTGCCTTCTCAGTGGGGATGGATGGGGAAGGAGGGAGGAAGAGAAGAGAAGATGGAAAACTCAAAGTTTTAGGAACAAATGTTGAGAATTGTTTTTGCTTACAACTATGATATAAGAAATACAGGTAACGGGGTACAGAAATTTATCTTGCCTACAGGGCAAGAGTAAAGATGGGGATAAGGAAAGGGAGAGGTGTTAGAAGGGAGGACACATTTCTGAAAGGGGCAATCAAAAGGCAAGGTGTTTGGGGCTTGGGGGGAGGGAAAAGATGGGGAAAAAATTTGGAACTCAAAATTTTGTGGAAATAGTTATTGAAAACTGAAAACAAATAAAAAGAGAATCTCCTAAGGCATAATAAATTCTGCTCTAGCCATTCAAAAAAAAGAAAGAAAGAAAGAAAGAAAGAAAGAAAGAAAGAAAGAAAGAAAGAAAGAAAGAAAGAAAGAAAGAAAGAAAGAAAGAAAGAAAAAGAAAGAAAGGAAGGAAGGAAGGAAGGAAGGAAGGAAGGAAGGAAGGAAGGAAGGAAGGAAGGAAGGAAGGAAGGAAGGAAGGAAGGAAGGAAGGAAAGAAAAGTCACCTTTAATGTTTACACCTTCACATTCAGACTTAGTCAAAAATAAATGTATATGTGGGCTTTCCAAAAAGCAATCGGAAGGAACATATTTGTTTCCCTTGCTTCCCTCTTTCCCTCCTCCTTCCTTTCCTCTCTTTATCCCTCTCTTCCCCTTTCTCTCTCCCTCTCCTTCTGTCTCTCCCTCTCCATCTCTTTCAGAATAAGGCAAGTATTACCGTAACACAGTAGGTTGATTAAAGACTCTTGCTCATGAATTGGCAAATTTATTATATACAACTTGCGATTTTTTAAAAATATATACTAAAGTTAGCATGTAATTTTTTAAAATTTTACTCCCCACCCTAGATGGCTACATATCTGTCTGTCTATCTGCCTATCATCTATCTATTCATCATCTCTGTCTATATGTGTGTACATGCCCAAATATGTACATATATACATATAGGTGTAAAATAACTCTATACACATTTTTATTTATCATTTGTTTCTCTGGATACAGACAGTACTTCAATTTGTATATCCTTTGTAGTTAATTTAAGTATTTATAATTATTAAAATGACTTAGTTGATCAAAGTCATTCTTGAAGCAATATTGGTGTCAACTGTACACAACATTCTCATGGTTCCGCTCATTTCTTCTTTTAATTTTGTATGTCTACCCATGTCTTTATAGCATATTGAGCTCATCATTTCTTAAAGAGCAAGAAGAGTCTTTCACAATCATATACCACAGCTTGTTCAGCCATTCCCCAATTGATGTGTTTCCCCAAAATTCCAGTTCTTTGCCATCAAAAAGAGAGCTGCTATAAATATTTTAGGACATATTGGATCTTTTTCTTTTTCTCTAATGATCTTTGGAGATAGATTCAGTAATAGTATTTCTGGACCAACAGTCATAGGCAGTGTAATAACTCTGGTTATAATTCCATATTGCCCTCCAAAATGGTTACATCAATTCTATAAACAATGAATTAGTGATCCAATTTTTTCACGTGCACTCCAACATTCTTGGCTGTCCCCTTCAATCATTTTTAGTTTCTTTGACAACACGGTTGGTGTGAAATGATATCTCAGGTTTATTTTAATTTGCATTTCTCTAATCAGTAATGATTTAGGGATTTTTCGTATAACGACACATTGTTTTAATTTCTTCATCTGAAATCAACCTGTTCATATCCTTTCACCATCTATTGGAGAATGACTCATGTTCTTATAGATTTTGCAACAGTCTTTAAGATATAAAACCTTTCTCTGAGAAAGAGTCTATACATTTCCCCCTAAAATTTCTTCTTTCCTTCTGATCTTGGCTACATTTGTGCTATTTATACAAAATCTTTTTAATTTAATATAATAAAAATTCTCCATTTTAGACCTCTTTCTACTCTCTGTCTCTTGTTTATTCATAAATTGTTTACGTATTATAAGTCTGTTAAGTAATATATTCTGTTTCCTTCAAATTTTCTTGTAATACATCTCTCGTATCTAGATCATGTGCCAATTTTGATTTACATTGTTAAATAGTGTAAGTTAGTTTTCTATGTCCAATTTCTGCCTACTACTTTATAATTTTCCCAAGAATATTTTTTTGACAAATTATATATTCTTATCCCCAAAACCTGTCTTTAAATTTATGAAATACAAGATTATTATGTTCATTTGGAGCTGAAAATTGCATATCAGCTCTGTTTCACTGATTTCACTTTTCTATTTCTTAGCCAGTACCAGATAGTTTTGATAATTATTGCCATGCAATACAGTTTAAGATCTGATACTGCTAAATCTCCTTCATTTAATTTTCCCCCCATTAATTCCTTTGATATACTTGACTTTTTGATTTTACAAATATTATTGTTACTATTTTTTTCTATTTCAATAAAATATTTTTAGGTAATTTACCTGGATATCATTGAATACATAAATTAGATAAAATTGTTTTTTTTAAAATATTAGCTCTGCTTACCCATGAACAATTATTGTTTCTTAATTATTTAAATCCAATTTTATTTGTATTAAGATTCTCTTAATAATTTTATTTATATAGTTCCTTGGGAGTTTTTTGCAGGTGATTTATACTGTCTAGAACCATTTTAAGTGGAATATCTCTTAATACCTCTTCTTGCTGGGTTTTGTTGGTGATGTATGGGAATATTGAGAATTTATGTGGATTTAGTTTATATCATGCTACTTTGCTAAACTTATTGTTTCTACCAACTTTTTATTTGAGTCTTTGAGATTTTCAAGTATATCATCTTATTGTTGACCAAAGAGATCGTTTTATTACCTCATTCCTTATTCTGATTCTATTTTTTTCTTCTCTTATTGCTATTGTTGGGATTTCAAATATAATATCGAATAATATTGGTAATAGTGGGTTTCCTTGTTTCAAATTTGATCTCACTGGGAAGGCTTCTAGCTTATTCCCATTTACTGATGGTTTTAATTAAATGTTTTTCTTCACTTTATTAATTTTATCAAATTAAAATTATATGCTTTTCAAATGATCCTATGGATACCTAGAGTTTACTCATTCTTTTTGCAGCAATATTAGCTAATGTTTCAGAGGGTGCACAGTTACCATTTACCTTGAAGTAAAGAAGAGATTTCTATTTTCCATGGTAGCAGTATTCTCAAAACATCTTCCTCAAAATAGTTTTCTGTGTGGGAAACTTGCTTGCTACCTCTTTACTGTTTAATTTTCTAATTTACTTTTTCTAATAATATTTTCTGCTAGTTGTTTCTTTGTTTAGAACACAGCAAGTGCTTTCTTGCAGAATCAACTTGGCCAGAGACATGCTCCAAAGGCTCCTTGGGGCTTAAGGTGATGCTGTCTTATTGAAGCGTAAGCTAATGAAATACAAGATCAAGTATGTACCAGTCTATTAAACAAACAAACTTGGAGAACAGTTGTAGCCATAGACTCTGCTTTCAGAAGACCAGCCTAGAAAAATCCCCCTCTCTGAACTTTCACCTGGGTGTCTCCTTTGTCCCATTGCTGTCTATGAACAATTTTGGCCCCAATAACTTGAGATTGTATCTTTATAGTAGAAACGGTGCCTTATATAGTGCAAGTCCTTAATCAGATTTGATGGGTTTAATTGTAAGAGGGAGGCATGAACTACATCAGTGGAAGGAGAAAATATGTGACAGAGGGAGGGAGAAGGAGATTCAAAGTGGGAAGAGGAAGAGAAGAAGTGTCGTAGAGACATGGATACAGACAGGAGACAAAAATAAAAACACAGTGAAAGAAACGCAGATTCTGAGACAGAAACAAAGAAGGAGACAGAGAGAAAGAAAAATAAAGACAGAGACAATAAGAGAGACATACTTATGAATACAGAGACAGAGTCAGAGCCAGAGAGTAACAGAGTCACAGATACAGAAGGATGCAGACACAGAGAAAAACAGAGGAAGGGAGAGGGAAGCAGAAAAAGGAAGAGGAAGAGAAAAAGAGGGGTAGAAAGATAAAGTAATTTCCTCTCTTCTTCCCTCTCCACTTCCCTTTCTTTCTCCCTCGATTTTTTCTTTCTCATCTGGTCCCATTTTAACACCATGTCCAATGCTCTTAGAGAGGAGCTGTTGCTCCATGAACTCCAGAGAAGGAAGTGTCCACTGATTATTAAATGGTGTTCGTTCAACTATTAAATTAATAGGGATTAGTTGTCAGTGCATCAGGATTACCACTGCATGCTGTGTGCTTTCCTCAGACATCTCTGGAGCGGCCCTTAGGATGCAGGCCAAGTGGGAGAGGAGATAAGCAGAGACAGACAGACCGACAGACAGAATAAAAATAGAGAAACAGGCACACATCAAAAGAGACAGAGACAGAGAAGGAGAAAACGAGACAGACTGAGACGAAGAGAGAAGATGCAGGAACTCTTCTGTGGGATTTGGGGAATGACTTTGGCAACTGATCGTGTGAGATGTCCCCTGAACCTCCTGGAATTCACTGCAGTGAATATGTGGCAGAAATGAAGGAACAAGGGATTGTTTGTCACTCTTCTCATCCCGGAGTGAGATCAGTCCTTTGGAAACTTAAAAAAGCAAACATCAAGGTCCAGACCACAAATGGACAAACTTGATGTCTCCTGGGTTGTATATTTGTGCTCTGAACTGGGCACTCATGGATCTGGGGGTCTTCAAGGCTCCTCTTTTCAGGTCTCAAACTGGGGTAGAATGTATGTCTTAAAAAGTGGGCTTTCTTGAGTGCAATAAAATCTACTTTTCAGTTGTCCAGGAGATAAAGCCTGTCTTACGTTGGCTCCTCCCAAGTCCAGATATGTCCATCAGTCCTGAAGTTGAGAGTTGTAGGAGATGGAGAATAGCAGTCAGTATATAGTGGTGTGTGTGTGTGTGTGTGTGTGTGTTTATGAGTATGTGTGTGTGTGTGTGTAATTATGGTAAATGGATATTTTTTTATGAACTGTGCCCATTTCCTGTGAATTTCTACTTTAATAATAACAAACCTCTAACCTATTTCCACAAACGTACTTAACTATGATCATTATCATCCTCAGAACTGCTCATTCCCTTCCAATTTTGTTGTGCTTTAGGCCCTGTTTTATTTCTCATCTCTTAAATGAATTTGACAAACCACAGGGAGCAAAACCCCCCTCAAATTCAAAAAGAAAAAAAATGGAATTGGTAAGATCCATTTAACAACTGTGCTGTTCAGAACACTTGTAATGAGGGAAAGAAAAAAATCAAACCTACAGTGCAAAGCTCTTTTTGGCAGAGCTTTTAACCTGGAAGTCTGTAGATTTGGAAACCAAGAAGCTCTCTGAGACAGGGATTCTTTTCCTACAACCCAGTCCCTGGCTTAGTCAAGGATGACATGTTGTTTGTTTGGGAGGTGGTAGAGAATCTCAGGGTGGAGGGGAGGGAGAGAGGATGAGGTCCTGACATACAGTCTCAGTTTCTGAAGAAATCAACACAAGGACTATTTTTTTAAAAAAATTAATTTGTTTTCAGTTTTCTGCAGTCATTTCCATCAGTATTACATTTTCTCCCCCTCCCTGAGATGGCATGCAATTTTATATGGGCTCTACATATACATTCTTATTAACCACATTTTCACATTGTTGCATAAAAGAGTTAAAATTAATGGGAGATACCATGAGAAGAAACAAACTGAAACAAAATACAACAAAAGAAGAATAGTCTGCTTCATTCTGTGTTCTGATTCCAGTTCTTTCTCTGAATGTGGATGACATTTTGCCTCAAGAGTTCTTTGGGGATGTTTTAGGACCCACAAGGACTATTTTTTAGTAAAATAGCTCACTGCTGTCAATATGACCATGGATTGGCTGTCTTGGCCTATGAAGGTGAATGAACAAAATCAGAAAGCTAATGAGAGCCAATCTGCCAAAGGGAAGCTGGACAAGCCATGAGGCCCAGTGGAGCCCTGACTTCAGGGCCTCAGTATGGTTTCTCTTTTGGATAAAAAGAGAGCCTGTGTGCAAACTAGCATCTGGGGGGGTGTTCAGTACCCCCTTCTTTCTGTCTCTGATGATTACATCACTATCATCTTCACTGGCTTTGCTAAGTCAGCTTAAATCAATAAGTATTTATTGGGAACTCTCAAGCTGCAGGCATGATGCCACTTCATGGAAGTTCAAAGGCCAAAATTAAGCTGACTCTACCTCAGGAAGCTTCTGGAAGAGAATGACAGTATACACACAGGTAAATAATAATAATTATTAATACTAAGGACTTTCTGATGAGTAGCCAGTACAAACAATGGATGAGGCTTGACAGGAAAGGCCTCTGGAAGACGGAGACACAGGAGCCATAAGAAAATGAGGCTGTGGGGGAAAGGCAAATATTTGACAGTCTATACAAGCAGGGGATGGAAAGTTGAGAACAGGGAACAGTAAGTCAGCTATTTTAATTAGCATGTAGAATCAGTGAGAGGTAATCATTTTGGCAAGAAATAATAGATCCAGATTATGAAAGTCTTTAAATGCCAAACAGGCCTCTCTAAAGCCTGAAAAATACAAAGACCTTTTCAATAAATTCATGTCTGTTTTTTCAAATGTCTGCTCATTTTGAATCAACACCAAGGCCTCATAATGCTCCGAGAGTGAGCAAGACTCTATTTTTGCCAGATTGAGATCAGGGAATCACCAACCTGCCTTGCCTAGTTGTCCTGAACCTGGTTTCTTCTAATTTTGCTCACATTCAAGGTCAAGTTGGATCTTAAGATGATTTGTTCATGCATAATTTGTTTAATCAAGGTATAGGTAGCCTGAATTGTATTGGAAACACAAGGAAAGGAACAGATACTTTACTGTGTTATTTGAGTCAGTCATTTATTCAGCTACCATTCACTAGGTATCTATGCTGTGCCACACATGGTGCTGGGTTTGAGTGATATGGAAAAAAGACCAAAATATAATCCTTCTTCTCATGGGTCAGAGTATTTATCTTGATGGGATTTTATTCTTAGAGCTGAAAGGGATCTTTGGAGAAGATGAGTCCAGCTACTTCATTTAAGAGATTAGGAAACTGAAATTGACAAAGACTGGGACAGTTCTCCAAGGTTACACAAGATTGGAACTTGAGTCTTCCTGATCCCGAGGCAGCACTCAGTCCTTTGGGCAACCTCATGGAACTTGTTTGTATAGTTGCTAATCTTCTGTTCCTGTGTCCTGTGGAGCTTTAAGATTAGATCCAGTCCAATGGCACTCCTGTTCAACACCCTTCACTCCCCTGCCTCTCCTGCCGAGAGCATCTTGGTATAGAACTGTCAAGTACAGGAAAATGGCAAGTTTTGGTAAGGGCACTATAAAATGGCATCTCTCCAAGCTCCATTCAGTTATCAAACACCTTAAGTTTATTTTACCAAATAATTGTCTCTCCCTAGAAATGAACCCAGAGTCCTTCCTGATAAAAATTATTTCTTGAATTTTGGTTATCTCAGTTCCCTGACTTCTGCTTCTTTTTGTTTCCATTGGTATATCCTGAAACTTGGACATAGAACTACTTTGGAGAACCTTTTTGTCTCTCTAGTCTAACAATATAAAATCTCTCAGTATCCAAGATGAGGGTGAATCAGAGTGAGCAATATATACCCTGTCCCTTTTATACACTTCTCCAACTATCAATTGTCCAATAGTTACTGGAGGCAGGGAGCAGGAGCCATGGCTGAGAATCCAAAGAAGGCAGCAAACCTGTGATTCCTCTACCTCCTCTTAAAGAACTGCCAAGTACCTAAATCTCCTTGCATATTCTCTTTTCTTAAATATTTATTTATTTATTTAACTTTTTACATTCATTTTCACAAAATTTTGGGTTCCAAATTTTCTCTCTCCTTTCATCTCCTCCTCCCACCCCAATACCCCAAGCAATCTAATTTTCCCTATCTCCAATCTACCCTCTCTTCTGTCATCCCTCCCTTCTCTTTTCTCCTGTAGGGCCAGATGACTTTCTATTCCTCATTAACTGTATGTCTTCTTTCCTAGTAGCAACAGCAATACTAAACAGTTGTTCCTAAAACTTTGAGTTCCAAATTCTCCCCGTCCCTCCCTCCCCACCCATTCCCTTTGGGAAGGCAGGCAATTCAATATAGGCCATATCTGTGTAGTTTTGCAAATGACTTCCCTGATAGTCGTGTTGTGTAAGACTAACTGAATTACCCTCCATCCTACCCTGCCCCTCATTGTTTCTCTTCTGTCTTTTGATCCTGTCCCTCCCCGAGTGTTGACTTCAAATTGCTCCCTCCTCCCTTTGCCCTCCCTTCCATCATGCCCCCACTTGCTTATCACCTTCTACCCCAATTTTCTATACTGTAAGATAGGTTTTCATACCAAAATGAGTGTGCATTTTATTCCTTCCTTTAGTCAAATGTGATGAGGGCAAACTTCTTGTTTTTTTTTTCTCAGCTCTCCTCTTTATCCCTCCACTAAAAAGTCTCCTACTTGCCTCTTGAATGAAATATAATTACCCCATTCCATTTCACCATCTTTCCTCCCACTACATTTCTCTCTCTCCATTTACCTTAATTTTGTTTAAGATATGGTCCCATCCTATTCAATTCAATCTGTGCTCTCTGTCTCTGTATGTGTGTGCATGTGTGTATGTGTGTGTGCGTGCATGCATGTACATGTGTGTGTATTGACCAACCAACTACCCAGATACTGAAAAGTTTTAAGAGTTACAAATATGGTCTTTCCATGTAGGAATGTAAACAGTTCACTTCTGGTAAGTCCCTTAAGATTTCTCTTTGCTGTTTATTTTTCAAGCTTCTTCTCATTCTTGTGTTTGAAAGTCAAATTTTCTTTTCAGCTCTGGTCTTTTCATCAAGAATGATTGAAAGTCCTCTATTTCATTGAAAGGCCATATTTTCTAGTGAAGTATTACACTCACTTTTGCTGGGTAGGTGATTCTTGGTTTGAGTCCTAGTTCCTTTGACTTCTGGAATACCTTATTCCACGCCTTCGATCCCTTAATGTAGAAGCTA